>CM052898.1:111450487-111541013 GCA_028534135.1 Potos flavus
CCCGATCCCGACTGCGTTCACTAAAGCCAGACTTTTTGGAGTTCCTTCTGGATGTCCCTCAGTATTCTTTGAAGTCTCCCCTTTCTAAATCGTGGAAAAATTTCTCCCAAATGCTGTGAGCTCTGAGAATTGTTTATTCTACTGTTTTCCAGTAATCCATTCCCTGGCCTCAAGTGATTTCTACTCACATAGGGCAGATCAGTAGCCACCTAACTCCTGAGAGAGACCTCCATGCAGATTTTTAGAGCTTTCTCTATCTGTGCAGTGTCAGTATCCTTGGTAGTCCTTCCCACAAATTCAACTGCTTTGGCCTTCCCAAACTCCAATCTATTTCCTTAACACTATGAAACGGCTGCTGTCTATTTGCCCTCTTCCTTCAAGCTACTTCTTGGAAACTGCCTCTAAGTAACAAACTGGGGCAATCCTAGGACTCGTCGTTCTTGTTCCCTTTCTCTTAGAAGTTATAGTCCAGTGTTATTGTTGTTCATGTCTGAAAACGGTGTTTTCATATGTTTATTCCGGTTTTCTTGTTTAAAGTGTTAAGTCTGGTTTCTGTTACTTCATCTTTACTGAAGTGGATGCCTAGAATTTCTTTTGAACAGCATATACAATGCCAAAATATAAACTTGAATTCCAGTGATAATGTTGATGTTATATATACCTCCATATGTTTCTGGATTATTCATTCTGTTACAAGTTTCTACCTTCGGATTTATTTATTTGTCACCAGTGCCTCACCAACTTAATTATTTAATCTACTTTTAATGAATCTATATTTCAGTTATAGTTAGTTTTAAAATTATGGAGTTAGCATGCTTCTAACATCATTTAATTTCTAGTGTTTCTTAGGATATATCTTGTTTTATTTTTTTAATATTGATAAGATCAGCTGGAGCCCCAAATCATGTTCTGTGGAAGTCCATAAACCCTTGCAGAGGTAGAGTAAAAGCAGTGTTTCATATTGTCACGATTGTTTTCTATGAGCTCCTGCTTTTATTGAATAAAATCAGTTCAGAGATCCTCTTGTCATCTTGTGCCTCTTAGTTTATGCTCTGCTGTATTGACCCAGATGTGAGACTCAATGTCATTTACAAAATCCATTCACAAAAGGCATATGAGATTACATTTTATTGGATGTCTGGGTTTGGAGGGCCAGCATTGTGATGTCATAATCCAGATAATTTCACATAAAATATGAGACATCCCAGTTTTTAAAAGTCTATTACCTCAACATCAGAATTTTATTTTACCACTGTTTTTAACCCCATGTCCCATCTTTGCCTAATTAAGTCTTGCTAATGTCTCCTTTTCTCTTTCTTTTCTCAGCTCTTGTCTCTATGCACCCACCTTTAAAATTCTGATGTGTTGCAAAAATGTTAAGCTGTCTTTTAGCTGTATTAGGATGTACTGTACTAGACCCTTTGGTTGCTTTTACCCAAAGTGGATCATCAATTATTTATTTCTAAATTCTGGTACCCACTGGTTTAAGATAATGAATTTTTCATCTCACTGCATTTGTAAAATGATGCTTTATATTTCTATTTTAATTTTTTTAAATTGAAGGTTATATTATTCCTAGATTTGATGGATGTGGTGGCACTGCAGATGATCCTGCCTTAATCATAGTCTTGTAAGTTTCATAAGAAAAGAATTAATCATGTGAAGAGACATATGAAAAATATCTGCAATATATAGCCAATTGCAACATAAAGTTTCCAATTCAAAACATCTAATATGAAATGCATATATTCATTTATGCCCATGGATTTAATTGAGGATTATCTACATTTTTACTTGTTTGATTATTAATAGAATTGGTTAGTTACTAAGTTGTTATTCAGTAATCTTTTTTAGGGAAATTACAATGACTTGTATGCATAAATAGGTTAAATTTTTTATATATTATTCGTTGAAACTGTTTCAAACTTGGGCTCTTTTTTCATAAGAGAGATGTTTGCTATCACCTTATTGCTTATTGGTTTTTCAAAATTATATAAATGTTATTTTTTTACTTGATCATATTATGTTTTATTATCAACTGCTGGACAGAATGAATTACAGTTTGGAAAATAACAGTACTGCTTTTTAATTCAGTGATATTACTATCTTGTGGATTTTTATTTCCCAAAGAATTACTTGTATGTCATCATTTGTAAATTACTACACTAGGTACCATCAGGTTAGTCAGAAGAAATAGTGGTTTGGTACCTATTTCCAAGAATATTAGTATCTAGTTGAGGCCATAAAATAGTCACCTGTAAAATTACTTAGAAGGAGTGTTCACAAATGAGTTCAAACTTAATACTCTAAATAGATTTCAGGAGTGAAGCGTTGAAGGAAATGAACAAAATGCAAAGACATTCTACTGAATGGGAGAAGATATTTGCAAATGCCATATTCAGTATGGGGTTAATATCCAAAATATATAAAGAACTTATATAACTTAACACTACAAAAACCCAAACAACCCAATTAAAAAATGGGCAGAGGATCTGAATAGACATTTTTCCAAAGAAGAAATACAGATGACCAACAGACACATGAAATGATGCTCAACATTGCTAATCATAAAGTAATGCAAATCAAAACCACAATGAGATATGGCTAAAATTTAAAAAATTAAAAAACAAACCACAAGAAATAATGTGTTGACCAGGATGTGGAGAAAAAGGACTCATGCACTGTGGGTGGGAATGTAAATTGGTACAGCTACTGTGGAAAACAGTATGACTATTTCTCAAAAAATTAAAAACAGAAATACCATATGATCCAATAATTCCACTACTGGATATTTACCCAAAGAAAAAAAAACCACTACTTTGAAAAAATATATACATCTATATGCTTATCGCAGCATTATTTATAACAGTTAAGATGTGGAAGCAATCCAACTTTCCCATCAATAGATGAACAGATAAAGAAGAAGTACACACACACACACACACACACACACACACACTCACACTCACACAAGTATTATGCAGCCATAAATAAAGTATGAGATTTTTGCATTTGCAACAACATGGATGGACCTAGAGGGTATTGTGAGACTAAGAAAGACAAATACCATATGATTTTATGCATATGGAATCTATAAAAGAAAACAAATGAATAAAAAAGCAGACCAGACCTACATATACAGAGAAAAAACTGATGTTTGCCGGAGGGAAGAGTGTAGGGAGATAAACAAAATAAGTGAGGGGGGAGGGGAAGATAAAGGACTACAGTTATGGAATGAATAAGTCACAGAAGTGAAAGGCACAGCATAGGGAATATAGTTAATGTTTTCTAATAGCATTGTGTGGTGACAGATGGTAGCCACACTTGTGGTGTGCCTAGCATACTCTATGGAGAAGTTGAAGCACTATGTTGTGCACCTGAAATTTATGTAATGTTGTGTGTCAACTATACTCAAATAAAAAATTTAACAAAAAAAGGCAGATTGATCCAAGTACCACTTTTGCTATCAAAATACCATAGAACATTTATTATTGATTTCATACTAATCTGCAATATTGACAAATGAAAATATATTTGTGATCATGCTTTATATATTGTCTCCCTTCGTCTTCTCTTGGAGCTTTGTATATGTTACATTCCAGGAGCAAGTACCTCTAAAATATTGACTTCCCCCACCCCCATGCTTCTTGTCAGTATTCTGCTAGCAATCTTAGTTATAGGCTATTAATATATTTTAAAAATAGTATGTATTCAGACATCAGTTGTGAATCTGTCCATTTGCTCCACTGCTACATATATCAAAGGGAATGCTGCCTACTCTCAGACTCTATTTTTTCTTCCTGTGGAGAAAGGAAATTACTACTTTGACATCAGAACATATTAGCTCATCTTCAGTTTGCAGACACTTCAATCCTACCTGATAATTCTACTTTACTAACCAAGAGTTAGGGCCTATCAGGCCTTTACAGAATGACTGGAACAAACAACTCATTTCTTATAGTTGCCCTAGGAGAACCACCTCACTCAATATATATCTTAGTAGAATTCATTCAGATTAATTTGAAAGGCTACCTAGGAAACTATTTATTGAACAAAAATGATTAAAATTGATCTGTGTACTGTTGTCTAATAAAAGTGGTTTAATTTTATATTACCTTTGTTTTAAATCATGGGTATGTATGGTTTGGGAACAATCCCTATGATATGCAGTTCTCTTTTTGCTACATTTCTACTAATTTTTCACCTGATGAAAGAAAATTATGGAACGGATTTTTTTTTATGATTAATGAGAATGAAATTCAAACTTAAGTCATTTTTGTAAATGTTATATACTCAAAGAATAGTAACTTCTTTTTGAGATTTGAAAAATATCATAAAATTTGAAAAAAGAAAAAAAAACAAGAAATGAATGAATTTGAAAACCTAATATTTGACAATAGTATTATAACTTCTAAATTATTCCTTAGGTTTTTTTTAATGTATATTTTAAAATGTACATATTAGCTAAGAATTGTGAAAAAGTTCCCTTGCTATGGTTACTTTTAATATTAATTTTTAAATGAATGTAATTTTCCTGTAGTAAAGTGCATATGCTTTCAATGTTGATTGTGACATGAAGTTGTTTTCAACCTGAAGATTGCTTTTTATTTTATTTTCTGTATTAGAAAAAATGAACAAAATTTCCCATTCCAAGTAAGACTTGAATTTTTGTTCTTTTGAGGGGGAGTTGTTCCTATTTACATATCATCAGCTGATTAGTAAATATTACATAAGGGACTACTGATTTATGCCAGTGAAACATTCTTTTGTCAAAAAGGAGCAATATGATTTTCATCTTTAATTGCAGCACTTCTAAAATAATTACCCTAGCAGTTCCTTTTTCATATTCTTCGAATTATGCTTGCTTCCCAAATTTAATTGAAAATAGTGTTGATATATATATATATATATATAAAATTAGGATTTTTTTCTAGTAAGGTAATATAATATGGCAAGTGTTTCTGCTTTTATGCTGGATATTCTTTCTTTTTTCTCTGTTTTAAAACATTATACCTGAAGAAAATCTAGATAAACTACTTAGCTAATGAATAACTGATTTTGCTTCTGATTAGTTTTGAGGTGTTTTAAATTCAAGTTGAAATTTTTCAAATTGTTTTTTCTTTCTTGAAGGGAAAACACTTGATTTGGTTATAAGACCTGGTTGGCACAAAGTGATATGTGGCACCAGGCTAAAATAAATGCGCTTTGATTATTCTTTAACTGATGGTCCAGTAGATTATTATCCCATTATCTTGCTCACATCCTTGTACATGTTTCTTTTTAGAACTTTCCAGTATGTTTCTGTCACTCACTGATTTCCTCCTGAAACTAGAATATCATTTAAAAAATAACTAAACTCAGATGCCTGTAGAAGCCATGGAGGTAAAATAGATGAATGAAGTGTAAAGATGATCTCTGGTAACTAACACAGAGTCTTCATGCTGGTGAGTAAGTGGGGAGTTATGGGAAATCACTAGAAAACTGGAGGATAGATGCTCTATGTAGGGGAAGTAGTCACTAACAAGCTTCAGCCAGAGTTTACTATGTGGGTATGATGGTCCACAGTTGTCAAATCTTCCAATTATATAGAGAAGCTAAAAATCTCTCTCTCCTGTGTATGTGTGTGTGCGGGTGTGTGATTTCCTGATTTTTAAAATTTGGCAAATCATTTTCAAAAGATATTCTATGTACAAATGCTGTTTGGCATGTCAACTACCTGTGAACAAATTGCTTTTGAATCTCTGACTTAAAGTTTTGTCTTTATAAATAAGACTTTCCATCTAATGATGGTTTAGGCTTAGTTTTTTTTTTTCTATGCAAAGTGATTTTTAAAAGCATTTTTGATAACCAACTTTTCAAACTTATCTAAATATAAACCAGGCCCAAGGTTGGTAGGTTGGATGGCAGGCCAGTTAGAGACCATCTCCCTCTCTTCCTTCAACATCTCCAAGTTCATTTTCTTTTTTTGTGCCTCTACCTGATGTGTTATGCCATCCTTATTCCTCAAAAGTAGTTAACTAACATGTCTAGATAATTCTGTCTTCTTAACATCTTTCATATCTGTTTGCTCTGATATCCATTTTCAGAGTTGACATCCATTTCCACATCTATCTCAGCTACTTTTGTTGAGTCCACCATCCTATTTCATCTGTTTATGCACTGTTTCCTAACTGGTCTCTTTGCTTGTAGTCTCTCTGGATCCATTCTTCACACTTGAAACAGAGAAATGGCCAAACTGCAAAGTAAATCATAGTCCTACTTCAGATCTTTCAAGTATTCTCCATTGACCTCTGCATAAATTTAATCGCCCTAACATGACTTGCAGGGCCCTTTATTTTCTGGCTTTTGGTTACATGTCTAACTTCATCTCTTGCCATTCCTCTTCAATATTCCATGTTTCAACCAGATTGAATTCCTTCAACATTTATGTTTTCTTTTTTTAATAGGTCTTTATAAATGTGATTCTCTAGCCCAGGCCTCTTTTCTTTATCCATTCTGCAGCAAGTTGATATGCAAAGGAGAGGATAGATAAAACATTAAAAAAGTTCAGATCTATTCTAATTGCACTGAGCACATGATTGTCCCAGCTGCTCTTTCAAAGACCAGAAGCTGGACATCTTTTCAAGAAAGCAGACATTTCAAAAAAGCAGACATTTTAAGAAAGCAGTCCTTACATGATAAGTCTCTTTGTATTCTGGGTTTTTTAAGGCAAAGGCTTAGTGATTTGAATTATCTAGAGTAGGAAAATCTCTGACATTACAAAGGTATATCTTAATTTCTCTTAGTTAGCAAGATATCTCTCTTCTCTTTATTATCTCTGTTTCTTTCTCTCTCACACATACTCACACAACCCACCAAGAAAATGTTAAAGATATGAGAGTTTTATTAGAATCAATAATCATGGCTTATCCCAACATTTGGAGAGAGAGCTCAATTTAAGGATTTTATATTTTTAAACATAAGGATAACATTTTCAAAGGAAATAATTTCCGTATAAGTCATTGAAACAAGATCATCCAGAATTTTCAACATTAAGATCAAGATTAGCCCTTGGCAAGTTGTTGAAATTTTGTGAATTTATGACAGGTTTTGTTTGTTTCTTTTCCTGCTTCCTGTCTTTCTTTCATTGTCTTTCTCTTACCTGCCTGTTTTCAGTATCCCTTTCAAAAAATGCCATGTACAGTGGCATTCTATGTGTCCCATAGAATGCAGTGGAGTTATTATGTGTCCTCTACTTTGTCCTAGTATTAATATAGCAGAGTTTGAATGGACTCTTTTTTGTAGTCACATCACACTAATTATAAACTTAGAGGCAACTAACTCTGTTAGGTGATAAGATTGATATTTAACAAACTCTCATTTGTTTTATTAAAAATGCTTTAACAATAGCAGTACCATTGGGATCAATGTAGAGTCTCCATGAGGAAAACAAATAATTTATATACATAAATCCTAGTTATACCTAACAAATTCAAATTTTTATAGCCATAACTCATATTCTATCATTTTAGTATAATTTTGGTCTAATTCACATAAAAAATAACCTCCCTAAAGGCAGAGATCAATGGTGGTCACCTAATGAAGTATTCTGAAATTTTTGTCTACCTCTCTTGTGCAAATGTACTTTGTTTAAGCTTTCCAGTAACAAAGATATATAATAGGTTGGTTTAAGTTTAAAAATAGAACCTAAAACAGGATGACAAAAATAGAGTGACAGAAAGAATAACTGCTTAGTGCTAGCTAGATGAATTGAAAACAGATGAAAGATAAGTTCTGTCTTATGGGATTTTGCTGTGCGCCAGAACTAATCACATTAACTTTAAGCCACCTGGGGCTTTATGCTGCCTATTTATCTCATCTATGGGATATTCTTTATTTATGACTTTGCTACTCTTATGTTGACAGACCATTGCCAACTTTTGCTTAAATATAACAATATAATTGTTTCTTATTATTTTAGTCATCATAATAGTATAATTATGTAACATTATTTTACTTTTCCCTCTCTTCAAAGTTAGTTTGGGGACAGAGTAGAAAAAGAACAATATGTACTTCATTCTCTCTGTATTGAGATATAATTGGCACAACTTTATATTAGTTTCAGATGTACAAGGTAATGATTTGACATTTGTGTATATTGCAAAATGATCACCACAATAAATCCAGTTAACATCCATCACCATACATAGTTAGAAAATTCTTTATTCTTGTTATGAGAACTTTCATGATCCACTCTTCTAGCTACTTCCAAGTATGCAATACATTATTATTTACTGTAGTCACCATGCCGTACATTACATCTCTTAACTTACTTATTTCACAAGTAGAAGTTTATACCTTTTAACCCCCTTCACCCATTTTGCCTACTCCTTACCTTAGGCAACCACTGATCTATTCTCTGTAAGCTTATTTTTGTTTTTTGTTTGTTTTTTAAGATTCCACATATAAGTGAGATCATATGGCATTGATCTTTTTCTGTCTGACTTAATTCAGTTGGCATAATGCCCCGAAGGTCAATACATGTTGCAAATGGCAAGATTTCACTCTTTTTTATGGCTAAAAAATATTCCTGTGTGTGTGTGTGTGTGTGTGTGTGTGTGTGTGTGTGTGTGTTTGTATGTGTATGTCTTTACCCATTCATCATCTGTGTATGGACATTTCAGTTGTTTCCTGGTCTTGGATATCATAAATAATGCCACAGTGAATGTGGGGGTGCATATTATCATTTCAAATTAGTGTTTTCATTTTCCTTGGATAAAATGCTGATTGTATTATAGTTCCACTTTTAATTTTTTGAGGAACTTCCATACTGCTTTCCATAGTGGCTGCACCAATTTTCCTTCTCACGAACAGTGTATAAGAGTTCCCTTTTCTCCATAGCCTCACCAACACTTATTTATTGTCTTTTAGATAATAGCCATTTTAACAGGATTGGTGTGATAATCTCATTGTGTTTTGATTTGCATTTCTTGATGATTAGTGATGTTGAGTATCTTGTCATGTGCTTGTTGGCCATGGCCATTTGCACATATTCTTTGGAAAATTGTCTATTCGGGCATTCTGTTAAAAGAAAATGACAAAACAAAAAGACTTTGTTTCTTTGGATATGATTAGTCTCTTTATTCCTTTTTTTGTTCATATGTATGTCTTTCTATTTTTTCCTCTCTTTTGAATTAACAAAAGCTCTTTGAAATACGATCTGCTTTATGATTGTGTCCAATGTTACATAATTAATATCATGTTAAAAATTTTAGTGGCATATGATTTAGCTTTAAAATATGTTTGTCACCACCTCCTTATTTAATCACATGTATATCAGATAGCATTCAGTAATACAGTTCTTTTCTATCTTTGGTGTACACCTAGACAGTGATAAATGATAATATTTCTATGGCACATTGTGGAAAATGGAAGAAGGAAGTTGCTTTAAACTGGAAGTAAGCAGATGGTGGGTGGGAAGGCCTGTGAGGGTTGTAGAAGACTGCCTGGCCCTGTAAGGTTTGCAGAAGACTGAAGGGATTATGGAAACATACTGTAGTCACAGACAAGGTAGGAAGCTCTGTGAATTGAAATAGCCTAATAGTTGTATACATGTAATATGTTCAGATCAAAGTGAAAAATTCAGTCAGTCTTCTAGAGAGTTTGTTTTTATGACTAATCACAACTGGGTTTATTTTTTTCACATGTGATTTCTCACACATAGGAGGTAATCAGTAAATTTTGAGAAACTCAAAGTTATATAGACAAGCCATTTAAATGTTTGGATACATTTTTATCTTTTTATCCAGATGTCTGATGTCTTTTAACATAGCCACCGTTTGCCACTTCTGTAATTAAAAACAAACAAAACCCTGATTAGTAATATGGGGGCGCCTACTGCATATCAGGCCCTTATGAGCTTATTTAATCTTCATAACATCCCTGAAAAACAATTCTGATTTTTATCCTTATTTTATATAGGAGGAGTCTGAGTTTTATAAATTATAAGTAATCAAAAAAATGACCTAGTAAGTAGTGTGGAATTAGGATTTAAACAGGCTGATTCTAAAGCCTGAAATAAATGTGTTTGCCATGTCTACAAGGAGGATTATTGACCCGTAGCATTTGTTGGATAAATGATTTTGGTTCCCCAGTTATAAGCTTTCACGAGGTTCTTTCTCTCTCATCATCTACCACTTTTGGCTTGTACTTTTCTGTGTTTACCTCCAATTCTTGTTTCATCATCTTTCCCAGTAGTGACATTTTCTAGAGTGTAGAGCATACTGGCTGTGCCCGTAGATTAGCCTTCCTTTGGACACTGAATCATGGCCTTGACCTCATTAGCGTTTGGAGCCTAGAACACTTGCTTTCAAATCCTAGCTTTGCTACTTAGTAGCCGTATGCCTTTGGACAAGCTATATAATCTCTCTTTGGTAGTTTTCTCTTTATTGTAGAATGAGAGTAATAATACTCTCTGCATTATATAGGATTGATTTAAGTATTAAATGATTTATTAAGTGTATAGTACTTGAAATATTGCCTGTCCTATATAATTAATCAATATTTATTATTGTTATTTGTGAAAACTGGATCATGATAATTTTTTATAACTTTTCTATAGGAAACAATAGAGAAGAAGTAAGTCTTAGTAGGCTGAGTTTTTAAATGGCTAGCTAGTGTATACTAGATGTATTTTATAACACTGACATTTTTATTAGTGGCTTATCACTGGAATAATTGAGAACTGTAGTACAGTTACTAACATCTGTTCAGAAGTTGAGTGTGTTATGATGGAAAGTGGATTGAAAGGAAGAAGTCATGATGCTTAAGGATACTTGTACTTATTTAATAATAATTTTGTTCTACTTTCTGATGTAGCAAAATATCTGGATTTCTAGGAAAAAGGTAGAAAATTGGGGCACATGTGAATGATACAAAAACGTCTTTTATTTTTATTTTTGTAAATGTAAGCTTTTAATTGTCAAAATTTGATGTGTGAACTTGTCAAAGTTATTTCAGTTGCCAAGGAAATGCAACGATAGGAAGAGTTTTATCTATTGGTGGGTTCTAAGGAATCTGTCCTAGTAGTGTTGGGAGTTTGCATGGTTAATATAAAACAATAGCCAATGAAAACATCCATTAGATTTAAAAAAAATTATATTTAAATATAAGTGTTTCTGATGCTCTGAGATTTCAGAGTGTATCTGCGAAAATTCTACCTGACCTCAGTTCTTTTCTTGCTTTCTATTTCATATTGAAAATGGGATCCATAACTTCTTAAAATGATAAACTAACTGGGGGTTGTCAAACTATGTTCCCGAGGCCACATCTGGCCCTCCAGCGGTTTTCATAAAGTTTTATTGGGACACACACAGCCATGCTCTTACATATGGTCTATGGCTGTTCACACGGCAGCAGCGAAACTGAATAGTTGCAACAGAGAAGGCCAGCGAAGCCAAAAATATTTACTATCTGAACATTTGCAAAAAAAAAAAGTTGCTAATCTGTAAAGCAGGCAGATCTAAATACATACATGAGAGCTTATTTCAACCTGAAGTTTCATACTTTCTCTGTGAGGAAGATTACCTGTCCTCACTAGATTTTACTAAAAGCATCAACCATATTGACTAAAAGTGGCTATTGTTTCATGTGTTAGTCTTTTCCTTTCATTTATATTTTAAACTCCTTTAGCATGCTTAGCATTGTAGGAATATCTTTATAGAAGATATAAAATATTACAAACATAGGAAATGTGGCTATTAAAATATTGAATGGGACAATTGATTTATCTCTTCTATGATCACATTATTTTGTGAAACTATTAACTGATTTGTTGAAGCAATTTACCGAGGTTAAGCACATTGACTTAGATAATTCTTGTGACTGGAAAAGAAGTAAATTTATGAAAAGAATAAAATTATGGGTATTAAAAAGCAATGAAACAAATAAACAAGCTATCATGAACGTCATCTAGTTAATTCCCAAAAACATCACTAAAAATAAACCAATTGATGTTTGTGCTTATTTGGCCTTATGTTTGTATACTGGGTTGTTTTTTTCTCAGAATTCATCACCAGTTTTCATCACATTTTCTTTCACTTTTGCTCATTTAGTTCTAGCATTTTTAGTCATAATTTCTGTGACTCTTTGCATAGTTTTTGGATTCTTTTAGTTCTGACTTAATTTGGAGACCAGATGTGGGATCAGAACTCAGAGTTCTCATCAGTACACAAGTGATAGTGGGATTACCCTCTAACCCCTGTAATCTTATGAAGAGGCATTGCGCATCATCATTATAATCAGCAAATAGAATCCTTATGAAGGCCACTTCCCTAAAGTCTCCCTTCTCTTTTTAAACGTAAATTTGAATAAACGCTGGGAGTGGAATTTACCAGAAGCAGAATCTGATGAGAGTTAGTCCTCTGTAAGGATTTCAGAACTTCCTGTAGTTCATTTGCAGGTAAGTATAGTTTATCTGCTCTGGGGAGATGGTGCTGATTATTTAAAAATCAGATGAAAGAAGAAACCCCAAAGCAAGGTGATTTATTTGCTTTTTGGTAAACTTGATTCTGTTTTGTAACCTTTGAAACATGGATTTTATGAGTGATAGTATTAAAATTTATACTCCCTCTAGAGTGTGTTATTAATCATTATTGCTCTGCTGGGCCTCAGGATTACCTGTCTGCATTGTAATGCAGCTTTACTTAATATTTACAATTGAAATACCAATGGTTCTTAAGACATCTCATATATTTCTATGAATGAAATGGGATTCACAAGAAATAAGGGCTTGCCTCCAGAAATAAACTACAAAATATTAAATTCCTCTTACAAAATTTGTAGAACCTTTTAAACCAATGCTAATTTTATACTTCTGAAATGAAATATATGATTCTAATGGTTGTCCTTTAGTGGTCCAAAAAGTAAACGAAATTCTTATCTAAGGATAGTTATAATAGAAATAAAAACACTAAACAATATGTACTCTCTATTCTAGGACCTCTGCTAAGCAGTAAGTGATCTGGAGATACAGGGATGAGCTCAAATTAAACTTGCCCATGAGATTTTCAGTTCTGCCAAGTTCTTAGCACTGTTGAGAGGTCAGTCTTATTAAAATTTTCTGTAGGAAAGGACAATTGGGTATAGAGCTTGCCTAAATTTGGGAGTAGTAGGCAAAAAGACCTTTTTTGGAAGAGCTTTCCCACTTGAATCAAATTCATTCATTTATTGAGTTCTATTATGATTCAAAGAGTACAAGATAGCATTGTTCTTAGGAGCTCATAGAATAGTGAGGGAGACAAAAGTATACACTAAGATTTCTCAGACTATACTGAGGGAAAAATGGCTTGAACACGTTTCACACCGTGAATTTATTCTAGGGGAGAGAATGTTCTCAGAATTTCTGCCCTTCTTTTTTTCCAAAGACTACCAAGGAGAGTCTGGTTTCCCCCTTTCCTACAAGATTGCTGGTGATTTTTTTTGTATTATTGAATAAATAATACAGAAATTACAGATGGGATGGAGAGAGGGAGAAGCAACACAAGGGAACTTAGAGATTTTGGAAGCATCCAGATTTAAAATGTCAAATTGGAGCATAGTGATTACAGTATATGTCACTTTAAACCTTCATAGTAGATCTTGGAACAAATCCCTTTCAATCTCATTTCAACTTTGTGGTTGACAGTTGATACATTCCAAAGTATCCCTAGTATTTTCTGGGTCAGGAAATTACTACTTTAGAAAAAGAAAGGACATTTTGGAACCAAAATTATGATCTGGACATTTAATAATAAGATGTACTATATTCAAGAAATACAAACTAAAAAAAATAAGACAGAAAGCTACATATAGAATCAATTAAAAGCGAAAACAGTTATTAGGAAATCATATGATTATTGTGGTTGGATATTAAAAACATTTTTTCTCCACTTTAAGCACCATATGGTTGGCAACAATTAAAAAAAGCAAACACATGCACAAATTTATATATATGTGCTGCAGAAAAATATATTTTAATTTCATACATTATGTTTGTGTATAAAAAACTAGAACAAATTGGTACTTTTGAAAAAAGTATTTGATAGGATCTGCTATTAAATTTCTTATATCACGTATTACACAGTATTTCTTAGTAAAAATAAATGTTATAAAGCTGTTTAAAACTAAGAATTGTCTAGTTTGTAAGAAAAATTGGGACATTTTTCACTAGTTGGTTTAGTTCATAAAATCTTTCAAAATATAAGCAATGAAAGAAGTTTTGACCTAAACTTAGGCTTGGGATATGCCTCTTTTTTGTTTAATATTGTTTGGGATGCTATGTAAGTTTACAGTGCTTTGATGCTACTTGAATTTATTTCACATAACAGGTCTAGAAGTGGGACAGATTAATGCAGCAGCTGAATGACATTATCACAGACTCTTGTTTCTTTCTATCCTTCTGCTCTGCCATCCTCAAGATGTTAGCTTTGTCCTCAGACTAACTTCCTTCATGCCCGCCAGATGACTACATCAGTTCTAGGCATCATATCCATATATAACAGCAGGAAAGAAAGCATTTTGTTAGGAGGGTGGAAACTTTGCTAGGAGTCCCAGAACACCTTTCTTTCCATCTTTGGCTAGATATGGATAACATGTATACCCGTAAATCAATCCCTGGCAAAGCAATTGGGACCACTGTGATTCACTCAGCCTAAATCAATATTGTCCTGAATCTGGGCATAAGCATCCTCTTCAGAGTTTCTTAGGAAAAAGACACCTAAGGTGAATCAAAGTCTTTGCCTAAAAAAAAAGAGGAAAAATGGGTTAAAAGCTAACAACAGAGTCTATTGGAGAAACGTAGTATCCAGCTCTAGGCCAGTGGTTCTAAATCCTGGGTGAACATTAGAATTACCTACGAAGCTTTTAAAAAATATTTTGAATTAATTGGTCTGGGTTGCACATAGATATTAGCATTGAAAAAAATGCCCCTGGTGATTTTAATGTATAGCTAAGTTTGGGAACCAGTGCTATAGGCAAATTGAAGATGGAGTAAGGAGACAAAAACTTTCATGAGTCTGTATTCATTTATCTGCTCAAGCAGCTTTTCAGCTTTCTTGAACATTATCTGAAAATTAAACATTGTCCAGCTGGGTAAAATTACCAATCCGAAATCTTAGACCACAGTTAATTTGACAACCTTTAATGGTGCTCTCTGCCATATTCACTGGCCGTATTCCAAGAATGTATACTGTTTGGGTACTTAAAGTACCCAGATAGCTTTCATAGCCAAGCTAAGTTGGGGTTTTATTTAAAGGTAGGAATGTCAGTCCCATTTTTGTGATGAGAGAACTGAGTTGCCAAGAGGCTATTAGTGGAAGATGTAGAACTAAAGTTCTTATAATAGTATCCTGACAGCCAGGGTTTCCTCCTTCTTAGTGTTGCTACTTATGTTCTTGTATTTGAGAAAGGTGTCATTTGTTTGATCAAAGTAAAGCTTCATAATTATAATAAGGATGTCATTTATTGACAACTTACTATATGTGAGCCAGGAACTGTGCTAGGTGCTTCATCTCTTCCCCGAACATTTGTTTAATCATAGTAATAATCACATGCAGTAAATATTATTAACACTACTTTAGGGATAACAAAATTGGAAATGAGAGCTTGTTACTTCTCCAGTGTCTTTTAATTAGTTCACTTCTCTGGAATCTAGAATTTGAATCCATGATGCCATGGGTTCCTTTGGCATATAAAATGCCAAAATGCATGTTCTTTTCATTTTGCTATTCACAGTGATTTGATTTTGTACAGCTTCCCAGTTCAATAAATACCTATTAGTTGACTAGTAGGTAATAGACGCTGGGTAGCCCTGGATTGGATTGTGTTTTCCCTGCACATTATAACTTACATTTTTTTTAGAAGTAAGTTTTTTTCCAGTTGTTTTGCAGCTATGCTAAGTACTGAACATATGATCAAAGAACAATTGAATGGGCAAATGAAATGGAATCTTTAGACTCCTTAGATTAGAGTTGCTCAAATTATAAGGACTAGTGAAACTACTTTGCTGATAATTTCCTTTCCCTTCAGAACTTAAAATATTAAAATTACAGGCTTTTAAGATGTAGCTTAAATGATACTCCCTAATATTTTCAAACAAATATTGAGTTATTGGAGAGTATGCCTTAACTTGTTCAGTCATACTCCATATTGCTGTTTTTAATAAAAACAATACTCTTTTAATAAAAGACATAATTGGTCTGTATGGCTGACATTTATTTAGATGCTTGCTTTACAATTTTTTTTCTAATTGAAAGATAAGAGGAGAATAAACTTGGCAGTGGCTATTAAGGACTGGCTGGTTTAGTTTTTCATAGAGATAACATTTTCCAAATTACTGAATTATGATACTGAAAATGAAGGGCAAGCTCCTTGTTGGGGGAAAGTGTTAGAGTAGCCCTAATGCAGAATCTCATTAAAGCAACTGTCAGGATTCCTCTATTTTACCATCTCCTCCCCTCTTCTATAAGAAGCAACTGTCGTTTTGAGTGAGTGTACTGCCAAAGAGGCATTTACAAATAAATGAAAAATGTCACAATTGATTTTACTCCTTCCAGAATACTGTGTGTCAGCTTTGTCACAAACTGTCTTTGTTATTCTCTGTTTTAGATCTCCCAGCTGGACATTGGAAATAACTTTTGATGGTTTAGGGCCTCTCTCATTTGACCCCAGGTAAGCCCTCTATTGGTGACCTTTTACAAATATTTGTAAAACTTTGAACAGTTAAAGAATATAAAAACCTTCCCCCTCTTCCTCTCTGTAACTGCTGTTTTTGTCAAAACGTATTCAGATGTCAATATCGTTTACTTACACTTTTGAACACTGCAGAGAATTATTCCATGCATTACAAAGCAATATAAAATTATGCAATTATATTTCACATTCTCTTCTCCAATACAATGGTTTGTTGTTATCATGCTTAATGTAATAATAATGCTAATAACCAGATTACTTGTAAAGAAGATATATGATTATGTATTTCCCATATTTTGAAATAGATGTTTAAATTTTTATCACTTATTTTTATATTATCTTGGATACATATGTCCTTCATATAATTTTTATGTAACATTATTGATACACATTCATTATTGCCATCACCATAAACCAGTCCACTGGTACTACTGCCATCATGCTAACATCATTGAGGTCTTATTCTGAGCCACATACTATGCTAAGCAATTATACGAATTATCTTATATAAATGTATCACAGTGGTACTTGAATCCTAAGTTAATATGGATTTGGAAAAAAAGCAACTAATTAGAAATTGCTAGCAGCATTTTTTATTATGGATATTAAATTAAAGGAAAGTAAATCTTCATATAATTATACTTTAAGAGATTTTAATCAGTATAATTAGTTATAGATTGTGCAATCATTTGAGATTATTTAGCTTTCTACTTGAAAGATCATGAAATGGACCAATTAGTAATATTCTGTTTCTCTTGGAAATTAGAAGTTGAAGTAATCATTCATTCAACAAATATTTATTGAACACCTATTATGTGCCTTTTACTTGGAAGACATGATGGTGAAGAATATGTATCTAATTCTCAAGACCTTATAAGGTAGTGGCTGTCAAAAAATAGGCAAGTACAATGTAGTGTGATGCATGAAAACAATAGGGAAAAGCATGAAGTACAGTAGGAGAAATAAAGTGAGCATCTAAGCCCGACTAGGGGTGGATGCTCAGGGAGTGATGTAGCAGTAGAAAGTGGAGGAGTATTAAATTTTAGTTGCAGAGTAGTTTGTGATGTCTGAAGTATAGTATTTAAGATAGAGAGATGTGTCTAAAGAATTAAGGAAGAGGCAGATCATGAATGTCCTCATGAGCCATGCTTAGGAATTTAGATATAGTTGTGAATAGTGGCAGTTAGGCTAGAAAGACTTCATCTGATATTAGACATTCTCTTCAAATCAGCCTGGTCAAAATCTCACAGCACTAGCTTCCTATATATAATAAAGGAGGGCAGGCCATTCTTCCTCCTTCACACCTATATAAATAAAATATATTTCCTAGAATATAAGATCTTTATGAGCAAGAACCTGGGTTAATTCACCTTGTTTTCTCAGTATCTGTTGTAGTGCTTTGCACTTAGTAGACTCTCAATATTTATGGTGTGGGGTAACAGAATTTAATGTAAAACTCTGGAAAATGGATAGGTCAACCTACCAGAGGCTTCCTACAAAGACTGACTACTTATGATCATATCCTCTTCTTTCCCTGATCAGTTGTCATAAATGGCAAAATTCTTTTCCACATCTCCTCCTTGCTTTTAGATTTAGAATAAGAGGCTCCATCAAAGTAAAGTAAATATGAAAAGCAATTTTTAAAATAACCCACATGTCAATTTGTAAAAAATATGTCAATAAATTCTCTTTAAAAAGATTTGGAGGAAACAGAATAAGTGAAGAAAATGATTTTTAGTAAAAGAAATAATATATCCAATTTTTATTTATTCATTTTTTTAACTCTAGAAAATACATAGTCAAAATAAATACATTATAAAAGCTTTCTTTTGTAACGAAAGAGATGAAATGGTAACTATAATTATATGAATCATATATTGTAAGATAGTGTATCAAGAAGATCAATTTCACTTCTTATGTAAGCAAAAATAATTTAATGAGGAGCCTTTAAAAATTATGGTGATTTGGGCACCTGGCTGGCCCGGTGGAAGAGCATGTAACTCTTGATCTCAGGGTCACGAGTTTGAGCCCCATGTTGGGTATAGAGAGTACTTAAATAAATAATTTTAAAAAATATGTCAATTAACAAATCACAAAATTACTTTAATAGTGTGTAGTTGACCTAGGGGTGTCAAACCCCAAACAGTTGAAAATAGGTGTGTATAACTTTAAACTCTCCCAAAACTTAACTAATAACCTACTGTTGACTGGAAGCCTTACAGATAATGTGAAGTCTGTTACCACATATTTTTTATGTTGTATGTATTATTTACGGTATTCTTAGGATAAAGTAAGCTATAGAAAAGAGTTATTAAAATTGTAAGGAAGAGAAAATATATTTACAGTACTGTATATAAATGAGCCTGTACAGTTCAAACCCATGTTGTTCAAGGGTCAACTGTATATTACTGTATAGTATGGACATTTTGGGTTCAGTTATAAAAATAGATCCTATATTTCTTAGCACTATAATGTTCTCTATTCTAGATACTTTTCTTTGACCAGCTTTTCTGGCATTATTCCTTTAAGTGTGCTGTCTTAACGGTCATTTTTCTGCTAGATTGCCCTTGGAACCAGTGGAGCATTTCTGAGAAATTTTTTGTGTTTGACCACATCTAATTCTGGAAGGACTGTGAACACTCATGCAAAGCTGCACAGAGTAGATCAGCTTTCATGTGTTTTTGGTGTCCTAAGGATAAGGAGATATAAACTGGTAGTTTCAATAAACCCAATAATTTTGGCAGGACATTTAAATTATTTTTTTTCTAAAATGAAAAAAAAACTTTTAAAAATATGAAACCTAATTATATAGAATATTTAAGGAATAAAGAAAATATAAACAAGGATACCAAGTTGCATTTAGAAACTGTCAACCTTAGTATAATCTGTTGTCCATCGGGTAATGGCAGTATTTTATAAAATGAGGAAGAGGCAGTTCTCAAAGAAATGCTGCTTACTGTTATGGAATAGTGGACATTTATCTGGCTTGCTATCACTCAAAATACAGGTTAAAAATAGCCAAATCAAAACAAATAAAATGAAGAGTAGACATTGAGAGTAGAAAAGTAAATGAATAGAAAAGAAGCAGAAATGAGAGCAATAAAACTGGGAATGTTATGAAGGGGATCAGGGTATGGCACCCCTAAATTTGCCTGTTTGACATAAGAATTACTTTGAGCTGAAGGTATTTGAGTTCCTGAAATGTCTTATCTGCCTGAGAGCAGAGCCTTCCAAAACAACTCAAAAGTCATTAAATCCCTTTATAAAAAGCAACTCTAAGCTCACCACACCCAAACAGACATTACCACAATACTGTAGTATCCTCTATCTATATTCTTAAAGACCTTTTTATTTTTCCAAAAAGTGATTTGCTTTTCCATAGATGCCCTTTCTCCCACTCCCTTTCCCTTAGTGAGTTAAGTATATAGACTCCAAATTCTAACCTCTCCTTTGAGTTACTCATCTCTGAGTGTTCCCTTGTATATACCCAATGCACATCCTAAGGGGGTTTTCTTGTTTTTTTCTTCTTGATCTCTCTTTTGTCAGTCTAATTTACACCAACTTCAGATGTGTAGAGGGCAAAAAGATTTCCTTCCCTACATCTGAGGCCTAGGGCTTCATATTCATAGCACACCGACACAAATATTATGGATTTCACTTTAGGAGTGTTTAGTGTAGGAATTTGCTTCCCCATACCTCCTAGGTTGGCACTTGATATAAGGTAACTTTTGTTACCTGATCTCAGTTTAGCAGTCCTGCCTCTGGTCTAAAGCTGGTCCAAGTGAAATATTACTAATAATGAGATTAAAGGTGAACCACAAAGGCTTTCTAAATGTACTCATAATACCTCTAAAATGTGTTTTTTTTAGCAAAAGCATGATCCTCTGTCTTTAACAGCTATAGGTTTCTAATATATAAAATAAAAATTTGGTTACAGTTTTACTTAGGATGGGTTTACATCCCAACGAACCCATCAATAAGTTGAAAATATCCTAAGTTTAAAACGCATTTAATGCACCTTACCTGCTAAACATCATAGCTGAGCTTAGCCTGCTTTAAAGGTGCTCAGAACACTCGCATTAATCTATATTTGGGCCAAATAATCTAACTAAAGCCTATTCTATAATAAAGTGTCGAATATCTTATGTAATTCATTAAATGCTGAAAGTGAAAAACAGAATGGCCATATGGGTACAAAATGGTTCTAACCATATGGATCATTTACCCTCGGGATCAGGTGTCTGACTAGAAGGTGCGGCTTGCTGCTCCTGCCCAGAATCATAAGGGAGTAGCATACAGCATATCACTTGCCCGGAAAAAGATCAGAAATCACAATTTAAAGTATGGTTTCTATTGAATGTGTATTGCTCGCTTTCACACACTATCTTAAAGTTGAAATATCATAAGTTGACACTTAGTAGTAGGTCAGGATCATCTGTGCTTTCTTTAATGTAAAAAAAAGCCCAGAGATATCAGCCCCCAATCCATAATACCTTATGATATATAACTTTTAACAAAAAATAGGAATTTCTGATAAGACAAAAATGATGATTTCCTTGGCTGTAAAATAAGATATCAAACAAATCAGAAAAATCACTAACTCCTTATATATTCAGAATAGGAAATGAAATACAAAGTTCACAAAATAGAATTTCTTCTACTAAAAGGAAAACAAAAAGGCAGAAGATGTAGCCAGGCCTGCCGTGGGATGTGTAAACAACCACAAGCTGGACCAGGAGCCGAAGGTGGCTTCTGGCGGGCCCGGGTTAGGGTAACGGCCCCAAGCGCAGGCGGCTGGGTTTCCAGGTCATTTCCTAAGCACATTCTGTCTATTGGTTTCCTTCTTTCACTTCCACCTTCAGACTCCGACAGCACCTGTTCTATACCATTACCTTGGCAGGCAGCCTTATGTACATCTTAACAAAGTCTCTGTGCCAAATGTTCTCTTAAGTTACCAAAGGCAATTGTTAAAAAAAACCTTGCAGAACAAGCAGGACAAAACAAAACAGTCTTCTGTGGAAGCTTTTGATAGTCACACATCCTACTGGCAGGAAGACCTCTTGTGAATTTTACACAATATTAGAAGCCGGCTGTTGACAAGGAAAACTTTGTTTTTAATTGTCTCGACAAAGGGGTGTAAATCTCCTCCATTCCATTACTGTTTATTGAACGTCTGTTTGTGCTAACATGCCCAATTTGGCTTCTCTTTTTCATTAATATAGCTATGCAGATTTTCAGGAACCAAGACAAAAGCAGGTGGTTTTTATGTGTGTGTGTTAAGACAAAGCCTTTTCCCAGCAACACAGCAGGACTCATGACAACTTGTTGCCTAGATACTAGGGATCTCACATGTGAGTTTTCTTAATAATAGGTATTTTGATTTTTTTCTATAAAAAATTCAATAGAATTTTCTTCTTTTAGTAATTGTGACCCATCTACGTACCATTTGCCATATGGAGATGGAAGGGGAGAATTAAAATAAAACTTCTCACAAAACAGGAATAACGTAGTTTCTTTTTGGGACACATATTTCTACCAGAAGCAGGGTTTTGCTTCAGTAGAACCAAAGCTTTTCTCACATTTCTTTCTCTTACCGTATCGCTCTTCTATAATTACAAACTCTTATTAGATATTCATTCCTAAAATATTAAAATTCAGGTAACATGAATTTCAAAGAAAACTTTCAGAGGCTGTTACACCATGCTCCACATTCCATTCGTTTTAAAATCCATTTAATTTTAACTCGGAATGAAGTAAATTAAAAATTATGAAGAGGATTTAGTGAAGAATTTTATAATAGATTATCTTTGACTACCATATATCTGAGTAATCTTCTGTTAAATTTTTACATACTGGTCTAATTTCTTCTAAATTAGAAAATTGGAATGTGTGCCAACATTGATTGATATATGCTAAAGCCCAGATTCAGGTCAAAAAGATGAAATGCAATAATTAAGTAACACGAAGGTTAATAGTTTAGGGACTTGACAAGTGTATAAGTACAATATGTTTATTTAGTAAATTTAAAGTGAGTTAATCAATCAGCCAATCAGCATATCCTGATTATATGGCATGTGTATAAAAATGAATGGGATGCTATGAAATATATTTTTAAGCAATCGAAAATGGACTCCATTTATGATTTTAGGTATTATGGAATGTAGAGTTCAGTATGTTTCCTGCTGCAGAACTGTCTACACTTATAGGAAAACAAAATTGGCACTGAAAAAATAGGATATGATTAGGGAATAGGAGCATATTTAAATAAGTGCGAATTTGAGGTGAAAGCATGTTTGTCAAAGTCATTAGAGAAGGGTTAAATATGTGTGCTGTAGAATTTTCAGGGAAGGCATGTTAGAGCCAATATGGCTTGACTGGACTGTGACAGATGGGGAGAATTTGGGTAGATGAAAGAGGTAAATAGAAACCTTTCTGGGGTGACCAACAGTGTGAACTACAAAATTCCTTTGGCGGGTAAAGTCAGGGAGAATGGCAGTGCAAGAAGCAGACCTTAGTGACTGGAACAGAGGATTTGTCCTGGGTAGTTACTAGATTTGAGGAGAAGTAAGTAGGGTCAGGGTCTTCACAGCCAGGCAGAGTCCTTTAAATCTAAACAATGGACAGTGTTAAGTTCTTGGGCTGGGAGTGTCATTATGAAGACGGGTCTTCTGTGAAGGGAACCTAGGCTGGGAGTAGAGGCAGGATTGTTGGCTGGGAGAGTTGTGGATATCTGTGCACAAGAAGAGTAGGCTGTGTGAGGGCATGATGGGGGAGTGAATGAAGAAATACAGTGTAAGTAATTAAGCTATATTTTACTGATGCTTATTTCTTATTTACAAATATAGTACAATAATTAACACATTCCAGAACAGTAATTAGCAATCAGGTAAATTACTTTGATTACTTCTTTTGCATTTAATGAAAAACATTTTGAGAAAGCTACTTTCCAAGGTATTTTATAGGTTCTCTCAATATAATGTCTCTTTTGCTTTTACTTCATTCTCTGCCACTCCCTTTCCCTTTTTGTCCCTTAGCTCTTTTTCTCTGTCCTCTCTTTCCAAGTTTTCCTTCTAAAAGAACAACATTTTAGGGTGAATTTTATTCAATTATTTTTTAAAATTAATCATTTTGTGTTATCTAAACGGTTTAAAAATTATATAGGCTTAAAATGAAAGAAAAATAGCAACCTTCTAATACCTCTCTCCATTCCTACTCCTAAGAGATGAGTTTCAACTGTTCTAATTATTTCTTCTGATAGTTCTATGCTTATATATTTAATTTATAAATTGTTATTATTCATTGACTTAATTTATAAATCGTTATTATCCATTGACTTCTTGTTTTGTTAATTGAGACTGTACTTCTCTAAGATCACATCCCAGCCATCCAAATTATCCTCCATTTTAAATACAAAGTTACATCACAGTTGTTTGTTAAATTATTAGTTTTTACATTTATAATTATTATCATTTACTTCTGAACCAGTACATGTATTGTTTTTTTGTTTTTGTCTTTCTCTAATATTTTTTTCTATGTCTTCTTTGTATCTGTTGCTATTTGTTCTCCAGTGTTCTATGACAGGTCTATTAAATGGCTATCAATACCATTTTAAAATGATTTTTTATTGTTGTTCTCAGGAAAACATTCCCTTTAATGCTTTTATTGTTGAAGGCAGAAGCCCAAGTGAAGAATTTGGTTCTTACTTTAGGAAATGAGAATAGTGACAGAACCCTGAGGAAACTAGGAAAAGTGTTCTTCTGAAACACCAACAAAGTAAATTCCTCTTGAGCTTGATGGGGAGAGAGAAGGGTTAGGAGTGAAGAAAGGAATGGATTTAGGCAGAACTCATAAAATAATCTATTAGCCACACTAAACTGTTTTTGTTTTTGTCTTGGAAATATTCCCGTTGTGTCCGTTCATCCTCCTGTATCAGTTTTCACTGTTGTTTCTGGGCCCGGTACAACTGATCCCACAACTTTTCTCTCCTGCTTTTGATTTTAGGATCCTATCTTTCCTTTATCTCCTTCCTGCCTCCTGTGGTTTTCTCAGAAAGGGTGCTTCGGAAAGTTTATTGACTGCTCACATATTTGAAGTATCTTTACTCTCCCTTCATGCTTGATTGGTAGTTTTGGTGAACATAGGCAGCTTCCTCTCAGAATTTTCAAGCCTCTGTTACCTTGTAGTGTTTCTGCTGGGAAGCAGAGGCCATTCTGATGATTGGTGCTGCTATTCTCAGGAAACTTTAAGATCTCTTTTTTGGGGACCTGTGTGCTTTTTCAAACTTGTCTTTCAGTTTGGTCAGTTTTTGGTTATTTTTATTATTGTCTTTGTTATATTATTATTGTGATTTCCTTTCGATTTCTCTATTTCTGAAACTCCTACTGGGAAAAAATGCTAGCTATCTTGGATTAATTTTCTGATATTTTTCTCTTTTTTCTTGTTACTTTCCATTTCTTTTTGTTTCTGGTGTTTTTTAAATTTTGTCTTTTATTATTATTTTTGTAACTTTTAAGAACTTTTTATTCTGTTCCTATTATTTATTCTTATTCCTATTTTATGGTATGCAGTTCTTATTTTATGGTACACTATATTTTGTCAACGTATTTCTCACTCTGCATGGTATGTTTCCTTCTGATTCCCTTTTTTTTCTGTTTTACTCTCCTTTATGTTAGAAGCATTCCTCACAAATTTAATGATCTATAAAGGACTATTTTAAGAATGAAACACTAAATGCTAATAACCGTATGCCTCTTAGGTGGGATTTGTTTCCTGATGAGCTTCACTATAGAATGTGTAGAATGGTGAGGAGCAATCTTTTTCATTTTTAGTACCATATCTCTCTCTCTCTCTCTCTCTCACACACACACACACACACACACACGGTGTAACAACCCAGAAAAGTAGATAAAGTAGAAAAGTAGATAAAAAGTAGGTATGTTTCCCACTTTTAGTGTTGAAGAAATAGAGTCAAATGGGATAAAACAGTTTTCCAAGGTTACATATCTCATTAGGCACAATATTCTGTTTTTTCTTCAGGTCTATATGGCTCAAAATCTCACATTCTTTCTAAAATATCATTGCTTAATTTAATTTCTTTCTTTTTTGAGTTCTGAGCCAGGTGGTATTATGGTAAAATTTGGTGAAGATAGTCACGACTTTTTAAACTGTAGATTACGAGTAATTTAAGTGTAAGTACATTTTGAAATGCTCTCTGAGCTTTTCAGTTTATAGCATTTAAACAAAATGTTAGAATAGTAAATTATAAAGGAATTAGAAATGCTTTACCAGTTTGTACTTTACTGATGTCACCACATTCTTGAAGCATAAAGCTAAAAGTGGAAAAGGAATCACCTTCATAAACTGCAGAGTCAAATAAAAATATGTATAGTCTTTTGAGAAAGTAGTTTGGTAATATATATCAATAGAAGTTGATACCTCTGACTTAGACCTCTAATTTTAGAAATCTTTTTCTACAGGAGGAGATCAGAGGTATGGATAAAACTATAGATATATCTTCCAAATTATGTCCATTATTAAATATGTAAACACAAAATTAGAAACAACCTAAATTCCTACAATGGGAGAACTTTTAAATAAATTATGGGGAAGCCATATTTTGGAGTATTATGTAGGTCTTAAACATGATGCTTTCAAAGGGCACTTAAAATACCATAAGGAAATGTCTGGTGTGTTAAGTGAAAAAGCAGAATGCCAAATTGTACTCAAAGTACAGTGCAAAGTAGGTTAAATTCATGTACATATGTATAGAAAAAAAGACTGGAAGAAAATATACCAAAGTGCACATAGTATTTGTCTCTAGATTCTAGAATAATAGGCAATTTACATTTTCTCATTGGTGCTACTCTGTAATTTCCAGATTTCCTAAAATAACTATGAACTATGTATTACTTTAATAATAATAAAAGTGTATAGTCTTTAAAAACACTTACAGAAAAGAGAAAAACTCTCTCTGGTCTTTTGGCTGTTGAGAGTGAGTGAAGCTAAGGGTTCTTTGGTTCTTCACTATGATCATGTCATCATCTGGGGAAAGAATTGGGCTCTTTTCTGTGCTAGATTGTTTTTAAGAATTTAAGAATTTCCTAATTTAGGAGAAGGGGCTGACTCCTGTCCTCTTTATTACTTCTTTTCTTGTGTTTTTTACCTATAATCTTCCATTTTCTATACCTCAACAATTCATCATTGGATTGTCATAAATATGATTTAAGTCACTAATGTACATTTCATAGTTATTGTACATTTTTATTTATAGTGTAATTTAAATATGATTCATAGTCAAATTGGAGGTGGTTTCTGAAATATTTTATAAAAAATCTATTAAAGGTTTCCTCATGACAAATGTTATATATGAGAAAAGTTCAAGGTGTATAACTGGGTGTTATGAACAGACGGTAAAGGGAAAATCATCCTGATTACCTGTAATTAATACTGGTCTAGCTTTTTGACTTTTTTTTTTAGGTAAACAGTCATTTTATGTTATTTAATTACTAATTACAGTGATTTCAAACACCTGGGCTCCCTTTGCACAATCTATAAAAATCTTTAGGAAATAACAATTAATACATGCATGATGTCGAAATGACATGAAAAGGGTGGCATCTAGACATCACTTGTACGTTTATGAATCTCAGCTATACCGAATTCTTCTAGAATAGAAATGTTTCAAGCAGCATTGCCAGTTCTGTGGACACAGTTTTAATGATAAAATTTTTTGAATGATGATTTAAAAATGTATTTTTAAATTCAAAGCACACATAATTTGGCTAAATAATTCTTTTAGAGTAGGCAGTAGACACTGTGTTCTTGAATATTCAAAAAGTAAAATGTGTATTTTCTTTCTGTAATCACTGTGTAAACATTTATTAAGCCTCTAAGGACTAAAGTCTTCCTTGTCTTCCTCAGTTTATTAAAAATGGAATTATAAAACATATTGGCTGGTATTTTATATGAATATAATGAAATTTTGGCAGATTGCTGCTATTAAACAGCAATGTAAAAATAGTGCTTAAGGTCAGAGAGAAGGACCATCTTTAGCATACCTTCATTTATATAATATAGTAAATTAAATGATACAGTTTTCTATTATTGACTCCATCACCCCCCATAAGTTAAAGAATTTTATATTGGGTCTAACTGAATTCATAATTAATTGCCATGTTTGTTAGTTTATAATTTTGGAGGAATGCTTTTAACTTTAATATTTTAGGTTTCACTCAGATGATTTTGCATTTTTTTTTTCGATTTTGCATTTTTATTCACAGGAATGAGGTGGACCAAATAAGTGGCCTCATTAGTCATTGTGAAGAATGACTTTCTTAATTGCAATTCCTGATCTGCCTCAAAACTGTCACCTACTTTGGTTCCTCCTGGACCCAAATGCCATATGTGATGCTATTTTCCCATTTGGTAATCTTCTCACAGTTCTGATGCAGCCTCATGTGTAGTTTGTTTACATTATCAAAGAAAAAAGTTTTCTAATGGTCTCATCCTGCAACAAAAACACAGTTAAAAGAAAGGACTAAATTAAAGCCACTGACTTGTTTTCCGTTGGCTAAAATACTTTGTCTCCTTTGTTAAGTAGGTACTTTTTCTTTTTCTTTTTTTCTTTTTTAGCATGTTAAAGGAAAAAAAGGATAATTTCAATGAAAATGCAAAGAAAACAATTAAAAACACTGGCAGTCTTTATATCTTTAGATCATTGGTCTGTGTTATCTAGGATAAAGGCAGAAATCTACTAAGTCTTTAATTGTGAGGTATGAGTGTATAAAGCATGCTTACAATGTATCCAATTGAACATTTTTTTTCAAAAAGGAAATTTTGCTGTGTTGTTCATCTTTCTGGGGCAAACATTTACTTTTTTCCCCTTAAATAAGCAGAGAATTCAATAGATACTTTACAACATTTTATTTTATTTTATTTTATTTTATTTTATTTTAAAGATTTATTTATTTGACAGAGAGAGAGATCACAAGTAGGCAGAGAGGCAGGTAGAGGGAGAGGGGGAAGCAGGCTCCCTGCTGAGCAGAGAGCCCAATGCGGGGCTTGATCCCAGGACCCTGAGATCATGACCTGAGCCGAAGGCATTGGCTTTAACCCACTGAGCCACCTAGGCGCCCCAACATTTTAAATAATCATAAAATTTATGTGATAACATGAATGTTGTTTGGCACTCTATATTTTTTATCTATCAACTGTGGATTGCTTATAAAAACCATGACTTGGATAATACAGAATTTCATAGCATGTATGTGTTTTAAACATTACATACTTTATTTTGACGAAAGTCTAAATGTGTCATTTTGCCCTTGACTTTAAACAGAAATAAGTTCATTCAGTTTTCTGTTGGTGCATTACTTAATGACACAGACTTTTTGTACTGATATATGTCATAAAAGGCGCTCCTTGTTCAGTATCTCCCAGCTTAATGTATCCTTAGTGCATGGTTAATCTACTCTCAGATGCTGAGGACTTTTACATATTCTTCAAATACACTTTTAGCTGATGTTTACATAGGAAAAATTTATGTTTATTTAAACTTAACACATGATTTTTGATGAAATGATGTTTGAGAAAGACCTGGATATAATTGTTAGAATATCAAAATCAGGTCAACCTCTCCAGAAAACGTGCTAACAAAAGTGATGTGTTTCTTGAGTGTGGCTGATGCTAAGGGACCATGATACTGCATCCAAATCAACTGTTTGCTAACTGTTGTATTAATCACCTGGTAACCAGGAAACAATGTTTTAAGCAGTTTTTATCCTACTATGATAGTTTGCCACTTACAGTTTTACTGTGTTTTATGGAATATATTGCATATTAGGGTAAATGTGGAACACATACTAATATTTCCTATTTAATGCAGCAGGAAAAAAAAAATACCGGTTATCTTTTTTGTGTCTGATTTTCAGTAGCTCAGTATTAACTGACATTCAGTCCGAGATGCCTGGACTCGAACGTCTGAAGTGGTGGAAAAGACATAGGCTTTGGCATCCATAATCCTTAGTTCAAATTCTGCCACTGCCATATTATGTATACTTGGATCAGTTTTTTTTTTTTTTTAAAGATTTTATTTATTTATTTGTCAGAGAGAGAGAGAGAGCACTAGCAGGCAGAGGCAGAGAGAGAAGCAGGCTCCCCGCCGAGCAAGGAGCCCGATGTGGGACTCGATCCCAGGACTCTGGGATCATGACCTGAGCCGAAGGCAGCCGCTTAACCAACTGAGCCACCCAGGCGTCCCTTGGATCAGTTTTTTAAGTGTTTTGAACCTTAGTTTTCTCCTGTGTAAAATGAGAACACTAATACTTATCTTTTACAGTTGTTTTGAAAATTAACAAATATATGCATAAAATCTTTTAGTATCTTGCACATTATAGTCACTATGTTAGTGAAGGCTATTATTATTACCGATAATCTTCATTTATTAACTATGTAAAGTTAATAATGCCACGTTTTCTGTAATGCCTTCTAGTTGATGGAGCACTTTCATATATAACATAATTAATCTTTTATCTTAAATTTCCAAGAGATAATAATAATATTATTATTATTAGCATCTCCTATATATAACTCAGGGAGCTAAAACTCAGGAAGTTTCACTGATGTGGCTAATAAATGATGAAGTAAAAATGTAAGCCTAAACTTCTAATTTCAGAGTGTCTGTTCTTTTTACTATAAAATATAAATTTCTTTTTTTAAAAAGATTTTATTTATTTATTTGAGGAGAGAGAGAGAGAGAGCAGGAGAGGGGAGAGAGAAGCAGACTCCCAATTGAGCAGGGAGGCCATGTGGAGCTTGATTCCAGGACCCTGAGATCATGACCTGAGCCAAAGACAGATACTTAACCATCTGAGCCACGTAGGCGCCCCTAAAATATAAATTTCTGGTTAATAATTACTAACTTTACATTCTGGATGAGAAATATATTTTACCTAGCCTTAAGTTTTAATTGAATAGATAAATAGATACATTAATAAATGCTTAGCAGAACCAGGTATTAGCTTTTACTAAAAATCAATAATGTATGAGGATTCCCCTTTCTTCACACCCTCACCAACACCTGTTGTTTCTTGTGTTACTGATTTTAGCCATTCTGATGGATGTGAGGTGATATCTTGTTGTAGTTTTTATTTGTATTTCCCTGATGGTCAGTGATGTTGAGCATGTTTTCATGTGTCTTTTGGATATCTGGATGTCTTATTTGGAAAAATGTCTATTCATGTCTTCTGCCCATTTTATCATTGGATTGCTTGTTTTTTGGGTGTTGAGTTTGGTAAGTTCTTTATATATTTTAGATATTAACCCTTTATCAGATATGTCATTTGCAAACATCTTCTCTCATTCCGTGGGTTGCCTTTTTGTTTTGTTGATTGTTTCATTCTCTGTGTAGAAACTTCTTATTTTGATGAAGTCCCAATAGTTTATTTTTGCTTTTGTTTCCCTTGCCTCAGGAGACCTATGTAAAAGGAAGTTGCTCCAGCTGATGTCAAAGAGGAGTTTACTGCTTGTGTTCTCCTCACATTTCGGTCTTTAATCCATTTTGTATTTATTTTTGTGTATGGTGTCAGGAATTGGCCCAGTTTCATTCTTTTGCATGTTGCTGTCCAGTTTTCCCATCACCTTTTGTTGAAGAGACTGTCTTTTTTCCATTGGATATTCTCTCTTGTTTTTTCAAAGATTAATTCACCATATAGGTATGGGTTCATTTCTGGGTTTTCTTTTCTGTTGCATTGATCTGTGTGTCCATTTTTGTGCTGTACTATACTGTTTTGATCACTTCAGCTTTATAATATAACGTAAAGTCCGGATTTGTGATGCCTCTAGCCTTGCTTTTCTTTTTCAAGTTTGCACTGTTGGTGGCAATGCAAACTGGTGCAGCCACTTTGGAAAACAGTATGGAGGTTCCTCAAAAAGTTAAAAAGAAAGCTCCCTTATGATCCAGCAATTGCACTGCTAGGTATTTACCCAAAGAATACAAAAATACTAATTCAAAGGAATACGTGGACCCTGATATTTATAGCATTATTTACAATAGCCAAATTATGGAAACAACCCAAGTGTCTATTGACTGATGAATGGATAAAAAGAAGTGATGAGCACCGGGTGTTATATGGAAGTACGGAATCACTATATTGTACACCTGGAACTAATATTACACCGTATGTTAACTAACCGGAATATAAATAAAAACTTAAAAAACAGTAATGTACAGAGCTGTTAGAACTGGATAATTCTTGTAATTGCACAGTGATTTATGATTCTCTAGTGTTTTTACAAGCTTTAACTCACTTAGGCACCCATAGGGACAGAGTGGGAATCTATAATATAGATGTTAGAGATGATGAACCGGAGGTTCTGAAAGGCTGTGTTTTCCTGAAGGTGACACTGGTAGTAAAGAATAGAATTTTGTGTCTTCAAGTAACAGATTTTGCACATCAGGTTTTACATGAGTGACCTAAATTTTATTTTATTTGGCATTTACTGAGTAGCTGTTAATATGTCAAGTAAATGTTGTTAGAAATGCAAAAAGAAACTAGGCAAGCTCTTTGCCTTTATAGATTTAAAAACTTGGGTGTAAGGAAGACAAAGATGCATATAAATGACCATAATGAAAGGTATTGTTAAAATAATTGGAAAGTAATTGTAAAAATAATTGTTAAAATAATTGGAAACGTAAGTCAAGTATGGTGGGACATAGAAGAAAGCAAAACAAAACAAATTTAGATTATATATTTTTCAGTGAAACTCCTAAAAGGTGTTACAGTTTATGTGGAAGAAAACTAGAAGTGACCATATTTTTCTTAGAATCTAATGCTATGAAAAACTGCATTTTTGTTCTTAAAGGAATTATGGGTTGTAATGAGGGCACTCTACAATGTGCCAAAATTTATGATAAGAAAAAATTATTAATATAATTACCTATTGATGCTTAATGGAAATGCTTATGTATTTATTAAGTTTAGAAAATGGAAAACCTAGTTCTGTTTTACTTCATTCCACTTATGTTTAGATGGGATTTAGGTTTAATGAGTTGTAATAATATTCTTGGATTTGATGTATTTATCTTCATCTAGGACATTTAACTCAATATTACTTTACGTAGTACATTAAGAAAGGGACAAAATTCTTCCTTTGCTCTCATCTGTCCCTGAAAAACTTGAGTATATGTGGTTTGGAAACAGAGTCATTTTCTATTTCTTGTGATTAATTCAGGAAATTAGCAGTTTGGGCATTCTAGGTACATTCTTTTCAGTAATGGTGATTTTGTTTTGTTTTGTTTTGTTTTACATTTAATGGTGTTACTGTTAAGTGTTAGGCAATTCTCTGTCAAATACAGTGAAGACTGTTCATTAAATTTGTTCATTTAAATTTAACTAGTAAGGTTCTCCTTGCTGTATTTTACTTATGTATTTATTTTTTTATAAGATTTATTTATTAGAGAGAGGGAAAATGCACGAGCACGGGAGGGGGTTGGGGCAGAGGGAGAGGATCTCAAGCATACTCTCTGCTGAGCAGAGAGCCCTAGGCAGGGCTCCATCCCAGGACCCTGAGATTATGACTTGAGCTGAAACCGAGAGTCTGATGCTTAACTGACTGAACCACCCAGGCATCTCACCTTGCTATATTTTACATGTAAAGTAGAAATCTCTGTGCTTATAAAATAATGTGAACTAATACAGTTCATGAAATTTTTACAACTGGATATAACAATTATGTTCTAGTTTACCTAATTTATTTATTTATTTTTTTATTTTTTTAAGATTTTATTTATTTGTCAGAGAGAGAGAGAGAGCACAGGCAGGCAGAGATAGAGGAAGAAGCAGGCTTCCAGCTGAGCAAGGAGCCTGATGTGGGACTTGATCTGAGGACCCTGGGATCATGACCTGAGCCAAAGGCAGACGCTTAACGGACTGATCCACCCAGGCGTCCTAGTTTACCTAATTTACAAATACTTTAAAAATATTTACATGTTGTCTAGTAAACAGAAGAAAAAATGAAAAACCAATCATTCTTTCGCCACCCATTATGCTTATTTATCCTTTCAACTCTCTGTAAATAATATGTTATCATATTTTTCATGGTTTTTCTCTCTTAGTTAATATATTATAAATATCTTTTGATATTATTAAATATTCTTTTATAACATAATTTAATGCCTGAAATCTAATTGATATACTGTAAATAAATTGTACCAGAATTCATGTATCTTTTTTGTTGTTGAACACTGAAGCTTACTTTTCTTTTCTTCCCTTCTTCCCTCCCTCTTTTTCTCTCTTCTTCCCTCCCTCTTTATCTCACTTCCTGTCCCTTCCCCTACCCTCCCCTCCTCTTCTCCTCCCCTCTCCTCCCCTCCCCTCCCTTCTCCCTCTCTCTCTTTCTCACTCTTTTTTTTTTTTTTTAAAGATTTTATTTATTTATTTGACAGAGAGAGAGAGATCACAAGTAGGCAGAGACACAGGGGGAAGCAGGCTCCCCGCTGAGCAGAGAGCCCGATGCGGGGCTCGATCCCAGGACCCTGAGATCATGACCTGAGCCGAAGGCAGAGGCTTTAACCCACTGAGCCACCCAGGCGCCCCATCTCTTTCTCACTCTTTTTGTCATTAAAATACCATAAAACTTCTTTTCAGCAGAATATATGAACACATATTCATTTACATTAACTTCTTAGAAGCAGGGTCAAGAAATCAAAAGATATGTACATTTTTAAAAATATTTTATTTATTTATTTGACAGAGAGATATCACAAGTAGGCAGAGAGGCAGGCAGAGAGAGAGGAGGAAGCAGGCTCCCTGCTGAGCAGAGAGCCAGATGCAGGGGATCCCAGGACCCTGAGATCATGACCTGAGCTGAAGGCAGAGGCTTTAACCCCTTTAACCCACTGAGCCACCCAGGCGCCCCAGATATGTGCATTTTTAAGGGTGTTTAGAGTCTTGTTGCCTTTTTCTCCAAAATGATTGTACCAATTTATATGCTTATATTTATGGTGCTTTTTGTAATTCAAAATTTTGTTTTTACATAGTCAATCTCTTAATATTTCCCTTACGTTATTTCCTTTTGGTAACATGGTTAGAGAAGACTCATCTTCACTGTGTGTGTGTATATGTGTAAGTGTGTACATAAGTGTGTATATACGTGTGTGTGTTTATAATTTATAATATATATTAATAATATATATACAAATTTTCCTTCCAATACCATAATGTTTTGATTTCATGTATCTATGTTTCTATCTCTATTTCTATCTCTATCTCTATTGCTATCACTATAGCTATAGCTTGTATCTCTACACTTTGGTGCAAATAGAATTTATTCTGGGCTGCTCTTTAACACTACAATGACTGTTGCTGTGAGAATGTTCTCAGCTAACCATAGGCTCAGGGTTTACCACTTTCCAATTACGTGTCTTATAAGCATTGTCACTTGTGATATAGAGACTACAGTGATTATCCTGTTTTACAGATAAAGAAACTGAGATTTAGGGATAGGAGCTAAAGCTAAGTATCTATGGTTTCAGTGCCTGTTTTCTTAACCAGGAAACATACTGATTTTCTTTAAAAAAAAGAGAGAGTGTGCTACACTGTGATTGAATACTGTAATTAGTATGGTTGAATAGGAGATTTCTTGAGGAAGAGATTGACTTTGATGATTGATGAAGAAACTCAAGAGGCAAGTAAAAAAGGAACCAGAGAGAGTTCCTGCCTTGTCTTATTTAAGCCCAAGCCACTGCAGGTTCCTAGACTATACATAACCACTTTTTCTGTCTCTTTTATAGCACACTTTCATCCAAATAGTTTAACTCATCTGTTATCAGGTAAATGCTGAATAATATCTTCTCCTAATATAATAAAATTTAAAGTGACAGGTGATTGGATTCCTTATGGGATTGTGAGCAATTTTAGTTTGGGTGTCAGGAAAAGGAATCTGTAGCAATTGAGACTAAAGGTATGATGCACCACCTACGTGAGTTTTCTCTCTGTTGCTGTGTTTTATCCTTCTATGAAAAAATAATCTGAATATTTTAGCAGATTGATGATGAATTTTCTCACATCTTTAGCAAGTATCACAGTTTGTATTCTTTTTCCTTACAGTTCAGTATTTTTATTTGAATATTTAAAATCATTAGATAAATAGATAACATTCTTTTTTCTTTGGTAGTTCCTTCTCATTATAAAAAAAAATATTTTCCTGTCTCTTAAATGAAAAAGAATGCACTACCTTTGTTATAAAAGAAGTATTAAAAAATACTGACTTTCACATCTTACAGTTGTCATTTTTAATATATAGAAATCACTATACAATTGTGTAATTTTTTCTCAAGAAATAATTTATAGGGACACCTGAGTGGCTCAGTTGGTTAAACCTCTGACTCTTGGTTTCGGCTCAGGTCATGGTCTCATGATTGTGAGATCCAGCCCTGTGTTGGACTCTGTACTCAGCATGAAATCTGCTAGAGATTCTCTCTGTGTTTCTGTCTCTACCCACCCCTCCATACCCCCCCTCAAATAAATAAATAAATCTTTTTAAAAAAGAAATAATTTATTAAAGATAGTGTAATATTGGTGAAGGGCACTTTTTTTTTTTTTTTTTGAAGGGCACTTTCTTAGAGTATGTGTCTTTGAAAAGCAAAGATCCACAAATTGGATAATTTTCACAGATTATAAAGTTTATAGTGCACTTTATTGAAATATATTTTGATTCTCTAACACTATGCTATAAAAACATCCTTTGAAGTTTTATATTTTTATATTTGTTAAATATTAATAATGATGCTTTAAACATGTTTCAAATTATGTTTTGTTTTGGCCTTTTTATCCTGCTGATAGAAACTCAATTTTCTTAATCGTTGACCAACATGAAATTATAGATCTATAAGCAATAGAAACCTTGTGTATTGACTTTTAAAATATGCAACTTTTATTTTCAGCAACTATGAATATTGCCACATTGAATGTAAGACATTTTTTTTTTTAGCAGTTTCATCTCATGTAATGTCTCTTGAATTTTATTTAAATATCTCAAGGGTTTATTAGGCTATTCTTGCATTTGATTAACATAAGTAAGATTTCTATGTTAAAATGTGAGGTATCTTTTCAAACTCTGGGGATCACTTTCTTGATTTGTTTTTTCATGTTGTAAATTTTTTATTACAGTAGAATCCTTTAGAACGTACTTCTTCATTAAGTTTTCAGTAAATATGCCATGGATTTTTTTCTCGTTTGTCATATTTCCTTATGGAGAAATGTTTTCTCCCAGTCACAAACCGATTCCTAACATCAAGTAGTAGGAGTCTGGAGGAATCTGCACCACTGGTTGGCACCATTTTTGCATTTTTTTAAAAATGTCTCTCTGTCAGGAGGATGCCATTATCATCCTCTGGTTTGATGATTTGCTTGGGAGGACTCACAGGACTCAGCATATAGTCATACTCATGCATGGCTATGATTTATTACAGCGAGAGGAGAAGGTGCATTGATCATTGTCCGAAAGAAACCAAGCACAAGCTTCCAGGGTCTTCTCCTAATGGAGTCACATACTTGATTCCTCCAGCAATGAGTTGTGACATGTGTGAAATGTTGCCAACCAGTGAAGCTTCTTAGAGGCTCAGCACCCAGGACTTTTACTGGGGGATGGTCATGAAGGCACCCTCTGCCTGGCATATATCAAAATTACACAGTCCCAGAAGGAAAGGAGATGTTCAGCGTAAACTGTATTATTTATACAGTTTAGGCACAGTGAACCTTTTTTCAGTTCTGGGAATGGTGGGAACCCTCCTAAAATCCATGTTTCATCTCTACCACTAACACATTATGTCTTTGAGCAAACCCCTTTTCCTTTCTATATCTTCTCTCTTAACTAGCAAGATACGCTAGATAATTTAAGAAATAATCTCTAATTCTCCAGTTATTAGAGTCAGCTTTATTTAGGATAGTTTTATATAGAATAGTTTAAATAGAACAGAGCAGAGTGAGTTTTATATAGATTTGTTTCTTAGTCTATGTAGATCAATGGGATCCTTTTTAATTACTTTTTTCTCTAGCCGCCAAAGATGATTTATTATAGATAAGGTTTAGAGGCTTCCATTGTTTTGATTTTTCTTACTTTTATAATTTTCACACATAAATGTAAAGTTGTATCTTAAATGTTAAAAGCCCAAAGGGAGAAATTAAGTCATGGACTGCATAGTCTTAAAGACAATAAATATGAAAGGTGACAGGGCAAGTATTTATTCCCCATTTAACAGAGGAGGGACACTGTAACTTAGAAGGAATAATTAATCTGTAAATGTCTTCACATCTAACATATCTTAGAGCCTAATGGAATATAGTTTTAACTACGCAACAGGATGTTTTTTGAGGGCAGATATTTACTTTGAAAAAATATGTTTGAGCATGGTTGACACAATACTGACTTCTCATGTATTTTCAGTGACTGGAACATACGAGTGGCTCAGTAAATATTAGATGGATAATAGTTATATGAACTTGAAGCAATTTCATCCTCTCATTCAACAAACCTTTTTGAGAACATAGTTCTCAAAAGCTTTCTCCATTTGAATATTCTACTATGTTTTGATTAATGTTTTTTATAATTAGCTTTAGTGCTTCAGTTCACCTGGGACCTGGCTTTTGCTATGGAAACTTTATCCTTTCTCTTTAGGATGTTAGTTTCTGCCTTTTTCTAGCAGTTTCTTCTCTTTCTGTCTTTCTCAGGTTACTGGAGGCTATCTGGTAAATTATAAATTTTACTTGGTCTCCTGGTCCACTTTCAAGTACCATTCTGGTCTAGAACAGAGAAATATCTCTCTTTGTCCCTGTTCAGACCATCACTGAGATAGATGCTCCCAAACAGCACAATTTCAAAGAAAACCGTATGATAGAATAAAATAAAGCAATTTTCCATTTTCAGTGAAGATCAGTAACCACTCTGGTGGAAAATGTGTTCAATTGTTCTTGTAAATGAAAGAGAATTATGGTGCTATTGAATTATTTCTTCTAATGCTTTATATATCCTCTACTGACATTTTTCTTTTTAGTTAGTTGGACTTAAAGCATAGCTCTTCAAGTGCATTTAGAAACTTTTATTTTGTTCAAATCTTTTTTGCAATTTTGGAAAATTCTTCCTTAATAATTCTATTTTGAAAATATTTTTCTAAAGCGACATGGAAAATAAGCACTGTAACTGAAATTTTGGTATTAAAAAGTACCTACTAAATTATTTCAAAAGATGCATTTACTTGAATATAGAAAAACTGTTCCATACTGAGAATATTATATGTTGACAGCAAGACTCTATCTTTTGGAATTATATCTTTATCATTTCAGTACCGTATTTAACACATTACATTTACAATTCTCTACTTAACTCAACTATTAGGTATTATATAAAGGAGGCATTTTTAAGTACTACTAATTTGAAGTTTTATGATTAAATCTACTCATACAAATTCGATGCTTTGAGATTGTGAAAGAACATGTTAATTAGTTAGTAATTGAAAATACAGGTAGCCTTACAGCTGTACTGCTGAAATGGTGATATTTTTGGATCACTTGAAATAGTAGATTTAAGAGATTTGGAAGCAGTAAGTTAAGACAAAAGGCACAGGTAAAGAAAAATATGTGAAATATAAGACATATTTTCCAGTGAAGCTATAGAAACAAATGACATAGTAGTGCTATAAGATATCTAGGCTTGAGTGGAACTATAATTTTAAATTTATATTTATGATCTGTATGCTTCAATTTTATTTATTATTTTAAATCAATAATATATCTGCAGTGTTTTTGCACAGTTGTCTTATCAGTAAGGCCACAATATTGCACACTCAGAAGTGCTATTCTCATTGGGGTCTGTATAAATAATGCCTGCTATAGCTATGCAAGAAGAAGCAGTGATGGCAGGAACATGCTGTCTTGCTTGGCATCTGGTGACAGAATATCAAGGATTGAAGTAGACTTTCTGTAAAAGTCGATATGTGTAAAGCTCATAAATACTTTAGTAGTGTTCTGGAAGTCGTTTTATAGTATTCGCTACAAAGATTCGCCATTTGACCCTTCTAAAATTAGGTGATAGTTCTAAAGTGTCTTAATTTATCTTCACACTTAACTAAATTGTACACACAAGCACAAAGTCACATTTCTAGATAACTCAGTAGTTAATACTTTAATATACAATGACTTTATTTATATAATGACTGAATAATTTTTAAAGCAGATTTAACAAGATATGTAAAGCAAGTACATTGTTTTAGCTGAAATTATTTTGTTAATTTTCTAGGTTTTCCCCTGAATTTTTACTTGAAATGGCATCTGTATATTGAGTCTTTTATCTATTTGCATGTTAATTTCTTGTTTATAAATGCTTAAGTTACAACATTTTTTCTGGTGCTATAGAACATATTTTTAGCATGCTTATTATTTCTTTCCAGATATTTGTAGGTATGTGGAATATACTTTTTGGCAATATCACAAATATTTCAAAAGAAAAATTTCAATAATAAGTTTAGGATATACTCTTAAAAATTTATGATGGGGGGTGTGGGGGGTTGGGTGGGCCTGGTGGTGGGTATTGAGGAGGGCATGTATTGCATGGAGCACTGGGTGTGGTGCATGAACAATGAATCTTGGAACACTGAAAAAATAAAACTAATTGAAAAAAAAAACCAAAAAACCCCCCAAAAACCAAAAAGCACTTAGAATTTAAATGGCAAAAAAAATTAAAACATACTAATATTATTTTATAAAGGAAATCATATTCCCAAAGAATCTGGGAAACTTTCTTTTGAATATTAGAAAGATTTATTTGGATTAAATTATGCAACTGCGCCTAACTAAAACGTAATTAAGACTAATATAAGTGTTTAACGTTACAAATGGCCTTCTTGATAGTAAGTTTGCTATGTTCTACAAGTTATTATATGTAATATACTTTTTTTCAGTTCTAAGTATTTTAAAATTTTCATTATGGTTTAGTTTCTGATCCATGAGTTACTCAATTGTGTGTTTTCAGAATGTATGTTATGTTATGTTTGTTGATTTATTTGTTTTTACAAACTTGTAATTTCACTGCAATCAGTGAAGGTGCTCTATGTTTTGAAATTTCTTGAAACTTACTTTTGGGCCTAGACTGTGGCAAATATTTGTTAATATTCCATGTGTGCTTGAGAAGAATGTGTATTCTCTAATTGTTGATTGTAGAGTCTGATGGTTTCATTAAATTAATTTTGCTAATTTTATTGTTATAAATTTCTGTCACTAATAATTTTGTCTAATTAGCCATTGCTATTTGAATGAGGTATATCAGTCTCTCAATGGTGTTGATTTGCTAATTTCTCATTTTGTTTTTCTCAGCTTGTGTTTTGTATATTTGGAAGCTTTTAAATTATGCACATACAATTTAGAATTATATATGTTATATATTTCTAGTTCTTTCTTGCTTCATGTTGTATTGATGAAGTTTGGTGTGGTGTTTGTTTTTTATCCATTTTCTTCCTTCTCTGGTTTGGAGCTATTATTTTGTGGTTATTCTTGAGTTTTACCATGTGTATTTAAAATGTAAAGTAAATGATAATTAAAGGCTGGGATCTTAGAATACTTTGATATGATCACCCTTCTGATTTACTTCTAATTTTCATTTTTTTAAAATTAGATTTTAAAATGTCTGCAATTTTGAAATTATCATCATATATAGATAATATTCATGTGGATTTATTTTACATTATTTCCAGAAAGTTTATTCAAACACAGTTCTGTATTGGTGATAATATCCTTTTATCATGGTGAAGATTTTATTTTATAGTTTCCTAGCTTTCATTATTGACATAGAGGACTTTGCTCCAGTATGAGTGCTATTCCTTTGTGAGGATTTGACTTGCTTTTCACCTCTTCCCTAGCCTCTTTATCTCCAGTTTCAATGTAGTGTGCCTAGATGTGGATTCATTTACTTGCTTTTACTGTTTGGACATTTTTAGTCATTATCTCTCCAAATACAGATTCTTCAACCTTTACAGTCTCCCCTGGTTCTCTGTTTAAAATTATCTTAGGCTTCTCTTTCTATCTTCTATATCTTTTCATTTTCCCCATCTTTTTTTTTTTTTTTTTTTTTTTTTATTTGACAGAGAGAGAGAGAGAGAGATCACAAGTAGGCAGAGAGGGAGGGAAGCAGATGCAGGGCTCCATCCCAGGACCCTTAGATCATGACCTGAGCGGAAGGCAGAGGCTTTAACCCACTGAGCCACCCAGGCTCCCTCCCATCTTTTTTTTTTTTTTTTTAATCTTGTTTGCTTTTTGTTTCTTCAATTCTGTCTTCATTTTCACTGATTATTTAGTTCTGTGTAATCTGTTGTTAACACATCCTTCTTGTTTTATTTTTAGCTATTTTAATTTTCAAAAGTTCTGTTTGGTTTCTTTTCAAGTCTGCTGAAAATTTGGGAGTCTGTTATAGTATTTAAATAGTTCTACTTCACGATTAATTTTAAACAAAACAACAAAACAAAGGGCATGTTTTATTGACGGTAGGTTTTACCCACCCTGAAATCCACTCTCATAGGAAAATATAAGATGTTGACCAGTTAAGGCCACTTCCAGTGGCTATCTGATTTCCAGTGTTTTGAGAACTAAGCATGTCATACTAGTACATATTATATTTCCTTTGGCTGTCATGGCAGAATGAAAGATTGGCATGGCAGAAATATATGTATTGAGGACAGGTTATGACACAAATAATTTGATACTATTCTGGTTTGACCTGAGCAATGACAGTTTATATGTTATTAAGATTTTTACTATATTTTTGGTAAAATTAAAAATATAAAATCATATAAAGATTTACATTATGTGTTTTTTTAAAGTAAGGAGTTAAGTAAATTTAAAGAATCGTTAACTTTAAAATCAATATGAGGTTTCCCTGCATGACATTTTTAAACAGTTATTGTAGTAACTAAAACATAGATATGTATTATTTCTTATAGAGTACATGATATCAATTTTTCAATTATACTAAGACATCAGGCCCTGAACATCTGATTAGAGCAGTTTCCCTAGTATATCTTGTTTATGCTTAATTAAGTTGCAAATTTCACTACATGTTTTACTTCTGATATATTCCAAGTATTACCTTACCTGGATTTATTTCCAGAATCTCAAGTACTTGATTCAGTAATACTAAATGAGTTATCAAACTTGACAATAATATCAGGAGACAATCTGATGTAGTCAAATGACTCAGGCAGTTTTAAATCATATTTCTGCCTAAAAATAAACAAATAAACTATATGACCATATGTCAACTGTTTAGTCTTTTTGAATATCAATTTTGTCACTTATAAGATGAGGATAATTGTGTTTCTGTAAATATTTTAAAAAAAGAATCTTACATAATACCTGTTGCCCAATATTTTTTCCAATAAATGGAACTTGGTTTTTTTTTTAAAGATTTTATTTATTTATTTGACAGAGAGAAAGAAATCACAAGTAGGCAGAGAGGCAGGCAGAGGGAGAGAGGGAAGCAGGCTCCCTGCTGAGCAGAGAGCCCAGTGCGGGGCTTGATCCCAGGACCCTGAGATCATGACCTGAGCCAAAGGAAGAGGCTTAACCCACTGAGCCACCCAGGTGCCCCTCCAAGAAATGGAACTTGTGAGTTTTATTATCATTATTATTAGTAAATGGAAACTTGCAACATTTTTGCATCCTCTGAGTATTTTTCTTTGAGGTTTACATAAACTCTACTACATGATGTGAAATATAAAGTGAAAATTACCACTGCTATGTTTGTTCAGTATTATTTCTCTGGGTAGAGTATGAGAGTTTATAGCCATTTTCAAGTATGAATTTATGTAATATTGGAATTATGATGTGTAGGTAGTGTCCACTTGTGAGTGCATTTTTAGTGTTTATGTTATTTAGGAGCCACCATTTCTTCTTTTGGAAAACAGATTCATTTGCTCTAGTGCTCAGAAACAGACTAATTTATATTTTTTCTGTTCTCCATCACTACTAAGTTCTACTTACTGGCACAGCAAGTTAATAACTTAATTAATCATGCACATTTGGATTGAATACATACTCTTCAAAGATCACCAGCTCAGGTGTTAGGAGTTACTAGAAGACATCATTTTTAGAGGTTCAAGGAAGTTTTGTTAGTGGAATAGCACAGATTTAAACTCAGTTTTTTTGAATCAGTGATAGAGTTTTTTGCCATGCCGCATCAGTTGTCATGAAAATGGTCTCTGTGCTGAAGTTTAATGCATACAGGAAAAGTTTAGTTATAATAAGTGATATAGTAACAGTTCAAAACTAGAGAAGATAGTGGGAAAGAATTGTGACAGGACAATACATGATTAATTGACAGATGAGGCATGTAGAAAATCATGCTGTGGCAATTCTAAGAGCAAAACTATAACTTGTTCTGTGACTTTATTAGCTCTGTCATGTATCTATATTTCTGGAATACATCTGTTCTAGGATGTGTCTTGTCTTTTCATTTAGACTGTAAGCTTATGTGGGTAGGAACTATGATTTTTAATTTTCTGTATCCCCATGAGATATGACACAATTGCTCATTTGGGCACAATTGACACAATTGGGCACAATTGCTGAAAGTGCTTGTGGGTTTAATCATCATTATAATTATTTCTTTTTTTAAAAATAAGAATATTTTCCAAGATACAACTGAATTAGTCTTAATATAGGATACTTTTAAATTATACTATAATTAAATCTATACTGAAATGTTTTCAACGTCTTGCCTATAAAAAATAACCATCTAATGGATGCTTCTCACCTTCTCGTTCTCATACTTTCTCAGTTATATGTGGAAATATAAAGTATCTCTATTGCCTAATGATGAATTTTTCACAATTTTAGTCATCAAAGAATATACAACCATTGTTTGCCCATATATAGTTAATGAATGTTACAAATTATAGTAAAAAAATGTAAAGATTGTAATATTTGCTAACAAAAAATTACAGAAGAGAACACATTACCTGCACATTATATTTGTGAAGAGTAATTTTATTTGTAAATAATTTTCTGTAAGAAATACTCCTTTTAATAAGGAACAAGTATTGATCCAAGCAGAATCATTAAAAGTATGAAATTAATAATTTTGTAACTATAGTGTAGAAATTAAAAAATAGGACCACATTAAAAAAATCAACCTATTTGAAGAATAATATATATATTCCCATTCTAAGTGTGCAGTTAAATGAATTGTGACAGATCCGTGTACTCTTGTAACTATCACCACATATTTACAGTAGTTGTTTTATAATCCTTGTCTACTAATGTCATTATATCTGTCATTTCAGGATTGTTTCAGGATTTCTATTGTCTGATTTTTCTCCTGGTGATGGAGGTCATTTCTATTCTTCTTTGCATGTTTAATAACTTGATTAAGTGATGTGTTACACTGCTTAATTCAAGTTTTGTTTTAAAAATTGTAGATTTTTGTCTGTCAGGCAGTTAAATTAGATAAGCAGTGTTAAACAGGTTTAAAGTATAGTTTATACTGGGTTGCCTTACCTGTACTGCTATGGTATGATATATTTGGGTTCTCAACTGAAAGCCTTAGGTGTTCAAAGATATCTCTAAATTCTGACTATTAGAACTTTGGGAATCGTCCAGCCAACAGCTTGCCTTGCTTGTTCTTTGCTCAGCCACATAGAGTTTCACCCTATTCATGTACAGCTTATTATTGAACAAATGAATCAGATGCTCTCTGTGCAGTTTCATAGAGTTTTTTCTCTGTGTAGCTCCATCAACTATTACTCTGCCTTCGAATTCCAGTTTTCCTATCTTCCCCAAACATTACTTTCTGTTTCTTGAAATCTGTGAGACCTCTTGCTCGGTAGGTTTCTAATTTTTCGTGTTATAGTCTGGAGTCACTTTTGCAACATTTGCTATTTCCATGGTTTAAATATTCCTGCCTGGCTAATTTCAAGCTACCAATGTGACGTCACTGAACATATAATTGGGGAGAAATGAGCACAGTCAGGTCTTGTGAGCTAATGCAAGCTGGCCCCAATAAATCACTAGGCTTAGAATTTATGACAATTAATTATTTTAATCATTTATTATTTTTTATTTATTATAATATTAAAAAATAAATATTTATTATAATAAATAATAAAATTATTTATTATTTTATTATTTATTATTTTGAAATAAAGTACTTTTTTGGAGAATGTATAATCACTTGTGAATTATAAATTTTGCATTGTTTTCCATGTTTGCTTAGGTAGTTTCTTCTACATAGTTTCTATTCATCTTCAAACTAAGTTGTGTCAATTGATAGTTTTCTGAGTTGCATTGGACACCTTCTAACAAGCTTTTTAAAGGAAATTCCAAATGAAGGGAATTTAAAATAATTTCATATGAATTTGATAATTTTTTATTGCATCCATAATGTTATATAAAATTTTGTCACTTATACAGTGTTTTCATATACATTCTATGTTTGAGCCTGTCTTATAGTGAGGATTTAGACATTGCTTCAGCTGTCCTTGCTGAAAAATGTTGATTAGATAGTTCTGTTTCTGGCAAAGTGAGTAGTAATGAATGGTTTTTCTATTCTGCATATGATGTAGATAAAAATTGTATTACAAGTATTATTTTTAAGCATTGTATTTTAAGATTTCATGTCATGATTTAAAAATCTGATCATAAAATAACGGTGTTCTGTTATGCACTTATCTGAATAATGTTTGTTAATTGAGGTATAATTTATATACGGTGTGCCAATTTCAGATATTAGGTATATCCATCCAATCAAATTTAATGAATGCATATCAAAATATGGACATTTCTGTCATTTCATTAAGTTTCCTTGGATTCCTTTCCAGTCTGTTTTCCCCATAGGGGAAAATATCACACATTAGTTTGGCCTGTTCTAGCATTTCAAATAAATGAAATCACACATACTATGTGCTGTTTGTTTACTTTCACTCAATATAATTTTTTTGAGATCCATATATGATGTTGCTTTTTGTCAGTAGATTGTCTTCTTATTTCCTAATGATTTATAGAAGCAAAGAAATTACTCTAGATGCATATCTAGGTTATTTCCAGTTTGGGACTATTACAAATGAAGCTAATATAAACATTTTTATATAGGCTTTCTGTGGATGTATATTTTTATTTCTTTTGGATAATTAATTAGGAATGTAATTGCTGGATGATAGGGTTGTGCATAGTCAGCTTTTTAAGAAACTGACAGATAATTTTCTAAAGTGTTGTGCAATTTTAGTTAATTGTTTAAAAAAATTATTTACACAAGTTAGTATTAGAAGTACTCAGTTTTCTCAGTTAAATCTCAACTTTTAACACAGAAGAATAAATGAGAATCAAATAGTATTTTAATGGATAACTTACTAATTTGATATAAATTGAAAGGACAACAAAGTTATGTCACTGGGAAAATTATGAAATAATTATATATAATTAGTTAAGAATTATATATAAATAGTTAAGAATTTCTACCTAAAATATACATAACTAACTTTCTCCTTAGTTGCTTCCACTTTTTCAGTGGAGTTAGGACTTTTTAGTCTATTCTTTACTATTTGACTATGTGACTATTAGATTTAAAGCCCTGGGTTTTCCTAGTTAGGGAAAATTTTTGCCTAAGAATTCTTATCAATGATTATAATTATTAGAAATACATGATTTTTTGGTCTGATTTTGAAGGTGTTAAGTTTCATGAATATTGTAAAGAAATATGTAAATTGCTAATTTTGTGCAATTGTGGTCCAGAAATTACAGGGAAAAATCGGGTTATGAATCTTAAGGAAAATTCTATATTTTAAAATTTGTAAATTTAGTAACAGTCACTAGACATACACATACTTTATATATTCAAAACTGTGTAGGGTTTCCTGGGTGGCTCAGTCAGTTAAGTATCTGCCTTCAGCTCACGTCATGATCTCCAGTTCCTGAGATCGAGCCCCGCATCAGACTCCCTACCAACTAGGGAGTCTGCTTCTCCCTGTCTCCCTGTCTTGCTGACCCTCTTCCCTGCTCGTGCTTTCTTTCTCTCTCTGTCTTAAGTAAAAAAATAAAATCTTAAAACTAAACCAAACTGTGTAGTAACTTTTTTCTTTTCTATTCTTTCTTTCTTTCTTTCTTTTTTTTTTTTTTTGGAGGGGGAAAGTACATGAAAAAAGTTGGGTATGTTTTTCAGCATGGATTCACTTATTCATTCAATCCTTAATTCATATTTATTATTTGCCAATCATGTGCCAGGCACAGAGCTAGACAGTGGGTATACAGTGTTGAACAAAAAAGATAACCATCCTTGAATGCTAGATGATCATTGTTTAGTAAAATATCTGGAAATTAAAGAAGCAGATATACAAATAAAAATATTATAAAACTTTGAAATAAGTGCTAGGAAAGAAAATCGTGTGAGTGATTTTGATTTTATGTATGTGTTTGCTTTTGAGTTAGATGACTGATAGATCACTGATAGAATTCTTTTGAGTTCTATTAACGTTAAGATATAAGCACGAGAAATGGAAGAAATATCTAAATATTTCTATTTACAAATTAACTATACGTACCATATACACACAGTTTCAGATAGTTTGTATTCATGTATATACTGCCAAATGCATAACACTTAAGCTGAAGTTTCTTTACTTAATTGCATTATATTTCTTTACTAATTTTAAGCTTAAACCCTCAGGGAGTATAGCCGCTTTGTAATTTGGTTGATTGCTTAATACCTTTGCTGCCATCCTCTCAAAAGAACTTGTTAAATATAATATGATTATTAAAAGGTTTAATTGATAGCTTGTTCCATATCCTAAGAAAAGTAAAAATAATTATGTTCTCATTTCTATGCCACTGCCTTTACTGTGATAGTCAAAGGCATTCTTCAATGTGTTAGGATAAAATATAGTGCTCTTAATCTGGAGAGACAGGTTTATTTTTTCAGCTGGAGATATCTGAAATGACTATCATAAACTGTAAAAACATTTGAGCAGATATTAAACATTACAGAGAGCTTGAGGGAAAATGCTTAAATTTCTCTTGGTGACTCTTGCAGAGGTTAGCTTATGATTAGGCAGACAACTGTCCAGATTTATTAAAAAAAAAAAAATCAAGCATCTACATGCTTTAGTATATATAATGCAACACATTTGACTAGGAATATCTGTAATGGGGCATTTAAAAAACCTTATCCTTTGCTATTATGTTCTTTTTTTTAAAGCAAGTATCTGATTTAATAACACAATTTTAGAGGAATATTCATTTCAGAAATTGTAAATTGTTATAAATAAATATTAGAGTTTTACTGATAATGATATAAAAGATTATATTTACTGACCTGCCTACAGATGTCAAATATGAACAAAAGCAAGTGTTGGAAAGACGGAACCAAGAATAGGTAGAAACTAGAGGCTACACTTGCATTTACATGGTTTGCCATCTAAGGATATTTGTCGGTTTGATAGTGTAGGGTGACTGGAATCTAAGAAGAAAGTTGTGTGTAAATCAAAGCCTTGATTGACCTCTGGAGTATACATAATATGCTATGCTCCAGAATACCTGGTGGAAACCAAAAGCTGAAAGATTAAAAGGATTTTGTAGAGATTTCAGATGTTGCTCAATAAGAAGGTGTGATTTTTAATCTAGCCAAATAAAGTATCTGATAGAATATAAATCAACCTCTTCAGAGGATGATAATAGAGTTGAGTCTCTACAATATATCTTCCACAATTTATGTTACAGAATAAAAACTTACTAGCAATGTGAAAAAATGAGAAAATATTACCCACAATCAAGAGAAAAAACATAAATAGAAATTGACTCTGAGATGAACCAGATGTTGAAATTAGCTGACAAGAATTTTAAAATAGCACTGGTAAGTATATAGGACTTAAAGAAAAATATGATTCTAATGAGTGAAGAGATTGAGAATTACAGCAGAGAAATAGAAACTATATATTTTTTAAATGGGAATTGTGGAACTGGAAAGTGCAATATATAAAATGAAAAAGTCATTGAATGGTTTCAAGAGCAGTTTAGGAATGTGGAAGAAATTGTTGATATGTATGAAGATAAATCAATAGGAATTATTTAATCTGAAGGACAAAGAGAATAAAGGATAAAAATAGAACAGATTCTTAGTGACCTGTGGAACAACATTAAAGGTCTAATTTTTGTGTATTTGCTGTCTCAGATAAAGAGGAAAGAAATAATGGAGCATACCAAATATTTGAAGATATCCTGGCCAATGTAGTCTCAAATTTTATGAGAATAATTCATTTTCAGATTTAAGAAGTTTAGGCAACCCTAACAGGATATATATAACACATGTAGATGCATCATTGGCTAACTCTTGAAAAACAAATATAAAGGGAAAATGTTGATAGTAGCTAGAGAAAAACAGCACATTATAAAGACAGAAAATATGACATAAATTATAGCTGACTTTTCATCTGAAAAAAAGGGAGGTAGCAGACAGTGAACAGCATCTCTAAAGCACTGGGAGAAAAAAACCCCATCAACCCCCAATTTTGTATCCAGTGAAAATATCCCTCAATTTGAAGATGAAACAAAAATATTTTTACTCAAAAAAAAATTGAATGTATTTGTCAAGAGCAGATCCGGATTATAAGAATGTTAAAGGAAATTCTTTAGGTCCAAGAGAATAACAGTTGGTAACTTTGATGTATAGGTAGAAATGAAGAATAGCAGAAATGGTAACTATTATAAGTGAATAGAAAAGTATGTTTTTTCTTCTTTTCTTTAACAGCCATATGAAAACATAAGAGACCTTCTCCATGATTTGAGTTTAGTCAGGATACCAAAAGCCATAAATATGAGTCCTATAAATAAAATTTCATCAAGATTAAAACTTCTGGTTATCCCAGGCCCATTTAAAAGCAAATAGGCAAGGGGCGCCTGGGTGGCTCAGTGGGTTAAAGGCTCTGCCTTCAGCTCAAGTCATGATCTCAGATTCCTGGGATCGAGGCTGCATCGGGCTCTTTGCTCGTCAGGGAGCCTGCTTCCCCCTCTCTCTCTGCCTGCCTCTCTGCCTACTTGTGATCGCTCGCTCTCTGTCAAATAAATAAATAAAATCTTAAAAAAAAAAAAAAAAGCAAATAGGCAAGTTGCAAACTGGGGAAAAATATTCACAAAATATATACTTGACAAAGGATTTGTTGTCTAACCGAAAAAAAAGATAATTGAAAAATCAGCAAAAGATCTGAATGTAAACTTCAGAAAGAAAAATATGCACATATGCACACATAAGTAAACAAAGCCAATTATCAAGGAAATGAGAATTCAAATCACAGCAATAAAAAGCATTAAAAACAGCCTTTTAAACAGCCTTCTAGATCCAATATTACAAAACTGTGATTACTATGAAAAATCGTTATAGTGACTGGGTATACACATATGAATATTTTTTAGCTCAGCTTTGTATTAGATGGTAGTCATAGCTCAGATCCTTAGATGGTTGCATGCATGACCTGTTCTTATTCAGACATAGCATTTGCTTTGTGTGACAGCTAGAGAACCCATGTACCTTATTCTATTTTGTGATAATATGTGCATTGAAAGGAAAATAAATAAATTCCTTTTTTTCCCTTAAAAATTATTGTTTAACATTCCCAGATACCTTAAAACTTGTTTGAAAACACATGCTTACACAGCACATTATAAATTAGTTGTTTCTCTGCCCACTTGAAGCTGTGAGATATGTCAACTGTATGTGTCTCTCCCTAATAGCAAATGGGCTTGAGGACCAAGAGAACTGAGCCCTGAAGGAGATGTCATTTGTAACTTTTGTTTGATTCCCACATGGAGTTTTCATAGTTTTATAAGGAGCTAACCTGCATGGAAGTCAATTTGCAATCCTAAAAAAATGAGTCCATCTACTTCAAAACTGGCACCTGAGTTATTCAATTTTCAGTGTTACTGTTATGCTAATTTGAGACCAGACTTATGCTTGAGAATTTTTTTTTAAATTAAGATGACAATATGTTAACTAACTAGAATTTAAATAAAAATTTGAAGAAAAAAAAGATGACATTGGTTTTCAGTTTCTTGTAGTTATATATACTCTCCATTTGCTCTTTTTTTTTTTTTAAGATTTTATTTATTTATTTTAAAGAGAGCGATCACAAGTAGGCAGAGAGGCAGGCAGAGAGAGAAGGGGAAGCAGGCTCCCTGCTGAGCAGAGAGCCCAATGCGGAGCTTGATCCCAGGACCCTGAGATCATGACCTGAGCCCAAGGCAGAGGCTTTAACCCACTGAGCCACCCAGGCGCCCCTCCATTTGTTAATCCAGGTTTTACAATTGCATTTATAAAATTTTTAAACATTAAAAACGTCCATTTTTAAACACTTTTTTTTACTCTTTATATGATGATAGTGCTGAATTCTAAATAATTTAGGTTAACTGTTTTTGCTGTAGTGGCGATGCTATTTTATCTATTTTTTTTAAGTGGATTCCACACCCAGTATGGAGCCTGGACTCATGACAGTGAGATCAAGAGTTACATGTTCTACCAACTGACCCAGCCAGGCGTCCCCCTGTTTTCTATTTTTGATAAAATAAAAATAATTAATATGTTTATTCCTTGTTATAAGTACATTGCCTTTAAAAGGTATTTCACATTGGTAATTCTAAGACAGTTAACTAATATGTATTTCCTCTTTAAGCAAATAAAATCTGAAGAATCAAAAAGTTACATTTTAGACATTAAATCTATTTTTTACACAGATCATTTCTTTATTTTTACTGAAATAATTATATAGTTCTGAAATCAAGTGGATAGATCAGACTTAACTTTTGTATCACTGGATTTCTAAGAATTTCTTGTTTTAAATCATTGATGGATCTTTAACATTTTTTTTCTGCAAAAAATGTGTAAGAATATAAACATAAGTATCTAATTTTGCAGAAATGTCTAACAGGAAAGGACCATTTAACTAAAAACATTTTGTGGAGCTGCTGAGTAGTCATGGTAACAAAAAGTTACACTCTTTTAAACATTTGTAAATTTTTTCGTGTGGAAAGGCTTTTAGTTCTTAATAATTGCTATTTTCCTCTCAAAATTATGTCAAAAACATTTCCAAGATGAGAAACAATTGTATAGCTTATTTTAATGGTTTACATTAGGAAACATAACTTTTTAAAAAGCAGACTTATGGAAGCATATTTGACGTATAATAAACTGCACAGAAGGGGTATAATCTGTGAAATTTTGACTTGATTTATACACCTGTAAAATCATCATTAAAATGAGGATAACGAACATGCCCATTACTCCATTTAATCCCTGTCTCCCATCACTCCCTGTCTCACCCTTTATCCCCAGGTAACCAACCACTTACCTGCTTGTGACACTATAAGTATTCCTATTCTCTCTTTCTCTGTCTTCTTTTAACCCATACAATTATTTTGAGGTTTATCCTTGTTGTGGTGTACTTTAATATTTCATTTCTTCTTTTTCTTGAATAGTATTACATTGTATGTAAATCCCAGAATTTTTTATCCATTCACTTGTTGAAGGATATTTGGGTTGTTTTCAAATCTGGGCTATGAACATTTGAGTACAAGATTTTTGTATGGTAATACACTCTCATTTCTCTTGGGGAAATATCTACATGTGGAATCGTTGATTATATGGTAGGTATATTTTGACTTTTTAAGAAATTACCAATTCCCAGCAGCAACACATGAGAGTTCTATTTCTATTTCCTCCATATCGTCACCTCAGTGTTTTTAATTTTGTCTATTCTAATAGTGGCAATGATGTCTTATTGTAGATTTAATTCACATCTCTTTAATGGTAATATTGTTAAGCATTTTTTTATATGCTTATTTGCTATCTGTGTATTTTCTTTGGTGAAGTATATAAATTTATCCACTTAAAAATTGTGTTTGTTTTCTAGTTATTGACATTTGGGAAGTCTTATATTCTGGATACAAGTATTTTATCAGTTATATGCTTTACAAATATTTGATCTTTTTTTTTCCAATTACTTTTATTTTTTCAGTGTTCCAAAATTCATTGTTCATGTACCACACCCAGTGCTCCATGCAATGTGTGCCCTCCTCAATACCCACCACCAGGCTCGCCCAACGCCCCACCCCCCTCCCCTCCAAAACCTTCAGTTTGTTGCTCAGAGTATTTGATCTTGACTATGGCTTATCTTTTTCATTCCCTTAATGGTGTCTTTCGAAGACCACAGATCTTTCATTTTGATGAGGTCCTGTTTATCAATTTGCTTTCCCCCAACATTGGATCATTCTTTTAATGTCATATTTAGGAAGTCTTACCTAACCCAAAATAACAAGTTTTTCTTCATGTTAAATTTAGGTCTAGAATCCACTTTGAATTAATTTTTGTATATGATGCTATAGATCAAAATTCATTTTTTTGCATGTGGATATATAATTGGATATCCATATGATAATTTCTCCACTGAATTGCCTTTGCACATTTGTCAAAAATAATCTGTCCATATATTTGTGGATCAACTTCTGCTTCTATTTTGTTCCACTTGTCTATTTTTCTTGGTGGCAATACACAAGTCTTGCTGCCAAAACACAGAATATTGATTACTGTAACTTTATAACAAGTCTTGAAATCATGGAATTCTCCAATTCTGTTCATTGTCAAAGTTCCTTTGGCTCTTAAAGGACATATACAATCAGTTTTTACAATCAGACCTTTACAATAATTTTTTGGGGGATCATATCAAATATGTATCAATTTGAGGAAAACTGATATTTAACAATGTTGAATCTTCTATGAGCAAAGTAACTCTATTTAGGTATTCTTTAGTTACTTTTTGTAGTGTTTTGTAGTGTCTGGGGTACTGGTATTTTGCATTGTTTTGTCAGATTTATCTGTTACTAGATTATATAAATGCAATTTTATATTGATCTTATATCGTACATCCATATTAAAATACTTATTCTTATGTTGACAGAAAAAACTTTTACTTTTTAGACCAGTTTTAGTTTCATAATAAAATTGAGTTTCATAATAAAATTATAAAAATTTTATAAATAAAATTTCTAATAAAAAATAAAATAGTTTCAAAATAAAATTGTACAGAAAGTACAGAGAATTCCCTTCTATCCTCTGTGTCACACATGGACAGCTTCTCCTACTGTCAAAATTGTCATAGCTTTTTAATAGTTTTCTCTTTTCCTTTCTTTTCTTTCCTTTTCTTTTTTCTTTTCTTTTCTTTTCTTTTTTCTTTTCTTTTTTCTTTTCTTTTTTCTTTCCTCCCCTCCCCTCCCCTCTCCTCCCCTCCCCTCCCCTTCCCTTCCCTTTCCTTATGCTTCTTGTTCCTGGGTTTCTTGGGCATTTTAGATCTGTGGACTTACATGTTTCAATTATTTTAAAATTATTTTAAAATTTTCTTAGCTTTAATTTCCAATGCAGTAAATATTAATAGATAGAACCTTCATAAATGAAGACTCTTTGGAATCTTTAGTACTTTAAGGGCACAAAGTGGTCTTGAAACCAGAAGTTTTGAGAAGTGCTGTATGGTTATCTATTTGCACATCCCTGTATTACTTTGCTGATTAGTAACACCGAAATCACATAGTTGCCATAAGATCTTATTCTGTCAGTAGTCCAAAAGCCCATGCTAAGATTTACAGATTAACTATATGCTATGGTCTGAATGTTTGTGTCCTGCCCAAAATTCATATTTTGAAATTTTAATGCCCAGTGTGATGGTATCAGGTGATGGAACCTTTGGGAGGCAATTAGATCCTGAAGGTGGAACCCACATAAAGAAGATTAATGCCTTTAAAAAAGAAACCCCAGAGAGCTCCCTTGCCTCTACTACCATGTGAGGACACAGAAAGAAGTTATCAGTCTGAGTTCTAGAAGATGCCCTTCATCAGAACCTGATCATTCTGGCATCCTGATTTCAAACTTCCCAGCTTCCAAAACTGTGAGATATAAATTTCTGTTGTTTAAGCCATGTAGTCTATGTTTATTTTGTTTTAACAATCCAGTAGACTAAGACACTATAACAAAGTATTTCTTCATAAGCTTCACAACTCTAAATTCTAATGGTCAGATTTGCTTAACAAACTATAGTACCATTCAGAAAGAGTCTGGGAATAACCTTAAAGAAGTGGGAAGTGAGCATGGAGTAGAAATACCATGAAATTTGAAGGCTAAAGCTTTAGATTCTAGCTCTCAAATTTACACATTGCCTCTTAGTTATTCCATCACTTGAAGCATATGTCAGTTTGTTTATTCACTTCCAAACGGGTCAAATTGACCAAGTACCATAGGGTCCTTCTGAGGATTGAATGAGACAACAGAAGTTGTAGTGTTTAGAAAACTATTGTAGTGTACTTATAAAAGGTAAAGATTATTTCTGGTGCTATTTTAACTTCTCATTTAAAATAGAAATATGAACTAAGACAATGTTTTACATTATCTCAGGATGTGGGGTCTGGCTACCCTAGGCAAACTTTTGAGGTTTTGTGTTTGTTCACATTTAAGTATGACCATTAAATCAAATCGTTATCTTACCTGCTACATCAAAATATTTTTTTTTAATTTTAAGTTTTCTGGTGAAACCATATGGTACAGTTCACTGAGATTTTGACCTAATTATGTGTAGTAATATTTATTTTTTTTTATAGATATTTTTTCTTACAATTTGAAAAAAATAGGTAATTTAGTATTACATCTTAGGATGATATAAGCAAATTAAAATATAATTTGCTTTTTTCCCTAGTGCATAAGATTATTCCATAACTTTAGAAGATATTGAATTTATTTTAATTCTAAAATATTTGTTGTTTCCTCCATGCAACTCGTTTTAACTGTTTTTTGTAAAATTTGTTCAAAGAATTTAAAAAATATTATTGGATTTTATTTATTTTATTTTTAAATCTTTTTTATTATGTTATGTATGTCACCATACAGTACACCATTAGTTTTTGATGTAGTGTTCCATGATTCATTGTTTGTGTATAACACAGTGCTCCATGCCATACGTGCCCTCCTTAATACCCATCACTGGCCTAACCCTTCCCCCCACCCTCTCCCCTCTAAAACCCTCAGTTTGTTTCCCGGAGTCCATAGTCTCTTATGGTTCATCTCCCCCTCTGATTTCCCTCCTTTCATTTTTTCCTTCCTTCTCCTAATGTCACCATGCTATTCCTTATGTTCCACAAATAAGTGAAACCATATAATAATTGTCTTTCTCTGCTTGACTTATTTCACTTAGCATAATCTCCTCCAGTTCCATCCACATTGATGCAAATGTTGGGTATTCATCCTTTCTGATGGCTGAGTAATATTCCATTGTATATATGAACCAGATCTTCTTTATCCATATTTGTCTGTTGAAGGGCATCTCAGCTCTTTCCACCATTTGCCTATTGTGGACATTGCTGCTATGAACATTGGGATGCATGTGGCTCTTCTTTTCGCTACATCTGTATCTTTGGGGTAAACACCCAGTAGTGTAATTGTTGGGTCTTAGGGTAGCTCTATTTTTAACTTTTTGAGGAACCTTCACACTGTTTTCCATAGTGGCTAAAAATGGTCAGAAGACATGAACAGACACTTCTACAAAGAAGACATACAAATGGCTAACCAGACACATGAAAAAATGTTCAACATCATTAGCCATCAGGGAAATTCAAATCAAAACCATATTGAGATACTACCTTACACTAGTTAGAATGGCAAAAATTGACAAGGGAAGAAACAAATGAGAGGTTGTGGAAAAAGGGAACGCTCATACACTGTTGGTGGGAATGCAAGTTACACTGCAGTGGATTTTAAAATAAGATTGCAGATAGTATTTATATCTTTACTGTTTCTAGAAAATTGAATCATGTGTTTTATTTATTTTAATTTTTTTAAAATCATGTGTTCTGGAAGGAAAACAGTATTACTTTCACCTGGAGTAGATACGTTTTGAAATAGCAGTACATTTTCTTTCAAGTAAGAAGATAAAGGACTTTTACAAGGTTCATAAGAATTAATCTTATTTAGTTAGAAATATTTTAATGAAAAATCCAGAATTCAAATCTTAAAATATGTATTGGTCTTGATAGAACTCTTTAGCTAAAAGTGTAATAGATAAGAACCACATATTAAAAAGTACAAGTTATAGTGTTTATTTTTTATTTTTATGTTCTTGTTTGTATATTTGTTAACCATTTTCTATCTTATTTTAGAAATCTAGGGAAAGAATATTCATAGTTGGAAGTCGATTTTGGAATAGTGGCAAGTACAATCACCATATAGTAAATTGTCATTAGCTTCACCTCTACATTATACATCTTTTTATATCATTACATAGAAGAAACTTGGAAATTAAGGAAATGAGTAATGGCACAGCAGAATAATGTGAACAAAGATATGGAAGATAGCAAAATGTAAATAAAAATTATAACCTCTTAGAATTTGACATAACCAGAAAGGACTAAATTTTATGTTTGAAAATACTTTGAACACTCATAGTATTTGTATGATTTTTTGTTGTTGGTGATAATTGTTAAGGCACTTTCTGTGAGAATTATGATAATTACAAATATGGGTCTTATAGCCTTGAGTATTTGATTAAGTAAGGAAAAAAAAGGCTATATTCCACAGTCTTTATCCCCTAGTGTTCAGTGTTGGTGGGTAAATGAGCTAGATCAAATGCCATCTTAGCAGTGAAGGGGGTTGTAAAAATATGCTAATACACCTTAGTGTCAAATTTTAAGGGGCATGTCTGTTTCAGTTTAACTATGTATTACGTATAATAAACAAATCATATTATGAAGTTGATGTACGCTCTGGATGAAAAAGATCATTTGTCTACAACATCTCTACTTGAGATGTTGAAAATTTATGTATTAACTCCTATCAAAGATACTATGCAATTTCATTCTTTTTAAGTCTGCTAATTTGCTTTTATAATAGTGTAAGTGAAATTTATGAAAGTGAAAAGTGAGTTTTTGAAAGGATATAATTTTAATTCTTTCATCATTTTTCTTGACTCAATTTTGGATTAGATTTCCAAGAGCCTTAGTAATTTTCTTAGCTTTCTTCAGCTTTAGAAGGAATGCAGACTCACTGTGGAAGCTCAGGCTTTTAAAAATCATGTTTATTATTTTTTTCTTCCCATCTCTTTGTTCTTATAGAGAGAGGATGAGAGAGAGAGAGATGGAAAAGGGAAAATGAAGCAACTGTGGGTTCCCCCATTAGGTGGATTAGGTATATATTAAGATACTAAAGGAGGAGGAGTACTTAATAAACAAACAAAAAACAAGGAAGATTTCTTTTTTTAAGGATAAAAGGATTAGTCATCTTAGGAAAAAGCAGAATTTACTTGGACTTTCATGATCAAATAGTTTTTTATTTTGAATTGTATATGGAGAAGACCTCATAGTCATTTGATCACTCAGGTAGGAGAGGAGATACCAGCCTTTTCCCCTGACTCTTGCTTTGCTTATTTTAACTAAGAAAGACTTCCCACCCCCTGCCCACTGTGGAAGGCAGAATGTGTCTGAACAGCATTCTAGACCTTTTGCACACTAGAGGGCTATGAACATATCCTCATGGAATTCAAAGCCAGGAGATTAGAGGGAGGAATGCTTATGAAGTATCTCTTTGTTCTCTGTACTTCTCCAAACATTTTGTGTGTCAGAAGTCAAGACTTTCCTTACTATTATGCATAATTTTTTTCTGGGCTTTCTCTTCCACTGACTGATATGTGGTAGTTTTTCAAAACCAAACTAATATAGTAACCCCCACTTTATAACTTTTGCACAATAGTTTATAGCACTTACTGACCTGGCATCAAGGTCTGTTATAAAGTATTATGGAGGGAAGGCTTCTGAAGAGTAAAGAAGTGCCACCTCAAAAACATAAATAATTAAAATAGTTCTCTGTGACTACAAAGAAACACATTTATTAAGCATGTTATTAGGCACATTTATTATGTGTTAGAGACCATGCAAGGTGACATGATATATAAATGAGATAATCTAACACTGCTAAATGGATCTGTCTGTCCAATAATCTAGTTAAAAAAGTATCTGTCTCTCTTCTTGCCCAGTCATACATATATATCAAGAGATTTGAATTGACTAATTAATTTGCCTTCCTTCATTTTATCTCATTTATCATGCATTTAGCATTTGCAAATATTAAAATTATCTTTTAAAATATTATATATATTCACTGACTATACCACAGATTATGAGTATAATTATGGAAGAGTTTTCACCATCTTCCCTCTTGACTCTTTACATGAAATTGAGTTTGATTGTACTGCATTTCTAAGTGATCAGCTAACTAATGATTCTAACTTTCATATCCAGAGGATTTAGTGATAAATTTTTTAAGGTATGGAAGAAAAAATTCTATTATTAATTTTTACGTTTATTTCTGTTTCTGTTACATTTATTTGACTTTTCACTCAGCCTTTAAAATCAGGGAGAGTGATTTCTAGGCATCATTTCTTATGTGCAGTTTTTCATATCACCCACTTCACAGCTGCCCACTAAATGAATTTGATTTTCCCTGGCTATGAGAAGAAACACAATGTTATTGAAACAACTTGTGTGTCAGAAGTCAAGACTGCTCACAAATGTGGCACTCTTCTAGGCAGAGACTTTACAGAGATGAAATTAATAACTGAGCAGGTCTTGAAGAGGAGAGTACCTGCCCCAGTAAGATTTTGCTTGTGATCTGGGATGTCACTATGTTGGTGATGGACAGTGATGTCAATACCTTGCTTTCAAAAACAACCCATGAGAGTAACTTTCTAGAACTCAAAATCTTATAATCTCAGTGTGCCGAAGATTAGGTGTTGTGCAGTGCCGACTGTGGACCTAAAAAAAAAAAAAAAAAGCCAGCTCTTTTATCAGCAAAATGAGTTTATTTGGGAATAGCAGAGAATTGTAAGTCAGGACAAGCAAACTGTGGTGAACCATAAGCAAGTCTGGAAAACAGGAGAAGGATTTGATTTTATAGAGGAAAGGAGGAGGGAAGGACTGTTACAGCTTCTCATTGGCTGAGTGTGGTGGTTTCTCATTGGATGGGCTATTGAGGGCAAGGACAAATTGATTCCTTTCTTCTGTGAGGGAATAGAAAGTAAGCTTCTTTCTTTTGGGGCGTACTTATGTATGCTTCTTACAGTGATTCACAGTGTGCGAGAGCTCCCCCAGTCAGGGCTTCCTGACTGCATTTTTAGTGAAATTTCCTTTGTTTATCTTCACATTTCCCCTTTGATCAAGATCTTTCCTTGAAACATCAAGCTCTGGGGCACCTGGGTGGCTCAGTGGGTTAAAGCCTCTGCCTTCGGCTCAGGTCATGATCTCAGGGTCCTGGGATCAAGCCCCACATCGGGCTCTCTGCTCAGTGGGGAGCCTGCTTCCCCCTCTCTCTCTGCCTGCCTCTCTGCCTACTTGTGATCTCTCTCTCTGTCAAATAAATAAATAAAATCTTAAAAAAAAAAAAAGAAAGAAACATCAAGATCTTTCCTCAAAAGCATTACTGATGAATGTAGTGCCTGGGTGGCTCAATCAGTTAAGTTTCTGCCTTTGGCTCAGGTCATGTTGCCAGGGTCCTGGGATTGAGCCCCTTGTCAGGCTCCCTGTTCATCAGGGAGTCTCCTCCCTCTGCCCCTCCCCTGCTTATGCTTTCACTCTCTTTCTCTCTCACGTAAATAAATAAAATCTTAAAAAGAAAAAAAAAAAAAAAAAGCATTGCCAATGAAGTGTCAGGTTTTTTGTATTTAGTTGTTTCATCCCTTGGTGCCAGGAGGAACCTATTCTAGTAGTCACATACCATGTGGGAGGGGAAGCACACAGGTTGGGAGCCTCTGAAGCTACATTTGAGTAACGAAGAATGATAGGAGGAACTCTGACATGTTTCCCATCTGAGGTACATACCAAGCACTGGAGCTCATCTTGAAGCTCTGAGCTAACATCACCCCAGTGGGCACGTTGTTCCTACAAAGGTTTGACAGACAACAAGTACAGAGCTTAGAAATGGTTATGCAGAATAAGACGAGGAGCAGACATCCTGCAGGGAACCATCCCAATCTAAAGGGATCTTTTCTAAAAGCATTGTGAAAAGGAGTTAGCCCATTTATAGTTCCCCTGGATGCAAGGGAACAGATTGAAGATCTCCAACATCTTGAATAGATCTGAGTTTCTGGTGACAGATCCAACAGTTGAAAGGTTTTTCCCTTTTGCAATAGGTTGGACCAAGAAAGAGGGAAGAAATAAGGTAAGAAGAAACAGTGAGAAAAAAGATATACAGGCCCAATACAGTCATCTTGGGAAAGCTATTTCCTTCAGCTGTTATCAGGTTCAATTCCTGGAAATCTTTATTTTCAGTCATCAGCTGGTCCAGTCAGAGTTTGGTGCTTTCTTTAGATATGACACATAGACCAAAGAATCTATTCCTTGGATTTTAGTGGCACAAGGGTTGGTTCCTCTACAATGGGGTTGAAGAGAGCCTTTCTGGAGATATTTTTTCCAATAGACAAACTCTCCAAGCTGTAAGATGTCATGTTTAAAGACTTTGTCTCCTAGGACCGTGCTGCAGAAAGATTGTTCTACTAAAGCATGGTTATTCTTAACAGAAACAATTAGACCTTTATAATATTAAAGTATATCTCCTTTATCAGCTGTGGATTCAAAGAAGCAGGGATCAAGTGCATTGGATATTTTGTGATTTTCTCAAAGGTGAGAGCTTATAGGTTCCAAAAGGACAGACTGAGATTTAGGAGGTCTAATGGCAGTGCCTTTGGCCAGATTAGTTGAGGGATCACTACAGATTTTGCCAATTGAGTCTTAATACTGCTGTTAGTGTGTTTGACTAATCCTGAAGATTGAGAGTGAAAGTATAAAGCTGGCCAAACTGCATAGACGTATTGAAGCAGTTGACCTGTGAAGTGAGTTCACCAGTCACTGTGAAGTTTCAGGTGGTTCACCAGGTAGGAATGATATTTTTAAAAATACAGATCATTACCAAGACATTCATATCCGTGAGACAGAGGAAGCTGTATGAAATTCATTTGCCAAACCTCAGCTGGTCCATTGCACAATGTAAAGTGTCCAGGAGCCAGGGTATAGTTTTTCTTGAATTGTATTTCAATTCAGGTGAAGCAAACAAAGTAGGCACTCTTGGTGGCCTTGTTAATACTTTTCCACCAGTATTGGTTCATAAAGGTTATCATTTTACAAGTAGACCAATGATTCAATGCATCTATAATAGTCAGTGATGGGAAACTTAGAGTCTGGAGGACTGGATTATTATTTGGCCCATGCCAGAATTTCCTTCTTTATTCAGCCAACAATTATTAGATTTCCAATATTTTTTTTTCCTTTTCTGGGGCCAACTGTTGGGCATCTCTAGTCAATTTTTCTAGATTATTATTTTGGGGAATATCCCTTTGGACCATGGCAGAGATTTGGTTTTCGGTTCCTTTTAGAGTAGTGTTCTTTGTGGAAATATCAGTGAGATGGTTTCCTTTTACCTCCAGGGATTCAAGTTTGGAGATGTAATTTTGTGATGCTAAAAGTGAGGAGGTCTCTCCATTTCCACAGTATTCCAAAGTTGTACTTCAAAGGCATAGCTACTGTCAGTATAAATATTTGCAGTTTTGCCCTTGGTTAAAATGCAGGCCTGAGCAAGAACATAACAATTTAGCCTGTTGGACTAAGGTAGCCAAGGGCAAAGGTTTGCCTTGCTGACTTTGAAAGGAGTTGCAATAGCATACCCAGTGTAATATTTACCATTTTCACCTTTAATAAGAGCCATTGGTAAACCACCAAAAATCAGTGTTATCAGGAGGTGATGTGTTTGTTAGAGTCAAACAGTCAGGAGAAATATACTACAAGAAAGTTAAGTGAGTAGATGACTGGCCAAAAGGTGTTGAATGTGATAAGAGTATAGGATGGAAAGGCTAAGGGCAGGGGGATTTATCAGGCTTTCCTTTAGGGCTTTAAAGGTTAAGCTATCCTGATCTTCCCCAATACAGGCATACCTCATTTCATTGTGCTTCACTTTGTTGCACTTTGCAGATAACTACTTTTTTTTTACAAATTGAAGGTTTGTGGTAACCTTGTGTCAAGCAAGTCCAGCGATGCCATTTTTCTGATAGCATTTGCTGACTTCCTGTAGAGATGAGTCACATTTTGGTAATTTTCATAATATTTAAAACTTTTTTTATATGTTGATTCTGATCAGTGATTTTTTTTTTTTTCCGAGAGAGACAGAGTGTGTGTGTGTGAATGGGGGAAGGGGGCAGGGGCAGAGGGAGAGAGAATCTTAAGCAGGATGTGGGGCTCCATCTTACAACCCTGAGATCATGACCTGAGCTGAAACCAAGAGTCAGATGCTTACCCGACTGAACTACCCTGGTACCCTATGTGATCAGTGATTTTTGATGTTGCTATTGTAATTGTTTTGGGGTGCTATGAACCACACCCATATAAGACAGCAAACTTAATCCATAAATGTGTGTATTCTTACTGCTCCAGCAACTGGCTGTTCCCTTGACTCTCTCGCTCTCACCTCAGGCCTCCCTATTCTCTGTGACACAACGATATTAAAATTAGGTCTATTAATAATCCTACAGTGACCTCTAAGTGCTCAAGTGAAAACAAGAGTCATATGTCAATCACTTTAGATCAAGAGCTAGAAATGATTAAGCTTAGTGAGAAAGACATTTTGAAAGCTAAGATAGGCCAAAAGCTAGGCCTCTTGCACCAAACAGCCGAGTTGTGAATGCAAAGGAAAAGGTCTTGAGGGAAATTAAAAGTACTATTCCAGTGAACACCAAAATGATAGGAGAAACAGCCTTATTGCTGATATGGAGAAAGTTTGAAAGGTCTGAATAGAAGATCAAACCAAACAAACTGAGGGTTGCTGGAGGGGAGGGGGTGGGATGGTTGGGGTGGCTGGGTGATGGACATTGGGGAGGGTATGTGCTATGGTGAGAAAAAATAAATAAAATAAAATAATTATTTTGAAAAAAAAAAAAAAAAAAAAAACAGCCACAGCATTCCCGTAAGCTAAACCTAATCCAGAGCAAGTCCCTAACTCTCTTCAATTCTATGAAGGTTGAGATAGGTGAGGGAGCTACAAATAAAAGTTTGAAGCTAGTAGATATTGGTTTATGAGGTTTAAGGAAAGAAGCTGTCTCCGTGACATAAAGTACAGGATAAAGGAGCAAGTGCTGATGTAGAAGCGACAAGTTATCCAGAAAATCTAGCTAAGATAATTAATGAAGGTTTGCTGCACTAAATAGCAGATTTTCAATGTAGATCGAACAGCCCTATATTGGAAGAAGATGCCATCAAGGACTTTCGTAGCTGGAAGGGAAAAGTCAACACCTATCTTAAAAGCTTTAAAGGACAGGCTGACTTTCTTGTTAGGGCTAATGCAGAGGGCAGCTTTTCAGTTCAAGCCAATGTTCATTGTCCATTCTGAAAATCTCAGGGCCCTTAAGAATTATAGTAAAACTGCTGTGCCTGTGCTCAATAAGTGGAACAACAAAAATTGGATGACAGCACATCTGTTTACAACATGAATATTTTAAGCTCATTGTTGAGACCTACTGATTAGGAAAAAAAAAGATTTCTTTCAAAAATATTACTGCTCTTGACAATGCACCTGGTCACTCAAAAGCTCTGATATACAATGAGATTAATGTTGCTTTCATGCCTGCTACATCTATTCTGCAGCCCATGGATCAAGGAGTCATTTTGACTTTCAAGTCTTATTATTTAAGAAATACATTTTCTTAGGCTATAGCTGCCATAGATAGTGATTCCTCTGATGGATCTCGGCAAAGTAAATGGAAAACCTACTGAAAATGATTCGTCTTTCCATATGCCATTAAGAATAGTTATGATTCATAGGAAGAGGTCAAAATATCAACATAAACAAGAGTTCGGAAGAAATTGATTCTAACCCTCCTGGATGAGTTTGAGCGTTTCAAGACTTCAGTGGAGGAAGGAACTACAGATGTGGTGGAAATAGCAGGAGAATTAGAATTAGAAGTAGAGCCTGAAGATGTGACTGAGTTGCTTCAATCTCATGATAAAACCTTAATGGATGAAGATTTGCTTCATATGGATGAACAAAGAAAAGTGGTTTCTTGAGATCGAATCTACTCCTGGGAAGATGCTATGGATTTGCTGAAATGACAATAAAGGACTTGGAATATTACATAACCTTAGTTGATAAAGCAGTGACAGTGTTTGAGAGGATTGACTCCAGTTTTGAAAGTTTTCCTATGGGTAAAATGTTATCAAACACATCACATGCTACAGAGAAATCATTCATGAAAGGAAGCATCAATTGATTTGGCAAACTTCATTGTTGTCTTATTTTAAGACACCCAGACTTTCAGCAGCCACCACCCTGATTAGTCAGTAACCATCAACTTCAAGACATGACCTTCCACCAGCCATGATTATGACTTGCTAAAAGCTCGGATGTTGGTTAGCATTTTTTATCAATAAAATATTTTTAATTTTTAAAAAGATTTTATTTATTCAGAGAGAGAAAAAGAGAGAGAGTGCGCCTGAACTGGAGGGAGAGAGAATCTCAAGCAAACTCTGTGCAGAGTGCAGAGCCCGACATGGGGCTCAATCCTACAACGTTGAGGTCATGATGTGAGCCAAAACCAAGGGTTGGCCAGTTAACCGACTGAGTTACCCAGGTGCCCCAATAAAGTATTTTTAAATTAATGTATGTACATTTTCCTAGATATAATGCACACTTAATAGAGCCCATATAGTTTACATTTATATGCACTGGGAAACCAAAAAATTCATTGACTCTCTTTCTTGTGGTATTTACTTTATTGTGATGGCCTGAATCCACACCTGCAATATCTCTGAGGTATGCCTGTATAAATAAGTATTAGATATAATCTGCATAGAAAAATGTGTAAGTCATTGTTATGAAGAGATGAGAAAAGGAAGAATTTTTAAATAATATGTGTATTAGTTTCCCAGGGCTGCTGAAATGAAGTGCCACAAACTGGGTGGTATAAAACAACAGAAACTTATTCTGTTATACTTCTGGAGGCTAGAGCTCTGAAATTAAATGTCAGAAGGGCCATTCTCTCTCTGAAGACTCTAGGGGATACTCTGTTACATGTCACTCTCTTGGCTTTTGTTGCCTATAATCTTTGGCATTCTGTGGCTTGTGGTCATATAATTCCAATTTCTGCCTCCATCATCCCATGGTATCCTCCCTGTGTGTCTCTGTCTCTGTGTTCAACTTTCACTGTTTATATAGGGCATTAGATTTATTAGATTATACGTCCACCCTACTCTAGTAACACCTCATCTTAATTTGATTGCACATGCAAAGATTATTTCCAGACAAGGTCTCATTCACAGGCTCTGGGTGAACATGAGTGTGTGTGTGTAACCAGTACAATGTGAAACCCAAAAAATGGCTAATAGCAGGTCCATGTCAAATTTTTCATGTGGGTGTCATCATAACTAGAAATAATATTTGATTGTGTGTTTGTGAATACTTGATTCTAACCAGGTACAGTAAGTAGTCCCCTCTTATCCATGGGGGATATGTTCTAAAACCCCTGGTGGATATCTGGTCTCAGATAGTACCAAATCCTATATATATATACACACACACACATACTGAGTTTTTTTCATATACATACATACGTATGATAAAGTTTAATATATAAATTAGGCACCACAAGAGATCAACAACAATAATAATGAAATAGAACAATTATAATAATATACTATAATAAAAGTTACGTGGATGTGTTCTCTCTCAGAATATTTTATTGTACTGTTACTCATCCTTCTTCTGGTAATGATATAGTATGATTAAACGTCTACATGATGAGATGGAGTGAGGTGAAAGACACACATATTGTGACACAGTGTTAGGATACTCTTGGCCTTCTGACAACATCAGAAGGAGGATCCTCTACTTCCGGGCTGCAGTTGACTGACCATAGGTCCCTGAAACTGTGGAAAGTGAAACCATATATAAGGTGGGACTGCTGTATGTATTAAAGGTTGGCAGAGTGATTTGACTATCCTCAGAAGAGAGGAAAAATATCCTGTGTATAAAATCAGATGCAACATGTGTGCCTGGGTGACTCAGTCGTTAGGCAGCTGCTTTTGGCTAAGGTCATGATCCCAAGGTCCTGGGATCAAGCCCTGCATTGAGCTCCCTGCTCAGCAGGAGGCCTGATTTTCCCTCTCCCACTCCCCCTGTTTGTGTTCCCTCTCTAGCTGTCTCTCTCTGTCAATTAAATAAATAAAATCTTTAAAAAAAATCAGATGCAATAGTTAGTATTCGTCTCTCCATGGCATTCCATATATTTAAACATTAACACTTTAAAATATAACAAATAAAAATCAAATAAACTATTTTTAATAGATAGTAGTGATTTTTTTGGAATAATTACCTCATACACACATACACCTATATTACATTTTTCTTGACACTTAAACTTCTGTATTTTACTAACATTGTATGTTTTACTTCTACAAATTAAACTCTTTTTAGGGATCAGCAAAACAGTATAATAAAGTGCAAATGACACAGATCAATATGTAGGAATATAACAAAAATGAATGGTAAAGAGCCCAGTTAACTAGAATTTCTTCCATGAAGAGGTGGGAAAATCCGTAAGATGTGGATCTGCTGATATAAAATTATAGGATCTCATCTGAGAGATTATCCGGCTGTTCTATGGTTAATAGAAATGAATGCAATATGAATCTCCTTAACCAGAGTCAACCTGATTTCATTAACCTGAGTCAATTTCAGTTTAAAAATTTTCAAAATTTTAATATAATTTAAAGATTGATCTTATTTTTAATATACTTCATCTTTCTAAGGGTGAGATTCATAATTTATATAATTTATAATGTGCTTGCTTTATTTACTTAAGCTGCTCAACTCCTCTTTTCATAGTTTCTTTGTAACATCCATCACTTAGCAATAGTAAGCACTGTTTAAAAGTTCCTTTTTAAAGATAAAATAAAAGTAATTGGGAAAAAAAAGTTACTTTTTTGCTAACCCCATCAGAAGCAGAGAGACCAGACTGAATAGTGATTCTTTGCCTATTTATGCTTCAGAGTTTAAAAGGCTGTGTTTATACCATCCTATAACATTTACTGATTCTGATAGTTTAGGGACAAAGTGAAAAGGTACAGGAGAGAAAAACAGTAGAAAAAGAAAGGCAAAAACATACGGTGAAGAAATGTGATACCTGACACTACCTAATTTCCTTTAGTCAATATTTCCCAGATATGCCTTTTCATATGAATTTACCCAGCTAATCCAATTGATTAAAATGTAAAAACATCAGTCAGATTATTATTTCTCTCTCTAATGTGGTAATGGAAGTAATCTCCTTGATTCCATAAACACATTTCATCATTTTATTAGTTTAGAAAATTAAAAACTTATGGTGTGAAAATCAAGCTTACAACTTTAATGAATTTAACTTTTTTCTCTCATAGTGGGAAAACTTTTGCTAACCTTTTTTCTTAATAGACAAGCACATCATTCACTTAGGGAAAGTTTTTTTGTGTTGGTGTCTTTGTTCTTTTGTTTTGATGAATTGCAGGTTTTCAGACTATATACTTATCACATAATTTTCTGACCTCAACTGTACTTCTCAGAAAAGGACAAGTAATAGGTAATAGAATTGTTCATAGGGCTTTTAAAAGTTGCACTTAAAGGGGTGCCTGGGTGGCTCAGTCAGTTAAACTGCTGGCTGAGGTTCTGGTCATTATTGTGGGTCCCGGGGTTGAGCCCTGCATCTAGCCCTGCATCGACCCCACGCCCCTTGTTCATACACCGTGACTTAAAAAAAATAGTGAAAAAATAGAGATGCAGTGATTTATTTCAAAGTTTAATATTAAACCAGGGCACCTGAGTTGCAGTCTGTTGAGTGTCTGACTCTTGGTTTTGGCTCAGGTCATGATCTCAGGGTTATCAGACTGAGACCTGCGTCAGGCTCCTCACTCAGCGTGGAGTCTGCTTGAGAATCCCTCTCTTCCTCTGCTCCTCCCACTTGCTCTCTCTGTCTCTCTCTCTCAAATGAAGAAATCTTAAAAAAAAAATCTAATAAACCTATCTAGATCCAGTGAGTAATGCATATAAGAGGCAGTAGTATATTATCATTAGTAAAAAAGATACTGAACTGGATACATTTCCAGCACTCTATGTGTCCTGGGGCAGAGAGAGTCAGGAAAATTCAGAAGGAAAAAGAGTGCACAGAAGTTACAGTTGCCCATTGCACTAGAGCACATAGCAAATTATTTTCTTTGTATTAAGGCCTACTGAACTTTAAGAAAGCCAAAAGTATAGTTTGTATCATAGTTTTTATGCAGCGTAACTTTTGTTGATTAACTCTTCTTTCATCAGATAGTTTGATTTACCTATATTCCCAGTCTTCTTTTTAAAACACCCTAAAGTAAGGATGGTGTGTGCGGAATGCTTTCAGAGTTGCATACTTGGGCACTACTGTTTCCCTTTTCTTGGGTTGTATGCCTACCAATTACTCATCTTATTGAAAACCAGCAGAGCCTTGATAATTAAGAGATCTTATTCTGAAGCCTGTTTTATTCATTGGTTTTGATTTGTGCCCTCAAGCAATTATCTGAAATAATGGCAGACAGGTAAAGACCTCTAATCTTTAAAGAAGAGAGCAAATGGTTATAAAAATAACGAAAAGAGAAAGTGTTAAATTGAGAGAAGGGTAAAAGACAGAATATAAATAAATATCAGTGAAGAAAAAAGGAGTAAAACAAAAAAAGATGGTGAAGCTTGGTGAAAATGACGGAGCCAGTGTGTTTAATCATGTTTCCTTGGATAAAGATTACCTTCTTGCTTTTTACTTTGGCGTTGTTAAAGTTCTAGTCAATGTGAATGACATTATCTGAAAGCTTCCTTTATTTTTAATTCTAATCTTCTCCAACAGTAAATAAGCATTTGGGCATTTGAAATTACCTGATTTGCTGTCTATAATAATAATAGCTAACATTTGTGTAGGACTAGCTGTATGCCAGCCATTATGCTCTGTGCATGACACATACATTCATTTGATCCTCACGACTACCCACGAGTATGTTCTATTATTATCCCATTTTAGAGTTGAGGAAACAAAGGCAGCCAGACAGTTCATTGGAAACCTATATCCACATTCCACCAAACACAGGAATGTCAGGTTGTTTTGTAGGCTTCAAATTGCAGACACGTTCTTTTAGATTTGGTCTTCTGAGTCAGTCACCTTATTTATACCTGAGGAAACTCAGTGTCAGAGAAGGAAGGGGACTTCTCAAGGGACTGCAATAAGTAGACTTGCAGAAAGTGAATCCTGGGACTTCACTTAGATTGCTTGATCTGTAGTTTGGTTGCCCATCACTGAATTTTGGTGCAAATCAACAGAATCTTAAAATGTTGATACATTTTAACTTCACATACATATCACCATAATCATTGTGCATTTTCAGCTTATAAATTTTCATATGAATCCTAGAAATAATCTGCATATTGGGCCAGAGTCTGTCAAAATACCTAGAGGAAAATCAACACTTCGACACAGGGGAAACTCACTCAATTTTGGTCAGAATTTTTCCTATGTCTGAGAAAGCACAAGTTTTTTGTTATTAAAAATCGCCTCCCCTTTCCAGGCAAAACCTATATTTTAATCTATGTATATATGTAGGGCATAGTTAATCTGTAATACTACCATCAAATTGTATCTACTTCTGTAGTAGCAATGAAGAATGATCTTCTATTAGAAGGAATAAAACCATTCATCAACCTGTAGAAATATTGAACTTATACAAGGATATCTAATATCTGTAGAGTTCATCCTGCCTGAGAAATACCAATTTAAAGCCAATAACTTTATGATGACTAAAAGGCCAAAACATTCAATTAACTTTAAAAAATAAAAGTGTAAACACAATTGTTGATAAATTCACTATTAGTTTTCCAGCATTTAGGGACAACAAACCATATTTCTCTTATTTTTGAATTGGAGAAAGATAATATAGCTAATAAGATATCTACTCTATTTTGTATACAGGAATTTAACATAAATATAAAATATTTTTCTCCCATTCTGTGGTCTGGCATTATAAAGGTTTTCCAACATTAAGCTTACTTTATTAATATTGAATTGCGGGCTAATGACAATAGTTAATAAGGAGGAAATAACATGTTTAAAAGGTGAATATTTTTCAATTTCTTCTACAAAGATTTATTTCTAGAATTGTCTTTTTATACTGTACATACTTTTCTTAAGGCATCTTGGCTTTAGCCTTGACAGTCGTTAGATTTATTTGAAAGGTGGTAGATTTCATCTATTCCAATTTACTGAAGAAAGCGTATATCTTGCAGTGGTTACTTATAAATATATCAGTTATTTATAGAGTAACCCCTTAATTAGTGCCACTGTCCATATTATTTCCTGATATTAAAACAGTATGGTAGCTTTATCAAAATAACAAGGGATTTAATTGCAGCTAAGACTTGTGGAATAATAAACACATTCACAAGTCAGCCTTCTGAATTGTACCTGATAAGTATTTAGAGTACCATTGGCTAATTAGCTATTGAAAGTGCATGTGTACCCAAAAAAAAAGAAAGTGCATGTGTAACGTTAACTAAGGCAGTACAAGCCTTTGAACACAGACATTTTTTAATATTAGTGTTCTTATCACTGTTACTCTGTTATAACTTTTTGCTTCATAGGGTTTAGTAGATTTTACAAGGGGATGTAAGAATCCCTTCTTACTCCAAAAGAAGAACTTCTTGTTTTTGACTTAATTGCCTTTCATTTGTGTGCCACATAGGTATGTTTTTGAAAAACATAAAAAATAGCAAATTAGCTGTTAACTTAGGAGTCACATTTCACCAGAGGATCTGGTACCTAAGAAAGAAAGATAAATTCCTCTTTCAGGTCACTGACCTTCCCTACATCTAAGATATATAAGATACTTAAGCTTTGGCTGGTAGTTCATTTCAGTTCTATATGCATTTACTGACAACCTTTTATGAACCAGGTTCTTTGTTAGGCTCTTCAATCAGAAAAATAAATAAGACATAATTCCTGCCCTTGAGAAGCATTCCATTCATTGGGAGATGACAGATCAATAACCACATAACAATATGGTGTGGTACTATGGTAGAAATATATATGCAAGCCTGTGCTCAGCCTGCATATGCTATGTGATCTTTTTGGAAGTTTTGCTAACATTCCATAGATCAAGAGTTAGTAAATGTTTTCTATGGAGAGCCAGATAGTAAATACGATCTTACTGGACACATGATCTCTGTCACAACTATTCAACACTCCCGTTCCCATTCAGCTCAAGAATGGACATACACAACAGGAAGGAATTAGCCACCTCTAAACCTCTAGTGTGAGTAATCATGCTATGGTAGTACCTGCTGCTAGATTACTACCTATGTACCCTTCACGTCACACATACTTTATTCTTTCTCTACTTCCTTTCTTTTTCCTTTCCTATGCTTGGTTGAATCATTATAATCAGGCATGCTTATAACACTGAAAACATAGAGATTTCAGCCCCTTGTTTCATGATAAGACCTATTGATAGTAATAGCTAGCATTTAAAGACTTTTTTTTTAATTCAAAGCATGCTTAATCATATTATAATCATTTATTTCTCAAAACTACCCTGTGAGGTAGATATCATTTTCATTTTACATGAAAGTAGGCCTTGGAGAGGAGAAGTGATTTGCTCAAGATTATGCAGCTGGCTGAAGACAGAAAACAATATACTAATTGTACTGTACCATCCATGAACTTTAAAATACTGTAGCATGCACCGAAAATTCCAGTCCCATCTATTGCATCAATAGCTAGGGTGGCCATTTAACTTATTCCCTGGTTTGTCTGGGACTGAGGGATTTCTCCAGACAGGAAATTTGCAGTGCTAAAACCAGGAAGGTTCTGGGCCGAGTAGGACAATTTGGTCACTATCAATAGACTTGGCATCTTCATTCCAATGCTTCTTACACTTGAATGTGCATTGGAATCACTTGGAGATCTTGTTAACCAGCTTCTGATTTAGATTCCGTGAGTAGGTCTGGGGATGGCCTGAAGATCTGTATTTCCAACCAGCTCTCAGGGATGCTGATGCTGCTCATCTATTTCTACTCTTGTCCGTTCTCAGGGCTCACCCAGACCTCATCAGTCAGAGTCTGCATGTTAACAGATACCCCAGGTGGTTCACATATTCAAGTTTGAAGAACTCTGTTCTAGTCCAATCTGATCAGTGGGAGGTAATCTTCATCTCTGCATGTTTTTCCTGCTTTCAGTGAACCTTTCTGAATACTGGCAAACCATGTGACAGCTTTCACCAGTCTGCCTCTTTCACCTTTCTGGGAGTTCAGACGTCTGTTTCTTGCACTTTTACCTATCAGCTCATTCCTTTTTTTCCCTAATACCCTGTAATTTTCTTGAACCCAATTATTTAAGCTCAGTGTTGGGTGTTTGTTTCTGTGGCTATTATTCTATGAAAGAAAATTACTTGAAGAAATCAGATGGTCAGCAATAAAGGGGGCCTTAAAGTCATTTAGTTTGAACTGTAAACCTGTCCATCAGAATATAGTTTATAACATCGTGACAATAGTAAATTACTGTCTCAAAATCGTTCCCTTATGGCACCAGAAAAAAAATAAATAAAATGAAATTTATTTGCACTAGGTGCTCTCTCTTGCCAAGACATTGCTTGCATGTAATGAAAAGGTTGTAGAAATTATACTTTCAGTAATTGTTTCTGTTTTTATATGCTAGGCGTTGTTCTAAGTTATTTACCTTTGATCATTGAATATTCATAATGACTCTGTGAGGTAGATACTATTATTATCCCAATTTATCAAGTGGAGCAACTGAGCAGAAAAGCACTAATAATCGTCCAAAATCAAAGAGCTGGTAAGTGGCCAAGTCAGGATGACAGATCCAGGTAGTTTAGGTTGAGAGGAAATGTTGTTAACCACAGTACTACACATTGACTTTATTTTAGCCCAATGTTTATTTCCTTCATAGCATTGACCATAGTTAATATCTATTTTTATTTCACTTTTAATCTTCCTTCTCAAGAATTTAACCTCCTTTTGAAAAGGGAATTCTTTTGGTTCCCTACTATAAATGCCTGGCAAATACTAGGTTCTCAGTAATATATGTTAAATGAGTGACTAAACAAGAAAATATTGTAAGGTATGTGGTCTATATGCATTCAAAGAGACCAGAGAAGGGAGGAAGAGTAAGTCAGCCTGGGGAATTGGAGTATCTTAAAATTCTCTTGCTTAATAAACGTTGAACTTTGGAAGCTGGGTTGATACCTTCATAGCATCTATGATTCAAACTTTTATCTGAGACTATTACAAGTCTCCATTTTAATAGTTGGAAAGGGCTTTTCAAGAAGGCATATATATTTTTAAAATGTGAACTTATTTATATTTATATATAAATAGTATATATATTTTAGTTTAGCTTTAAGAATCAAAATAGTAACTATTCACTTTGGTTTTAAAGAAGCATTTGGGATTATTTGGAAATAATATTGTTGCCATAAAAATCTTCAGAACATTAAAAAAAATCATACTTTCTAAGTTAATTTGTAAGGTGTTGTAACAGCATTTGACTGAAAGCCGTCAACTGACTTTGTGATACAGCTTGAAATACCTACTGTGGTTATGATGTGCAGGATAATAACCTTAAAAACTTACACTGCTCTGAAACTAAACCCTGTGCTCCTAGCTTAGTGGGATCCCTGCTCATTATCACCTCTTTTCTTTGTTCATTATTGTTCCCACCTGGAATGCCTTTCCTTTGATTAGGCCTAGTTGAGACCTTGAAGCTTTTTAAGGCTTACCCAGAATTCCCCAGTGCTATGGCGCTTTATCAAGAGGATGCTATACTCGCTGGTTCTTGTTTTTTCTGAACTGTGGTGCTTTTTACCTTTGCCACAACCCATGATGCCTCCGTTTGAAGGGTAAGTGGTATTTCCCTATTCATATTCCCTTTTTATTTGTTTTGAGTAATTCTTGTCTCCGTAACTAGGTCATACTTTGCAGAATGCAAGGTTTGTGTCTTATACATCCCTGAGTTTTACCAAACTCAGAACTGGACACATATCATCGGAGGTGCAGGAAATAGTCATTGAATTTTTCATTTGATTAGAATGGTATCTAAAGTCATATATATGTCTTTTCTGTTGGTGTTCTGTGGAATGTTGTTTATCTAAAGACTCTTTCATGCTTCCTAAATCGTTTTTAAACCCAAATATAGGTGGTGGAAGTGTTTTTTTTTTTTTTTTTTTAGTTTTTTCCTTCAAATAACATAGTTCTTTGTGATTGGAAATCTGAAGTAGAAGGAAAGCAGAGAGAAAAATCATTTCTTCATCTTTCTGCTAAGTGTATGGGGCCCTTCGGGATTTTAACAGCCACCTCTAAATCAATTGAACAGATATTTTACTAAAAGATGGAATGTAGTTTCTGACATACTGAAAAGTTCCTTGTCAAATTATTACTGTTTGCATTTTACATTCAACAAAGCCCAAAACATATACGGAAATGTTTTTATTAAGTCTTTTCTTTTTGGGTGCTCTGAGTACATGACTTACACATTCTTATGTGTGCATAGCTTTGTAAGTATGACTATCCCCATTTCTTATAGTATTTAAAAAAAATTTTTGGCACAATTTCGTCTTTGTGAAACCTCTATTTCCATTTAACCACAGTTATTGGAAAGATGATTAACTTTATACATAGCCCGTTATCTTAAATAGAAAATTAGATTCTAAAGGTAAATAATCTATGAATGCAAATGAAGCATTCCGGAATGCCTGTTCACTTCCTTAAGTCTTACACGTGCCTAGTGAATTTCTTTTATAGGGTGAAAAATGTTACTTTAGGGCCAGAGAGAGATAGTAGTGTCTGTGTAACCTTTTGTACTGCTAGTAAAATTTGGATTAATTTACTAGTTAACAAGAAAAGCCTGAGAGTCTAGGATTAAATAGGCTGTTTTAGGTCAAAATAAGTGAGAGAAGTGAAGTTCTAAAAAAATATTTGCTCTCTAGACTTGAAGAGAACATGTGAGGTTAACCGAATGGTGGAAAAATCTTGGGAAGAGTAACTGCACAAGCTGCCTTCAGGCAGCTGAATAGAGTTAAGGAGATGGTGAAAGAGGTATCAAGTGAATACCCTGGTCTATATCTTGATGGGGCCAAGAAACTCCCCCAAGAGATTCAGATCATCAAGTAAGCTTGGCCTGGCCCCAAGCCAACTCTGGAACCACGAATTCAGACAGAAGTTTCCTAGACTGACTAAAGAAAATCAGGTAAGCTTCCAGTCTCCCAGTGACCATGACTCAGTCAAAACCAGACCCTGTGGTGGTGGTAGCTTTGTGTTCCATTTTGAGGAGTTAGGGGTTTATGCTGTAGGGGAAGAAAAGCTCTAATCTAGCTAGGCTGGCGTGTTAAGTCACCCAACCTGCTAGTATTCCTTCTAGTTCCATACCTGGTCGAATCATCAATACTTAGTGTTTAGAAAATGTTACTTTTTTATTGAGTAAACTGAGTTGTCTCAAGTCAGTTAAAACTCATGTAAAGAAAAGGGTTTTTTAAAAGGATAAATCGTGTATGTATATTTTATCCTTAAATATAAATATTTTGTGAAAAAAGTTAAGCTCAAATTTAACAACCCAACCCACAGTATCTGAGGTATTCCTGGAACAGGGTCAGTTTTTTTTTTTTTTTCTTCCTCCTTCTTAATTTTGGGTCCTGGAAAGTTCAGGACGCCATGATCTAAATGTAGCTCGTTTCTGAGATCAGGTTCGTCAAATGCTGGACCTGAGTTTGAGCAACTGTAGTTTTTCCCGGGATACGCTGTGTCTTTTTTATGGTTAGAAGTTTTAACAGGTGGATGTGGTTTTCTTGCAGAGAGGCCCGAATCTAAATCAACTTTTAAAATTTGGGAGAAATAGGGAGGACTTTTTTCCTTCCCAAATAAAGGCAAAGAGGCATTGGCTGGCCTTTCCCACAGGAATGGTAAAGAATGTGCTACATACATTAATTCAGTGAGAAATTGTTTTTAGTGGGACTAGTGCAGGGTATAATGAGGCCTTGAGCTTGAAATCTTGTTTTATAGACCCGATTCCTTACTGCTGATCCAAGAGGGACAGATGGTTCGTCTCTAGAATTGTCAGGTGGAGCAAGTAAAAGATGTTGGAGGCTCATTTGATTCACCTGGTTGGTTATTTGGGGAAAAATAAATTCTGGCATGATATTTCTCTAAGAACTCTCCACCCAGAGAGCAAGTAGAGGTGGAGGAACTAAGGAGAATGATAAACATATTCTGAGACAGGTTATTTGTAACTGTGGGGTTGAGCACCCCAACAATGTAGCTCCTGTGTCAATAACATTTCTAATCTGAAGAGTTGTTGCTCCAAATCAGTTAAAAGCAAAGACTGGGGAAAAGCCCCTGTAGTTAAAGTTCAATAATTGAGAGTTAGGAGGGAATTGGAAAGGCTGGTTAGAGGTCTGAAGGCACCGGTGCATTTAAGTTTGTAATAGTTTCTTCCAATGTCCTGGCTTTTTGTAGTAATGACAAAGAACAGGGGGAGTTCGGCTGAGGGGCCTCCATTTTTGGAGTTAAATTTAAGAATTTTAGTTAAATCTTCTAGGGTGAGGGTAAGTGGATCTGCTGAACTGAAGCTAAGATAGACATAGTGTCCCATTCCCCAAAATAGCCACTGGAGCTCAAAATTGATTTTGGTTAAATTGGTCCAGTTAGCTTAAAATGTTCATTCACATTTGATTTTAAACAAAAATAGCTGGGATTTCAGAAGGGATAACCTTCCTCAGTGATTTTAGCAGTTTGAGATCCCAGTGCGGGAGAGCTCCCCCTTTCAGGGCTTCCTGACTGCATTTTAATGAGGTTTCCTTCATTTTCACATGCTAACTTATTTCTTGCCTGGGCTAGTTTTGTTGCATATATCCATAAGTGAAGGGCTCTTGCCACCCAAACATCCTAAAGGTATTATTTAGCCTCAGAAAAGAAGCATCTCTCTCATAAACCCCCAAATCCATTTTATAAAAATAAAGATATTTTTGTGACTTAAAGGATAATATTTAAGTTTCTAATTGTAGGAGTTTTCATTTGTTATACATTTGAGGTTTACAGCTGAGTTGTGTAGTGGTGAGACATGCCAGTTGTAATAATTAGTTATTAATAACTGGTTGCAATTCTATGAATGTTTTGTATTACTGGTTTTTATTTGCCATATTCTATACAAACAAGACAAATTTCTTTCCTCATCCAAATGAGGATGAAGGGAAGATAGACCTTCATGAAAAAGAATTTAGATTACATCTAAAGGGCAAAAGGGAGAAGGAGGAAGGTTGTAGAAATCAGGACAAAGTAGTAGGTTAAAAGAAACCAAGTCCTACTTGGTTAAAATTAAGTAAAGCCTTGTTGGTGTTCTTCAACATCTTCTGTATTGAAGTGGAAGCGGTTTTAAGTGTATAATTCATTTGAGTTTGCAGTTTACTCTTCTGCATTGCAAATAAGTCCTTATTTATTTTTATTTTTTATTTTTTTTTAATTTTTTTTAAAAGATTTTATTTATTTGACAGAGAGAGAGATCACAAGTAGGCAGAGAGGCAGGCAGAGAGGGGGGGGAAGCAGGCTCCCTGCCGAGCAGAGAGCCCAATGCGGGGCTCGATCCCAGGACCTTGAGATCATGACCTGAGCTGAAGGCAGAGGCTTTAACCCACTGAGCCACCCAGGCACCCCATAAGTCCTTATTTAAAATGTAAAAAGGTTTCTATTGAATTCAACTTAATAATTAAGTGCTTCTAGAAAGACAATGTTCTGCATTCACAGTGTTAACAGGTGAAGTCTAAATAGTTATTTATTCAAACTTCATGGGCTCATAGGTTGTATCTTGATGAATATACCATCCTTGTAGCTCTGGCCCATAGTCCTGTCAGTGTTCCAGTGTAAGTATTTAGATTCGTGCTAATCACATGCCTTTTTTTTTTAAGTATATGGAGCAAATTCATTTATTATATTAGATGGGCATTATAATCCTTTTTGGGAACCTTCTTTCTTGGTATTACTTTATCCAGAAAGTGTAAGACTACTCAGAAGATTTTTGGGGAGGTAATGAGTTTGGGCAAAGGTGTACAAATTTTTTTTGTTATTTATTTATTGTTTTTTTGGCTTGTTTTCTATTCTTTGAGAATAAAATATTTACATTGCTTGAAACTCAAACAATGCAAAGCAGTATGGAATAAAATATCTGCTCATCACTCATCCATCCAGTCCTTTTAACACTGCCATGGTAACATTTTTTACTTGATTCCCTCCCTCTTTCTTTATGCAAATGAATGCAAAAACAAATGTATATTCTTATCCCCACCCTACAATATATAAAAGGTAGGATAACTAGAGACTATTCTGGTTTATTTTTAACAGTAAATTTTTATTTTTCTATTGCTAAATAGGAAGGACATTATTTTTCTTTCCTTTCCATTTTTTAATTGGAGTGTAACTGACCTATAAGATGATATTAGCTTCAAGTGTACAACATGGTGATTTGATACTTGTATATATTGTGAAATGATCAACACTATGTCTAGTTAATAGCTGTCACCAGACAGTTATATTTTTTTCTTGTGATAAGTGCTTTTAAGATTTACTCTTAGCAACTTTTTTTTTAAACTTTTTTTCTTAAGATTTTTATTCATTTGACAGAGATACTCTTAGCAACTTTTGAATATTCAGTAGAGTATTACAGCTGCCATATTGTATATTACATACCCATGACTTCTAACTGAAAGGTCATACTTTTTGACTCCCTTCACCCATTTCATCCACTTTGTACACCTTGCATTTGGCCACTGCCAATCTGTTCATTATCTGTGCTTGTTTAAGATTCCACATATAAGCGAGATCATAGGATACATGTCTCAGACTTATTTCATTTAGCATAATGCTCTCAGGGTCCATCCATGTTGTTGCAAATGGCACGATTTCATACTTTATGAATGAATAATATTCCATTGTATAATATACCACTGTTTCTCCATTCATCCATCAAGGGACATTTACGTTGTTTCCATACCTTGACTATTTTAAGTAGTGCTGCAAAAAACCTGGGGATGAATATATCTTTGAGTTAGTGTTTTTGTTTTATTTAGATAAATATCCAGAAGTGAGATTGATGGATCATATAGTAGTTCTATTTTTAATTTTTTGAGGAACATCCATACTGTTTTCCACAGTGGCTGTACCAGTTTACACTACCACCAACAGTGTACAAAAGTTTTTTTCTCCACATCCTCACCAACACTTGTTATTTTTGATAATAGCCAGTCTTGACAGGTATGAAGTAATAGCTCACTGTGGTTTGTTTCCTTAATGATTAGTGATGTTGAGCACCTTTTAATGTAACTGTTGGCCATCTGTGTTATCTTTGGGAAAATGTCTATTCAGGTCCTCTGCACATTTTTAAAGTATATTCCCCATGCTATACTTTTCATTTCTATGCTCACATTTTAATTGGAATTTTTTTTATGCTATTGAGTTTTATGGGTTCTTTATATATTTTGGATGCTAACTCTTTATCAGCTATGACTGACAAAATTTTTCTTCCATTCAGTAGGTTGCCTTTCATTTTAGTGGCTTTTTTTTTTTTTCCCCTTTGCCAAAACTTTTTGGTTTGATGTAGTCCTACTTGTTTTTTGCTTTTGTTGCCTTGGTTTTTGGTGTCAAATGCCCCCCCCCCCAAATAATTGCCAAGACCAATATCAAGGAACGTATTATCTGTTTTCTTCTAGTTTTCTAGCTTTTCTTATGGTTTTCTGAAACTATAAATTTTTAATTTTTGGTTAACTTTTGTTTATGGTGTAAGACCAGTCCAGTTTCATTTTTTTTTTTTTTTTTTTTTTTTTCAGGTGACTATCCAGTTTTCCCAGAACCATTTATTAAAGAGACTGGACTTCCCCCATTCTATGTTTTTAGCTCCTTTGTCATAAATTGACCATATATGCATAGGTGTATTTTTGGGATGTTTGTTCTATTGATCTGTGTCTGTTTTTTATGCCAATAGCATGCTATTTTGATTACTAATAGCTTTGTAATATAGCTTGAAATCAGGGAGAATGATGTCTCCAGCTATATTATTTCTAAAGATTGCTTTAACTATTTAGGGTCTTCATGGTTACATACAAATTTTAGGATTTTTCTGTTTCTGTGAACTGCTATTGGAATTTTGACAGGGAGTATATAGAATCTATAGATTTCTTTGGGGAGGGTAGTATGGACATTTTAATAATGTAATAATTCATGAGCATGCTATATATTTCCATTTATTTGTCTTCAATTTCATTAATGTCTTACAGCTTTCAGAGTTAGTCTTTCACATCTTAGGTTAAATTCATTCCTAGGTATATGATGCAATTATAAATGAGATTTTTTTATTAACTATTAGAGAAATTAATATAGAAACACAACAGATTTCCATATTTTTGTAACCTGCAACTTCACTGAATTCAGTAATTGTAACACTTTTTGAGAATCTTAGAGTTTTCTATATAAAATATTCTATCTGCAAAGAGCGACACTTTTAATCCTTATGTATTTGGATGCTTTCTATTTCTTCTTCCTAATTGCTCTGACTAGGACTTCCACAACTGCATTCGATAAAAGTGGCAAGAATGGCATCCTTGTCTTTTTCCTGGTCTTAGGGGAAAGGAAGAAATCTTATTTTTCAGAGAAGTAAAACAGTCCACTATACGAATATCTATACCTATCTAGATATTTAGATATAGATATATATATATACACATACATACACATAAATATAAATTTCATGTTGTTATAAAGAGCTTTGTACATTGTAACTCAAAAATGTCTTCAAGATTCATTGTTAAAAATACCAGGAACAGGTGCCTGGCTGGCTCAGTCATAGAACATGAGACTCTTGATCTCAGGGTTGTGAGTTCAAGCCCTACAATGGGCATGGAGCCTACTTAAATGAATAAATACATAGTCTTGTTTAAGAAAATACAAGGGACAGAATAGTCTCTAGTATGCTACCTTCCGTGTATAGTGGGTGAGATAAGAATATAACTTGAAATATATATGGATGTATAATTAATTTGATCAGTACCTATTGCTAGACATTTGCATTGTTTCCCATCTTTTGCTGTTAGCTTTGCAGTTCATCTATCATTTAGCATGTGAAGCATATCATTGAGAAATTTCCAGAGATAGTTGTTGGGTCAAAGGATGCTCAAGTTTTCATAGCAATTGCCATACTGTCTTGTGGTTATACCAATTTACACTGTTTTAAGCAATGCATGAGTCTTTGTTTTCTCATAGAAACCATTACAGTATATTATCAAACTTTATATTTGAGTTAGTGTAAGCAATATATTAGTGTAGATTTCAGCTTCACTCTCTAAAGTTGAACACATTTTCATATATTACCTTGTCATGTTAGAGACCTGTTTTTCCTTCAAATCCTGTGGTAGACAATTTTATGGGTATTTCATATAGTGTCATTCCTGCTGATAATTGAATAGACATCTCAGTAATATAAATGTATCTTCCCTAAGGACTTTCAAGTGGACAATTTACAGCATACATTCTTAATTCTGGGTCTTTAGACTTCTTGCTTTTATGTTATAGGTCATTGGGCTCCACATCTTTTTATGTTCTACACTTAGTTTTCCCCAAATAGGGGGCAATAGACTTCTGCTTTCTAAATTAAAATAAGCTAATGGATTTTTAAAAAATTTCTCTATTCCTCACGGCTAGTCTCATTGTTTTCTGAAAACAAATTTTCTTTAAGGTATTGACAAAAAAGGGAATACTTAACTATTGCTCCCTACTACCAACACTTTCATTTGCTTACATATTCCATATTCTTTAGATTTAAAATACATTAGATTTTGTGTTTTTACTTTTTTGCTTAATATACAACAAAATTATATGGTTTGACTTCTTTTGTGAATTACCAAGATCTATTTGATCTGTTAGTCAATGAAATCAAGAAAATGGCAGTGAAACAATATTTTTTTTCCAGTTTTGAGTGATCATACGTATTAGTCTGATTCTTTTCAATACTTAATTATACTTCAGAAAAATTACTTTTTACATCTATACCTACATCTCACCACCTTTTAGCCCTTCTTTCTAAAATGTACTTAAATTCTGAGCATTTTCTGTGAAACATTGTGCTAGGTAGTCATTAAAGAGTCATAATGTCTCTCCATGGAGAGAAGTTCATTATCTGTGGATAGAGGAATATATAAACTAGGTTCTTCAGAGAAGGTTCACTGAACAAGAGCTTGTGAGTTGACTTTTGAAGGATATGTGGGAATTTCCCAGGCACAGAGATGAGTGGAAATATTGGATGTAAAAAAGGCAGAGAATTGAAGATATACAGCTTTCTTGGCTCAGAAGTCACTTGGACTTCACAGATCATGGGGTACTGGAACCTGGATAAATGGAGACTTAAATGTCAGGCTAAAGCTACAAAGAGTTACTGATGGATTGCAAACAGATGAGTGACACAATCAGACTGGCACTTTTAGACAAACCTCCTGGCAAAGAGAAGGATGAATGGGAAGAGGGCAAAACTGGAATAGAGATCTATAAGGAGACAGAGTTAAGGCAAGAAATGGAGACTTGAAAAAGTGGTAGCAGACCTGGAACACAAGAGATACTTAATAGGTAAAACTAGCATGATTAGTTCACTGAATCTAGGGATGAGAGAGAGCAGGTGGAAAATAGACTTATTCCAAGTTCTGGTTTAAGTCACCATTATGTCAATTAACTGAGAAAGGGAAGATGCAAAAATGTATTTGAGGATAAGATGATGGGTTTGGCTTTTGAGGGGACAAAATGGAAATAGCAAGTAGTTACGTTCATTTTGTATGTAGCTTGAGGGAAATGGAATACAGATTTAGATTTGAAAGTCATCAATATATATGGATGATAGTTGAAGAAACGGATTATCCAGGAAGCATAAGGTTAGATTCTTGCATTCCTACAACCATGACACCAATATTTAAGGGATGATTAGTTCAGCTTTTGAAAAGCAGTGAACTTTCTCAGGAAGCTATGAGGGGGGGCGGGAAATCAAAATAGAATGGTGTCATGGAATCCAAGAACCAGAATATTTTTAGAAGTAGTCATCAAATGGAGAAGTCAAGTAGGATTTGGTTATTACACGTCTTAGTGTTTCTTTTATCCCTGATATATGAAATAATGTATTCTGACTTAGTTGTTCATAGTCTAGTGGGGAGAGAAGTGCAGATGGCTCAGTAACATTTTAATTAGGGGAAATAATATACAAACAATGAAACAAAATCTGGGTCGGGCTAGGGAAGACTCTGGAAGGAAGATCTAGTTGAAGATAAAATTGGGAAGATGAATAGTTTTCTAGTACTAGAGCGGATGGAATAATATGTACAAAATCATGCATGCAACAGGGCATCTCAAAAAACAAACACCCTGCTAGTAATTTAGCAGCAGAACACATATTCTGAGTGTGAAGAGAATTGGGAAGGGGAAAGGTCAGAGAGGAGAATGGGTCCATAGGATAATACATCTGATCTTGTCATCAGTAAGGAGCTTGATGAACACTAACATGTTACAATTAGTACTATTCATTACAGACACCTTAACACTTTCCAAGTACATGAGATGGCATTTCCCAATCCTTCCTGGTTGGGTGGAGCCAAGTGACTATTTCTGGCCAATGAGTTGTCATCTCTGGACTCGAGCCTTAAATGCTTATGCGGAATTCGCTAGCGCTCTGTTTATTCTGCCACAGTGACAGGCAATAGCATCATGGATTCTTCATTGCTTGGTTGTAACTACAATGAGTAGAGCCTCCTGCCAATGATCCACACTAGACACATGTGGGAGCCACAAATCTCCACTGCATGAAGCCATTTGGAAGTTCCTCCTACCCCCAACATAGTTAACTCTGACTGAGGGGAGGTGGATAGTAGAGATAGTAAGAAGGTAGAATCAACAGGATATTGTGACTGACTTAAATAGTAAGAGAGAGAAATCCAAGCTTAAGAGATATATAAAAGATTATCTGTTGGGTTTAGTTGTTAGGTTGCTGTTTGTGATCTTCCGGAGTTAATTTGGTAGGATGATGATGAAGGAAAGTATCTCAGTGGACCATAGAGTAAATGATGAAGGAAAGTATCTCTGAACTAGTATAGTAGACTAGCTGACTGAATATCCAGACCTGTAAAATGTAACATATTGCTTTATTTAAAAATTTTTTAAAGATTTTGAGAGAGTGAACAAGAGAACATGAACTGGGAGATGGAGAAACAGGCTCCCAACTGAGCAGGGAGCCCAATGAAGGACTCGATCCCAGGACCCTGGGATCATGACCTGAGCCAAAGGCAGAAGCTTAACTGACTGAGCAACCCAGGCACCTCTACTATATTTGCTTTTACGAATTCTACAAGCTATGTTACCAGAAAGTGAACTTAATATAAAAACAACAGAGTAAACTGTGGGTACATTTAATAGAATATACAAAAAGCCTTGAGAAATGAAAATTTCTGACTGCTTAATAGGAACCATTAAGGTTCCTTAATGAACCTTAATGGTTCCTATTAAGGAACCATTTCTGATTTCTGATTTCCTTTACCAAATTTCTGATTTCCTTTACACCCATTTCTGATTTCCTTTACCAAATTTTATCTTTATATTATGCATGAAGAAACATATTTTTAAGCCTTCAGTTCTTATTTGATGCTTTTCAAAATATTTAGTTTTCTAAATTTGATACTTAAGAAATGAAGCAGGCAACATCTAGTTTCCATTTTTAGCTAATAATGCAAATTAATAATTCAAAGTCCAAGATGGACACATTGTCCATTGTAGTTTTGCAAAGGCAAGGGAAGCCATATTTATGTCTTTATGATTGTCACCTGTAAATGAAACATAGGGACTTAATATAAGGTTATTAAATAGCAAGCAGCTGCAATAACGTTAATGCAAAATGATGGCAAAGTCCGGCGTAAATCTACAACATAAGTGCTGCCAATTATATCATTCTGAATTATATATAACTCTCAAACTGTACCTGTGTACTTTTAATACTGTGAATCATTTGTTCTATTAAGTTAATGATAAATAATAGCTTGAATAATAATAGCTTGAATAATCAGCAAAGTACCATGCCATTCTCTTTTTACAGTGTATATGAGTCTTAAAGATTCTGGAAAGCAATACACACTTAAAAGGAAGAAGCAAGATATTTCAGATAACCAAAAAAGTAACATGGGATGGTTCAGTGTGGCTTATGAAATATATAGTGACAGTTGTCAAAATAGATACTGTGGAATTGTATTAATATAGAATCTATTCAAGGTTAAGCATTTACAGTGTGTTTTATTACAGCAAACACTGCACTGTACTCTTTAGGGTCAAATCTGCAGGCATTTAATTTCAGCAATTGCCATAATAGAGGCATTATGATAATGTCTCAGCCTCTTGGGTACACATCGAGGTTGGATGCTATTAAATTTTTCCTTTGCTTTTAAAGCTTTTGTCTATAATCCACACCTTACTTGTAAAAGCAAGGATTTATATCTTTTTATTTGAATATTTTGAACTTTGTTTCAAAGGTTAAAATGGACATAGTCTAAGAGAAAAATAATGGGCTATTACAGAAAGGGAGTAATTTTCCACAAGTTTTAGATCTTTGGACACAAGGGACTCATCACAAGGACCACATGTATTTTTTTTCTGAGTCCCACCTTCAAAATTAATGAACAGCAAAATGTTTTATATTTCCCCTAGGTGAGCTTAAACTCAGTTATTCTGTCACACTATTGTTCATTGATTTATCATTATTTTAAAAAGATCTTAAGGAGATTGTCTTTTATCAAGTTAATAGGCATAATTACTGTCAGCAGGATGCTTATAGTCTAAGGTAAAAAGGGAATTCTTAAGAATTTGATATTGCTTTGTAATCTTATATGTAGTTTTTTTCTTTTATCGCTGTTGCCCTACTGTCCTTTTCAGTTGTAGCTGATACATAATATTACCATATGTAGCTGTTCTAAATCTCTTATTTATTGAAGTTACAGCAAGAGAAATGTGAATCTATTTTCTTTGCCCAGACATCTGGAAAATACACAGTCTTGCCAAACTCTTATAAATTTTACTTATCCAAAATTCCATTTATTGTGAATTTCTAGTATCAGGCTTAGCTAGTAGATGCAAGCTAGAAGTCAAGCCCATAATGCATTTGTTAAACTAGTTCACATTTTAAGAGTAATTGGATTCTTGCATAAAGCAGTTGATCTGTGTTCTTAAGTTACTTGTTTTTTAAAGGCTAAAACTTTTTTTTAAAGAGTTTGTGTATTGTGTATTGTATTGTACACATACTTTATAAGTACATTTCTTATTAGCTTCTTATTCAGGCAGAGATTATAAAAAGTTTCCTGCAAGTATCCAGACCATGATTTTGTGTTTTGGAAATTATCAGTGTTCACAAGACCTGCAGGGAAACCAAACCAAAACAAAATGATGACAAAAATGCAAATAAGAGCACTCTTGACACCTAAAAGAATATTTTTTATCATTCTTTTCTTTGTTTTGGCTCTGTGACAAATTCAAGTACTTGGAATGCAGTAGTCTGTGGTCTCTTGAAATCGAATCAGTGAGAACCTGACACTTTCACAGAATGCTGTCACTTTGGACATTCATAATAAAAACTGAAACTTAAAAAATGCTAAAACTTTTTTTAAAGATTTATTTTTGTTGGGGGGGAGCATGAACTATTTATATATAAACATATATATTTATGTTGGGGTGAGAGTCTTAAGCAGACTCAACACTGAGCATGGAACCAAATGTGGGGCTTGATTTTATGACCCCGAGATCATGACCTGAGCCAAAACCAAGAGCTGGACATTTAACTGACTGTGCCACCCAGGTGCCCCTAAAGGCTGGAACTTTCAAAGTTTAGAGATGCTTAAAAGGAATATAAGTTCTATTTTATCAGAAGGTGTGTTAGATCACTCTACTTTTAGGAAAATACCATCAGAGTGTTTAAATGCTTTCCTTCAATTGAGTATTTAGGATTTCTTTAATCAAGTATTTAGGCGGTTGGAGTAATGGTTTAAGAAAATGTGTGATAAAGCCATTAAAAAAAAATCAATCTTAGATACCTGTAATATTTTTATTACAGTTTAGCACAGAATGATTGAACAGGATTACTGAATAACTATTCATACTGTCTGAGCTTTCTGAAGACTAACCATAAAATCCAATGAAAATTTCTTAGCGTGGCCCATGAATTTGAGTTGTTTCCCTGACCACCTGGTTTCTAGTTAGTCTTAAAAGAGATGCCATCTAAAATCATGCATGTTTCATCTTTGTTCTTTAATTTATCTGTGCTCAAAGGTAACAAGAGCTTTTTACCTCTGGTACTAGCAAAGTGTGAGGAAGTAGGGTAACTTTTGGAAGACTATTACCTATGCTGAGCCCCAAATGAACACAATATCTGCAAGGCATGAATTACCTAACTATTTATGAAGGTTGTTAGACCTGGATTGAGAGAAAGATTCTAGGGGATGGGAGAACTAGTAGCTCTAGCTAGGTCTGCATCTCTTGAGGTAGTCTTGAGTTTCACTGCAAAAACTGTACTAGTCAGTAAAATTTGGCAAGTGGAAATTCTGTAATTCATCAAATATTTGAGTGCCCACTATATTCCAGGTACTGCCCTAGGTACCAGGAATACTGTGATAAACGGAAGAGAACAAGGTCCATACTTAATGAATGTGAATGGAAAGCAAGAGGTAGCAAACAACAAAACAAAGTAGAAAAGTAACAATTTATATGCAAGATATCAAAATGGGAGTGACTTGATAATCAGCAACTAGGTAGATTCTGTAGAGTAAGTCTTTAAGAAGAGCCTTTCGGAAGAGGTGACATTTTTGCTTATGTAACAGTTACATAAAGGATCCAACTGTATTTTTGAAGTTTGAAGGTGTTTCCAATTAAAAACCCTCTACTGTGGTCTAAATGTTCCTATTCACCCCTACCTACCACCGTCCAAATTCACATGTTTGACTCCTATTGCCCATTGTGATGGTATTACGAGGTAGAGGTTTTGGGAGATGATCAGATCACAACGTAGAGCTCTCATGAGTGGGATTAGTGCTCTTATTAAAGAGCCCGTAGAGTTCCCTAGCCCTTTCTGCCATGAGGATCCAATGAGAAAATGTGACCTGGAAGAGGGCCCTCATCTTTTATGCTGACACCCCAAAACAGCTTAGTATCAAACTTAAGAGCCAAGCTTGTCAGACTCAGCCTTGGTCTATGACAGTCTCTTTCAGTAGAAAGGCCTTCCATACGTCTACAAGAAGGCCCATGCGCTGAGTGGGCGGGGTCACTCACCGGAAGGAGAAAAGCAGACTAAGGCAGGGCCTGTCCAGCTATTTTGAAATTTCTTGGTCAGAGGACTGAAAAAGACTAGAGGCAAAAAGCATTATAGCAGGGGAGGTCATCTTACCTGAGAGGAAACATTAGAAATGAGGAAGAAGCAGTGTCCCTTGACTGCCTAATATACAAAAATCTGAGTGTAGAGGTACCAACTTGGAACCTTGGAAATGAACTTCGGATATTCTTGAAATGGAAAGGAGGTCCCTAGGAGAAGATGGTCTTGAATAAGGACAAAATAAAATGAGATGAGGTTGGAAGGCTTGGTGGGAGCAAGATCATTAGA
>CM052898.1:111541513-111563940 GCA_028534135.1 Potos flavus
ACTGAGGGTTTTGGAGGGGAGGATGTGGGGGGTAGGGCGAACCTGGTGGTGGGTGTTGAGGAGGGCACGTATTGCATGGAGCACTGGGTGTGGTGCATGAACAATAAATCTTGTAACACTGAAAAAATAAAATTAAAAAAAATTCATATTTAATAACCCATTCTAATTATTTGTATTTCCCATTCTAAGTGAAATTACAAAGCTTTATTAGTTACATACATAACAGTATGCATAATAACACATTCTGAAATTGGCTGTTACTCAGTTTCATTTACTAATGCCATTATTCTAACCACTGAAGTATGACAAGCAGAGTATCAAGCTATATAGTAATACCTATGCTGCAGAAACTCTAAACCCAGGCTGTGCATCAAAATCACTTGTGGAGTTAAAAAAACAAAACACAACAAACTCATAGCTAGGATTGAGAACTACTACATTATGCTATATTGTAGGAGTACTAGCTGAGCTCACTATATCATAGAAATCTCCGCTAGTGAAAGGCAAAGAGCAGAAGCATAAAAACTTTGTTAGCCTTGAAGGAGGAAATAGACATCAGTAACATAACTTGAAATGAGTGAGAGCAAGAGAACAATGTTGATGGATTAGAAGAGTATTTTTCTACCCTGTGAAATGTCAAGGTTCAGAACGAGTCATTGTCCAGATTTGTTGTCAATTCAGAGACCTCTAAAGATATGGACCCATGGGATATCAGAATCTCTATCTTGGATCTGTACTAATAGTTCTCAGTCATTAGACCTCATAGTATTTTTGTCTACAGGTCATTCTGCAATCAGAAGGCATTTTTCACTTAATGATACAATAATTCACATTTTTTTGAGAGTGCATGGGCATGTGTGTGTGTGGGGGGGAGGCACAGTGGGAGGGCAGAGGGAGAGGGAGAATCATAAGCAGTCTCCATGCCCAGCACTGAGCCAGATGCAGGACTTGATCTCACAACCCTGAGATCATGACCTGAGCTGAAATTGAGAGTTGAATGTTGAACAGACTGAGCACCACCCAGGTTCCCCAATAATTCACACTTATTTTGAACATTGATAATCTGAAAACCAGAAATAACCACGTTTACATTATTCCCATGTACAATAGCCTTTCTAACTCTTCTGTATAGGGAATAGAATATAATATGAGGCATGCGTATTTTCTGATTCAAAGCACAAACTCTGGAGCCTGATTAACTAGCTTTGAATTTGTGTCTTATCGATGATGAACTGTAGGACTTTGGGCAAGTTACTCATTTCCCTTATGCTTCTGTTTTTTAGTCTACAGAGTAGGGATAATAGTATATCCCTCAGAGGGTTGTTCTTAGAATTAAATGCATTAATGGATGTAAGGTAGTTGTAATATGTGTAAAAAAAATACACAATTAACAAAGATTGGATAAAGCCACTTTGAGCAGCTTTTAAAAAATTATAAATTGCAATGAATATTCATCTGTAGATGAAGCAGTTACTTAGCATGGGCTGTGTATAGGCATTATACATGTAAGTTAACTTTAAGAGTAGTCTTCTGTATTGATCACACTGTATTTTGCTTTATCACCTCCCTAGTAGTAGACATCAGGGATTTTTTTTTCAATTTTTTAATATTACAGATAAGATAGTAGTCCTTGTAGCTAGTTATGTGCATACACTTATGATAAATTTCTAGAAATTTCTGGGTTGAAATGTATGTAGATTTTAAAAACTTATTGGCTGAAAAATTTCCATTCCGGGGATTGTGCCATTTATGCTCACATCAGTGAATGAGAATGGAAGGCAAAGGTTTTGCTCAAATGTAGTTGAATGAACCTTAAGTAGTTTCAGAAGGATAACTTGAGCTTTTCAAAACAGAATGTGGCATTGAAGAACAGTCAGGAAATCAAACTTCTGCAAATTTTTGTTACTGAGTTAATAATTTTGATAAACCTATAGCAAATAGATTACAGATCATTAAACATTAAGCTTAAGATGGTTTTTAACTCCTGTTGGCATTTGCTGCTAGGGTGTCTTTTTAGGGAAGCAATCATCTAAATATTTGAAAATGACACAAATAAAAAATCCTCTTTCACTTAAAGGTTATAACATTATTTGTATCTTTTCACATTAGTTGTCAAGGGGCGAAACATGTTTTGGAGAAGAAAATCAAAACTCCTTTCATGGGGCTTGAACTCATGACTCAGATTCAAGATGCAGGTGCTCTACCACATAAGCCAGCCAGAGAACATAGGACATGAATTCAGGACTCTGAGATTCAAAAGTTGCATGCTGTACTGCCTGAGCCATCCAGGGGAGCCTAGGCTTATTATTTTCTAAAGTTTCCTACTACCAACAAGAATTATCCAGTCTACCTCTCCTTTTTTTGGTCTTTCTCAATTAGAAATATAGATTTCCACCCCCTCCCCACATAGATATATGCAAATATTTTATTTATTTATTTATTTATTTATTTATTTATTTATTTATCTATTTATTTATTTATTTATTTTTCATGTTCAGTTAGCCAAGCTATTATGCAAATCTTTTAAAGGACTGTCTTGATAATCAACCCAATTTGATCCTTCTGGTCTTATGTTGAATATGAAAAGACAATGCAGTTAACTCACTGTTTCCTCCAAGGTTAGTAGTAAAAACTACATAGTTACAATTCCACATTTTCCACCTTTAAACCTGATATTTAAAACAACTTAGTATTTAGTATCTATCCAATAGGTAAGATTTAAAAAGCCCCTCTAAAGCTTTCCGTGGATTTTTAAAAATTGGAGTAGAACTACGAATTGGGTATACATACAGATTATCCACATCTTATAGGTGGTTTTGAAAAGAGAGTTTTATATTTTACTCATGTGTCCATCTCCTCAGTATTAAACAAAAGTTGTTGGTTATTTAATATCATAAACCCACAGTTAAATAAGTGAATAGAGAAGTGGCCATATTCCTCTTCAGTAGTATAACACAATGGTTGTTATTTGAGTCCTAGTTTTATTGTTCTTAGTCCAAATTCCTACACTACTATTTTCTTGGACGAGGTATGTAATCCCTAAACCTTACTGTCTTTATCAGTAAGATGGGCACAATAACACTACTCCTCTTATAGTTTAGTTTTTTGCTGGTAGTGATATAATGAGGATTGGTCAAGATAATACATGGAAATACTTAGCACTATTTGACAGGAAATAGGTATTTAGTAAATGCTAGCTAAAGCTATTTCAGTGAAATACACAGATAAAACAAGCTTTACATTAGTATCCTGTTTCCTTTCTTTACATTTGCTGCTGGTATGGACCCTAAAGAGGTGAACAGATTTTATCTTCCCTCAGTCATCTGTGCTGTTGCTGTGGGAAAGCAGAACTAACCTCTCTTCAAGAGGGAACCCTTGATTCCACAGTTGTTATATAGAGGTTGTGAAGGAGATTGACAGACTAAGAACCATGGTTTATCATCTAGGGGTAGACAAACTGAAAGATATCCAGTAATTTTATCATAAATCTTGAGATGGACAAAGCTCTGTAAGCCTTCCAGTGGTCTTCTGAGAATAGGGCCAGAAACTTTTCAACCTGGACTTCTGTGTGTATTTCCTTATTCCCTAAGACAGAAGGTGAAAAGAGAATTGTATCTGGATTAGCTAGACTAACAGGAAAAAACAGTCCATGACAGAATCACAGCAGACTACATTTATCTTCTATGTAGTTGTTATAAGTATTCAGTATAATTGTTTTCCATGTTCAGAGGATATCTGCTATCTCAAGTAAAGGAAAACTCTTGTCATTTGAAGTTAGTAGCATACCTGATTGATGGAGCATGGGAATGAAAACTTCCCACCTCTAACAGGGCAGCTGATGCTTGAATGAGTTAAATGGACCAAGCCAAAAGTGTGAAGTTCACCTTGCACACTTAAAGACCACTGAAGAATTCTAGTTACTATCTCTAGACTTGCTGAAATATAACAAATTTTGTACTTCTTCCCCATCTTTTAGAAATTTGTCTTTAATTAGTCATAAGTTTCAAATTCTCACGTCAGAAATGTTAGCACAAGATATACAGACATCTTCCAAGAGTAGTTCTCTAATTTGTTTATTTGGTTTGTTGGTTTAGGAGTTTTGATGTCTTGGGTTTTTGTTTTTTTTTTGTTTTTGTTACTCTTGGCCATAATAACCCATCAGATGTGAATCTGAACCGTTCTTTGAATGGCTACCAAGATTCTTATTCTTTCAGCTGAAATGATTTTCAACATTTTTCTGTATCTCTCACAGTTATCTTAATTTTTAAAAAAGAGAGTGCAGCATAAAATAAGTATAATAGCGAGTCCTGTCCAAATCTTCATTAAGTGGTATATGTGCTGCCGAAGCAAGCACGAAACCTTCATTAAGCAAATTGATAGATGTTCTGCAATTCATTATGAAGAAAGCTGGACTGGAGTTTCATAAGACGACTTCTAGACTAATGGAGTTTTAATTTAAAAATGGAGTATTTTTTAGGAGATGGGGGTAGTATGCTGTATCTTTAGGCCATCCGGAGGGAGCAATACCTAAAAATGTGATTAGAATCCATAATTGGGCAAGGATTGGGACCCGTGCTTGGGAATGAAATACATAATTCTGATATCAAGGAATTTTCTTAGTCTTTTTCATCTTTAGGTGATTAATCAGATATTTGAGGTGAATACATTTACTTGATCTCATCTAGAGAACATTTATAAGTGCAACATATGAAGAAACCACTGCAGAACTGTAAAGTTTTCTAATTTGGCTCCTTGCTAACAGACCTTCGCTTCTGGTAAATTCTCATTTCCATCGTTTATTGGAATAACAGTGCCCCTAAAACAACAGTTTTCATCAGCCTTGAGAGTTAAGTCTATATTCTACCTGTTGGATCTATTATAATCTACTTTTTTTTTCTTGCAAGGACAAATTGTTTAGCAAAAGATTTGAATTTATTATGCTGAAGTCTGACTATGTGTACATGAGGTTTTTCAGCTTGCCTAGCCATCAGTTCTAACTACCGACTAACCAAGTGAGACAGTGAGTAGGTTAGTAAGATGAGTGCTCAGACTCACTGTAGTCAAGGTTTTCAAATTCTTCTACAGGACAATATGAATAGTCCTACACATTTCTTGGATCTTAAAATGTAATATATATATTCCAGGGACCTTCTCCCTATGTTAACCTTCTTAAGGAATTATTTTAAAAACAAATTGCTAAGTGACTTTTATCAGCATAAACTCTCTGATCCATGTACGGCATAATTATGTTCAGGGACAGTTTGCTTGAAAGTAACAGTAATTAACTTTTTATTTGTAGTTAGTACATGTCAGACACTATTCTAAGTGTTTTGAGTTTTAACTAATTCAGTCTTCACTTCGAGGAGCTGCTATTAATATCCTTAGTTTGCATATGGGGAAATTGAATCAGAGATTTTATATATTTGCTTGAGATTGTACAGCTATTAAGTTGACTGGAATCCAGATACAGTCTGGCTCTAGAGCCCACACTTTTAACTAGTATGGCTATCTTGCTTTCCTGGAAAAGAAGAAAGCTGACTTCTTATTTTTAAAAGATTTTATTTATTAGAGAGAGAGAGAGCAGGGGAAGGGGCAGAGAGGGAGGGAGAGGAGTGGATCTCAAACAGACTCCGTGCTGAGTGTGGAGCTTGATGCAGGGCTCAATCTCACGACCTAGAGATTATGACCTAGAGATTATAACCTAGAAATTAGAGATTTCCAGAAAACCAAGCTGAAACCAAGAATCAGATGTTTAATTGTCAGAGCCACCCAGGTGCCCCTGAAAACTGATTTTTTAAAAATATGAGTAATGCTCGTTTCTTATTTAGAAATGTAAGTTAAAAAAGAGTTTACCATGATGCTGTGGTTTATACCACTCAAACTCATGAATCGAATCTTGCCCTAGGGCCTATCATTAATTTTCTTGTTCCTGGGTGACCTAATACTGCCTCCTTACCTAATGTTTATTTTTTTGGAATGGAGATTAAGTCCTTCAGTTCTCAGTTAAGATACCCATCATATGCAGCATATTAATACCTTGAAGAGTAATGACGGGTTGAGTTATAATGATGCCGCGAAGTGAAAATTACCCTAGGTGCCGACAGTTCTGAGTGCTCTCTCACATTACACAGTCATTGCTATTGTAGTTTAGTTTACTGACTTCTTGATTTTTCTTGTAGTTTAGTTTACTGACTTCTTGATTTACATGGTTCCAGAATATGGATGTCTAAATTTTATGATTCACTTAAATTACAAATAAGATTGAGGATTTTCTTTATTCAGCTACTTTAGGGTAGTATGTTGGGGTGCCTGACGGCAATGCCTCAGTGGGTAGAGCATGGGACTCTTGATCTCAGGGTCAGGAGTTCAAATCCCACCTTGGGCATGGAGCCTCCTTAAAACAAAAATAGAGTTGTATACACCTACATCAAAGTTGATGCTTTGAAGTAGGCATTGCCAACATTGAACTTTGTTTCCTAAAACTTTCAACCATCAAAAGATGGTTGAAACATGGGATCCGGTTAAGTTCTGTCTTTATTGCTTCCCTTTGATGGTACTTTAAGCCAATTTCTTACCTCTCCCCATACCCTGCTATGACCCCTTCTCTTCCTCAACTGTAAAATGAAAATTATTTCATTGACCTTGTTGGGAGAATTTGCAAGGTCTGATCTCTGAACAAAGGGTAATGCTGAGAATGATCCTGAGTTTAGGCAACTTTGTTCTGACTTTTATAGGCTATTCTATATATGTTTTTCACATATATTCCCAAGGACTACAACATATATTACTAATCAGTGCCCAGTTTTTATTCCTGAACTGGACTGTGTCTCTGAGTCCTCTTATGTTTGTGACCTAGACTAGTAAACTAAAGAATGGGCTGTGGAGACAGTGTGGCATATAATACAGTATTTTCTAGCTTTGCTTGCTAATAAAACTCATGTAGGTAATACAGATTGCCACATCATTCCCTTAGAAATTATGATTTAGTAGACTTAGAGTGAGACAGAGGAATACATTTTACCAGATATCTAGATTTTGATGATACAGCAAGCGTGGGAAACACAAAAAAATGTTCGAGTTCGTAGATCTGCATTTAAATCCCTATGCTACCTCCTAGTAATGAAGTTAACTTTGAGACCTAGTTTATAGGTACGTAATACAGATGCCAGCTCCTTTTCTTACAGCTTTGCTGATGGAATCCAGAGTAAGTAAACATTCTTCATTGCCAATTCTTCATTGTTCTGCCTCCTCTTGGCATTTTCTAATGGTCTACTGTTAATACTTAAAAATTGGCTTTCCAGAAAATCAAGCCCTGTGTTTGCCTATTTCTCCAGTATAAATACACCCCTCATGGCCTCAAGCTACATGTTTTCATAATCAAATATAGTTTTTATCTGGAGCTTTGGTCCAGTCTCTCCCACCTTACATAAACAAACAATATCAACAAAAACTGCCATGATTCCCTCAGATTTCTATTTATTCCTGGCTCTTTAAAAAATTCTTGAAAGAGTAGAGGTTCCTTGCATCTTTATTTTCTTCCCTTTCATTCCTTTTGTTTTTAGCATCTACCGTTTAACTTCTGCCCCTACCACTTTAGAGAAATTGTTTCTGATAAAGTCACACTGCTAAATGTAATGGGCATGTGAAAATCCTTATCTTGCCAGACTTTTCTTTTGCTATTGCTATTGCCAATCACTCCCTCCTTGATTATCTTCTCTCACCTACTTCTGTGCATGTTATAAGGATGGTTGTCTTGGGCTTTCTGACTATAAAACTAGACGCTGACATATTATGTTTTATATACTTCTAGTAATTCTGAAATTTTAGCATGTATCAGAACTACCTGGAGGGTTTGTTAAAATAGATTATTGGACCCCAGATATTCTTATTCTGTAGGTTTTGGGCAGAGTATAAAAATATACATTTCTAACCTGTTTCTAGGAGATGCTGATCCTACTGGTCTAGAAATGATACTTCAAGAATTGCTGCTATGGTGTGCCAGGGCCTTTAGGAATGCGTGTTCCCGTACTGCTCCCAGAGTAAGGTGGGCGCTGCTGGGAATGTGCAGTGGGTGTTTTGGGTTGGGGGGGAAGTGTGCATCAGTCTGGGCAATGAGAGCGTCTGCTGTCCAAGCCAATAAAGCTTTAAAAAAAAAAAAATCGCTGCTCTACACTGTCCTCTTTTACTTCCTGTCCCTGTTAATTTGGCCTATAATTTTAGATCTGGGCTTATTCATCTCACCAAAGACATTCTGTCTAGGTGAACTCCTATCTTTTCATGGTATCGATGCTTATAGTATCTGACTGCAAAAATGTTTCATGTAGATCTCGTGACTAACTTCAGATTACGATATATAACGATGTGCCAAACATCTGTTAAATGTTCCATAGGAACATGCCTTGCCCATGACGAGTCAGTGGTGGAGCTGAATTTATTTCTAAGTCTGTTTGCATCAAATGCTTCTGCTTTTAACCACTTTTATGGGCCTTTCATCCTATTTATGATTGTACCGGCTTAGATTTCTTTTATCTTTGAGATGATAAAACCTTCTGTGTCATAACTCCCAAGACCATCCTTAAGTCTCCTGTTTCTGGAGAATTCACAGGACTCAACATATGATTGTCTTTATGACTCTGACTTATTACCAGGAAAGGATACCAAACAAAATCAAGAAAGGCAAAAGGCACATGGGTAGAATCTAAAGGAAACCAGGTATGAGAGCCAAAGGTCCTCTCCCAGGGGAGTCTCCTAGGACATACTTAAGTCCTTCAGCAAGGATTTAAAACAACATGGGTGAAGTGTTTTCTGCTAGGGAAGTTCATTGGAGACTCATTGCCCAGGGTTTTTGTTGGAGATTGACTAGATACACCCCCTGTGCCTAACATATACCAAGATTCTAGTCTCTCAGAGGATCACATGTTCACCATAAAGTTTATCATTTGCAAAAACAGTGTACACACAGTTAACTTTTATCAGGAAAGGCTGAAATTGAAGTTCCCGGAAGCCAGGTAAGGGCCAACTTTGCAAGCAGGTCTTTGTAAGGATAGCTGTCTCAGGCCTATTTAACTCTTTTCTTTGGACCTTTTAATTTGCCTTTTTTTTTTATTTAAAGATTTTTATTTATTTGCTTGACATAGAGAGATCACAAGTAGGCAGAGAGGCAGGTAGAGAGAGAGGGGGAAGCAGGCTCCCCACTGAGCAGAGAGCCCGATGCAGGGCTCAATCCCAGGACCCTGAGATCATGACCTGAGCCGAAGGCAGAGGCTTTTACCCACTGAGCCACCCAGGTGCCCCTAATTTGCCTTTTAATATAAAATCTTTTTCTCTCATTCCCATCTCCACACTGAAGCAGAGTGAGCCATTTAAAATATAAATCTGATCTTATCCTTCCTTGGCTTAAAACTCTTTGCAAAGTATCTATTATAGTTCTGAATAAGTGGGATAAAATGGATTCACGGGGAGAAATCTTTGGGATCATAATTACTGTAATTATTGTGTTCTGATTTTATAATATGAGCTATCCCTCACTTTTTTTAAACTTAGGATTCATAAAAGCTTTCCACTGAATGCTGTGGTTGACAATACCCTTTTTCACCATTGCTCATCTTTTGGACAGTGTTGATCTTTCCTGGCTTTGAGTTGCATTAACGACTTAAGTTTTATACTCCTAACACTAACGACTTTCTCTATATTATTTGTGTGTAGGTCTTATCTCTATAAACTCTTTGAAAAAATGATCCATGTCTCTTCCTCAAATTAATCTCCCAATAGCTAAATATTTAGCATTTAGCTTTCAATGTACATGTTGAATGAATGAGTGGATGACTAAGTGAAAAATAATGGCCTGTATTTTATCCTGAAAAAGTTACTTGTCTAATTTTACCAGTAGCCATTTATAAAATTATTCAGATTAAAAAATTCTTAAAGAACCTAAGGATATTTAGCTTCAAATTGTCTTTATTTTTAAAGTATGTACTCATATACTCTTGTCCAGTTTCACTAAATCAGTGCACTATTTTACTCTTTGTATCAAGTTTTAAGTAGTTAGAAGCTTTTCATTTTCTCCCTCTAAAACCACATTTCAGTAGAAATTGTTGCTTCATTAGGACTGCGCTAAATTATATACACAGAACTTACTAAGATTAAGTGAAAGTGGTAGACTATTTAGCCAAAGAAACTATTTCTTGCTATCAGTAACTTAGTTCTCAAGTGACGTTTTAATATTATGAGACAAAGATATTCCCAGTGTCCTGATAAAGATTATGAAATTATATTCATGATACCTGATTTTTTTTTGTTTGTCAGGTGGAGTAATATCTTGCGTATATATTAATAGTAAAGTTAGGGATGCCTGTGTGTCTCAGTTATTAAGCATCTGTCTTCGGCTCAGATCATGATCCCAGGGTTCTGGGATCGAGCCCCGTGGTGGAATCCCTGCTCAGCAGAGAGCCTGCTTCTCCTTCTCCTACTCCACCTGCTTGTGTTCTCTGTTAAATAAATAAAAAAATCTTTAAAAAAAAAATAGTACAGTTAAGGGCTCTAAGATCTGGATAGCAAAAGTTAACCAAAGAGAAGTTGACTCACAGACATTGCTAGCTTGTATGTGTATGGATATGTGTGAGTATGTACGTATATATAAATTATATAAATATAAAATTATTAAGCAAATGTATATACTTAAAGATATTATCAAGCCTTCATATGCTTCTGTCACCTTTGAAATGCTAAAAGTGGAATGTTAAACTCCTGTGTATTATGTGATAAAGGACTGAGGACATGCCGTTGTTACGTCTGGCAACCCTAAGCCTGCTGTCTCTGGCTACAATATGGAGACGTATGGTAGCAGCACCATGTGCCATTCTAATGGTCCCTTATCTAGTCTACTGTGACAAATAATTCTACTCAGCTTGTCAGTGGTGACAGCTGAGACTTTTTGCTTAGATGCCTTGACAGTGCTTGTATTAAACAGCTAGAGCCGTACACTCCATTAAGTTTCTGTAAAATGAACTGTCTGCTTCTTGCTGTTTTGCTGATAGTGGCAGCCGTTGTAAGCTAATCCTCTCCAGTTGTGGATTGCTCGATTGAGTGCCTTCACTCATCTACAGGTAGTAGATCTCAGTTTTAGCAGAGTGGCTACAAGGCTGATGGTCATGATAGGAAAGACATAAATTATTCCATAGGAAATTTTTTAGCAGTTATTTACTCTAAATTGGGCTGCAAATATGTCCCTAAATAGAACATTGACTTTAAAGAGAGTGAAGTGACTGTTTCTTTTCTCAGCACATGATTATACGTAGGCTCTTGGTGCAAAAGACACATGCATCAGAGGGGTGTCTCTGAGTAACTATGTCTACATTTATGTGTGCATTAATGAAAGCCAGATGTAATAAGGAATGTATATTTAAACTTTAAAGGAAAATATTCAGTTTCTTAGGCAGAATCACACCATTGGAAATACCGATACCTGATTGTTTTGAAATATATTGGGGAAAGTATAAATTTGAGTTGTTTGTCTTTAATGAATAATAATTCCTTTAAGCTATTCATTACATTTATGCAGTGTACTAAATTACTCTCCTGTTCCTTTATTCTTTCCTCCCCAGAAAGGTAAATGTATAAGTGTGATAATCCTTCTCTAGGTGTTGCAGAGACTACTCTTGTCAACATATACTTTGAATTTAAGCCAGTGAAATCCATTTGTAGGCAGCATTCTCTTCTCCTTGTCATCACTGGGCATTATCAATGATGGAGCAAGTCATTGAAGAAGACCTATAATTACATAAGCATTTACAGGGTTGAACATTAATTTTGATAGTTGAGAAAAAATTGCATGTAAGAATAACATTTATACTTAACTTTTGGGGAGAAATAGAATATAATCAAAGCCCTTACAATACATAAATAATAACCCTTTATAATGCCTCATAGGTTATATTATGCTTAATAGCACTTCTGTAAGTTATGAAACTTTTGGTGTGATTTCTGAACTCATATTTTCAGATGCTGGTGTTGTATAAGTTTGAAAATTAAGTTGTATTCTTGTCCTCAAAGCTCTTTGATCTCTAGCTTAGAATGAAATACATTTTTAGTGGTATATGAGGAATCCTTAAAGTATTATCTTTGTCCTGGGATATATAAACTCTGAGTTAATGTTCTAAAGAGGAGGAAGGATTGTATTCAGCTGGATTTGGGCATTGAATTAGAATTATATTAAAAAATTATATTCAACTGGACTGGACTGTAATTAACTGTTCTTCAGTATAGAATTTATTAGCTTTCAAATGATACAGTCAACAATTAAGATCTAAAAGCAGTAATCTTACAAATAACTTAGTGTTCTGTAATAGTGCACTTATTTCATACAAAGTGACTATTTCCTGCTGTAGGCCATTTTCCAGGCAAGGCTTCCCCAGCACAAGGAAAATTACTTTATTGTAGGAGAAAAGGTTTTGATCTGAAAGTGGACCCAGAAAAGGCATGCCCAAAAGTCTTGCTGCACATTAGTTGGGAAGAAGGTGTTGGGTGATTTTAAAAATGTATACCCTTCGTTTTAGAGACTGGGAATGTGGCCTGCTCTTTTCTCTGTGACCAGAATGCCATCTTCTAGTGATGGTTTAGACAGCACCCCACAGATCTTTCTGCTCCTTGCTCTTCTGCTGATGGTTCACTCTAAAATGTTAGTTGTGCCAGCAACTGATACTTGTTCTACATCCACTCCTTCTGTTAACAAAAATAGGTTGCAAGGTTCAGGATTACAGAAGAGTCACAAAACACTGCCACTGAGAGGATTCAGAAAAATGTCTTTCTGGGCGTTAAGGAAGATTTTTTTTTTAATATTATGAGCCCAAGGAAAAATTATAGGAGAGTCCAGTTTGCTTTTCTTAGGGATTGATATCATTTGTTATATTAGCAAAGCTTGTGCAACCTGTAACTGACCTTTTGTGTCTGATGTCTCTCATTCCCTTTCCTCCTATTGCCTCTATGTCTCTTTTTCTCTTTCTTAGCCACATTAGGGATTTGTGCTAGGATATTATTTTTAAGAGAAACCTTAAGAGATTTCTTAATTGTATAATCAAATCCATAGCTTTTTAAGGTTTTATTTGTACTTTTTATTGATGTATAATTAACATAATGCTATATTAGTTTCAGGTATACATCCTAGTGATGTGATATTTTTATACAATATGAAATAATACCCATGACAAGTCTAGTTACCATCTGTCACCATAAAGAGTAATTGCTCTATTGACTACATTCCTTATGCTACATGTATTACATATAAAGTATCCCTATATTACATCCCCATGACTTATTTTTATAACCTGAACTTTGTCCCTCTTAATCCCCTTCACCCATTTTGCCTGCCTGCCCCAACCCTCCCCACTTTGGTAACTAATAGTTTATTTCCTATATCTGAGTCTATTTCTGTTTATTCACTTGTGTTTTTAGATTCTACATATAATCAAAGTTATATGATACTTGTTTTTCTCTAACTCCTTTCAGTTAGCATACTACTCTCTAGTTCCATCCATGTTATAACAAATGACAAGATTTCATTCTTTTTATGGCTGAGTAATCCATTTTGTATATATACACATGTGTATATGTATATATCACATCTTTATCCATTCATCTGTTGATGGACACTTAGGTCACTTCTGTATCTTGATTCTTATAAATAATGTTGCAGGGAACGTAGGTGTGCATATATCTCTTTGAATTGATGTTTTTGTTACCTCTGGATAAATACAAGTGCAATTGCTGGATTGTATGGTAGTCCTATTTTTTAATTTTTTGAACTTCCGTACTGTCTTCTATAGTAGCTGCATAGTAGCTGGGTTTATATTCCCACCATGACTGTTCCCTTTCTCCACATTCTTACGGACACTTATTTCTTGTCTTTGATAGTAGCCATTCTCACTGGTATGAAGTGATCTCTTGGCAATTCAAATTCGTATTTCCCTGATTAGTGATGCTGAGTACCTTTTTTGTGGCTGCTGGCCATGTTTTCTGTAGAAAAATGTCTATTCAGACCTTCTGCCTACCTTTTAGTTGGGCTCTTTGAGTCTTTTTCTGGTATTAACTTATGTGTTTATATATTTTAGATTTTATACCCTTATTAGATGTATGATTTGCAGTTATCTTCTCCCATTCAATAGATTATCTTTTAGTTTTGTTGATAGTTTCCTTCACTATGCAAAAGATTTTTATTTTAGTGTAATCCCATTTGTTTATTTTAGCATTTGTTGTTCTTGCCAGAGGAGACTGGCCCAAAAAATTATTGCTAAGACTTATGTCAAGGAGCTTGCTTACTTTACTTACTTACTTACTTACTTGTTTTTTTCTAGGGATTTTGTGATTTGGGGTCTTCAAATTTTTAATCCATGTTGGTTTATTTTTGTATATGATTTAAGAGAGTGGTCCAGTTTCATTCTTTTGCATGTAGCTGTCCAGTTTCTCAGCACCAATTACTGAAGAAACTGCCTCATCCCCATTATATATCTTTCCCTCATTGGCCATAAATGCATAGGTTTATTTCTGGGCTCTATTTTTTTTTTTTTTTTTTTTAAGATTTTATTAGGGAGAGAGTGCATGAGTGAGCATGAGCAGGGTCAGGGGAGGAGGGGGAGGGAGAAGGACAAGTAGACTCCCACCTGAGCATGGTACTTGACAGGGGGCTCCATCCCAGAATCCTGAGATCATGACCTGAGCCAAAGTTGGACGCTTAACTGACTGAGCCACCTAGTTGCCCCTGGGCTCTATTCTGTTGATCTATGTGCCCGTTTTTTGTACCAGTACCATACTGTTTTGATTACTGTGACTTTGTAGTATAGTTTGAAATCCAGGAGTGTTACTCCCCCAGCTTTGTTCTTCTTTTTCAAGATTTCTTTGGCTATTCAGGGTCTTCTGCCATGCTATGTCTTTCGATTAAAACATTAGTCCATTTACATTTGAAGTGATTATTGATAGATACATATTTACTGCCATATTCTTATTTACTCGTTTTGTAGTTCTTGTATTTTCCTTTTTTGGTCTCTGCTGTTGGGGTTTAATGGTTTTCTTTAGTGTTCTGTTTATATTCCTCTTTATTTTTTCTGTATTATGGGTTTTTGATTTGTAGTTATCATGAGGTTCCTATATATGTGTATCAACAGTTTATTTTAAGCTGATAGTCACTTAAGTTAGCAACTTAAGAGCTCTGTTTTTATACTCTTCTACCTCACACACAGTGTTTTGTTTAATATCTTTTTATTTTGTGTATCTCAACTACTTATTGTAGTTATAGCTGACTTTATCCTTTTTGTCCCTTAACCTCCATACCTGCTTTTTAAGTGTTTGATTCACTGTTTTTACTATATATTTGCCTTTACTAGTGAGATTTTCTTATTTCTAGTTCTGGCTATTTCTTTTCTGCTTAAAGAGGACCCTGCAATCTTCCTTGTAAGACCAGTTTAATCATAATGAATTCCTTCAGTTTTTGCTTGTCTGGGAAACCTTTTTCTCTCCTTCAGTTCTGAATAAACTTGCTGGTAAAGTATTAATTATACATTTTCCCATTTCAGCACTCTAAATATCCTGGCACTTTCTTCTAGCTTGTATATTTTCTGCTGAAAAATCAGGGTTTCCCTTGTATAGGACTTCTCCCCCCCTCCGCCTTTAAAATTGTTAATCTTGAACTTTTGGCATTTTAATTATAACATACCTTGGTGTGGATATCTTTGAGTTCATCTTGTCTGGGACTTTCTGATTCCTGGACACAGAGGTTTGTTTCCTTTCTCAGGCTAAGGTAATCTTCAACTATTACTTCAAATAAGTTTTCTTGCCTGCTTTTCCCTCTTCTCCTTCTGGTACTTGTATAATGCAAATGTTAGTATGCTTGATGTTGTCTCAGAAGTCCCTTGATCTATCCTAATTCTTTCAATTCTTTTTTCTCTTTGCTGTTTAGCTTTGGTGGTTTCTACTACCCTGTCTTTTAGATTACGTTCTTCTGCATCCTCTAATCTGCTTTTTGGTTCCCTCTAGTGTATTTTTCATTTCAGTTACTATATTCCATTCTGATCGAATTTTTATATTTTCTCTTTGTTGAAGCTCTCACTGAGTTCATCTGCTCTTCAGTCCAGTGAACATCCTTCTGACCATTTCTTTGCACGCTTTATCAGGTAGATTGCTTATCTTATCACCTTGGTTGGGTGGCTGGAGCTGGTGTAGGCTAGGGGCTCAGGGCATGTGGGATGGCCTTAGCAGGCAGGCTCGAATGCCTGGACCCTGCTCCCATCCATGCTATTAAGATGAAGGAGGGAAAATTAAAAAAAAAAAATGGCTTGCTGGTGACAGACTCCACAGAGAGTTCCAGTAGTTGCCTGCCTACCTGGGAGACAATCTAGGGTGAATAGCTGGATTTCCTTTGCTTAGTCTATTTGTCCTTTAAACAGATTTTTGTTTTTCTGTGTGTCCCTGGGTAGGCAAGTCTTCAGTGATAGCCTTCCCTACTGAAGGTAACCATGGTGGGGGGTATTCTCATTGTTATTGTTTCCCCATGTCTCCCAACCTTCACCAGTGGTCCCTCTATCATTTTTTGTGCAGAAGCTGTTCAATCAGCCTTCAGTTCTTCTAGGAGGAATTGCTCTATATGCAAGTATTTATTTGGTGTGTTAGTGGGAGGAGGTGAATTCAGTGTCTTCTATGGCATCATTTTGGCCATAGTTTTTATTTTATTAAGTCAATTATAGCCCTGAACCTTACAAAAGATCTAGAATACATGAAACTAAAGTCTTATACAGTAAATTGAAAATGTTCGGTAGAAGCTTAATACCAAAGCCCTGAAATCTAAACAATGTATGTTGTGCTTCTATCAAGTGCTTAATAACCTAATGTAAATTACATATGAACACAAGGTATTTTTTTTTAGTTGAAACTAGTCCTTAATTTGACCTGATACCCATTGAGTCTAATTATGGAGTACCCACAGGATATATCACACAGTACTTGATGTTACAATTGTGTGGGAGAACATGTTTTGTTAAAGGTATAATAGATCAGATGGGAAATGTAAAATGATCACTAACACTGCTTTTTGGTAAGGAATTTATTCAAATACTTTAGATTACACTCAAGAAAGCAACAGAACATATAAATACAGGCTACATTAATGTGAATTTGGGAGTAGAGTGAAGACTTGTGACATTGTACTTTATTGCTATTTAAGTAGAAATAGCAAGGAACACTTTTTACACAGGCACTGAATGATTGCTGACTATCACCTCAGTATTTCTGTGGTGGTCTGTGACCATTCAGAGCCACTCTGATTTTAAGCTGCAAGCTGTAATTTCTGGTATGTTTATGCTCCCTCAAAGAGTGAAATAAGAAATTGTCTCCTCTTTGTGTTTTCAGAATTCACACTGCTTGGGTGTTAAATCTGATGCCAAAAACACATGAGTCTCCTTATACATAGCATATCTGTTTGGGGATTGCCAAAAAGGTAGTAGTAAGTTTCTCATTAGCAAAACTGATGCCGTAATTGCCAGATGCTCCTAGGATGGAAAAGTACATCCCAGAGACAGATATATACCATAATAGAAACTTATCTGATTTTTATTCTTGGTATTCTCAATTACTTGTATAGAAAGTTAAGTTTCAATATATACACATTTAGATTCTTCTGTTTTATTACACGCACTTATGTACACCTGGGATATAGTTTTAAGACTTTACTATTTCACATTGAGTAATATTTAATGTTAATGATCTCTCAGTATCAAAGGTAAATGACTAAAATAATACAATTTGTAATTTTTAATTTGTTTCATTTGCCCATTTAACTTCTGGGCGGTACTAGATATTCTGCAAAGTCCCAGGAATACAAAGATGAATAAGACCTAGTTCTTAAAGCACTAAATCTAGTAGGAAAGGGTTTTAGTCAGGGTTTTAGCACATGAAGGTCAGTTTGATTGACAGAACATCCAAATTTGCTTATCTAACTCAATATTCTTAGATACTGACAGAAATAACATTCTAGGTGCCAAGGTCTGTGCTACTCATGTACCTTAAACACTAAAGAAAATTTATGGGCTTTGGAATTTCGTTACAAGTTAGAGTTTTATAGGGATAGAAAAAACTTGGTTTTTTGAAGACAAATTATACAATTTAATGTAACAAACTATATCGTAGTAAAAATGCTTTACTGGGGAAAAATTTATTTAGCACAGGATAGATTTGATCTGTAAATCCAGTTTGGGAAAGTGATAAAACTACATGTAAATAATAGAATTGATCTGTCTAAAAGATCATCCGGGTGTTATTAGACCTACATCTATAGAATAGTTTTCTTTCTAGGATAGATACTAATAAAGCCTATTGTTCCTTGAAGGGTTAAATGAAGCATGAGTCTGTGGTTCTGCATAAAAAGCTACTCATTTAGCAGGTGCAAGAATCAGGGCTGATTTGCCCAGGATAACTTAGAAACAGGGTGGGGTATGGACACATTTTCTTAGTACAATTTAAAAACTCAAGTAGTATAACTATTAAGTCTAGATATAGCTAATATAATCTGAGGGGAATTATGTGAATTTGTTCACTAAAAAGGATCATAACTAGCTATTCTCCATCTTTACTGAGATTAAAAGAAGGAAAGCATCTTAAATTGTAGAAGGAGAAACTAGTTTAGACACGAAAAAGAAACTTTTGGTAGTATTAAATCTAGAACTGGCTATCTAAGAGGTTTTAAATTTTTCTGGATGCCTTTAAGAATGTAATAGATAGTAACTCAACATGGATGGTTTAGGTACAGCCATTTCTTGAAGGGTATATACAAAATGATTTTCCGAGGTCAGTACTGCTCCATAATTCTGTGCTTTCATTACCCATTTTAAAATTTGTTCCATAAATTCCTTGTCCACTTTTAGTAAATTGCTGTATTTCCTAGAGAGAAGGTTGAATAAAGATTCTCATAAATTCAGTGATGCTCCACTGTGGCAAAGAGGTACGAGTTAAGTATCAAAGTATTAAATCCTGTCAATTCTCCATGATCTCCATCCACTGGGGTTTTAACATTTTTTTTTTCATTCACTCTGCTTAATTAGGTATCCCAGAAATAAGATTTTTGTTTACATAACACAGCAGTACCTAGTAGAAATGGCTTTTGAGTTAACGGTTATTTCCTACCCTAAGGATTCAACCTTGGGTTGACCTACTGAAACTGATCAAGAAACACATGAAAGTGTCTGCAGTATTATAAGCTAAAGAAGAATTATATCTTCCTATTTTTTTTTTGAGCCCAAACTTTTTTTTTTAATGTTTTCTACTTTGATCACAACCAAATAGAAGTTCAAAAACACCTTGAATGTCTCATAATTCTTCAAAAAAATCTTGTCTGTCCACATCTCCATTATAAATCCAGGGAACGAGCTGATAGTTGTGGAGGGGAGTGGATGTGTAAAAGTGAGGGGGGGGATAGAGGCTTCCAGTTATGGAATGAATAAATCATGGGAATAAAAAGTATAGAGAATATTGTCATTGCAATAACACTAGCATTGTATTGGTGAGAGATGGTGGCTACACCTGCGGTGTAGAGTTGTTGAATCACTGTACTGTATACCTGAAACTAACGTAGCATCGTGTGCCCACTCTATTCAGAAAAGACTTAATTCTTATGTATTATTAGAACAAACTGTTACGGGTTTTTAACAACCTTTAGTACTAATCAGTTTTAAAAGCTATTAACTCTTACTGAAACTAAAGTAAAAGCAACAGATACTTGAGAAACTAAAATAGTTACATTAACCATTGAGTATGACAGAAACTTTAGGAATAAATTATGGTGCCCCTTGCTAATTATTAAAGAAAAACAACAGAGATGGCTCAAAACAAATGTTGCCTTTATTACACTCTGGCCAAAGTCGAAGCAGAAGCAGTTCTTCATAGATACTGGAATTAGATTTATGCCAGTATTTACTAACGGGGGCACAGACGGACAGGTCACATTGCTTCTACTATCTTGTTGCAGATGTTTGGTGATAATGTCTAAATTGAAGTACGTATATTCTCTTTAAATGCTGAGCATGGTTTTCATTTATACACTACATTTGAAATTAGCTTGAATACTCTTTCCAATCTCAGAACCATGGGTTTTGACTTTTCATTGTTGCCTTTCTATCTCTTCATATTTACAGTTGAAAAGTTGATGCCAGCTTCTGTAAAACATGTTCTCTTCCATGCTGGGATCCTCTATGCCAATAATTTCCCTGGAGCAAGTGCTTTAGTAATAAGCCCTGGAAATGGGAACTGATAATGGAAATACTGGCAGCCCCATATACAACAGGGGTGTTAGCCTGTGTTTCTGTAATTAGGAATGTGATTAGAAATAAGAGATGTTTTTGTCTTCAATTTCAAGCCATGAAATGAAGGGATTTGAGTTTGTCTCACTTTTGGCAGATGACAAATTTCAGTCCCACTGCGGCTTTCTCAGTCTGGCCACAAAGAGACTGTTCTTTAAATATGTTTTCCAAACAAAGAGTAACTGTGCTTTCATCTGTTTTGTAACCACAGCTTGCTTTTTAAAAATAATTATTTCCCTGATTGCCTTCTTACTCTGCAGGTTTTCTTCTTCTTTTTCTTCCTACTGTTTTGGGAGCTGTCTTTCCTTCCATAATGTAAAGCATAAAATAGCAAGATAACATTTGCCAAAGTACTTACTGTGTAAACTGTACACTATAGTTCGTGAGTTGCATATATTGCTCCCTTAATTCTCTTGAGAGTCCTTTGAAGTTGATCCTACTATTGTCCCCATTTTATAAGTGAGGGAAGCACAATCCTATATCTAAAGTGATATAGAGCCCATATTCTTTATCACTGTTATATATCACCACCCTATATTTCAAAGTGCCTCATCCAGAGGTAACAGTTTTTCTAAAGTCAGTATTAATCCACTTTATCATTTATATTAATCCTCTTTCATTTGACAAATATTGATACCCACTATGTACCAGACATTGTACAACAAGGCTCTGGGAATGAAAGCATAAATGAAAAAAAAAATATGTTCATAGATTAAATATTAAGAGTGCCTGAGATATGGACACTAAAAATGGGTACCAAGTCACCCTAGATACTGTACAAGTGCACACAGGTGCTGAAAAATATTTAATTTTGGGGGGAAACATAGCACTATCAGATATTGTATGAACCTCTTTATATGTATCTTCAAGTGGTTACAATATTCATACTCCTTGAACTAACCCCATATTAAATAGAAGTATTCAGTATTTGACCTGGAATACTATAAAAACATTTCCAAGAACACCAGGAATAGAGAAAGTTTAGGAATGTCTGGCCTAAGGAAGGCAGTTTGATATTTCAATCAGAGTAATTTAAAGACTCCAACAAAATTAAGCTAGAGAGCTGTCATGGGAGCTTATGATCCAGAAGAACAAAATGGGACGGAGAAACTGATTATAAAAATGATCTCCAATTGGGTACACAAATACTTGTGTATTTTCCTCACAAAGATACTTAAACAAATCTCATTTTAATGAGCTTGAGTGGCTTCAGGATCATAGTTAATTTGAATTCAAATTATGAAATATTTTTAGGGACTAGGTCAAAATGCTTTTAGTGAGCTAATTACATGATTCGGCTTATGTCTAAATAATAAAACCAAAATGGGCCATTAATCGTATTAATTTGAAGATGGTATTTTTTGATGCCTATTCTGCTTTTAACCTTAGGCAAACTGAATGTACTGAATAGAAAGAGCATAGTATGCTGTCACCTTAAGAATATATGATTATAGCATCTCAGTGGATGGTTGGACATCTCATAGAAAAATAACTGTAAATCTGAGGAAGGAGATGTATTTGACAGTCCAATGTCTATACACTTCTGGTTTCCTCTAGCTCAGAATTGCTGCAAGCTTCTCTAGTAATTTGAAGCCTGGAGCATGTTGAAATTGCTAGCAATGTTCCCCTAGCTACTTTTTCATGAAAAGATGATTATGATGCTAAGAGGATTTGTTGACAAGAAGGAGAATTTTTATTACACAAGTCTGCTTTCAAGGAAAAAAAAGAGAATCAATGGAAAATAGCAATTGGATCATTTTCTGAAAGATAAGAGCTTACCACTGGGACTTGCTCCCATTATCTCAGAGCTAAGACTTAACTATACTTCTCATCACCAAGTGAGGGGGGAGTGAAGGATGAGAATATGATCAGGGAGAACATATATAGGAGAAAGCCATATTCTGGAAATACATGATTACATGTCTGGTCTGTAGATGCATATGTAAAACATAGGGTGGCATTATAGAAAAGATCACTTTGATGAAGAAAAGATCTTAACTCAATCCTTTTTTTTTTTTCCCCAAATACTTTTATTTTATTTTTTCAGTGTTACAAGATTCATTGTTTATGTACGACACCCAGTGCTCCATGCGA
>CM052898.1:111572100-111602151 GCA_028534135.1 Potos flavus
ATGCTGGTCTGTGATTGGTCATGCCCCTTTGAAAAACAAGCTGTACAGGTTGCAACCAATTATCTCGCTGATTTGTGGTAATGTCTCTGAGGTGTATGCACGTGCGACTCATAAATCTGCCTTTGTTAATCTTAGTAGTCCTTAGAGAAGTGCTGTGTGTGCTACGTGACTTATGTGTGAAGCTGTTTTCTTGAACTTGTTTTTCGCACACTATATAAGCATGCGCACTCTGAAATAAAGCCGAACACAATCTGGATATCATCCGTTGTGTTCCTCCCGCCCCCATGTATTGTCTCTCTACTTTCTTTTCCTCATTCCCTTACTCTCAGCCCTGGTTCGAGATTGTCCCGCCGGTGGGGACAAGTGGAGCCCGAACAGGGACCTGAGCATAACACAGTGAGAGCCGGCCGTGGCAAGTGGCGCCCAATGTGGGGCCTGAGTAACCAGGAGAATTGCGGATCCGAAAGACGACTTCATTCAGGCAAGTGGCGCCCAACGTGGGGCCTGAGTAACACGGGAGAGTCGGCCGCGGCATTTTATACTGTAGTTTGTTTATAATACACTTTTAATATAAGTATTAAAAAATCATTTTTTAGGAAGGTATATTCTCTCCGATTTTAAATCTGATGCCATGCCACCTTTTTGTATTAAATATGGTAGTTCCCTTCTGTAAGGATTGTCCTTCACCTCTGTTATGGGCTTTTGTTAAAGGGCCTTATAGTCCCTTCTTACCCATGTATATATGCATGTTACAAAGACGTGAGTCTTATGCATGCAAAGCCAATGTTCAAATAAGCATGTTTTTGGTAAGTAGGCAAGAAAATGAGCAATTTCATCCTGGACCGTAAGCAGAATGATTAGCTCTGGAATTCTGAAATTGAAAGGATAGTTATTATCATAATGTTATGCATAAGGAATGTGGTAGATGGCATATTACATTGCAAGTTTTAGAGTGATATTTGGGGCAACTTTTGTTGCCCCAAATGTGTGTTATAGTGCTTCCTTTTTAATTAGCTTTTTCTGTAGCCTAAATGAAAGGCAATACATTGTGAATAAAATGTTTACTCATTTAAAAAACAAACTAGACATTTCTGCAACATAAATATAATAATTTTTCATATTGGTGAAATAAAATATTATTTAAAACTCCTTTAAAGTATGACTTTCATTATTAATCATGTAATGACTTGCCCTGAAGTCACTCCTTAGCTAGTTAGGTATTTTGCCTTTTTAAAAAGATGCAAAAGATAACTCTTAGGGTACATAAGAGCTCTTTGGTTAACCTTTCTGGAGAAAACCTGGGTCATAAATTTTTTACCATCAATCATGTTAAAATCTAGAAAAATTTAAGTGTTCTAAATTGTCAACTCATTTAAAAGCTAATATCCTTTATGTATGAATTTATGATACATTTGATTATAAAATATATATAAATATAAAAAATATAATATAAAATATGTTTCCAGATATTTCCCTCCTCGGAAAGGACAAGAGTAGAAGAAAATATTCAGACATTTGGATTATGATTCACTGTTCCTTTTCTATCCTGTATGCCTTTTTGGTAGTCTCAATCACTACCTTTAGTAAGATTTTTTTACTTATTCATAACTTAGTGTTAAAGAACTCAATAGGAGTAGGAGATAGAATTGATTGCATTAGTTACTTCAGTAGCTCTGTCTATGTTAATTTGATAAACAGAAAATTAGAGGTGAGTTATAATCAGTATTAGAAGCTATAGCTTATCTCTAGGATGTTCTCTTGTGAGATGTTTACAAGTAGTTCTTCAGGTGGGATCTGCCTCATAAAGCTAAATGAGTCTTCCTAGTGGAACTTCTTTAGGTTGAAGTACATAATTTCCAGTTTCCTTGGGAAAATAAACCCTTCCGCTTGCATTTTCAGAATGTTTTATTTTTGGTTCTGCCTTACACTTACCACTCCAGAAGAGCTCACTATGGCGTGATAATGCTTTTGTGTGACTGTCTAGGGAGTACCATTTTCACTTCCCGTAGATTCTTCGCATATTGTTAATATCCTTTGTCAGATTCTTTGTTTCTCTTGGTTATGTGTTTTTTTTTTTTTTTTAAAGATTTTATTTATTTTTTGACAGAGGGAGAGAGATCACAAGTAGGCAGAGAGGCAGGCAGAGAGAGAGGGGGAAGCAGGCTCCCTGCTGAGCAGAAAGCCGGATGTGGGGCTCGATCCCAGGACCCTGAGATCATGACCTGAGCCTAAGGCAAAGGCTTTAACTCCCTGAGCCACTCAGGTGCCCCATGGTTATGTGTTCTTTATCTTTTCAGATCTTCTGATTTATTCCACAGTATTCCATATCTCATTCCATAAAGAGTGAAAAGAGCATTTATATAAAAAGAATAGTTTTGTCAAATTGTCTTTCCAAAGAGTTACCCAACTATATTAACTATACAATACCAATCTTAAAATCCCCACCAATGTTGTTATAACTTTGTCACTCTAGTCCAGGGGAGTGGTGGTAAAAGAGTTAGTTGGAAAAATAGGAGCAACTGGATGATTTTTCTTCCTATCTATTTCCTATGGCTAAAATGTTTTCTTTGAACTGGTGGTTTCTTAATTTAACCATCTGTCTGTTCTAGCAATGACAAAATATATTTTCCTTAAGTTCCTCAACTGCTGACTAATCTTTGTGGCTGATTGTTTGAAAGCAGAAAAAAGAATAAGTGTATATATGTGGTGTGTATAATGGACAACCAAATTACTTGACTTTATTTTCAGAATAGATGAGGGAAAGATAAATGGAAAAATAAACAAGACAAACACAACAGAATGTATATACTAAATATGTGTTTGGGGTATGAAGATTTTAAACATCTGTGTTTCACTATTTTTCATATAAAGTCCTTCCATAAGCTTAAATATTGTATATAACTTTTTTTTTTGTCTCAGCAAATGTTTCATGACATTAAGGTTATTGGGTAGGAGGAAAAACTAGCTGTGACATCTGTCAACACATTGATTTCCAGGGTTGATACAGATGGTCTAAGCTAATCTGTGGTCTCCCTCACCACCCCATTTGTGTCCCATCCAAAGTGAATGACCTTCTAAAAGAGGACCAGTCACGAAGGGTATTTAAAAGGTATATATCTTTGCTATGATTTCTAGACATATTCATAATTTATTCAAAAACAGATAAACCTGCAGAACAAAGAGACAAACTTTAGTGGAAATGATTCCTTTTCCTAGAAGCAGTGTAGTGAATAGAGAGGATTGAACTTTGAGCATGCACAAATCTGCTTGAGCAGTTACTTCAGTAATCACATTATCACTTCAGCCTTTTTTTTCCCCAAGAAAATGGGCTAATATCTGCAATATTTGCAAAGACTAAACATTTTCATTACATCAACGTCTTCGAATATTTGCTATGTACCACGCACTATTGGCAATAGGACTATGGTGCTGAAGAAAATGGATATAAATAATTTATATGTATCCATGCCCTCATGGTGATTGCATTCACATTTTGAAAGATAAGCAAATCTGTAAAAATCTACAAATGTAAAAATTTACAAATCTGTAAAATATATACTCTGCATGATAGTGACAAGTTATAGGAACATAAAAAGCTAATATCACACATATGGAAAGAGAGGGTTCCAATTTTAAGTAAGATAAGGGAAAGCCTCATTAGGATAATCTTAAGCAAAGACTCAAGGAGGTGAAGGAGAGGCACTAGATATCAAGGGGGAGAACTATCACATTAAATGTAATAATTTATATAAAATTCTTAGCACAATTCCTGGTTCAAAGTATAGTAAATTCTCAGTGTTAGCAAGTATTATGAGAAATAAAGCTTGACTTTAAAAAAAAAGATTTAGAGAAAGAACAAACAGGACCAGGGGCAGAGGGAGAAGAAAGAGAATCTCAAGCAGCCTCCACACTCAGCCTGGAGCCTGATGCAGAGCTCTAACATATGATCCTTATATCACCACCTGTGTGGAAACCAAGAGTTGGGCGCTTAACTGACTATGCCACCCAGGCACCCCAAATCTTGCTTTTTAATAAATATTTTTTGCTGTAAAACTTACGGTTTGACTCTGTCATGCAACCGAGTTGACCGTACCTGTATTTGATTGCTTCTTTGTTATGTGCGAACAAAATCCAAAGAATAAGTCAATCTTAATATCTTGTCAAAGACAACCTAATTGTTTCAGATACACTTATTTTTCACAAGACTTAAATGCCTTGAAATAGTGGAATAGGAACTATTCTTTAAGAATTGGTACAGAAACTGGTAAAGCCAAGTTTTGTTTTTACTAGAAGAGTCTTTTACAAACACTTAAAGCTTATTTTTACCTTATTATAAGAAGAAATCTAAAAATAGATGAGCCTTAAACATTGACTTTTATCCATCTTGAATTTCATGGAGCATCCAGAATGATGCATCTTTCCCTTCAAATATTTATCCATCACTTCCAGACAAGTAGTGTATGAGGCAATAAATAACAGACAGCTAGAACAGGAGAAAACAGTTTTTTAATGCCTTGTGCTTAAACTGTCACTCTGGCAGGAAGTAATAACTGAATGCTGCATTATTTAAGGCAAGGTAATAGACTACTTCCTTTTAGAGGCAAATTACTTTGGGACCAGCTGCCTTACCCTGAGAAGCCAGGGTTTCCTCAGTGAAAATCTAGAGTTGTAAGGTTTGATGTAGGTTGATTGGCTACTGAATCCTAATGCTTTATACACCAGAGAAGAATTTCCTTTGAGACTTTGGGTCATCATTTATCATTAAATGAAGAGTCTTGCCAAGTACATGCTTTTCCATATGGTAGGCAGTGGGGTGCACTACAAAAGCATAGATTTGGAGTGAGAATGATTTGTATTTGACTCTACCTATATGATTTTGGATAAATTACCTAATGACTTGAGATACGGATTTCTTTCCCTGAAAAATGCAAGTAGTAGAACTAAATTTAGTTACTGAGAGAATTAGGCTAAATAATGTATATAAAGATCTGGACTTCTTTTTCTGGTGTCAACAAATATTTATTATTTACAGATGACTTAAAGCTCTCAAGTTACAAACTAAATATGTAGCATTTTAGCTGTTGAGTTTTAAGAGTAGGTGTTTCCAGTTTCTATGACCTGTCATGGAAGGCATCTAGAAAATTAGTGCTTTTTCCTGTCCTCTCTATTCCTTTGATTTTTTTTTTTTTAGTTCTACACAGATTATAGTCTCAGAAGATCCTATTCTACTGAAGGCTGTGTATTAAACCTCCAGTCACACATTTTTTGTCAAATGTGTCCAGTTTTAAAAATATCCTCTGAGAGCAGAGTTGTAGACTATTCTGTTGTGCATAATAATAATGTTGGTTGACAGGATTTGGGCCTATTCGAGTGCCAGTATTTTAAAAATACAACTTCTATTCAATTGAATAATTATACTTTGTATAAAAAATCCACTATTGAATATGCTCTTCTCTCAAATATAATATTTCATGATTTACTTCTGGATGATAGTCATGTTAGGTTTCACATCATAACTGCAGAATGTAAGGCTTTCATCTTCTCATTCTAGTGGCAGTTATTTACTTTGGTCTGTGGGATAATAGGCCAACCTGGGCCAATAAGTAGAAAATGAAAATAAGTAGAAAAATTGTGCTCTTCACTTTAATTATATAGAGATAAATCTTTATAGGTGATTAGTTTTTCTTCTTTTTACTCATTAAAAGTTTACCATTTTTCTTGATGTGCTATCAACTTAAATTTGACAGTATTTATAATGTTTCAAATTGTTTCAGTGTTCTGTTTTTATTTGGGATTATAATCACTTCAGGTTCTTATCAGTACTTTATAAAATTAGACTTGATTTCCCCTGTTGATGCTATATTAATGTTGTAAGCACTATTGACCAAAATGACTGCATATTTTATATGTAGTGCTGAACTTCATTAATATTTTGGACATGTAAACACTTAAATTTCTATATTTAATGTAAAATAGTCTCTGATTCTGTGTCCAGTATATGTTTCATTTCATTAGAACTTTGAAGATTAGGAATAAAATCATTGGCATCACGTGGAGATTGGATTACATAGGTCCCATGTCACAACCTGAACCTTATTTCTGAATAATAGTTACCTGGATTGCAAGCTCTAAAAGGCAAAGATTGTATTTCTTCTGTGGCTTTGAAATGCATAGTTACTCAAGCATTTTTTTTTTTTTTTGGTGCTATCTCCTTATTTTAGAAGTTACTAGTTAAGTAGGGTTCTTTTAAATTAAATAGATTATTTGAAATTCAGCAGTTTATTTGAAACAGTTAGTTTGATGTACACATTGATATTGTGTTCTAAGGGACATTATATTTTTGCAGTCTCTTTAGTTTACTCAATGTTGTACTTCCTAAATGTTGATGGTATTTTTATATGGGATCTGAAGAAGTAAATAATCATAGATAGAATGACCTAGATAATATCCTCAGAACTCTATTGCCATAAGTTTCTTGATGTAATGGCCAAATCTTAAGATCTTTCCTCTTACTGTCTATAATGTAAATACTGTCACTGAAAGCAGCATTTTTAAAAATTAAAATACAAGTATTAATTATTAAATTAAAATACAAGTGTTACATATTAAAATACAAGTGTTACTTTTTTATCTTGAAGCTATTTTGTTTTAATTTTAAAGGATCCGGTTTAGTGGTGAACTCCTTTAACTTTTGTTTGGGAAACTCTGTCTCTAACTTTGAATGACAGCCTTGTGGGATAGAGTATTTATCACCACTAAACCAGACTTACAAGAAATCCTAAGAGGAATTCTTTGGAAAGAAAAGACCGTAATCTGGAATAAGAAAATTAAGAAAAAAACTTCACTGGTACATACAAATATAATAGTAGCTTAATCACTTATACAACCAGTATGAAGGTTAAAGCACAAAGGCAGTGAAATAAATTGTATGTATAAAAATTAGTCAGCTGGGCACCTGAGTGGTTCAGTTGGTTAAGTGTCTGCTTTCGGCCCAAGTCATGATCCCAGGGTCCTGGAATCGAGACCCACCTTGGGCTCTCTGCTCTGAGGGGAGCCTGATTCTCCCTCTCCCTGCTGCTCCCCCTGCTTGTGCTGTCTCTCTCTCTATATCATATAAATAAAAATCTTTAAAAAAAAATTGGTCAAGAGGTTTACAAAATAAAAAGATATAAAGTATGACATCATATACATAAAATATGGAAAGGGGAGAAAAAAATCTGAAAAAAAAAAATCAAGTAGTTTAAAAATTTTTTCTCTTAACCTAATCAGAAAAATAAACAATTTATAATGTTCATTGAAAAATATATTTAAAGAATATCCAAGTATAATGGAATAGTTAATTTATAGCATATTCATATGCTGGACATTAGAAAACTTTTAAGAATATTTTATAAGAGTTTAACAGGAAATGTTCACAATCTACTATGTTAAAAATAGATAACTACTGGGGCACCTGGGTGGTGCAGTCAGTTAAGTGTCAGACTCTTGGTTTTGGCTCAGGTTGTGATCCTCAGGGTTGTGGGATTGAGCCCCTCGATGGGCTCTGTGCTCAGTGCAGAGACTGCTTGAGATTCTCTCTCTCTTCATCTCCCTCTGCTCCCTCCCCTCCCACTGGTGCACTCTCTCTCTTCCTCTCAAATTTTTTATAAAAAGATTACTACTCACTTTATCTCAGTTATGATTTCCAGGAATATACACATGCACACATATACATACATGCATTTGTATTTCAAGATTTAATAATGCTGAATATTGATTTTTTCTGGTAATGCTATTTTTTTCAAATCATAGTTACAATGATGGCCTTGTTGCAAATTGTTTTATATACATTCCCAAATATCAGTAATCTTTTGAATATAAGAATGCTTGATCTTAGTGATTCTTTTGAGTAGGGTGTCAGAAATAAAGAAGTAGCAAATTCTTAAATTACTAAACCTTCAAAGTGTTCATTTTTTTAAACAAGAAAATAAGTATCAGTAACATATTAAAAGTCCTGTTTTCAAATAAAATCCTAACAGGATGATTGAATCTCATACCTTCAACCAGGTTGCCTTTTATTGCCATGTAGATGAAATCTAAATAAAAATATTTGTCGTGATTTCACTTATTAAAATGCACAATGTGAGCTTAGTGCATTATTTTAATCCCGGTGGCAAGATTTTAGGGCTTTTCTGTATGGGCTTCCTGCAGTAGGTAACTACGGAGTGTCTAGTTTTTATCAGGTTCTTTGGTAAACCATGGAGATAAAAAAAAAAAAAAACCAAACAATTTTTTTTCTGTTAAAGAATTTAGCGAAGAGCAACTTCCTAACACAGTACTTCATTATTAATATAATAGTGCATATAGGCAGTTATAGAACAAAGTACCCTAACTCTGGGGTTGTCAACAAAGACTAAACGGAGTGATACATCTGAGCTGAGGCTGGAATTATGAGTCAAGGATAAAGGAAGAGGGTCAATGGTGTTTTCCACAAAGAAACTGACATGAACTGAAATATAGCCATGACACTAGGAGAAATTACAGAAGGAAGATCAGGCTTAAAAATATATACCAACAGGATAAACATAATCAAGGTGACTGTGAAGAATATCTGATCATAGGCCTGATAAAAGTATAATATGCTTTTGCGTATTAACACAGAATTCAGAAATATTGGTGAAGGAATTATTCCACTTGAGTGCGTTTTCCAATAAATGTTTAGGGAGAATGCTTTAATTTATCTATTCTTGATAAACAAATATGCTTCATTATTTTTTGCTTTATTAAATAGGTTCTTTTGTTTGGAGTTTTTAGAGTTTATATTAATACAAATACCTGTTTTTGCCCTCTGCTCTAATACACTGTCTCTTACTGAGGGGTTCAAGAGATCTCCAACTCTTTAAGGTATTATGTGGTCCCAGGGAGACCTGGTAGAATGTGTCTGTGGAAGTAATCACCTGCCATCTGTGATATCTTTAAGGCGGCACAACCCAACAGATCCAGGGTCTGGAAAGACAATGTAGCCAATGTGTCTGGCACTCTTGGCTTTAGCTTTCCTGATGTCAGGGCCAGGCCTCTGTGTCTATATATGCTGTACTTTGCATATCCGTGAGGCATAGGAAAGTCACTTATGATGTCCTGGCCTAGACTGCTGCTGGAAGGAGATTAAAAGGCTGCGGGTGATTCAGTGTATAGGGGAAGACACTCAGCCATTGAGAGCTTGGGCTCTGGGTTTGAATTCTGAAAACAAATCACTCGAAGAGTTACTAAAAATACATGTAGCACATCCAGTCCACAGTTTAGACTCTAAATCCAGATCACCTGCAGTGTATACTATAAAAGCTCCTTGTTTTCTCCTCCTCTTCCCTGGGTTAAGAACCATTGTCAGACTGCTTGTTGTCTGGATTGTTTCAATTAAAAAAAATCATATTATGACTCCAGAATGAAAATAGCATTTCATTGTCTTTAAAATATAATTTTAAGAAAGTTTTAATACTCCTATACTACTATTCAGATTTACACAATGGTCGGTTATGTGCAGACACTGTTTTTCGCTCGGGTAGGAGATTCCCTGCTTGGAGACCCTATTCTTAGTGGCAGTGGGGTGGCTGAGTGCATGTTGTTGAAAAGAGACAACATACAAGTAAACAAATAAGATAATTCTAGATAATGGAATGATTTGAAGAAGGGGAAAAGAATGACCACAAAATGTTGAATTTGAAATATATAGAAAATGTCTGTAATAGGAAATGTCTATGATTTCTATGATTTTCTATTATTTAATTTATTCATTGTGTACTGCTATCAAGTATGATAATTAAAATAAGCCAATTCCACGTGCTTGCTATCTAAGGGTTGCAGTATCCTACTGCTTTTTAGGTCAGTGAAGTCATAAGATACCTAATGATTATAGGCCTTGAACCTAACAGTAGTTAAAGCAAGTGGAATACATAATGAAGAATATATCAAAAAGACAGGATGGAGTTGCAAAAGATTCTATATGTATTGTTACAGACAGCAGACACTTCCCTTAGCTAATGAAAATATATCAGTTACCACTATATTCATTCATGGTACAGTTTGTGCAATTTTTTGTCTGCATATATTTTATCTAGCATTAATGGAATAACCATTATGTACTAGACACTATAAAATATACATACAATAAAATTTATAATTGATTCTCAAGTAGCACAGTACATAGTATTAAAATCCAAAAGCTGACTGCCACTGTGGGTATTTTAGACTTTTTTTTCAGGAAAAATTAACTTTATTTTTCTTATTGTATTATTTTTTCATCATGATAAGTGTACTCTTTAATCCCTATCACCTATTTCAACCATCCCCCTACCCACCTCCCCTCTGATAACCATCAGTTTGTTACCCATAGTTCAGAGTCTATTTCTTGGTTTCTTTTTTTTTTCCTTGTTTTTGTTTCTTAAATTCCACATATGAATGTGATCACAAGGTATTTGGCTTTCTCTGACTTATTTCACTAATCATTATACTGTCTGGCTCCATCCGTATTGTTGCAAATGGCAAGATTTCGTTCCTTTTTATGGCTGAATACTCCATTATATATGCTTAATTAATATTTAACATTAATATTATTAATATATATCTCACATCTTTGTTCATTAATCAGTGGACACTGAGCTGCATCCATAATTTGGCTGTTGTAAATAATCCTGCAGTAAACATAAGGCAGGGTGTATCCCTTTGAATTCATGCTTTTGTAGTTTTTGGATAAATACCTAGTAGTGCAATTACTTGATCATAGATAGTTTTTGAGGAACCTCCATACTGTTTTCCAGAGTGGCTACACCAATTTCTATTCCCACCAACAGTGCAAACAGAAGATTTCCATTTCTCCACATCCCTGCCAACATCTATAGTTTCTTATGTTGTTGATTTTAGCTATTCTGGCAAGTGTGAGGTGGTATCTCCTTGTGGTTTTGATTTGCATTTCCCTGATGATTGTTGTTGAGCATCCTTTCATGTGTCTGTAAGGCCATCTGTATGAAATGTTCATGTCTTCTGCCCATTTTTTAGTTTTGTGCTATTTTTAACCAAAATACACTTAAAATCACCTTAAGAATAGCTTCTTGGGTGGTAAATTGACTGAAATTAATGGGATATTGGTATGGGTTAATCAAAGATAAATGATATAATACTTCCCTCAGTTTAATATCTGACAAAGGATATTAAATCTGTATTCGAACTTCTTTGGTGCAAGAATGTTTATTTGACTTGAAGGGAGCATAGATCAAATGCAATGAGAATTCAAAGATGGGGGAGCTCATTTCCAGTAGGAAGGGCTAAGGAAAGCACCATGAAGTGGGAGAAACTGAGGAAGACCTTCAAAGAAAGGAGCATATCACTAGGTAGAGAATGCAATCAAGGATGTCCAGGTAGAAAATGGAGAGTGAATGTAAATATGCAGTTGGGAAAGTGTAAGTCTAAAACACAGACCGCAATCAATAGAGCTCAAGAAGAATAACATGAACGACTGTGAGGAAGGTTCGTTGATATTGTGGGTGACCTCAGGAATATCTCCCAGCTGGAGCCTGAGACTCTCTATATAATTTTTCTCTTATGGATTGCAGATAAGATTTTTAAAACTATGATTATTGTCTGTTTAAGCAAGCTGTGCTAAGATATTTGTGCCTCCTTTGAAAGATAAGCTGCACATCTGCAAAATGTCAGCAGAACAAATGTCATATGTAAACTCTATTGAAAGTACTCTTGGTTTAAAAATTATGTTTGCTTTATTTTTTTTAAAGATTTTATTTATTTGAGAGAGAGAGAGAGCATGCACACTTGTGAGCATAAGTCATGGGCAGAGGCAGAGGAAGAAGCAGACTCCCCTCTAAGCAGGGAGCCCAACGTGGGGCTCAGTCCCAGGACCCTAAGATCATGACCCTAGCCAAAGGCAGACACTTAAACAACTGAGCCACCCAGGTGCCCCCAATTATGCTTGCTTTAAAGATTGTTTAGAAATTATATTTCTAAAAGATACGGCAGGAGACCTGAGTTAAGAGTTATGACTGGATGCTGTATGGGACCCCTTTCTCTGTCATCGGGGAAGCAATGGAAGGACAGAAATGCCTTCTCTTGCACCCTGGCAGGCTCTCAAAGGCTAGGTTATACAGCAAGGGCAGTCCTTGCTCATTCTGTCATTACTGAGAGCAGCTCTAGCTCTGCAGCCAAGTTCATGTGTGTACAGAACCCAACATCAGACAGCAGGTGGGATGAGTACAGGGGATATCTGGGCATTACTGGGTATATAAATGAAGGAATAAGTAGAGAATGGAACCCATCTCTGTTTCTTTGGCGTCTTCTAATTATGACTTTGTTGTAACAACTGAAATACGGTGTGGTCGTGGCAATCCCTAAAATGTTTGTGATCAAACTTCAGTGAACTTAAATGCTAGACTAAGGAGCTGAAACTTTGTTTTAACAGTTACAGACCTGAAGAATTGGCACCCTTTGTTCATGCTGTTTTAATTACAAGACTGACTTAGCGTTGTGTATTAAGAAAATGTGTTTGATGTTTATGTGAAAGATGGGTTTGGAGAAGAAATCACAGGGTCTATGCTCATGTAATTGGTAATATTTTCCCCTTAGACAGTTTTCTAATGTGCTCTAGAACTTTTAAAGATAATTGTTTTTTATAAGATTTTTTCTTCCATGTGAAAAAAGATCCTGGGTCGATGTAAACATATATTCTGGCAAGGCCATCATACATCTTACATACATAAATAGGTATATTTTCTTATATCGGCTTAAGAATTTCAACCTTATACACTGTGACTGGAATGTATAATTTATGCATATATTAAAGGGAATTACAGTTTAGGATGGATTTATAATATTGCCATCAAATTTTATGGTCAATGGAGATTATTAAACTTTCTGGAACCATACTGTTCTTATAAAGGCCTTAGGTGTAGAGGGAATATATTACTTCTTTTTGTGAAGCACAAGAGTCTAGATAGTGAATGAAAGTGCAAGCTTTCATATTATATTACTCAGCATGGAAAGGAATCTTAGAAGTTTTCCCTATTCCTAAATGTGTGTATTTCTTAATGAGAGAATTAGAATGTGGTATTTCAACAGCCCTGGAAAATCAGTTTATCTGTCAGCATTCAGCTGTGGCACACACCAAATAAAATACTAAAATACTGAAGTGGTTCTCACTGAGGTTTATAATGAGAATTACTGGGGAGTTTAAAATTATTTGGGAGTTTAAAATTATTGAGCACAATTCTTAACTTCTGACTCTTTAGTTCTGGTGTGGCCTTAGACTGTGCTTTTTAAATAGGTCAGGTTTGAGAACCACAGCTGTATTTGGTTATGGGGCGGTATGCAATGGAAATATAAATATAATAGGAAAAAGAAGATAAGAACTTCCCTCTTTTATTTGGCTTTCTGCTTTGGCAGAAGGAACACATTCAAAACTAAGTGATACTTTCAAAGCTAGGGAATGACAAATGAAAATCCATATAAGCAAAAAAAAAAATACATCAGAAGAATGAACCAAGTATTTTTTTTTAAGATTTATTTATTTTACAGGATTAGGGGGAGGGAGAGAGAGAATCCTCAAGCAGACTCTGCTCTGAGCACAGAGCCTGGCATAGGGCTCCATCACAGGACCCTGAGATCATGACCTGAGCTGAAATGAAGTGTTGGCCGCTTCACTGGCCCAGGTGCCCCAAGTATTTTTTAATTGTAGGAAAATATGACCTAAATTTGCCATTTCAACCAAGTTTAGGTGTGCAATTCAGAAGCATTAAGTATATTCGCATTGTTCAACCATCACTACTATCCATCTCCAAAGCTTTCCTTTTATCAGAACTGAAATTCTGTATTCCTTAAACAATAATTCCCTAATCCTTCCTCTCCCATATTCTCGCAGGCACCATTCTATTTTCAGTGAATTTGCTCTAGGTCCCCTTATGTAAGTGTAATCATAAAATACTTGTCCTATTGTGTCTAGATTATTTCACTTAGCATACTGCCTTCAACCATGTTTTACCATGTGTGAGTATTTCATTAATTTTTAAGGCCTTAACTAATATTCCATTGTATCTGTATGCCACTTTGTTTATACAATGAGATATTTAGGCTGACTTTTGACTATTGTAAATACTACTGACATGAATATTGACGTACAAATATCTGTTGGAGCCCCTGCTTATAATTCTTTTGGGTATGTACTCAGAGGCGGAATTGCTGGATCATGTGATAATTCTATATCTGACCTTTTCTTTAAAGGAACTTCTGTACTGTTTTCCGTATCAGTTGCACCACATGAATTCTTAATAGCAATGCACAAGGTGAAGCAAGTATTCTTACCTCTCCAAGAACGTAACTTTTTAATAGAAACTACCTTTTGATTCCCCTGTATTTTTTACCCTTAAGGCCCTGGTATGGTGTTCACCATATACTAAGTACATCACAAAGGCTAAAAATAAGCAGTTATTTGCTAACTTTTGCTCAGATGCAGAATAGTTAAGTAGTTGTAAATCCAAGTGTAATAATTTAGTTTGGGTACAGTGACTGAGAGTCAGATTTAGTTCTGGAACAAACAGAAATGAATTTAATCCATCAGTGTTAAATTAGAACATTTCTATCACCAACACATTTGTATCAGCTTTTCTTGTTGTTAATGTTGACTGCTGCTCCCAATAAGTTTTGAACGTTACCTACATGTTATTAAATATTATGTGTGTTTTGTATGCAGTCACCAATAACCTTGAGAATGTAATGTTTAGACAGCTACAGAAATCTGAAATATTTTCAATACTGACAAGCTGGAGAGGTATTTATGGCTGTATAGGATTAGGTATCATTGTCCTTTGCTTTTTCTATTGGCTACCAGTAGGTCGAGACCTGTAGGCTTTAGGCTGAGACCTGTAGGCTATAGGCTGATAACATGCCTCTTAAGCATTTTTTGGGAAGCAAATGGTATATATAAAAGAATGACTCAATGAACCAATGAATAAATATAAACTGAAGCATAAAGACATTTATTTCTAAAATCTATATTTTCTCTTGGTTGCCAACTTTGGATTAAACTGGAATGGACAGGGCACTTGGGTAGCTCAGATGGTTAGGTGTCTGCCTTTGACTCAGGTTGTGATCCCGAGGTCCTGGGATCGAGTCCCACATTGAGCTCCCTGCTCCTCAGGGGGCCTGCTTCTCCCTCTGCTTCTACCTCTCTCTGTCTTTCATGAATAAATAAATAAAATCTTAAAAAAAAAAACTGGAATGTACAGGACTAAATGGAGAAGAACCAGGATTTCAGAATGAACCTCACTTATCCTGCTCTTGGGTTTAGATTAGATTTTTGCACTCTTTCAAAATATGTGCTCATGAGAAATGCTACTAGTTTAGTTTAGTCTTTAAAATGGTATTTATTACTAAATTTATTACTTTATTAATAAATGGTATTTATTAATAAAATGTTAGGTCCTTGAGTAAAGCATTATTCTTTCTAAATTCATGAATAAATATATAAAATGTGTCCAAGAGCAAATATAGTAAAATATGATTTTTAAATTTAGTTTACAAAATGAGATTTAAATTGTCACTATAAGCTTGTAGACTGGAAAAACTAGGATATAAAAAGTTTCTTTATAATTAGTCCTTTCTGCTTTTGATTAAACAAATGGAAGAAATTTATATGCTAGGTTGTAATCTTACTTGTAAATAATGATGATATAGCACATATCAATCACTGAATCCAGTCATCTTTATGGGTTTTATCTCAACTCACATAATTTATACTGCCTTCAAAATTGGCTCATAAATCCTGAGAGATTTTTTTTAGCATCTACTATTTATGTAAGGATCTGTGTCCATTATCAGTTTTAGGGAGTATATTCCTCCCTGAGGACAGTAATAATTGCTTGGAAAACATTTGGCGCTTTGGTTGGAAGTATTATTTAGAAAGATTTGGGGTCTTTGGAACCTGAAAGACTTGGGTTGTAATTCTGTCTCTGCCGTTAGTTTACAGGCTACGAGGCAGTGATTAAGTTACTTAACCTTTTCTGAGTTTCATTTTCCTCATTTGTAAACTACTGTTATAATATGTATCTCACAGGGTTATGACAGGATTCAGTGACTTACTATGTAAGGCCCCTATTCAAGATAAGCACTTAATACATAGTAATTATCATGGCTAAAAAAGATAACAAACTGCTTGTATTTACTATTTAATAGCTTTTAATGATGCTTCAAATGGAAATATATCAGAGTACACAATGGAAAATATGAAAAACAATTTTTTTATATAAAAAACACATATGTTGAAGGGTAAAATTATGTTTGCCAAAACTGTAAAGATCCAGAGAAAAAAGTGCAAGAGATTTGTTGTTAAATGAAAGTAAAGGGTTCATTCTAACAATGGATTTTGATCAAGTTTATAAAGTTCATTAAGTAAATGAGATGCCTCAGTATTTAGTAATGAAAAAAATTGGCCAAAGGGAAATCTATTTGTTGCATAGAAATATATTAATACATGACAGCATAGTTGTTTTGCATAATGTGTGTGGTAATACCCCTATAGTACCAAACATATTTAGCACCAGACACTAAGGATTCAGAATTGGATAAACAGCCCCATTGCTAGACAAGAGAAACAAAGTCAATGAGTGAGATATAGCACTGGGAAGAAGGAAAGCACAAAACTGGAATTTTTACTTATATGCTGTGAATAGGAATTATTTTTTGAAACTTACTCAGATATAGAGGGGTCCAATTTTTAAAATTGAATTCAAGGGAGAATTTTACTGAAACAAAACCAATATTAATAAAGAATACAAAAATTCATTTAAAATTAAGGCTTTTACCATTAAATTTTAGGTAATAGTGATATTTAGATTTTAGTTCTATAATCCTTTATCATAAAATTACTTTAAGCCTAATTTTTTAAAACACAACATTAAATGTTTAAAACTTACTATGTGTAAAAACATAAAATGCTTAAAATGTAAAAATTTAAAGTTTATTCTGAAAGCAAATATTTTTTTCTACCTGGAAATAATGGAACTATCCTGCTGGCTCTGTATCTTTAAATAATGTAAATTGACATTTTTAAAAAATATACATTTGATTAAATTGTCTTTAGCACAAATGGATTGGATAGGAATAACCCCAAATCTGATGATGTATTCTCTGCTTGCATTCTAACATTTACTGATTTTTAATTGTACATCTAAGTCACTGTTAACATTTTCAGTTGCTTTTCCTACCTATTAATCTAAGGACTTTAAATTTTGGTCAGGAATATGTTACACTTTAGAGATCACTTTTTTACATATTAGAGCTTTAATAACAAAATCATACTTTATGTACATGTGGCCTTTATCATTTACGAAGCTTCTTCATGTATAATCTCATTTACTTCTCACAGCCGTCCTGTGATATGGCAGGGGATTACTTTCCCAGTTTTATAGGTGATGAAATTGAAACTCCATGAGGATAAATTACTTGCTCAAGGTTGCATTGCTAGTAATTACCAAAACTGAGACTTGGACTCACTATCATAACTGGTTTGTGTAGTAGAGTTTAAAAAATCAGATGCCCGCAGTGAACCAGGAATGGAAGCAAATGGGTGAAGCCAATTAAGCACAGGAGACTGGGGAGTGATGTAGCTAACTGGGAAACAGAGGCCCTGTCGGAAGGGAGCAACAGCTTTTTGGGTGTAACTTTGTGTTGCCTTGAATAACTCTGGGTGTGGGGTTGCCAGGCTTCTAATATAAGAGAAGCACACCGTTCGAATTTCATGAAATGCTTTTGTTTTAAATATCGGCAACTGATTCAAAGTTGAAAAAAATGGCCTAAGCAAGACAAATCTGAAGGCTGATCTGGCTGCCAATTTACAGCATGTGCCATAGTCTTCATTCTTTAGGGGAGCATGTGGGGGGACCTAATATTCAGATGGCTAGGGTAAGATGGTAGAGATGTCCCCTTAAATCCTATTCTCTAGTACTGACCCAGCATTTACGATTAGGGGGGTATTTAGTGAGAATCTTTGTCACCTGATTTCCTTGGTAGACTATTTTCTTTCATTTGTTGAACCCAAATACACTGCATGCCAACCATGTTCCGATACAAAGAAGAATGCTATGTAGTATTAGCTCTCAAGTCTCAGCCGAAAACCTTCTGTCAGTATGTTTCTGTACACAGGAGGTGTCAGAGCAAAAATGGAAAGCTTCATTGTGAAGGGAGCATTTGGAAATACATCACAACCTGGATTTTCCGAATCTGTTTTCTAACTACACTTCTACTATGTTCTTCTTTGATGCTACAGAAGGCTTTCACATATGTACCTTTATCCAAAGATAGATTAGCTTTTTGAAAATTAGGAAATATATAATTAAAAAATTACAATTGTGTATAAACTTTTACATGTTTATATATGTAGAGGTAACATATATGTGCGTATAGATTCAGACTGAAAGAAGGGAGGGAAAGATGAATTGCATTGAGTCCAGTAATAAAAACTTGTGATTGTATTTCTTTGTTGCCCTTCTGTTGGAGAGTTCAGAACCTAATTTGATTTACAGTCTCAGTAACTAGTTTGCTGTACCTGTGGTTTTTTTCTCTTCAGTCTTGATTTTCTAAACATATGTATACCTTCATATAACTTTCCATTACATGCACATGCATACTAAACATAGGAAATCTGTGCTCTTCATGGTTTGATTGCTCTGATTATTTATTTCTTATTTTCTATACCCTGAGAAATCATGTGTATCTTTGTTTCAAGTTCTATTTTATTTTTATTAGAAATAGGCTAGAGGGGTAGAGGGAAAGAACAGGAGAGAAAAGAAATAAGTCCACACACACACACACACACACACACACACACACACACACACACACGGCTAAGTGGAGTATAAACTGGTCTGGTTTTTCTTAAGCAGCAGAGTGAGTTCACTGCTGGGAGCTGAAGAAGATAAGATCGAGGGTCCTATTTCTCATCTTTTGGCTTAAAGAGGACATTGTTTTAGACTGAATATTGAAAACTTGTTATTCTGTCAAGGCATTACCCATATCTATCTTATATGCAAAAGACTATTTCTTAAACATTTTCTGAGAATTAGAGACAAGTTATAAAGCGCATAAATGAAGGAAAACTTACAAATCCAGTGTGATAAATCTGTTTCAATGTAAACAATAAGTCAATCGTAATAGCTAGGATAGCAAACATTTTTAAACTATTCATCCTGTGCAATGAACTGGATCTTCTGAAGGTGGTAGAATATGGTCCAGGGATTGGGAGGGGGAATTTTCTACTGATAAGAACCTGTGTGTTTCTGTATGCATGCGCGTGCGTGCCTGTATTTGAAATTGCTGTGAGGGACTTGGAATGTCTATTGTTTCTTTTTGTTGTTGTTATTGTACGTCTTTCAATTTTACTTGTGCAATATCACTGTTATTTTTAATAAAAATGAGGTCCCATTATGTATATGATTTTGTAATCTTTTTTCATCTAAAATTTGTGTGAACATTTCTCCAGGCTAATATCTACATCATCACTTTCATTCATTCATTCATTCATTCACTTATTTATTATTGTGTTATGTTAGTCATCATACAATACATCATTAGTTTTTGATGTAGTGTTCCAAGATTCATTGTTTACGTATAACACCCAGTGCTCCATGCAATACATGCCCTCCTTAATACTCCCCACCAGGCTCACCCATCTCCCCTCTAAAACCCTCAGTTTGTTTCTCGGAGTCCACAGTCTTTCATGGTTCGTCTCCCCCTCCGATTTCCCCCCTTCACTTTTCCTGTCCTTCTCCTAATGTCCTCCATGTTATTCCTTATGCTCCACATGTAAGTGAGACTATATGATAATTGACTCTCTCAGCTTGACTTATTTCACTCACCATAATCTCTTCCAGTCCTGTCCATGTTGATACAAAAGTTGGGTATTCATCCTTTCTGATGGAGGCATAATATTCCATTGTATATATGGACCACATCTTCTTTATCCATTCGTCTGTTGAAGGGCATGTTGGTTCTTTCCACAGTTTGGCTATTGTGGCCACTGCTGCTATGAAGTTGGGTTACATATGGCCCTTTTTTTCACTACATCTGTATCTTTGGGGTAAATACCCAGTAGTGCAATTGCAGGGTCATAGGGTAGCTCTATTTTTAATTTTTTGAGGAATCTCCACACTGTTTTCCAAAGTGGCCACACCAACTTGCATTCCCACCAACAGTGTAAGAGGGTTCCCCTTTCTCCATATCCTCTCCAACATTTGTTGTTTCTTGCCTTGTTAATTTTTGTCATTCTCATGTGGTTTTGATTTGGATTTCCCTGATGGTTAATGATGTTGAACATTTTTTCATGTGTCTGCTAGCCATTTGTATGTCTTCATTGGACAAGTGTCTGTTCATTTCTTCTGTCCATTTTTTGACTTGATTATCTGTTTTTTGGGTGTTGAATTTGAGAAGTTCTTTATAGATCTTGGGTATCAGCCCTTCGTCTGTAGTGTCATCTGCGAATATCTTTTCCCATTCCGTGGGTTGCCGCTTTGTTTTGCTGACTATTTCCTTTGCTGTACAGAAGCTTTTTATCTCAAAAGTTCATTTTCACATTTGTTTCCCATGCCTTTGGAGATGTGTCTTGAAAGAAGTTGCTGTGGCCGATGTCGAAGAGGTTACTGTCTATGTTCTCCTCTAGCATTTTGATGGATTCCTGTCTCACATTGAGGTCTTTCATCCATTTTGGGTTTATCTTAGTGTATGGTGTACGAGAATGGTTGAGTTTCATTCTTTTGTATATAGCTGTCCAATTTTCCCAGCACCATTTATTGAAGAGACTGTCTTTTTTCCACTGGATATTTTTTTCCTGCTTCATCGAAGATTATTTGACCATGGAGTTGAGGGTCTATATCTGGGCTCTCTACTCTGTTCCATTCATCTATGTGTCTGTTTTTGTGACAGTACCATGCTATCTTGGTAGTCACAGCTTTGTAATAAAGCTTGAAATCAGGCAACGTGATGCCCCCAGCTTTGTTTTTCTTTTTCAGCATTTCCTTGGTGATTCAGGGTCTTTTCTGGTTCCATACAAATTTTAGGATTGATTGTTAAAGCACTTTGAAAAATGCCAATGGTATTTTGATTGGGATGGCATTGAAAGTATAGATTGAAGCAGAAAAAGCATTTGACAAAATAGAGCATCCTTTCCTGATTAAAACTCTTCAGAGTATAGGGATAGAGGGAACATTCCTCAACTTCATAAAATCCATCTATGAAAAATCCACAGTGAGTATCATTCTCAATGGGGAAAAGCTGAGAGCCTTCCCACGGAGATCAAGAACAAGACAAGGATGCCCACTCTTGCCACTATTGTTCTACTAGAAGTCTTAGCAACAGTAATCAGACAACAAAAATAAATAAAAGGTATTCAAATTGGCAAAGAAGAAGTCAAACTCTCTCTCTTCACAGATGACATGATACTTTTTGTGGACATCCCAAAAGACTCCACCCCCAAATTACTAGAACTCATACAGCAATTCAGTAATGTGGCAGGATACAAAATCAATGCACAGAAATCAGTTGCTTTCTTATACACTAACAATGAAACTGTAGAAGGGAAATTAGAGATTCCATTCCATTTCCAACAGCACCCAAAACCATAAGATACCTTGAAATAAACCTAACCAAAGAGGTAAAGGATCTACACTCGAAGAACTACAGAACACTCATGAAAGAAATCGAAGAAGACACAAAAAGATGGAAAAACATTCCATGCTCATGGATTAGAAGAATAAACATTGTTAAAATGTCGGTGCTGCCCAGAGCAATCTATGCTTTCAACTTTTGATCAGACATCCTAATCAAAATGTCTACTATTTCTAAATCAATATTCTTTGAGATGCTCCGTTAAAAATGTGATCAAGTAAGCGTGGAAAACACTATATTACCCATTTTTTTCTTGGAAATGTAAACATAGTAATGACTTATGAAAGTATGCCCACCATGAAGAACCTGTTGAATTTAGTTCAACCCAGTGTTTCCTCTACATTATTTGACTTTTGGCCCCTATTCTCCTAATAGCTGTGTTAACATTTCATTGAACTAGTATTCAAAAAAAGACCCCGGGTAAAAATAGCTTTGAAGATACAGAATTTCTCTTAAACTTATTTCTTTTGGCATGATTACAACAGCAAATGGGTAGTCATGGTTGTCATTGCCAACTATTGCTGAAAAGTGAATTCATGTTATGGGACATGTAAATAGAGAGTCTCAGCTATGTATAGAAATGAACAATGGAAAATATGGGAAAATAAAAAAATGCTTTAACATACCAACCTTCAGTGAAGTTGTTTTTCTTTTCAGGTGTAGCCATCAGTCATTTTATCATGCCCTACAAAAGTAATTCCATATACAAATAATTTACTGTGTTAGCCAAACTGTTATTTCTACACTTGGCCCCATTCACTTGCTTCACTCTTTACTGGGAGAACAACTGATCAGGTTCTTGGATAACATCTTTGATATTCCTGTACCTACTTCTTTGGGGGTGGGGGGTGGGGGACAAAAATACTCTTCTACCTCATGTTACTTTTAGTCATGTGTCTTGTTTTTTTGGTTCTGTTTTGTTTTGTTTTTAAGCTTTTTATCACTTTGGAATTGTGCTACCATTTAGAACATGAGTTAAGGGGCACCTGGGTGGCTCAGTCCTTAAGTGTCTGCCTTCAGTTTGGGTCATGGCCCCAGGGTCCTGAGATCAAATCCCATGTCAGGCTCCCTGCTCAATGGGAAGCCTGCTTCTCTCTCTCCCACTCCCACTCCCCCTCCTTGTGTTCCCTTTCTTGGTGTGTCTCTCTCTGCCAAATAAATAAAATCTTTAAAAAAAAATGAGTTAAGAACTGTTCATCAAATTTGATATATCCCTGTTGTGTCATTGAACCAAAAAAATTCTGTTCAATTGTTCTCAGTGCTTATAATTAAGCTCCTTGGTAACCAACACACAATCGCTCCTTAATGCCAGTTTTAGCTTCATCTAGGCTATTGGCCTTTAGAAAGTTAATTGAAGAGACAACTCCGTTTATTCTGAATTCTATCTTGGGGGCAAGTTAAACCCTTGGATGGATACATGCGTCTGTAATAAAGTCAATACTGCACATGAATAAATGGTGATAGGAAAAGACATCAGAGGAAAGTCAAAATAACTTTTGTGTCTCCCACTAATAGTTCTTGGCTTTCTATAGCATTCTTGAAAATCTGGTTATATAAATGATTTTTTTTTTAAATCAAAGCAATAAAGTATTCCCATTGTTTGAGAGGAAAAAACTGGGACAGTAATAATGTTAAGTGATTTACCAAATATGTGGTTAATGATGGGTTAGAGCTCAGATAAACATTTTTTTTTTCTAATCTCCTGATTGTGCTTTTTCTGAAGTTAGGCTTTTGTGTCCTTAAAATCATGTGCAAAGAGTATACTCTTATTTTCTAATTTCTGCCTACGAAATGTTTGAATTAGTGGCTTCTTCAAGTTTAAAATTTCATTCAAAACCCTATTTTTTAACCTATGACACACATATATGTATATATAGAAAAGCAAACAAATCATATAACTCAGTGAAATTTCAGTGAGTACAACCTGGTAATCCATCACTCAAATTAAGAAACTGTATATTGCCAGCTGCTGAGAAGTCCCTCTCATACCCATCCCAGTCACTAGCACTCTCTTCCAAAAATAACCAGTATCCTGAATTATTTGCCTTTGTAACTTTATATAAATAAAATTATATTGAACTCTTTTGGCCTACTTCATTTACATTTTTGTCCATATTGATAGTGAATCCAGAACCATCCACATATATAGAGATGTCTGATTGGACACCTGGGTGGCTCGGTTAGTTAAGCATCTGCCTTTGGCTCAGGTCGTGATCCTGGGATCAAGTCCTGCGTTGGACTCCCTGCTCCATGGGAAGCCTGCTTCTCCATCTGCCTCTCTTTCTCTCTCTCTCATGAATAAATAAAATCTTAAATAGACATCTGATTTATGGAAAAGATGGCACTGAAGAACAGTAGAAAATTGATAAATTTTCTTCAATAAATAGTGCCGGAACAATTGAATATTTGTATGGGAAAAATAAATTTTGACTCTATACCATCCACAGATCCATTCCAGATAGATTATAGACTTAAATGTGAATTGTAAAACAGCAAAGATTCTAGAAGATCACTCTGTTAACCTGGGTCATCTGAGAAGCAGATTCAAATAGGATTAGAAGTATAAGATAATTATTAGAAATACATTTGAGAGAAAATGGAAAAATAGGGAGGCAAGGAAGAGCTACCAGACTGTAACACTGGTCTGACTGTTCAAAGGAGAGAAGGAAGGAGTTGTGTGGGAAAGTATTAGACTGCAATGAAGTCGTTTGTTTGTTTTTTTTAAAGATTTTATTTATTTGAAAGAGAGCACATGACCTGTGGCGAGGGGCAGAGGAAGAGAGAAGCCGACTCCCCACCCAGAAGGGAACCTGATGTGAGGCTCAATCCCAGGAACGCAAAATCATGACCTGAGCTGAAAGCAGATGCTTAACCAACTGAGCCACCCAGGTACCCTGACTGCAGTGAAGTTCTAAGAAAGTTAAGAAAGGTTGATGGAGTTTTCCAGTGAAACCCACCCATCACGAGCAGTCTCAAAACCCCCAGCAGCAGGCCTGCTTTGGTTATCCCTGTCACTTTGTCTACTCCTAGCTAACGACTATGGGAAGCACGGGCCTCTCTGAATAAGTGGAAACAAAACAAAACAAAACAAAAAACCCTACTTCAGTCAATTAAGAACTTTGGCAAATCAAGAGGGAAGGAAAACCACAGGATGAAAAGATATTTCAGTTACACGTAGTCCATAAAGGAGCCTCATATAGCAAAAGTAAAGAATTTCTACAAATCAGAAAAACAACCCAATTGAAAAATGGGCACGAGTCTTGAACAGGTAGTTCACAGAATAGAATATGCAAATAGCTTTAACCATATGTAAAACATATTCTTTACATTATCAAAGAAATGCCGATAAAACCACATTAAAATAATGCACGTCCATCATAATGATTACATTTAAAATATAATGTTTGACATGAATGTGGAACAACCAGAACTCTCATACACTGCTGAATAAAATGTAAAAAAACCATTTGGAAAATGCTACCTACTATAGATGAGTATATATATACCTTAAATTCCTACATATTTGCCCCTAAAGTCATATACAAGAGTGTTCACAGCAGTGTTGTAAACAACACAAATGTTCATCCACAGAATAAAGTACAGTACATTCACACAAGGGAATGCTATGGGTAATAAAAGTAAACAAGTGCTGCTTTCATTATTTTATAATTTTGGAGCTATTCCCCATTTCATGTTTTTGTTAGTAAGGCAGGTTTTGGGGTGGAATAAATGCAAGGATTTCTATCCTTCAGGAGTTTACAATTTTATAGGATAGAAAAATATGTAGAGGGAAAACTTTTAAGTATAATGCATTAACTGGTAGGAAGGGGCTGAAATTAGTGCTCTGTAACTTCAGTATAGGCAATGATTTTCTTATTGGTGGCCCTAGATTTCATAGGGAAGGTAGTTTATGAGCTGCTTCTTGAATTATGAATTGCATTTATATGTGTGGACATACTAGAGTTTAAATTAGTGTTTAAGGAAGTATTGAACAAAAAGTTGCAAAGAGTGGGGCACCTGAGTAGCTCAGTGGGTTAAAGCCTCTGCCTTCGGCTCAGGTCATGATCTCAGGGTTCTGGGATCGAGCCCCGCATCAGGCTCTCTGCTCAGCAGGGAGCCTGCTTCCCCCTCTCTCTCTGCCTGCCTCTCTGCCTGCTCGTGATCTCTCTCTCTCTCTCTGTCAAATAAATAAATAAAATTAAAAAAAAATAGTTGCAAAGAGTATTTGCAGATAAAAACTGCAAGGTCTTTGTGATTACCTAAACATAAATAACTTGTAAACTGAGGTGTTAATATTGAGAAGATAGACCTTATAATTTTAAGGTCTATGAATAACCTCTGTCTTGTTCTTCTTTCCCATTTCTACGTATTTTCTTGGATTCTTTGGCATTGTGAACTTCTATGAATCTGAGAAATTCAATGAACGCACAGCCTTTTTTTTTTTTTTTATCTTTTATTTCCAGGAAAACAGCTGCAGATTATCTCAAGATTTATTTTATCTAACCTTATCCCGGTTGGTCAGAATATATAATAGTGGGGCGATTTACTTTTTGTGTGTTAAATATGTGGATTATGTTCTTGACTAAATTCTTCTTTGGCATACAAAAGAGGAGAAGGGGGTCAAACCCCTTTCTTAAACTCTGCTATACTTTCTGATAACCCATGAAACTGTCCATGTCTCAGCATGTGCCATAAATCCTCTAAAGTTGAAGTACACATGGGTGCCCAACAAATGTGATCACAGAATTAGAAAGTATCACCAGAAATAACGTACAGAGAGCCTTTAACTTTTTAAAGCTGTTTGTTTCCTGATTTTTTAAGTCAAAATTAGAGATTATGATAAAATCAATGACCATCCTAAAATTAAGAATGTTGTGTCATAGTTGGAAAAGGATAATGGCGCTACCAGAGGGTTTTCTTTTTCTCAGATGTTATAATTATCCCTAAGAAATAACAAACTTCCTACTGGTTTTGAACAGAAACTGCTTAACTTCCAGCAAGACATGATTTAGTTGAAAAACATGAAAATTCAAGTGCCATCAAATAGGGAAACATCTCCAAAACTCACAGAATTGGTGTTAGCCACTTGGAAGAAAATCCTAGAGACAGAAATGCAGTATCATTACTTTTGATGGGTTGGGACAATGTATGAAGAATTAGGAAAGTTTACAACTCTGAATCAAAGAGATTCAGAAGATTTGGGCTTTAATAATGAGAAATTTGGGGAATACCTTAAATTTATGTAGCATATTTGGTTTACATATGGACAGGCTGATACATCATTAAATTATGCATAAATAATAGGTTCAATAGATATAAAATATAAATTCTAAGTGATAAACGTCATAGTTCATTGACCATTTTTCATTCTTGTAGTGTTACATAATATAAGTGGTGCATTTACAATGTGTAGCATCTTGAGTTTATGAGATACAGTGTTAAGAATAAAAAAAGTGTATATAAATGCAGTTTTAGGGTAAACATCACCCTGTTATAAGACTCCATTATAATCTAGCCTTATACTCTACTTCAATTTTTTGCATTCCTCTTGTGTTAAAATTTCAATAATCAAAGATCTCCTTTTCTAAATAAAAGATTTTCTTTTTCTGTCAAACTTTATTATACTTATTTGTATAGATTTCTCAAACTTAGTGAAAAGTAGTGATTCCACTATTTTGCTTTTTCTTTTTATTATTTTTTAAAGATTTTGTCAGTGTGCACATGCACAAGCAGGGGGAGCAGCAGGCAGAGGGAAGCAGGCTCCCTGCTAAGCAATGAACTTAATGCGAGACTTGATTCTAGGACGCTGGGATCATGACCTGAGCCAAAGGCAGACACTTAACCGACTGAGCCACCCAGGCATCCCCATTTTGCTTTTTCATGTTCTTGATCTGTTCATGTATGATCCTTGCCAAATATTCTATGTGTGTGCACTTATAGGCAATGTATCTCTAGTGTTAATCAAACTCTCAAGGGAATTGTTTTCTAAGAAATATTAAGTATCCTATGTCTTTTGGGTTTTTTTTTTATCTAGACTAAATGCTGCAATCAAAAGACATAATGTATCAGAATGGATAAAAAAAACAGGCCCCATCTGTATGTTGCCTACGAGAGACTCAATTTAGACTTAGTTACCTGCAAATTGAAAGTGAGGGTGTGGAGAAATATTTAACATGCAAATGGAGTTCAAAAGAAGGCCAGTGTAGCAATACTTATATTGGACAAACTAGACTTTAAAACAGAGACTGTAAAAAAGAGAGACAAGGGCGTTATATAATCATAAAGGGGATAATCCAACAAGAAGATATAACAATTGTAAATATTCACCCGACATGAGAGAAATATATAAACAATGCAAACATAAAGAAACTAATTGATAATAGCACAATAATAGTAGGGTATTTTAACATCCCACTTACATCAATGGACAGATCATCTAAACAGAAAATAAAGAAACAATATCTTTGAATGACACACTGGACCAGATGGACTTAATAGATATATTCAGAACATTCTATCCTAAAACAGCAGAATGACATTCTTTTCAAGTGCACGTGGAACATTTTCCAGAATAGATCACATATTAGGTCACAAAACAGGCCTCAACAAATATAAAAATGTTGAAATCATAGCATGTGCCTTTCTGACTACAACTGTATGAAACTAGACGCCATCCACAAGAAAAATATTGGAAAGACCACAAATACATGGAGGTTAGACAACATGCTACTAAATAATGCAGAAGTCAACCAGGAAATCAAAGAAGAAATAAGAAAATAAATGAAAATGAAAACACAATAGTCCAAAACCTTTGGGATATAGCAAAAATGGTCCTAGGAGGGAAGTATATAGAATACAGGCCTACCTCAAACAAGAAAAATCTCAAATAATATAACCTTACATGTTAAGGAACAAGAAAAAGAACAATAAAGGCTAAAGCCAGAAGAAAGAAGGAAATAATAAAGATTAGCATGGAAATAAATGATATATAAAACCAAAAATACAACAGATCAATGAAACCAGGATCTGGTTCTTGGAAAAAAATTAATGAAATGGATAAACCTCTAGCCAGACTTATCAAAAAGAAAAGTGAAAGGACCCAAATAAAATCACAAATGAGAAAAGAAAAATAACACCACAAAAATGCAATTATAAGAGAAAATTATGAAAAACTATATGCCAACAAAGTGGATAACCTGGAAGGAATGGACAAATCCTAGACAGACACATATAAACTATCAAAATGGAAACAGGAAGAAATTGAAAACTTGAACAGACCAATAACCAGCAAAGAAATTGCAAAGAAATTGAATCAATAATAAAAAAAAAACTCTCAACAAACAAAAGTCCAGGGCCAGATGGCCTCACAGATGAATTCTACCAAACATTTAAAAAAGAGTTAATATCTATTCTTCTCAAACTATTCCAAAAGATAGAAAAAGAAGGAAAACTTCCAAATTCTTTCTATGGTACCAAAATCAGACACCACTAAAAAAGAGAACTGCAGGCCAATATCCCTGATGAACATGGATGCAAAAATTCTCAACAAAATACTAGCAAATTGAATCCAATAATACATTAAAAATTATTCACCATGATCAAGTGGGATTTATTCCTGATTGCAAAGGTGGTTTTGTATTCACAAATCAGTGTGAAATACCACATTAATAAAAAAAAAAGAATAGGAACCATATGATCATTTCAGTAGATGTAGAGAAAAAATTTGACAAAGTACAATATCTATTCATGATAAAAATCCTCAAAAAAGCAGGTTTACAGGGAACATACCTCCACACGATAAAGGCCATATATGAAAAACCCATAGCTAATAATATCTTCATTGGGGAAAAACGGAGAACTTTTCCTCTACAATTAGGAACAAGCTAGGGATGTCCATTTTCACCAGTGTTACTTAACATAGCACTAGAAGTCCTAGCCACAACAGTCGGACAACAAAAAGAAATAAAAGGCATCCAAATTGGCAAAGGAGAAGTAAAACTGTCGCTATTTGCAGATGATGTGCTTACTCTATAGAAAGCCCAAAAGACTCCACCAAAATATTGTTAGAACTGATAGGCGAATTCAGTAAACTTGCAGGATATAAAATCAATGAACAGAAATCTGTTGCATTTCTATACACCAGTAATGAAGCAGCAAGAAGAGAGATAAAGGAATCAGTTCCATTTACAATTGTGCTAACACCAAGAAGATACTGAGAAATAAACCTAACCAAAGACGTGGAAGACCTGTACTCTGAAAACTATAAAACACCGAGGAAACAAACTGAAGAGGACACCAGGAAATGGAAAGAGGTTCCATGCTCACAGATTAAAAGAACAAATATTAAAATGTCTATACTGT
>CM052898.1:111602251-111645778 GCA_028534135.1 Potos flavus
TACCCTTTGACCCTGCCATTGCACTACTGGGTATTTACCCCAAAGATGCAGTACAAAGAAGGGCCACATGTACCCCAGTGTTCATAGCAGCAATGGCCACAATCGCTAAACTGTGGAAAGAGCCAAGATGCCCTTCAACAGATGAATGGATAAAGAAGATACGGTCCATATATACAATAGAATATTATGCCTCTATCAGAAAGGATGAATACCCAACTTTTGTTTCAACATGGACTGGACTGGAAGAGATTTTGCTGAGTGAAATAAGTCAAGCGGAGAGAGTCAATTATCATACGGTCTCACTTACATGTGGAGCATAAGGAAAAATATGGAGGACATTGTGAGAGGGAAGAAGGGAGGGGTGAATTGGAGGAAATCGGAGAGGCGGTGAGCCATGAGAGACTGTGAACTCTGAGCAACAGACTGAGGGTTTTGGAGGGGTGGGGGTGGGGGGTTGGGTGAGCCTGGTGGTGGATATTAAGGAGGGCATGTATTGCATGGAGCACTGGGTGTGGTACATGAACAATGAATCTTGTAACACTGAAAAAATAAAGTATTTGGGGAAAAAAATGTCTATACTGTCCAAAGCAATCTACACATTTAATTCAGTCCCTGTCAAAATACCACTAGCATTTTTCACAAGCCTAAAATTTGTATGGAATCACAAAAGACTGCGAATAGTTAAGGTAACCTTGAAAAAGAAAAGCAAAGCTAGGGTCATCACAATTTTGGACTTCAACTTACATTACAAAGCTGTAGGGATCAAGACAGTATGGATTGATGCGAAAATTGACACGTAGTTCAATAGAACAGAATAGAAAACTCAGAAATGGACACACAACTATATCATCAACTAACCTTCGATAAAGCAAAAAAGAATATCCAATGGGAAAAAGATGGTCTCTTCGACAAATGGTGTTGGGGAAACAGGACCACTTTCTCACACCATCCACAGAAATAAGTTCAAAATGGATGAAAGACCTAAATTTATGTGAAATTTGAAATAAATTGAACCATAAAAATCCTAGAGGAGAACACAGGCAGTAACCTCTTTGACATAGGTCATAGCAACTTCTTTCTAGACACGTTGCTGGAGGCCAGGGCAACAAAAGCAAAAATAAACTGTTGGGACTTCATCAAATTAAAAAGCTTCTGCACAGCAAAGGAAACAATCAACAAAACTAAAAGGCAACCTTCAGAATGGGAGAAGATATTTCCAAATGACATACCTGATGAAGGGTTAGTGTCCAAAATCTAAAAAAAACTTAGGAGACTCAACACCCCCAAAATGAATAATCCAATGAAAAATGGGCAGAAGACATGAGTAGACATTTTTCCAAAGAAGATACATGGATGGTCAACAGACTCATGAAAAGATGCTCAATATCACTCATCATCAGGGAAATACAAATCAGAACTACAGTGTAGTTGCCTCACCTGTGAGAATGACCAAATCAACAACACAAGAAAGAAAAGTTATTGATGAGGATGTGGAGAAAGGGGAACTTCTTGCACTGTTGGTGGGAATGTCAACTGGCACAGCCACTCTGAGAAACAGTATGGAGGCTCCTCAAAAAGTAAAAAGAGGACCACTCTACTTGGTAATTACACTACTAAGTATTTACCCAAAGAATGCAAACATACTAATTCAAAGGGATACATACATCCGATGTTTATAGCAGCATTATCTCTAATAGCCAAATTATGGAAATAGCTCAAATGTCTATCGACTGCTTACAAGACTGAATCCTTAAAGAGTAATGGCAATAGCAGGCTCATTTTTGTTTTCTCAGATTCCAGCTTAATGGTTATTACAGGATAAATATGCAGGTTTCCTGTTCGCCTCTTCAGATCCATTCTCCTTCTCTCTGCATGCTCTGTACCCTAAGAGACTGATCTTAATGAACTGCATCATCTGCTCACTAGCCTTCTCACTCTGCTGGGTTCAGCCAGTGGAAAAGGGAGGCAAGAATTTGGTGAGTGGGAAGAGAGCGCTCCGGATGTTTATCATTAACCGTTATGGGGCTATATTTGACAGATGAAAGCAAACTCTTCTACCTGTGGCGACATCTCTTTGCATGTGGCCCCATTTCAACAGCTCTCACTCTTATTGGGTTCTGATAATACTGCCCCCTCTCCTTGCTCCCTTTAAAGCCCAAGGGCTTCCTATTGTCATTAGTCCTTGTGATGCTTCACTGTTGGTTCCCTTATGCTACCCTCACCTCTCATTAATGCATCTTCTATTTACTTCTGGGACTTGGCTTGAAACCGTTGGTATTCAGTTTTTCTTCTTTGAGACAGAATTTTGAATGTAAGAATCTGAATACACAGAATACAATAAATGCCTTTTCAAGGCCATTAGAAGTGTAATATGTAGCTACTTTTCTAGAATATTTTCTAATTTTATTTTCAAATATATGTAATAATGTTTATTTTCAAAAAGAGTAACAGAAGGAAACTTTATTTAAATGATGTTTATGAATTTAGTTACACTATTAGTCAAATACCTCTCCTCAATTTTTTTTGGTATCTTTTTTGACTGACAGAATGCAATTTTCACTGAATAAGGTTAACTTATTCAGTGTTAATATATGTATTTCTTTCTTACAGGATCTTAAGATACTCTGTGTTCATTTTTACATTGGAAAGTTATTTATATTCATTAGATATAGAAAACCAAGTCACCAAGATAGAATGATTTGTTTAAAATCATAATATTTGTTAAACAGTTATAGGCTGGTTTTTAATATCAGTTTGGAAAGATCTTTATTCTCATTTTATTATAATACACTGCATCTCTGAGGATGTGAAGGAGTGTTATATCAATAATTTCATGTATAACGTTAAGAGTTAATTATTGGACATTTTTTATTCTGTCTGTATTCGTAATGGAAATTCATCTGAAATAAGTCATTTCCCTCTGCACAACTCTATTAAGAAAACACATTGTACTTTTTTAATAAACAAGAGGGATATATTTTTGCCTTATTAAAACTAAGAAAGTATATTCATTTTTGGAGTAAGGGCAATAATATCCTGTATTAAATGAAAAACCATTGACCCAGAGACCTTTTTATGAACATAATTAGTTTATCCTAAAAGAATTATTATGTTTGAGCCTGTAATTCCTTCTAGGTTATTAATAGGAAAGCATTATTTAGGACTGTCAGGAAAATCAATATTGAAACACTTATGTACAAGGTAAAAATGGTATATCATTATTGATGGTTATTTGATAGGGAAAAGTGTAGCCTCTACATGTATAGAGGTCTTACTTTCAATTAAGTATGCTTAAATAAAAAGATTGAGCTTCATTAAGGTCTTTGGGACCTAAATTGTTCATTTGTTTGTGGTTGGACCATAATCTATAATTATTTTATGAGGAAAATCTTGGCCTTGCCCATAGTTATTTCCTTAGGTGGCATCTATTCAGGATGGGTTTAGATTAAAGTCTTTAATGTCAACCCTAGAGTCCACTTACTTGATTTTTCGTCAATAATATAGAATGCTATATTCCATTCTTAGAAAATATTGCTGAATTCATAACTACCCAATTTCTGTGAGTAGGTTACTTAATATTAAATGGTAATTATTTGAAGGATATGCAGTTTAATTCTCTTGGATTATTGGTGCTGATTTGAACTTTTTTCTTAACTGACACACTGGAGAGAGAGAACATTTTCTACTTAGTAGCTCTTTACCATAGTGACTTAGAGTGAGGAAGAACCACACATGGGTAGGACAAAATAAATTAGGGTTATTTTGAAGATTGAAGAAGTTAATTTATCTTAAGCTTCTAGTACAGTATCTTCTATAGGGTAAACACTCAATATATGCTATCAGTTGTGATTATTTTATAGTTAATATTTTAAACTTCAGCTCAGATAAAGCTATGTTTTTAGAAACACTTTTACTGAACTCCTTGGTCTTAGCTTGAAATGAAGAGTATAAGTAGGATAAAATTTGCTTCTGTTATTATAAAAAAGTTATTGAGGGTATCATCAATAGTTTAGTTTCTCCTTTATGAGGACTCACAGGAGAAACTTTGAACAATTTTATCACTCGCTTGCTTTCCTTATGAATCAGAAAGCTTAAAGCATAATTTAACCTTTTCTAGATGACTCATGGTTATTAATAATACCAATTACATTGCAGAAATGGAGTTGTGTCCCGAGGTCCATTGAGTTACAGAGAAATATTTGCCCCACAGAGATGAGTGAGACAAGATAACTTGACTAGAGTTAACAAAAGCATTCTTGTTGAAAGAAAACTTGGAAATAGATTGTTTTCCTACAAAACATCTCATTGTATAAAAATTGAGTCAAGATCCTCATTTTATAAGGTGTGCAAAAATTCCTTTCATGAAAAATTTAGCTTAGCTGTATTTTTGTTACATTATAATTATTTGCTGTGGTGCTTATTTAGGGCCATTGTGTAGGGCCATGTTGGGTATTCCCTGTGCTATTACAGTCGGGCAATTTATAGAAGTCTGGAAGTAAGTGGATAGTATCCCTTGAAATTGTTCCAGGCGCAATCTTCATAATCTTGTAAGTGGATCTGCATTTATTATGTACTTATATCTCTATGTTTTACATAGACTATATTCATATAATAAAGCAAGAGTTTTTTTTAAAAAAGCTGTATTGCTGGGGCACCTGGTTGGCTCAATGCGTTAAAGCCTCTGCCTTCGGCTCGGGTCATGATCACAGGGTCCTGGGATTGAGCCCCACATCGGGTTCTCTGCTCAACGGGGAGCCTGCTTCCCTCTCTCTCTCTGCCTGCTTCTCTGCCTGCTTGTGATCTCTCTCTCTCTCTCTCTCTGTCAAATAAATAAAACCTTAAAAAAAAAAAACAACTATATTGCTATCACATAGCTGCTTTTCTATAGCAAATTTTAGTATTAAGTAACATAAAAATTGCTTACAAAGTATTTTATCTAAACTAATGTTGTTTAACTATACATTCCATTATCCTTAACTAACGTACCTTGAAAAAATAAAAATTAAATGCCTATCTAAATATAATAGCCTATCATGGGAGAAAAACCATGCTTTCCCATTCAAGTTAACTCCTTTTGAACAGTGAGTGAAGTACAAATAAGATTAAATGGATTTAAGTCTTTATATTGTTTTCCAAACATATATGTTTATCCGGTTATGCAAATAACAGTGAAAATAATAGAGTAATAGAGACATTTGTTTACAATATATATACCATATTGGCCAGATGCAGTTCAGCCAACCTCTGTGAAATGTGACAAAAAATACACCATTACTAAGAAAATACCATAAAATCAAAAATAGTAGTTGTAATTAAGTGGAAAAATACATGTAAAATCTAAATTAAAATAATAAAATGGCACTGCTTCTTCATATCTCTCAAATATTTATTACCCTCCAAAATTCAGTCTTGCATTACATATTCCTATGACCATTTGACATATCGAGTATAAGATCACTGGATTGTGGTTAAGCAAATAGTCTCACATTGACTCTAACACTTTATCAATACATAAATTGTAAACTATGAGAATCTTTTAATGGAGTTTTAGAAGCATAGTCTCATACCAATAAGCAATTAATGAATTTTTAATGACTACTTTCAAATACTAGCATCAATTGATATGAACATAAATATTTCATTCTTAGACATTGTATTAACATAAAGTGCCTTTTTTGGTGACATCAGTTAAATATTGTATGTGTTTTTAAATGTGAATACCTATATGTTTTACATGCTATCCATTCAGTGTGTCGCGGTGGGCAGTTTAACGATCTGAATGTTTAGTTTCTGGTATTTGGGTTGCATGATAATTCTGTTTGGTGCTCTTATCTCTGGCAGGTGCTGTGCTCCTGTGCTTGCTGTATTGTCTCATAATTTAGGGGGAATATTGATTTACTATCTCCCTGGGTTGAATGTATTTGGCATTATATATGCCAAATGATGCAAATTTTTTCAGCTCTTGAAGTTATTTGATAGATTACTGGAACCAACAAAGTCCCCTAGGTCTTCATTCTGTCTTTCAGAGCTTAAGATGGAGGAATTTATAACATGCCAAGCAACTTGTACCACAGCAGAACGTTCGGTTGCTGAGCCACAAAGCTAGCTTGCTAGTTTTCATTTTGTAAATATCAGCACCAGTTTTCATTTTCAGGTAGACTCTAAACTCAGTCTTGTGGAAACTGTCCATGTCTTGAACATTTATGCAGTAATTCTCAGTAGACTTGAAGAAAGAGGAAATTAAAATTAGCTGATTCACAAATTAAGGGAAGGGTATTTTCCTTGGAATTATGACACTTTTGTAGAGATTTTTGGCCAATAGTAAGAAAAAGAGACCAATAGCCCCGTGGTTATGGAAGGAAAATCCTGGATTTCCAGTGCAGAAGGAACTCATTAGGCATGGGGTCACGTACCTAGATTCTGGGCCTTGCTCTGTATCGAGTTATTGACTGAATTGAGGGAAGATTACTCCTTTAGGCCTCAATTTCTTTTCTGTATCATCTAGCCCTCATTCCTGAATTTGGGGCAGAAAACTTCTATGTTTTCTTTAGGCTCTAATAGTCTATATTTCTTTAAGCAACACTGTGCAAGGAATTTAAATGTCTTTACTAAACTCTCTTGGGATTAAATGAGACGGTGTAGTAATCATTTTCTGGATTTCTACATATCTTATTTCATAGATAGAAAATTAACTTTTTAAAAAACTAAATATTGAAGCATAACATACATAAAGTATGCTAATTAAAAATGTTAAGCTTGATGAATTTTTTTTCAGGATAGAGATTATACCATGAATTCTCTACCTATCAGAAAGTAGAATATTATTACTCCAAAAATCGCCAAAGGTAGCAGTTATCCTGATTTTTAACACCATAGATTAGATACACCTTTTATTGAACTTTATTAAAAAGAAAAAGGAATCATACTGTATATGCCTTTTTTGTGTCTAACTTTTTCGTTCAAAATTGTTACTGAGATTCACTCGTATTTCTGCTGGATCAGTAGTCCGTTTGTTTTCATTACTATATATTCCATTGGAAAAACTGTGTCAATTTATTTATCTTGTTGACAGCTTTTTGATTGTTTCTATGAATATGATTGCTGTGGGTATTTATATTCATGTCTTTTAGTTAATATTATGAATTTTGGTGGGGAATATATACCTAGAGTGTAATCGTTAGGCTATATGATATGCATATTTTCAGCTTTAGTAGACATCTGTAAGTTTTCCAAAATGGGTGTTAAAATTTACAAACCTGGCAATGATATGCTATGCTTCCTATCACACTTCCTTATAAACACTTGGTATTGTCAATGTTTAATGTGAGCCATTCTGGCAGGTGAATTTGTTGTTGTTGTTGTTGTTCTGGATAACTAATGAGATAGATTGACTTTTCCTGTGTTTATTTGGCATCTTTTGAAATTTAACTTTTGAGTCCAGAAAGGCAAATTTTATCAATAAATTTGCAGTGTAATGATCGATTATTGGAAAGTTTATATTCCTTCAAGTTAGCTACCAAATAAGTTTAGCTACTCTTATCTAAAAAGCTATGAAATTGTAGAACTCAAAAGTTTCCCTAGCCCAACCATATGGTAGCCTTGGCAGATGATGATACAACTTTTTCAGAAATATCTCTGTTTTGAGGCAGCCCCTTCCATCTGGGGAGAGCCCAAATTGTTATAAAACTCTTTCTTAATTGATTCAAAATCTGCCTTTACATAATTTTGGTCTGATAACCCAAATATTGTTTTTTGAACGATGCAGAATATATTGATACTCTTTCCTATCTGTTGAACCTTTACATATTTGAACAGAGCTATCCCTCTTGTGCTCTTTATGGTCTGTGTCTGAAGGCTGAACCTAGTTCTCACAACCATTTCCCATTTGTCTTTCTTGTTAGACCATTCATTCACTCTTCTACACATATATCTATGGATATACTTGAATTTGTCATTGACTATCCAAATCTATGGTATTTAAAGTTACATTTACTTTTCTGTAGATCATCCTAAAATCCTGAATCTTGAACCCACTATGATCTATAAGCTGTTATTAATGTTCAAGTTTAAATAAATACTCTGATACGAAGCAGCTCTACTATCACATGAAAAAAATATTCTATAGAAATGTGAGTTATGATCAGAGCCAAGGACACAGTCCATTTTTATAATAATATAGCATGTAAGTAGATAATAAAAGTGGTCATTGAAAATACATGTATGGGTGTTTGCAATCCTATACACTTTGCATTAGTAGGATATGAATTTTAGGCAAATGATATTATTTTATATCTCTCTTCCTTAAGCTAGTTTTCTATATTGAACATGACAGAAACATGAAGTTAACTAAAAGTATTGGTACATTTGGGCATAATGTATGCAACCCAGCTCTAATGTCAGGTGTTGTTACTTTTATTTGTTGAACTCTTCATGTGGCAGATTCTAGTTATTATATATTATTTTAGTTAATCTTTATAATGCAATTATTGCAGTTTTACAGGAGAAAGTAGATGTCAGAGGATGAGTAACTTGGTCAGTATCATAGTAGAAGTATTCAGTGGAGCAGAGTTTGATTCCAGGTTTGTGAAATTCAAATGCCCGTGTTCCTTCATGCAAATTTTGCTCCTTTGCACATGCACATGTCTGTATATTGTTTTAGCTTCCTAGAGATGCTCTAGCAAATACCACAGACTGGATGGTTTAGAACAACAGAACCTTACTCTCTCACAGTTGAGAGGCTAGAAGTCCAAAACTGGGTTGTTGGCAGGGAAGATTCCCACTGGAGGCTCTGAAAGAGTATCTGTTCAGTGCTTGTTTTCTACTTTCTGGTGGTTGCTGGCAATCCTTGGCATTCCTGGTTTGTAGATGCATCACTCTGATCTTTGCCTTCACATGGAATGCTTTCTGTGTCCAAATTTCTCTTATAATGCTACTAGTCATTGGATTTAGGGGCACCCTGAACCAGTATGACTTTGACTTAACTTGATTACATCTGTGGAGACCCTTTTTCAAATAAGGTCATATTCATATGTATTGGGAGTTGGGACTTCAAAATATCTTTTGGGGAGACACAGTTCGATTCACAACATGTCTATATAAAGGAAAATCCACATACACCCTGATTTTTATTTGGAGATAGTTAGCATATAACAGCAAAATAGCATATAGGTAGCAGATGTTTTTATTAAGTCAAACAAAGATTTTGATAATTAACATTTTCATTAAACTGTGTCTATGCAGTAATCATAGATGTACTGCAATTGCCAATATTAAGAGCATGTATACAAATGATTTTCAACTATTTGCAACCACTAAAAGTGAAATAAAAGTATTAAGTGTTTACAATTATTGAATTGTTACTTCTGAAACAACTACAATGTATTTTCTTATTTAAAAATAACTATACTCCAGTATAAAATCTGTTATTTTTAAGAAAGTCAATGTCTTTATAGATAATTTCCTTTGAAGGGAAGCTTAAAATTTATGGTTTCCAGTTGTCACTAAATTATTTTACTTGAGTGTACTATTTGCTTTCTTTAAATAAACCAATGTGGAAACAACATTTGAAAGCACAAATATGCATTTATGGATACAACTCTGATTTATCTGGCATGGCAGAACTTCAGCCATCATTTGTCTTCTTTTTAAAAAATACTTAATTGTGGTAAAAAGTACATAACTAGAATTGCTCCTCTTAATGATTTTTAAGTGTATAGTTAAGTGTTAAATATATTCATATATAACAGATCTCTTGAACTTAATTTTGCAAACCTGAACCTATACTCAGTGAACAACAACTCCTGATTTCTCCCTCCCTTCAGTCCTTGGCAACCATTATTCTACTTTTTATTTCTATGAGTTTGACTAATTTAAATTCTTCATATAAGTGGAATTGACAGGATTTGCATTTTTGTGACTGGCTTACTTTATTAGCATAATGTCTTCAAGGTACATTGATGCTGTATCCTGTGACAGACTTCCTTACTGTTTAAGCCTAAATAGTATTCTATGGTTTATGTGTACCCCATTTTCTTTTTTACATTTATCTGTCAGTGGATATGGATTGCTTCCATCTGACTATTGTGAGTAGTGCTGCTATGAACACAGAGGTGCAAATATTTCTGAATTATCTGATATGTGTATACATTATTCAAGTCCTGATATAAGGATATTATAAACTTACTGATGAAGATAAATAAGAGACAACTGTGATTCACATATTCTCAATCCTTGTGTGACTCTGCTGCCTCAACACAATGCATTTCGTTGTTTACTTTTTCTTTCCCACATTGGATAATAAGCTAACCTTTGGTTCTCTACCCTCCAGTCTTGGAACATAGCCATTTAAGTAGAGTAAAAAGCTTAAAAGGAGAACAGGGCTGCAAATGCCAACAAAAATCTGTTTACTCAAAGGCACTTTGTCAAACGATGTGCAAAAAAATTTACTGATTCTATCAATGTTCAGCATGTTTATTGAGAGCCTACCATGGGTCAGACTCTATTCTTTAAGAATAGAACAGTGAGTAAATCAGGAAAAATCCCTGCCCTTTTGGAGCTTATGTTTTTTGTGAGACAAATGAGTGTATATGAGTGGTGTCATGATGATGCCTCTGTGTATTATATGTTAGGGAGAAATACTTGTCAATAAGAAAAGAGTTGATAAGAATAGGAAGTGTCAGAGGGCATAATTTTACATAAGGTAGCTAAGAGAGGCCTTACTGAGGTGACTTTTGAGTAAATATTTGATAGTAAGGGGTGAATCATGGGGTTATGTAAGAGCATTTCAGGCAGTGAGAGCATCGAGAACAAAGGCCCTGTGGTGAGACAGGCCTAGTGATGATGTCACTGTCACTCAAATAGAGGGGTGGGAAGACAGTGGGAGCAAATAAAGTCAGAGGGAGCAAAGGATTTGTAGATCATTATAAAGACTCTGGTTTGTACTCTGATTGAAATGGAAAACTGTGGACTTGTGAGCAGAGTAGTGACATGCTCTGACATAGACTTTCAAATAATCACTCTGGCTGCTAGATTGATTAGAGACATCTTAAAGGATGGCCAGTCTCTGTTAATTGTGTGTGTGTCTGTGTGTGTGTATACAATTTTTTTTTTTTTTTAATGGAAGTGAAGGAGACATTTTGGCATACTGGAATTAGGCCAACAGTATACTTCTTGCTGAAGGAATTTCAACATAGGTCACTAAATAGATTTTACAAGCCCACTTTATGGAATTATTCAAGGTATTGGGGCTAATAGGTAAATGACATCCTCTTCCTTCAAGAAACACAATTTGATTGTAATACAAATTCACTTGTATAAATTAATAATAATAAATTCTTCATAATAAGAATAAATATAGGAATGTGGAAGAAAAAACATTTGATTTATACTGTGGCGATCTAGGATAGCTTCACAGATGATGATATATTTGACTTGGGCCTTGAAAGAATAATAGAAAATTGACAGGTTAAAAAGGTAGAGAAACAGGCATTCCAAACCAAGGCACAAAAATTCTTTGTTATTGTAGGTACTGAAAATGTACAAATACTGTGATATTTGTCCTTAGTTTAGAGGGAAAATATCCCTCTTAGTTTTGAGGGAAAATGTCCCACATTTACCTAATCACCCTCCCAATTTTCCATTCCCCCCCATATATTTGTGATCTTTGTGCTTTTTAAAGGATTTCCAACATAATACTGAAAGTAGTTATTGAATGTTAACTTTTTGTGGGAAAATTCAAAAGAATTCCTTTAGTTACCTATTTGCATTTCTATTGGGCGAAGAGTGGGTGTAGGAAGAAGCAAAAATAACTGGGTTGAAGAAGGAAAGGGTATATTTTTTACACTATCATTTTTCTCCCCCCTCTATTTCTTCTCTCCCTCCACTCTTTGTTTCTGCTGTTTTGTCTGACTCTTTCCTCTCACACCAGAGTCTGCTCTGATCTGGCTATAATTTTAAGTTCATGTTACTTATATTTATAACTTAATTTTTTTTTAACAAGGTAAACATTTTATAAATTGTCTAAAAAAAATTGAGTATTCTTATTTTTGTTGCCTGTGATTTAGTTTTCCTAGACAGAAAAAAAGTTTCTCAACTTAGTTATAGGTATATTCATTATTGATACTTGGCTGAATACGGTTCATTTTCAAAATGTAATTTAACTTTTGGCCTATTTTTTTTAAAGATTTTTGCTATGAATTCATGAAAATGCTGTATACTTGCCTTACCTTTATTAAATAGCAATTCTTGAGTGTATAATGTGAACTTCAACAGATGTTTTTTTCAGCTAGTGACTTTTGGAGGTTAAGTATTCTATTTTTAAATTTACTGTTCAGGGGAAAAAATATCTAAGGAAGCTTTGAGATTATTTCTAGTTATGAAGAGAAACTGTTTAGGGATGACATTTGCACTTGAGAGCTGCTGCAGAAATGGGTTCATCTAGTTAACCTTCATCCGAATTGCCATCTTATATGTTATCCTATGAAGCAACAGGAGAAGGAGAAAATGTTAATAAGGAAGCTTTTCAGGATTAATTTTTTTTCATTTTCAGAAAGTGAAGTGTTCGCCACTTTCCATGTTAAATAAGGTTTCTTGCTTGGCAACATAGGCTTTGCTGCAGTAATTGTGTGCTCGCAGCAAATACTTGATGGTGGAGAAGACAAGTGCAAAAAGCAATTTTTGCAACAGCCAACCAGAACAGCCCGTTCTGTTCCCAATAAATTAATGGATTTAACCTTGCAGCTGTAGCAGTGTTATTATGCAAATATACTCTGAGTATTTTGAAAGCCAACTGATTCTCTATAGAGAAAGTTGTTTCTTTCTTCCTCAGAATTCTGAATGACTAGATAATTGACACATTGTATAACCACGTTAAGTGAAGAAAAAAAATATTTTCAGTAAATCTGAGTTTTACTTTATGTTTCAATGTTTTCAGCAATTTACTGGGGCTTTTACTTAGAAAAATATTATTTAGCACAGTAAATTCAAGTGTCCACAGACAACCTCCTAGAGAAGGAAAGGAAGGAAAAATATTGTATAGCTCTTTGTGTTATATTTTTAATTCGGGCAGAAATTAAGATTTCCTTTAGTGTTATTCAAGTGTAACAGCCTGATTGTACTGAATATCTTTGAAGCAGTGTATTTGGATTCTGGTCCATGATAGATGAGAGAACGATGCACTAATTACTTGATCAAGTCGATAGCCACTTCGGTGTTTAAAGCTGATCTTAGATTTATACCACATATAAAACACTTACAGTTGAAAGTTCACACTTGGTAATTGACCAATTGGGAAGATCACTCAAAGGGCTCTTCACTAGATTGAAGTTCCATTGCTAATGAAATCTTAGATTTAAAAATATTTAAAAAGAGAAAAAATAAGAGTGGGAACATTGGTGGCTTCATTCTGATAAGGCTGTAGCCAGCTCATTGGGAAAATGTTGATCTTGGTCATCAGTTCAACCATTTTATATGAACAATATGCATATATCATGATTTGTATTGTCATGGCTGATACTCATTTTAGGTGAGCTTTATACTCCTAGGTCATATAAAATCAATTTAAAAAATATTTAAAGTGTTTTGAAACCATTCTGTACATAGATATTAGGGATTATAATAACCACAGCTGTATAGTTGAAAGACCGCTACTTTGCAATCTGAAGTCCTAGATTTTTTTGCTTTGGTTTTTCTTAACTTCTTAAAAAGTCTTCATCTAAAAATAACAATGCCTTAGAATAGATTTAAATGAGAGCAGATTTAAATACATGTAGAAGAGCCTTATAAACCTTAAGTCAAAGATAAATATATTATTTTTTAATGATATTAGTTTATATTTATAGTCTTTATCTTTTAGTAAAATATTTCACCACAAGCTAATAATTCTTGCATTTGCATTCCAAACAAAATGTTTTGAAATTTGTATTTGTTTAAAAATTTTTATTAAGTCATTCTAGCAAAATAAATATAAAAATTAACAATCAAATTTGATAACTGTAAGATTGCCATTACTTTTCAAAAAAAACCTTTGTCATGCATACCCTTTGCACTACTTATCATCCAATCCATTTTTTCCTATATTTTTTTACAGCATCCTGATTACTTATGTATCTACTATTCAATTTTTATTTATGTAAATGCTTCTCCTCTATCATATCTCTGTTTTCTTCTAGTCTAAAGTCACTGCTAGACTAGCAGTGGCTCTCTCCTGAATTTGGGATTTGTTATTTCTTTGCTTTTAATCCTTAGAGCTTGACACGTATGTTTGCACCCTTAAATAATACACTGTTTAGTTTTCATGCCTTTGGACTTCATGATCATGTTGAATTTCTACTCTTGGGACTTTTTTTTTCCATTTAACATATCATTTTGTCATTCATATCATAATATTAATTAAAATAATTTATATATTACATATGCCATGCATATTATATGCTGTTCATCTCTGTATTATATTTCATCATGTGAATATACCATTATTGATTTATTTTTTATTTTTAATTTTTTAAAAAATTTTTAAATATTTTTAATTTTTTTTTAAGATTTTATTTATTTATTTGTCAGAGAGAGAGAGCACAAGCAGGCAGAGAGGCAGGCAGAGGCAGAGGGAGAAGCAGGCTCCCTGCTGAGCAAGGAGCCCGATGTGGGACTCGATCCCAGGACTCTGGGATCATGACCTGAGCCAAAAGGCAGCCGCTTAACCAACCGAGCCACCCAGGCGTCCCAAATATACCATTATTAATTTACTTTTTCTCCTGTCAATAGTATTTGGTTTCTTTTGAGTATTTTTGTTCCTTTTCTTTTATATTTCTAATACAGGCGGTTCGTATATATAGCTGATTCTCATCTTTCATGGCAGTTATGTTTTATAAAGTTGATTAGAGCACAGAATTAACTAATACTAAATCATTGACTCTAGGGGAAATACAGGGTTAGGTTTCTGAGAGCCTCTGGTCACATTTTCCTCAGTCAATTAATACATAGCCTTTTTTTATGTATGTTTCTGATTAAAGACACCATATGTAATATGTATTGTTGATCCATTAAGAGCGGACTCATGGCCAACAGCACTATAACTCAAGGCTGAAAGAAGCTTCTCTAACACGTGGATTTTCTCCATGAGGCACAGCATAGCTTCTCACACTTAGTAGCACCACACAGCACTTCAGTGCTACCCTTGGAGACCATTGTAGACAGAAAAAACATATGCAAAAGGAACAAAAATGCAAAAAAAAAAAACAAAACCCAAAACTCAAAAAAAAAAAATCGTGCCACTAAATAGACTACAGGAAGGATACTGATTTATGAGAGCTGAAATAAGCAGAGGGTCTTTTTTTTCAACCTCAGGTGGGAATGTATACATAAGATGATATAAATTTGCTACTGTGTGCATGTATATATATTTGAATGGCAACAAAAGCACAGCAAGTTACAAATAAATTTTAGAGAATAGGTGAAATCACAAACAGGGAATTCATGAATGAGAATAGACAGTATGTATTTTACTGAAGTGCTTCTTGAACCCTGGCTTAGTAATAGTCAGATTTCTGGGCCTACTCCCTGAGATTTTGCTTTAGTGAGTCTGGAGTAGGGCCCAAGAATTTGCATCTCTAACTAGTTTTTGGGTGATGCTGATAATGCCAGTTCATGGAACACACTTTGCAAAGCTTTTTTTTTTTTTTAATTAAAAAATTCTTTATTTAAAAATATTCAATTTAGCAAACATATACTGTGTTATTAGTTACCAAGGTAGAATTCAGTGATTCATCAGTTGCATTTAGCACCCAGTGCTCATTATATCAAGTGTCCTCCTTAATACCCATCACCTGATTACCCCTTCCCCCCACCCACCTCCCCTCCAGCAACCCTCAATTTGTTTCCTAGAGTTCAGCATCTCTGTATAGTTTGCCTCCCTCTTTATTTTCATCTTATTTTATCGTTCCTTCCCTTCCTTATGTTCATCTGCTTTGTTTCTTAAATTCCACATATGAATGAAATCATATGGTATTTTTCTCTGACTTCTTTCTTAGCATAATACCCTCTAGTCCATCCACATCATGGCAAATAGCAAGATTTCATTCATTTTGATGGCTGAGTAATATTCCATTGTATACACACACACACACATACACACACACACGCACGCACACACACATACATACTATCTCTTCTTTATCCGTTCATCTGTTGATGAACATCTGGGCTCTTTCCATATTTTGGCTGTTGTGGACATCACTGCTATAAACATTGGGGTGCATGTGTCCCTTCAAATCACTACGTTTATATCTTTTGGGTGAATACCTAGTAGTGCAATTGCTGGATTGTGTTGGGTAGTTCTATTTTCAACTTTTTATGGAACCTCCATACTGTTTTCCAGAGTGGCTGCACCAGCTTGCATTCCCGCCAACAGTGTAAAAGGGGTTCCCTTTCTCTGCATCCTCGCCAACATCTATTATTTACTAACTTGTTAATTTTAGCCATTCTGACTGGTGTGAGGTGCTGTATCATTGTAGTTTTGATTTGTATTTCCCTGATGCCAAGTGATGTGGAGCATTTTTATGTGTCTGTTGACCATTTGTATGTCTTCTTTGGAGAAATGCCTGTTCATGTCTTCTGCCCGTTTCTCGACTGGACTTTTTGTTTTTTGGGTGTTGAATTTGATAATTTTATAGATTTTGGATACTAGCCCTTTATCTGATAAGACATTTGCAAATATCATCACTCATTTCATAGGTTGTCTTTTAGTTTTGTCAACGGTTTCCTTTGCTATGTGAAAGCTCTGTGAAAAATGCTGGTGGAATTTTGACAGGAATTGCATTGAATATGTATATTGTGCAAGGCTCTTCTTTGGTTGCCTCTACGTTTATTTCTTTGTTCAGTTTTATTGTTATCTTTCTGGATATAAATTTGTTTATTTACACTACTTAGACATTGTTGAACTTCCTCAGTCTTCGATTGGTATTGTTAATCAGTTATGAAAAATGCTCATTCCTTACATATTCTAACTTTGTGTTCTATTTTTTCTCTCCTCTTCATCTGTCATTCCAATTCAATTTTTAATTTTCTCTGTCCATCCTTTGTCTTACTTCCTCTTCCACATATCCTATTTCCTTGTCTGTCTGTGCTGGACTGTGGATAATTTTTTCACATATATTTTCTAGCTCACTGGTTTCCCCTTCAAATTTGTCTAAACTGCTATTGAAACTTAAAGAGTTTTAAATTTAATTATATATTTTAGTTGTGGAATTTTTATATGGTCCTTTTGCATATATACTGACTCATAATAGATTTTCGATCCCTTAAATTTCTATAAACCTATTGGACATACATATCTTATATTTCATGGCTGATTCCAATATTAAATTACATGTGTGAATCACATTTGTGTCTCACGCTATTCCTATCATATAGTGCTGCCCTAGCAATTGAGCAGCCTTCCTAGACTATGAAGAAAAGGAACAAGATAGAAGGGCCATGGGAACCTGTAACCAAGAACCAGATTTGAATTAACTGAAATTGATTGAAAAGCAGCCCTTTGGACTTCTTCTACTTGTAACATGTAGGAAAGGAGATACAGGAGAGGACACAGATAGTAAATTAATACACATATATCTAAGTAATACACTATCAAGTCATGGTAAATGCTATGAAAAAGCAAGGTAAATTGATACAGAATAATTGGGATAGAGAATGTGTAGTTATAAATTGTTAAAGGAAGATCTCTGAGGAGAAATTTCAACAGAAACAAAGTAGGGTGTAGTCATATGACTATCTGGGGGAGAATGTATTTTTGAAGATAGAATGGCCTGTGCTTTGATGTGGGGAAAGTGTTCTTTCACACAGCAGTGCCAGCAGTGTGAATTGTAGCAGTTCTTGAGGAAACATTCTGTAAGCAATTATTAAAAATTTAAAATAATTGGGGCACGTGGGTGGCTCCATTGGTTAAGTGTCTGGCTTTGGCTCAGGTCATGATCTCAGGGTTCTGGGATGGAGCCCCACATTGGGCTCCCTGCTCAGCAGCGAGTCTGCTTCTCCCTATTCCTCTGTGCTTTTGCTCTCTCTTGCCCTAGCTCTCAAATAAATAAATAAATAAATAAAGCTTTAAAAAAATTAAAATACAAACTTTTGCCCCACAATCCCATCTCAGAGACTCTATCCTATTGGGAAAGGCATGGAATACACTAATAGGTTTTATATATGTATATTAATGTTTATTGTGGCAGCATTTTTTTTTAAAGATTTTATTTATTTATTTGACAGAGAGCATGTGCCTGCACAAGCAGGGGGAGAGGCAGGCAGAGGGAGAGGGAGAAACAGGCTCCCTACCCAGCTGGGAGACTGATGGGGGCTCAATCCCAGAACCCCAGGATTGTGACCTAAGCCAAAGACAGCTGCTTAACCAACTGAGCCACCCAGATGCCCCTATGGCAGCATTTTTAATGGCAAAAAACTGAAAGCAAAGTAAATATCAGTAGAAGTGGATAGCAGAATAAATATATCACATCATGTAATATATAGTCACAAAACACAAAATATAGACATAATTATAATGAAGACATCTGTATGGCATATTTGAGTCAAAAATTAAGATATAGAAAACTGTATATATATATATATATATACACACACACATATATATATATATTTTTTAAAGATTTTATTTATTTATTTGACAGAGAGAGAGAGAGAGATCACAAGTAGGCAGAGAGGCAGGCAGAGAGGCAGGCAGAGAAAGGGGGAAGCAGGCTCACTGCTGAGCAGAGAGCCTGACGTGGGCTTGATCCCAGGACCCTGAGATCATGACCTGAGCTGAAGGCAGAGGCTTTAACCCACTGAGCCACCCAGGCGCCCCTGTATTTTTTAACAGATGCAGAATAAATTCCTACAAATGAGTAGGTGATAAATTTAAAAATGTATATCTAATTTTATCACTGAGAAAAGTAAGGTTTGTGTATTAAGTTATTGATATGAATCACTGGTGGTGAGAGATTACAGAGAGATTACAGAGAAAATTACAGATTTTAATGGCCTGGTCACATTCAGCTTTGTAAAATTGTATACACAACATAAATATAGAAACGCATTGACCTTCTTTTATGTCTTGGATCTTTACAAAATATGGTTCTTGAGAAAAAAAGAATTCTAAAAATATTCGACAGGTTACATTTGCTTATTAGACATTAAAAAACTTAAAATCAACACTCTAAAAAAACTAGTAACAAAAATCCTGAACCAAAACCCTACTAACATCACTTAAAAAACAAAACAAAACAAAACAAAACAAAACAAAACAAAAAATTTTTATACTTTATGGAGAACAATTTAATGAAACATGTTTTAAAATAGCCTCTGGATTAAAGAGGAATTTTGATTAATGAAAAGCAAAATATGTCACTACAAAAAAATACTTTGTAATAAACAGCTAAAACAGTACTGAGAGAAAATATATAGCCTTAAATATTTTTTAAAGACTGAATACAAGTAACTTAAACATGCTAATTAACAATAAACCAATAAAAATAAAGTGAAAGGTAATCAGGATAAAACTAAAGTATATGAAACAAAACTAAATGTATAGAAAAGATAAACACATCAAACTTGGTGCTTTGGACGTATTAAATCAAAAAATAATAAGCCTAGTTTTAAAAATAAGATGCAAAATGAAAGTAAAGTCAGGGTATTAAAAAGAGAAAACCATAGTATAGAAGACTTTAAAAAATAGCTATTTCTTTTTTATATATATATTTATTTGAGAGAGAGCATGTGCTTGTGTGTGTGAGCAGGGGAAGGAGAAGAGGGAGAGAAGGAGAGAATCTGAAGCAGACTCCCTGCTAAGCATGGAGCCCAAAGCAGGACTTGATGCAGGGCTGGATCTCGTGACCCTGAGATCATGACCTGAGCCCAAACCAAGAGTCTGACACTCAACTGAATGAGCTATCCAGGCTCCCCAGGAGATATTTCTATACAAAGCTGGAAATTTAGAGAATTACAAATTTTCTAAATTCTAAATGTTCAATATCTTTTGACTTGCTAATTACAGTCTTCTAGTAGAGCATGTTCCAGTAATGGAAGGGATAGGTTTATATTGGGAAATTAGAAAGACAACAGTATAATCTACTATAGCATCACATTAATGTACAGAACACCAATGAATTTATGTATAGAAATTGGGAAGCATTTGATAAAATGTATGAACACTTTTTAACCATTTGCACACATTTTGGAAATTGAAAATCTATATACAGTATGAATCAAGAGAAACTGCCTAAACATAAAGACTTTCTCTAAAAATCAGTATTTAGGTGTAATGAAGTTAATGTTAAAGTATTTACCATTATAATGGGAAGGACCAAGGCATGAAGGTCAATTTTTAGCACTTTTATTCAGCATTGTTTTTTAGGTTTTTGCTAATGCAATCACTACATATACCTATGTAATAAGTGATATTAATCATGGAAAAGAAGAGACAGAATTGTTATTTGCAGATAATTCAGTTGCATGCCTAAAAAATCTAAAAATCAGAACAAATAAGTAGAGTAAATAGATTTAGGCAAATACTCAAAACTCCATTCCTCTTATTTTTACCATCATGAACTTTTAAAAAATGAAATGGAAAGTAGAAGGGTCATTCATAATAATGAAAAAAGTTGTAAAACATTTATAACACTTAAACACATTTCACACAAATGGCCCAGAATCCCAAAATTCACTTTATGATATTATTAAAGAATAGAAAATTATGTGAATAATTGTGGGTACTTGGTTGATATGAAGACATTCTGTGTTTCTAAAAGGAGTGATTTAATACTTAAAATCAGTCCCAAATTATAATGGTGAGATCCCATTTTTTCGCAATTTAAGACTTAGGAGGAAGCAGTGGACTGTTCACATTGCTTACCTAAAGGTAGTGGGATTAGAAGGAGTAGGGGAGTGCTACTTCGACTTTATATGTCTCTGTTTTGAGTGGTTTCAATTAGCTTTTCACTTTTGTCAGAGTAGGAATTTTTGTGTTGGCTTTGGATACGTATGGACTCTATACTTATCCATGTTTATTTCTTGTTTCTAGCTACATTTCCTTGGGAAAGTCATTTTACATATCTAAATGTCAATTTCAGTCCCTTTAGTGAGCTTAATAATGGTTATTACTGGGGCGTCAGGGTGGCTTGGTCATTTGAGCATCTGCCTTCGGCTCAGGTCAGATCCCAGTGTACTGGGATCAAGCCCCACATCTCGAGCTCCCTGCTTAACAGAGAGCCTCCTTCTCTGACTCCCTCTGCTGCTCCCCCTGCTTAAGCTTTCTCGCTCACTCTCTCTCTCTGGGTCAAATAAGTAAATAAAATCTTAAAATAAAATAATGTTTATTACCTCCATCTAGGTGATGTGAGGATTAAATAAGCTGCATGATTGTCTAAAAGCATAACTAGCTTAGCAGAGTGTACACTCTGAGTAAGTAGAAGCCATTCTGTCTCTAATTATAGGGGTTTATTCTGCTAGTGCTACTCCTCCAATCTGCTCATGTTTAATAGTTCCCCCCACCACACCCAGTCAGCTGTGGTGTAGAGGAAAGGACATTGGGTCTAAATACATGGAACACTGAATTTAGGAGGTTAGAATACTATAGAATTGGTCCAATACTGCATAAATAATATTTAAAAAATAGCTGACCAAGCTGTTAATTTTAATAATTTTTTATTATAGGCAGCTTGACAAATTTACATCTGTGATTGCTTATAAAATTGTTTAACCAGTCATGATGTTAGAGTTGCAATGTTGCTATCTCTTGACTTACATGGGTACCTGTATTGTTAACTTATCTAAAATAGACAACTGGCATATTATTTGACTTCATGATAATGTGTTTGTGCTCATTTCCAAAATCTCTCTTTTTTTTTTAAATAGGCACCATGCCCAACATGGGGCTTGAACTCATGACCCTGAGATCAAGAGTCCTATAATACTCTACCAACTGAGCCAGCCAGGCACCCTCAAAATATCTCATTCTTGAAGCACACTAAAAATATAGAATAACAAGATATTTTCTACTAAAGGATGATTTAAGAAAACAGTTAATAATTAAAAACCACTTCATAGCAATTTCTTTTACAATTTTTCAGTGTTATGAAACTTGTTTTCTTAGATTTAAATACACTTTGATTACATCATCTGCGATATATATTTAGCCTTAAAGTCAATTTCCCACTTAAGAATATCTCAGTTCCCGGGCGCTTGGGTGGCTCAGTCGTCAAGTGTCTAAAACGCTTACGCAGTCTAAGCCTCAGCCTTCAGCTCAGGTCTCGAGATCCCAGGGTACTGGGATCAAGCCCGGCATGGGGGATCTCCCAGCTCAGCGGGGAGCCTGCTTATCCCTCTCCCTCTGCCTGCTGCTCTGCCTACTTGTGCTCTCTCTCTCTCTGTCAAATAAATACAATCTTTTTTTTTAAGAGCACCTCAATTTGAAAAAAAAAAAAGTTTCCTTTTTAAATTCAAGCTCCAAATGCTTGATAAAACTTAGGAAGATCTTTTGCCCTGTGCCATATTTGATTCCCCAAGCATGTTCTGTGTCTCTTGTTTGAGTGACCCTCCCATTCAGAAGGGCAATACTTTAAGTGTATTCGTTCTTGTTTTTATTTTTTTGTTTGTATTCTGTTTTCTTTTGACAGTTGTCTGAAAACAAATATTTCAGAAAGGACTCTTGATTTTGTCCAAGTGTTATAGTTTTACAATTTACTTGACTACCAACCTATGAAGAAATGTGTCATTACTATAGCTCGTTTCGTTTTCCTTATTTATTTTAAACTTAGAAGTTGAAACTCAGTTGGCAGTGTCTGCTTTTGGGTGTTTTGTCTGACACTTTTGGGTGTTTTGAGCCATGTTCAAAATTGCTGCCCTAAAGACTTAAAATACATGCAATGACATGTTACTTAGAAAATAATGTAATATGAATTTTGGTCATGACAGTAAAAAAAAGATGTAATAAGTGGTGCAAGTATATTCATCATTCATTGAAGATATATATTTAAAATGCAAAGACTTGATGCTGTGATTACATTAGTGAGGAGAAACAGACCTAGAGCCCACAAATCTACCTTTGTGTATCTTACATTCTAATGGGGATACTAATATTGATCAGGTAAAATCACACATATACACAGGGAGGACTCCTCAGGTAACCCAAAGTTAGGCTTAACCAAGAAGAGGAAAGTGTATTATTCCAGGTAAAGGGGATGGGATGAGGAGGAGAGACTGAAGGCATGCTGAGTCAATTGGCTCTATGAGACAGAGGGAAAGCGAGTAGAGAGACGCTAGATGTACCCAGGGGCTGAATGATCTTGCAGAAAATGAAAACTGTGACAAGCATAACCAGTATCTGGGGCAAAGGATGCAATAACTGTTAGATTCCTTCTTGTCAATAGCTATCCACAACAGTTAATCATTATCAGGGGTTTCTGTGTATAACACATACACACACCCACATCTTGCTGTCTATATGATATTTAAAACAAACATTTAACATTGTGCTTGTGATTGAGAAGGGCATAATTACTTTGAGGTGTAAATTTAGATATCCTTTAATTCATTCCCTTTTTTCCACAGAGAAACCTATTAAAAATTTTAGCTAACTACTTCAAGATGAACCTGAACATTTTCACATTATAAATTTAACTCTCTCTTCATAGTATCAACAATATCATTATACTTTGGTTATCATAGAACATGAAAATTAATTTCTTTTATTTTTAAATTAATGACTAATTTAAAATTTAAATATTGCCTATAATTTCCATGGCTTGTAGAGAAGTACTTGATATCTATCCAACTTGCATTTGAATAAGCTCTTCTGTTATTGAACACAAGAATTTCATGCTTGTTAGAGGAGCCAGAGTTAGAAGTATTTGGGCTTCCGAATATATATATATATTTATGTATCATGCATTGGTTCCTTGGTTCCTTCTAAAAATGGCTCCTCTCTTGTTTTTATTATTAGATATAGGATGTTGCAGTTATAGAATTGAAGACAATTATTATCTTGATAATTGAGTATACTTTTGTGTGCGGATGTACACATTTAAATATCTCAGCATCAGTTTATTGATTTTGTTCAGGGTCAAAATTAGAAACACCATCAATAATCTCAATACAACATAATGCTGTGCTTGGTACAAAGTTTAAATATTTAGTCACTGAGTCGACTCTTACAATGTCAAGGAGAAAGCAGTTAATAGGATAATAAGTACCTATGGTGATACTAAAGAAGAATTAACAAGTAGACTCTTTCTATTTACATGTCTTAATCATAGTATTTGGTTCTCTTGTAATGTGCGGACATGAGAAATCATTTTTTATATTAAGTTCTGTATTTTATCATTGTTAAAAAGAAATATTAAATTTTGAACACTAAATATATTTTACTTATTATGGCGTGTCTATTTGGTGTTAGATTAAGAAAGAAGCCCGAGTGCCCGCTAAAGAAAAATTCAGAAGAAATAGAAATTTAACCAGAGGCGAGAGTACCAAAAATGAACTTATTATGACCACTTATTTTCTCTAATTTTACTATGCTTTATTTCAAAATTGTATATTATAAAAAAATGTCAGGGTAGATTAAGGGTAGTAACTAAATTGTAAAAGTACCAATACAAAAAGTACTATACAAACAAAAAAGTACTATACAAACTTTATTTCCCTAATGCAGTTAGTATATATCTATCTACATAGATACGTATATAGTGGGAGAGAGAGAGAGAAAGGGCGTGCATGCAGGAGCTTGCTCCTGGTAAAGATACATATAGATGTATGTGTGCATGTAATTAAAGGTATTTCTTTCTAGCATTTTTCAGCCATTTAGTGTTTCTTGAACTTTGCCCTAGTAATAGAAAAGAGAAAAATTAGAAGAATATAAGTAACTTTTATAAAAGAAAATGTTAGTTCAACTTGACAATTTTAATCTTGCTTTAACACTAGAGACCAATATTCATCACACTGTGCATATAATTTAATGTAAAAATGAGAATCCTTTTCTACCCCCCAAAGCTATAGAGTGTTCACAGGTTGGGTTGTTTAAAATAGCTTAGGTTTAAGGATTATATTAGGGAGAGTTTTTAAAGAAAAATTTATATTCATTTCAATTTTTAATTAATGATTAGGTTTCAATGCTTTACATTTAGGGAATATATAGGCTTCAGTTTTCTTCACTCATATGCAGGTACTTACTAAAAGAGGTTTGTTGTTTCAGCCAATAATTTTGCATGTTAAAATCACACTCTCTTATACACAAACTTCTTTCTACATACTAGATTCACAGTTTTCTAAGATCCTGAAATTAAAACTAGTATTGTTACAGAACCTTTATATGTCATGATTTTAGAATTTGGAGATTCAGATGGAGTAACTAATAAATATTACCATTACTTGATCAACATAAATTACAGATTAAGCACATCTGAACCAAAGGCTTATCAAAACCATAAGCCTTTGCAAAATATCAGTTTACAAAATTAATCTGTTCTTTGATGTTTCCACTCTAGATGTCTGTTCACCTTATAAAATTGAGTAAGTTTTGTTAAGTTACTTTAAGAATTGCATGTAGTCGTAATAATTGAAATTGAATTTCTTTAAAATGCTCAGATTTAATAGTTATTCTAAATATCCTCACCTAGATTAGTGAATTGTTTTTTGTAGTTTTAAAGATGTCATCAAAAGTAGTATTTCAGTTTTCTACTTTTCTATGACTGATATGGCAGTTTATTGAGGAGGCTATCTTTCATGATTGTGCTCTATAATTTATAGATGGTACCTGTGCATATAGCAGCTAAATGTTTATTAAATATGTGGTTCTTTTAAAACTTAAGGCACATTCCTGGTCAAAATTCTTGTAAAACTATAAATGGAAGCTTATTTCCTTATCTTTGTAAGGAACCTGACTCAAACCAACAAGTTCTATCATTAACAGTGAGATATTAGGTAAAGTCTCACTAAAGTTAGGAAAAAAATAAATAAAAAGGATTTTTCCATCGCCTGACCACTATGATAAAGTGATTCTTAGAAAAAAAATAGTACTCTGCTTCTGGATTGTTTTTCATAAATAACTTTAATAAAAAGTTAAAATATGTTTCCTTATTTTATAAATGGTTACTAGAGATAATGTTTTATGGCGCAAAAGTTTTTGGAGTTTGGATCTAGCACTAATTGGCTGTTTGAACTTGTTCAAGATAGCATGTTATCTTCAGACTTTTCACTAAACTGCTTATGTCAAAAACAACAAAAATCTGACATGGAGTTGTCACAAGAACACCCCGAGCATAATAGATATGAAAATGCTTTGAGTGGGAGGTCAATAATAGATGTAGCATGATTATTAATGGTGAAAACGATATGCACAAATCCTAATTCATTGTTTTGTTAATTGTGAACCTGTTTTATTTCCACTTCATGAACTGTACATTCTTATGGTCAATTAGTATTCTCTCCAGACATGCTGCATTTTCTGCCTACTCTGCCCTGACTTTCTTGTTAGTCTTTTCTCTATACGTGGATTGCCCTTGTTCTATGATCTCTGTTCATTAAAATAGTCCTCGGCTTTCAGGACCCAAAAGAATACCAATCGTTCCATGAATTATCTCCCGCCTATCTCCTTTGCTATTTGGAGCAATCTCTTCCTTTTTTACCTGACACAGAGATTTTCCCTTTCTTAATAATTCAGCCTCTGATTCTCTTGGGTCTCCAGAGTAGTCCGTGAACATCATCAGGGACCTTGTTAGACATACAGAATCCAAGGCCACACCACAAACCAAGATCAGGAATCACCCAGGGATTCCTGTGCATATTACAGGTTGAGAAACACTGGCCTAATTAATTATAAATTCCTTGGAAGGGAGAACATGGTGATGGGAGAGCTTCTCTGTCTTGTCTTAGTACCCTCTATAAGGTCTGTCATCCAATGATTTGCACATAATAGGTGTTCAGTAAATGGATGTTGAGTGGAATTTTATTTTTAATATTTTGAAGTCAGAAAATCCAGCATCATAAAACTCGATTTCTAGGAAAGGATGTTCTAAAGTCAGAGCAAGAAGAAAGCTATTCATTATTGATGCTACTCACGTCAACTAATCAATATTTCTTGGTCATCAACTACTGTACTTTTTCATGCATAAAATATTAGTATGGATCCTTGATCTTATAAAGAAAAATCTTCAGTCTAACCTTCACCTTCAAAGAATTCATTTAGATAACTGAATCAAAATGCAGTTGCTTTGTCATCTTTGTAAATATTTAATATATGCTATTAGAAGCCATGACAGAACTTTAAGGCATTGTGCATCCAAAACTGACTGGTAAATATCAAGATGTGATTTCATTAAATTATTTAAGCAAATCAATTCATTTGTCTTGATTTTCTATAAAATGGTGGATAAAGTCTTATAAGGAATAATTTCTCATTTATAATTAAAGTTTGGTGATTCTATACTGTAAGAAACTTTATGTTCCGGTGTGTGATGTTAAATTATTATTTTTCCCTTACAAACTTAATTTATAAGATTTTTCTGTCTAGAATTCCATCAATAATTTAAAAGGGTTTTGAGTACCATTAAGTCACATTCACCTACCTGTATACACTAATTGCTTTGAATTAAATTAAGCACATCCCTAATTGCAGGTGGTTTCTTTCCATTGCCTAGAAAGTTGCTAGTCTGCTTCTCTCTGCTATCAGCTAATATGTGCTTAGGGAACAGAAACTAATTTTAACATTAGCCCAAGCCACATGTAATTAGGACGGCTAATCTGCTGAAAAATACCCCCAGTAAAAATCTTTTTTATGTAATGCTATTTTAATGGAAATGACATTTTTATGAAATGCAAGTGACAAAGACTTGAATGATGCCTATGAGCCTTTTATTTAATTTTGCGTGTTGCCTAATTTGTTAATAAAGGGAGAATAGGAGCACTCCACTCTTTCCATTTTGGATATGGAATAGATTTTAAAGTAGAATTCTTAATGTTCAGTTTTACTTAGGATAATTTTAAAATAACAAACTTGAGTAGTCCTAATAGATCTTGTAAAAGGGTAATGTGTGTGCATGTATGTGTGCGTGTGCATGTGTGCGTTATGACCACCATAAGTAGGACGACTTTGGTAATTATGTCATGTTTCTCATCACTGATCCTTTCCATTAATGAAGATGATTGAAACTGACTTTTGCTTGTGTGACTTTCATTTTCTTTTAAAAACAGATACTCTGAATTTGGGATTTGGGTATTAAAAGCAATATAAAAGGATTAATAGTTCTTTTAAAAAATGAGTATAATTACTTCCAGAATTTATAAGTTCTTCATTTATACTCAGAACTATATTAAGTGTTTTAGGTTTTGCTTGTTTGATTCTATAACAACCATGTGAGAATGATATTATATTCATTTCCTAGATCATGAGACTTAAGCTCAGGAATATTAAGACGCAACTAGTAAATGGATCAGTTGAGATTGGATTCTCTATTAGCCTAACGCCAATTTTAGTATTCTTAACCAATAGGCTCTAGTGCCTCAATAAAAATACTTGTTTCTTAATGTTACGCTAGAAACCATAATGACAGAATAACATATATGCATGTCACCATTTTTCTCTTGATGTGTCTGGAATGAGTTTCGGGCTATAATTTTGGTGTCACTACAGTGTGATCTAAGTTTCACATACCTGTTTTGAAATACAAAATTGTTAAATGTTCAAAACCTTCTGTGAAACATATGAAACACATCTGTGCTTTTCACCTATAGATTGTGTTTACGTGAGACCATGTAATTGTCTAACTAAATGGTCTTTAGAAAGGCAATGCTAATAACTTATCAATTCTTTTCAATGATAATAACTTACCAGTTCTTTGCCACAACTCAAGTTCTGTTTGAAATTATTCTCTAATTTTAATTTAATTTCTGAATTTGACAGTGGTTCTTCATTTTGCTGAATGTGGAATGTCAAAGTCTTAGAATATTGTTGAATTGTCTGTTTCTTCATCCTATCAGGTTTTAATTTGTATTTTGGGGGACTCTTTTAAGGTGCATATATACTTTTTACCATTTACCATACCAAGATCATTTGATCCTTTTATCAATATAAAATGTACCTCTTGGTCTCTAGTAACATTTTTGTTTTAAAAATCTATGCTGTCGGGCGCCTGGGTGGCTCAGTTGGTTAAGCGACTGCCTTCGGCTCAGGTCATGATCCTGGAGTCCTGGGATCGAGTCCCGCATCGGGCTCCCAGCTCCACTGGGAGTCTGCTTCTCTCTCTGAACTTCTCCTCTCTCATGCTCTCTCTCACTCTCTCTCTCCCTCAAATAAATAAATAAAAATCTTAAAAAAAAAAAAATATGCTGTCTGCTATTAGGATAGCCACTCCAGATTTCTTTTCTTTTTTTTTTTTTCCATGATTTTATTTATTTGAGGGAGAGAGTGAAAGAGAAAGAGTGTGCACAAGCAGGGGAGAAAGACAGAGGGGGAAGCAGATTCCCCACCGAGCAGGGAGGCCGATATAGGACTCAATTCCAGGATCCCGAGATCATGACCTGAGTTAAAGGGAGACACTTAACTGACGGAGCTACCCTTTACCCAACCACTCCAGATTTCTTATGGTTGCTGTTTGCATTGATGCATATATATATTCCTTTAAGTCTGTGATCAAAGTAGAAGCCTCAGTTTATGATATCTCTCAGAGATTAAGACCCAGTAGGCAATAATGGCCTACCACTGCCCTTGGGACCATCAGGTCTTCAAATCTGGTCATTACTCACCAGGATTTTGTTGGTCTTGATCATTATTGCCTAATTTGGGTACATTTAGAACTGAATGCCAAAGCCCATGCAGCTTGATTATATGAAAGCCTGCTGTTTTAAGACATGGAGAGCTTACTACATTTCATTTTCTTAATTTACGTCAAACTTTCAAATGTTTTTACTTAGTAGAAGTAGTCTATAGGGTCCCAAGTCTTTCTTAAAACACATTTTTATCTGGAAGCTCTGAGAATATTTTCTTAAATATTGTTTAGAAAATACTCTTCTTTTAGTCCTTACTTCATTACCAAGAAAATTTCCAACTCTAGTATTCAAAATCTGTGACCAGAAAGCTAATGCAACTTGTTTTTTACTGGCAAAAATTTAAACAATACAGTTATGTTGCGAAGGTTAGTGTGACATGTCTTTGATTGGCCTTTAAGCTATATAAAAATTCTTAGTTGCTATTCAAAACTAGGGAATTGAAGAAATAAGGGAATAAAGGTGATCAGTAGTATGGGGAAGAGCATTATAGGAAGCAAGGATACAAAGAATAAGCGATGAAAAATAAGAAAATTCAAAAGTCAGTACAGCATGGATAATGTTTGCATGGTTTAGTGTGTTGTAAATAGAATTTGCCTTTCAGGCTCCCTCTCTGGTCAGGAGTCACTTGGCTGAAGAAAGGGGGCTATACAACCTACTTTATATAAAACAGGTTTAGTATAAGGATCCTGGGGAATAGCATAGAACCCAGCTACTAGCAATTATGATTGGGCCTCATGGGGACTGGAAAGCTGTAGTTGCCTTTCTCTTTGGGGGCATATCTTTCTTTGCACATTTTTTCCATTCACGTCCACAAACTGAGTGTCTGTGCTCTTTCATAATTTCAGAATATGTGTGGCTTTATCTTGCCTACTTACCAACTTGGATACTATTTTTTTAGCACATTTCCCCATCGCTTTTCCAAAGATCATTGACTTAGAATCAGTGACCTGATTCCAAATTCTAGGTAGGATATAATTGACTGAATTTGTATAAGTTGTCTGCTCTTAGTCTAATTATTATGACTGAAAGGATAAAGTCTGTTTAGTTGGGATATTTTTATGAGGATCGTAGGTAGAAGGGCTCTCTAAGAAAAGGAAAGACATATTTGGATACCTATTATGTGCTCTCTGGTAAACTCTTTGAGGGAAGAGATCAAGTCCAGTTAATTTCCTTCCCCAGCACTGCACAGTTTTAAAATGAATATTGAATGAAAGGATCTTCACTTTAGGGGCAATTTACATTTCTGCCTCCAGGAGGCATTGCTGTTGACACAAGTAAAGAAAAGCTTCGAGTCTTCTCTTTTGGTGGATATCATTAAGGTGACTTTTTGTCCTGGAACAATGGTTAACAGTTTTTTGGGAAAGTGGACTTCTTTGAGCAAAGTTTGAAGACATTTTCTCTCTCTGTGAATAGAGCAACAATGACAGTACCATTGATCCATTGCTGTAGACCAGTGATTCCCATGCTATATTTACTAGTCCTTTTTGCTAAAATTTTACACAGAACAAAAAATACAAAAAAGGGAATTCATAGAGCAGAGGTTAAAGACCAGCCTCTAGGGCGCCTGGGTGGCTCAGTGGGTTAAAGCCTCTGCCTTCGGCTCAGGTCACGATCTCAGGGTCCTGGGATCGAGCCCCGCATCGGCTCTCTGCTCAGCAGGGAGCCTGCTTCCCCCTCTCTCTCTCTGCCTGCCTCTCTGCCTACTTGTGATCTCTCTCTCTCTGTCAAATAAATAAATAAAATCTTAAAAAAAAAAAAAAGACCAGCCTCTACATATTAACCTTATTTGCTTCATTTATCCTCCACCAAGTTCTCCTCCAACCCTCGAGGTAACTCTATGGAACTCCAGGGTCTCAAGAAGCTAGGATTTTTAAACCACTGCTTTTAGATTAGAAGCAAGGATCTTTTTGTCTAACTTGCTCACTGTTTGAATTATTTACATGTAATAGTTAAAAAGATTTTGTAAAGACACAGAAAAGAGTTTTATAGTCTACTTCCTCCCATTGCTGCAAGTTTATTAGGTGAAAAATTTAAAGGCAAAAATTAATTTATTTAGTGAATCTTTACTGAGCATTATTTAGTACATTTTGTGCTTTGCATAAAAATTTTGAATAAGATAGGACCTCTGTTACCATATGTCCAGAGTCTACAACAGAATGGTATACAGTGAGAACATTTTTATTTCATTACAGTTAATGCAAAAATGGACCCCCACTTAGAACCATCCATGGAAGACACCTAACAAATATTTTGGTACACGGAATTAGTTCGGGAGTTCAGAATCTTTCACTCTCATCTTTTTTTGAACAATGAACATAAGACCATTGTTGATATGACCACTGCATCTTTTGGTTTCTTTGGTGCTTTTGATTTCTCTCCCATTTCGCAGTATGACTTGAAACAGTGGTTTCCCAATAAAATGGGAAATTATCTGAAAATTTTATAATTTACACCACTAGGATAGTCTAACAGTTTGGGACTGAAATGAAAAGAAGTAAATCTTTCTGCTTATATTGGAAAGGTATTATAGGATTTTTTGGTTGTGAAAATGCAATTTTGAAATAGCAACTTTTTTTTTAGGCTCATGTTTGTGTTAGTCTAATGTATCTTCATAAAACTGTAGATATTAGAACTGAAAGAGAACTTTGAATTCTTTGTAGGTACTGTGATTACCTACCAAGTATCCATTCATCACTTCTTAATTTGCAACAGAATTCCAGTTTTGTTCTGGGTGGAAATATGCCCAACTTTGGCTAATGGATCTTAACCCCAGGGATGTACCATCCCTCTAAGGGACATTTAGAAATGTTTGAACATGTTTTAGAGAGTCCAAAGGATTGAGAGATAATAACGTTCAGTGCCCTTGAGTTATAAATTCCAGGTGTCCAGGAAAATGAAGTGCTGTTCTGAATAACAAAGAATTTTCTAGCCTAAAATATCCCTAGGATTCTCAAAAGAAACCCTGGTTTAACCAAATCCTGCTAATCATGCTGTTCTCTTTGTCCATCTTACTTTTTGATTAGTATATATGGTGACCCAGTTCTGCATAGTGAGATACAGGAAGGAGTATACTAGAGGGTGAGTGTGATGGGAGACATTAGGGGAAAAAAATTCTTGCTGGTATAAAATAGATATGACTCTGTATTTACCTAACCATATGCAATACTTGGAACTACAGCAGCAGTCTAGCAACAAGAAAGACCAAAATACACTGGCCAAATTTGGAAGAATAGAAATATGGTGGCACCTGGGTATTTGTTGATAAGTATAACATCTCTTGTTGTATGAGTGCTGGACTTCTTTAAGTGAAGGAACAAAAAACCAATTCTTGGTTTAAGCTAATAAGTAGAGTTTTTGATACCTACAGTTTCTAAAATTCTTGACAGATATAGCTGTCACTTAGTACATGATCTTTGCCTCACCTCCAATCTCCTTGTTTTTGAAAAAAAATTAAGAGTTAGGCAGGTGTAGCTACCCCTAAAAATGTTAACTATTTAACAGCGTACTTGAAATACAAAAACATTTTTCTCTATTACTAATCTAAGGTTCTCGAGCTATGGTGTGTGTATAGGATTGTCCTCCTATTTTTTGATGAAAAAAATATTATTTATAACTGATTGAATGTGAAATCTAGACATTAAAAGCCATGACATTAAAAACCAATATTCTGAGTATATTTTAAATTTTAACCATCCTACAGAATTCATCTCCTGATTTATAAGGGTAATGAAAACAGCCTTTCCTAGAGCAAGTCTTGTTAATTTCTCCTTCAGGAGGTACAACAGAATAGCAGCTGGTTTTAAGAAGGAAAAATAAGGCAAGTCTTCTAATTCAGTAGAAACATTTTATAATTTCAAAATGTAAAAGCATCGGTCATTTGTCAATTGTCTACCAAATGCATAACTGAACAAAATTCTAAAATATTTTGCATGATTTAGACTTTATAGTAAAAAAAAATATATGAAAACACAAAGCTTCTAGATGATAGCAAAACCAGTATTTTACTCTATACTCAAAAGTTCATCCTTACAGAGCAATCATTGCACCTTGCTGGAAGCCAGTAGGACAGAGAGAAAAGTCAGAATAGGATACTTTCTTAGAAAGATGATTTAACAAGCAAGCACTTATATGAGAGATTTCAACCTTGTGTACAACCTAAAACTACCATTACTTAATTTTTTCCTGTGCCTGGTATTCTGTTAAAAAGTATAATATGTTCACAGAGGCGTAATATATATTAGAAGATCTAATGGTGATGAATTTGAAAGCTTCAGGCACTGAGCACTTTAGCTCAGATTCTTGAAAAGTTGAAACATTCTTTTTTCACACCCACTAAACCGACTTAATGACAGCAAGGTACAAGAGCAAGCTGAAGCTGAAAAGATGGTGATGCGTATGACTGCAGAAAGAAAATCATGCAATTTTAGAGCAGGAGATAAGGGATTATCTAGTTGAGCATTCATCATATTTAAATAGTTTCAAGGACTCCTTTAAATGAAAACAATGCATCATGGACCCCTCAGGTTCACTTACATTATGCATATTTAAGTTTAAAAACATATGTTTTTCCTAAACTTATAGTTTGTATATAATCATAATACAAATTCCAATATATAACACCAATAGTATTAAAATTAAATTTATTCCATATAGTGCATAATGTTTTTGTGAAAGTAAATCATTAATATTGATTTTAATACTAGAAAAACAAAGTCTCCATGTTCTTCATTTGATCTATTTTTATATATTTTTCTTCAGAAGCTTTGTTTATAATTATATTGGTTGTAAACTCTCAGACTTTATCTGACAGTGTTATTTACCTTTATTCTTGAAAGAATTTTACTAGTTTTATTTCTGTAGATAATCATTTCTTCCCATGATTTTGAAGTTACTATTCTACTGTCTTCTTGCTTTCATATTTGCCACTGAGAAGTCTACTGTCTAACTCTCTATTATAATTCTCTTTTCTCTTTGATGGTTTGAAAATAATGTTTTTGAGATTCTTTAGTTTTCTTATTGTGTCTTCAGACTTTTATTTATTTTTTATCTTGCTTAGAATGCATTGTAATTCCTGTATATATAAAGTCAGTTCTTTTCAACAGTTGTGGAAAATTCAGAGCCGAATAGGTCTTTAAATATCACCTTTCTTTTATTTTCTCTCCTCGTGACACCACTTAGGTGAATATTAGCCTTGACAACCTAAAAATATTTGAAACTCCTTAAATTCCTTATCTTTATTCTCTTTGATGCATTGTAGGTAATTTCTTTAGGTTTATTATCACTGCTTTTTCTCTGTATGCAGTTGAGTCTAGGATGGCATTTAGCCATACATTTTTTGTTTGTTCATTTTGAGTTTTTATTTAAATTCCAGTTAGTTAACATATAGCATATTAGAAGTTTCAGGAGTAGAATTCAGTGTTTCATCACTTACCTGTAGCACCCAGTACTCATCACAAGTGCCTTCCTTAATACCCATCACCCATTTAATACATCATCCTGCCCACTTACCCTCCACCAACCCTCACTTTGTTCTTTATAGTTAAGAGTCTGTTTTATGGTTTGCCTCCCTCTTTCTTCACTCCTACGTTCATTTATTTTGTTTCTTAAATTCCACATATAAATGAAATCATATGGTATTCATCTTTCTCTGATTGATTTTGCTTAGCATAATGTTTTCTAGTTCCATCTAAGTCATTGCAAATGGCAAGCTTTCTTTCGTTTTGACGGCTGAGTAATATTTCAGTGTGTGTGTGTGTGTGTGTGTGTACATACTCCACATCTTCTCTATCCATTCATCAGTGGATGGACATTGGGGCTCTTTCCATGATTTGGCCATTGTAGATAATGCTGCTATAAACATTGGGGTGCATGTATTTCTTTGAATCAGTATTTTTGTATCGTTTGGGTAAATATCAAGTGGTGCAATTGCTGGATCATAGGGTAGTTCTATTTTCAAATTTTGAGGAACCTCCATGCTGTGTTCCACAGTGGGTGCACCAGTTTGCATTCCCACCAACAGGGTAAGAGGGTTTCTCTTTTTCTGCATCCTCACCAACATCTAATATTTCTTGTGTTGTTAATTTTAGCCATTCTGCCATTCTAAGGTAATATCTCATGGTAGTTTTTATTTGTATTTCCCTATGATTGATGTTGAGCATCTTTTCATGTGTTTATTAGCCATCTGTATGTCTTCTTTGGAAAAAATGTCTATTCATGTATTCTGCCCATTTTATAATTGGATTATTCATTTTTTGGGTTTGAATTTGATAAGTTCTTTTTACATTTTGGATACTAACCCTTTATCAGATATGTCATTTGTAAATATCTTCTCCCATTCCATGGGCTCCTTTTTGGTTCACTGATTGCTTCCTTCACTGTTTAGAAGCTTTTTTTTTTTTTTTTCTTGATGAAGTCCCAGTAGTTTATTTTTGCTTTTGTTTCCCTTTCCTCCAGAGACATATCTAGTAAGAAGATGTTCTGGTCAGTGTCAAAGAAGTTACTGCCTGTGTTCTCGAGGATTTTTATGGTTTCAAGTCTCACATAAACTTAGGTCTTTCATCCATTTTGAATTTATTTTTGTGGATGGTGTAAGAAAGTGATCTAGTTTCTTTTGCTTATTGTTGTCCAGGTTTCCCAACACCATATGTTGAAGAGACTATCTTTTTTCCACTGGATATTCTTTCTTGCTTTGTTGAAGACTAGTTGACCATGTAGTTGACAGTCCATTTCTTGGTTTTCTATTCTGTTCCATTGATCTATGTGTCCATTTTTGTGCCAGTACTATACTGTCTTGATCACTATCACATTTTAATATAAAGTGAAGTCCAGAAATGTGATGCCTCCAGCTTTGGTTTGCTTTTTCAAGATTGCTTTGGCTATTCAAGTCTTTTGTGGTTCCATACAAATTTTAGGATTGTTTGTTTTAGCTCTGTGAAAAATGCTGGTGGTATTTTCATAGGAATTGCATTGAATGTGTAGATTCTAAAATGTAGTATAGACATTTTAACAATATTTGTTCTTTCAATCTATGAGCATGAAATGTCTTTACATTTCCTTGTGTCATCTTTAATTTCTTTATCGGTATAGTTTTCAGAGTACAGGTCTTCCACCTCTTTGGTTAGGTTTATTCCTTGATTAGGTTTGGTTAGGTTTATTCCTTTGGTTTTGGTGCAATTGTAAATGGGATCAATTCCTTGATTTCTCTTTCTATTGCTTCATTATTAGTGTATAGGAATGCAACAGATTTCTGTACATTGATTTTGTATCCAGTGACTTTGCTGAATTTGTGTATCAGTTCTAACAATTTTTTGGCGAAGTCTTTCTGGTTTTCTACATAGAATATCATGTCATCTGCAGTTAGTGAAAGCTTGACTTCTTCCTTGCCAGTTTGGATGCCATTTATTTATTTTTGTTGTCTGATTGCTGTGGCTAGGACTTCCTATGTTAAGTAATAGTGGTGAGAGTGGACATCCCTGTCTTGTTCCTGACTGTAGAGAAAAAGCTTTCAGTTTTCCCCATTGAGGATTATATTAGGTGTAAGTTTTTCATATATGGTATTTATGAGGTTGAGGTATGTTCCCTCTGTCCCTACTTTGTTGAGAGTTTTTATCAAGGGTGGATGCTATACTTAGTCAAATGCTTGTTTTGCATCTATTGAGGGGATCATATTAGCCATATATTTTTGATTCAGGCAGTTTATTTTATTTCTAAGGTATAATTTGATTGCTTTCAACTCTTCCTGGTAATTTCTGAGAATAAAGTGTTGGCCAGTTCTTATGTTATCAGAAGATATTTCTGTAAATATATCACATGTAGTTAACCTATGGTGGCTAGCTATAAATTCTAATTTATAGTATCTTTCCTTGTATAAAACTTTTTTTGTTGTTTCTGTCAAATATCACTAACAGAGTCTTGTTTTTGGTGTGTTAGTGAGCTTTATGAACTTATAGGTGGCTAATCTTAACCTTCGGAAAATCTAAGGTTCTGATTTGGAAATGTCTTTCTTTGGAAAATACTACCTTTACTATTTGGGGTATTACCTTAGGAAAACTTAATTCTCCTGTAGAGTTCCAAGCAGAATCTGGGGATTTCAAGTGTAATTCTTTTTCCTTGCATTGGTTGGTAGTATCTGTTTGAATTCTCCCTCATGTCTTCCAGAATGCTTATTGTATTTGTTGGTTTATGTGTCTATTTAAACTTTTGTCTTTTGAAACTGTCAGTGTGACAAAAGTTATATTTGGTGCAAGATCCAGTTGTATCACTGAGGCTATGCTTTAGGGTTACCTTTTCCACTAAAAGGCTCAAAGTGGAAATTTCCTAGGTTACTGCACTTTTGCCACAAAATTTCTACTTTTTGCAAACAACTGTAAGATTATAGAAATAGTAAACATGAATTTTTTAAAATAGCAGCACTTTGAAGATAACTTGACTAAAATTCAGTTTATTCAACTTTATGTTACACATGGAATATGTAGCTATTATAGTCAGATTAAATCTACTTAAATGGTCAAAATTGTCATCAAAATATGCTTCTTCAGTTATTTGGATAAAATCAATTCATTCATCTTAATGGGACAGCCATGAGAAAACAACCTCCCTACTAGTAACCAGGTTCTCTTGCCACACTGAAAACATGCTAAAGTACATGAGCTTTCATCATTAAAATAATTTTATTTTGAATGCCTACCTATGTTCCGGACATGGTCTATGTTTTGGGGTTACTGAGTTTAATGAAGTCTACTGTCACATTGTACTTGACAGTCTAGTGATGGAAAATAGACAAAGCCAGTGAATAAAGAAACAGGACAAATTAGAAATAAATGCAACAAGAAAATAGGGTGATGTGATAAAGAGTGAAAGGGAGTATAATTGACTATTTGGATTGTATTTTGGGGATGACTTCGCTGAGGAGGTGGGAGTTGATGATGATGACCAGGGGAGAGTTTTTAACAAATGCTTGAGCAAGTGCAATGGCCCAGAGGGATAATGGAGCTTGACATGTTCCCAATGGAGAAAAACAAAAAGAATGTCTGTATGATTGCACCATGGTGATCTATTCTTAAGAATGTTATGACATGGGGCGCCTGGGTGGCTCAGTGGGTTGAAGCCTCTGCTTTCGGCTCAGGTCATGATCTCAGGGTCCTGGGATCGAGCCCCGCATCGGGCTCTCTGCTCAGCGGGGAGCCTGCTTCCCCCTCTCCCTCTGCCTGCGTCTCTGCCTACTTGTGATCTCTGTCTCTCTCTGTCAAATAAATAAATAAAATCTTAAAAAAAAAAAGAATGTTATGGCATTAAAGAGAGAAGAGGGGAGATTTCAAATCACAATAAAATATTTGGATTATATTTTAAGTGCAGTGAGAAGACAGAGTTTCAATTACTTGAATGATTATATGTTTACATATTTATACTATAATTCATAATTGTAAATTGTATATTAAAATTTCAATATAATTTATACTTACATTTATAAATTGCATAAAATTAGATAAACATCATATTAATAAATATCTTAACATTATATTAAACTGTATCTCACATGGACTTGAGAACCACCACTGAAAACTCCTGAGCATTTTGCCAGAAAAGGGAAAGGCGGTTGTGAGCTAGTCAGCTACCTGAAATGATAACTCTTGATTATTTTCATCAGATTAAATATATGGACAATTTATTCCAAGGATCCTTTAGTCTTTCCTTTTGAACAGCATTATTGATATGTGTAATTTATTGTATGCCAGTTTTATATCTAAAATGTACAATTTGTGATGTTTTGACATATCTGTACAGCTGTGGATCCATTATCACAATCAATAAGATATCTGTTACTCACAAAAGTTTCCTCATGATCATTTCTGGTCCCTTATTCCTGTCCCCTTCCCCAATCCCGGGCAATTACTGATTTGCTGTCACTATTGATTAGTTCTGTCACAATGTATTAGATATTCATATAAATTGAGTTACTCGGTATATACTCTTAAGTCTGATTTCTTAGAAAAATTGTTTATGGAGGTATCCATGTTGTGTTAAATACCAATGGATTGTCGCTTTTTTATTGCTGAGGAGTATTCCGTTGCCTGGATATATTGCAGTTTGTTTTTCCATCCACCTTTTGATAGACATTTGGATTGTTTTAAGATTTTGGCTGTTACAAATAGTACTTTTAACATTTGGGTTCAAGGGGCGCCTGGCTGGCTCACTGAGTTAAAGCCTCTGCCTTCGGCTCAGGTCATGATCTCAGGGTCCTGGGATCGAGTCCCGCATCAGGCTCTTTGCTCAGCGGGGAGCCTGCTTCCCTCTCTCTCTCTGCCTGCCTCTCTGCCTACTTGTGATCTCTCTCTCTCTGTCAAATAAGTAAATAAAGTCTTTAAAAAAAAAAACAAAACATTTGGGTTCAAGTGTTTGTATGAACATGTGTGTTCATTTCTCTTAAGTAAATATCTAGGAATGGAATGGCTTGATCATAACTCTTTTTAGGAACTACCAAACTATTTTTCCAAAGTAGTTGTATCATTTTCATTCCCACCATTCCGAGAGTATAAGAGTTCCAGTTTTTCCAAATCTCCAACATTTGGTATGGTCAGTCTTTTTAATTCTGGTCAATAGAGTGGGTATGTAATGGTATCTTGTTGTCATTTTAATTTTCATTCCTCTGTTGACTAATAATGTCGATCATCTTTCGTGTGGTTATTTGCTTCCATATATCTTCTCTGGTTCACATCATTTCTTGTGTTTTAATCAGTATTGCAGTGTTATCCTAGTAGCAGATATTACAGAAAAGAATATTTAACTTCCTTTTAATGTTGTATTTTCTTTTAAGGTAAATTATTAATCCAACCATTCATTCAACACGAGTTAAGTGAGTACCTAGTTCAAGCACTGGGGATGCAGTAAGAGTGAGACTCTGTACCTGCTCTCAATCATCAGATACAAAAATTTTCATTTAGGGGCGCCTGGCTGGCTCAGTTGGTTAAGCGACTGCCTTCGACTTGGGTCATGATCCTGGAGTCCCGGGATCGAGTCCCACATCGGGCTTCCTGCTCAGCGGGGGGTCTACTTCTCCCTCTGACCTTTCACTTCTCATGCTTTCTCTCTCTCTCAAATAAATAAATAAAATCTTTAAAAAAAATTTTTCATTTAAAATCCAGTGTAATTATAATGTATTTCCCTAACTATTTGGCAATTTATGATTAACCTATGTGGATGCTTTCTATAAGGTTAAAAGATAAGTATGATACTTATCTTTCTATAAGCTTAAAAGATAAATATGATACTAAGGCACATCAGATTCTGCTTCTGCTTTCAAAGAGCTCAAACTACCCTTGGCAGGCAGGAAAACAGGCAGAGAACTAAAAAGTATGATAGCAGAAAGTAATTTATAAATGAAGAATACTAAAAATAAATGTCCAATAAATATTGAGGGAAGATTTCCTGGAGGAAGCTGGACTTTTAACTTTTAGTAATAAGAAAATATCAATAAGAAAATAATATGAAGAGATGAGATAAGTGAGGTAAGAGGCAACAATATTCTTTGTTTTTAAAGTGCAAAGAATATTCTGGGTCAATTGGGCTGACTAGTTACCTGCATATCATGAGTTTAGGATACACAATGTTATCCTGACTACAGGCATTTTATAATAAGTGAACAGTTTTTGGTAGTTAAATAGGATTTTTAGTTACCAAGATTATCCGTAGATTTTGGAACCTCAGTTAAGGTATAGTAAAAAAGATAGAGGGCTGAGTATGCCAGTAAAAAATTTACTTTTAACATTATGGACATCTTTAAAGTATACTCTGCTTTGCTCTGGGAATTTCACTTTTTCATTTACTTCATCCTATAACAGCTAAAACAACATTCTAAAGTCTGGGGAAGTGTGATCTCTGGCCTCCTAGGATAGGAGAATTTTTAAAATCTGTCCCTGCTCTATGCTGGACTGAACACTAAGTACTTTAAATGAGAAGCTTTCTGGAAAAGGAGAGTCTGCTTTATTTATCAGCTCAGAAGTCAGAGGACATGGGCTATGAGATACCGATAATACTTATTCTAATGGAATGGATTAGAAGATATGGAAGTTTCAGGCTGAAGGTCGTTCACTCACTAATATATAGCTTTTTTTAAAAAAACTTTTTTTTGCTTTTTTTGTTTGTGATATGGTAAAGTGTTCTAATGCTATCCATTTACTACAAAATTGGGGCCTTGGAAGAACAAGAAGTACAGAAATAATTGCCTTTTATGGATTCCTTTTTTGTGCTGTTTCTGTTTTGTGCAGTTTCAAATACAGACTTTAAAAAATATTATAATCAGGGTATCCTACAGTCTATTAATATAAAAAGAGGATTCTATTATAATTGAATGAAGAATATTCACTTGAAGGAAAGAGGAATATTTCTTAGAAGTGATACATTTTTAAATGTTTTTGATTGGGTATTGACACTTTGATTTATTACTTATAAAGTTATACAAATAGATTTGTTTATAATACCAAAAACAGACAAGCTGGAGGATAAATGAGACTAGATTAAAGAACGCATATGCAAAAAGAGTGTGATGAAAAACAGATCTACACTTTGGCAGATAGAAGGAAAATCACTAATTTATGCCTTGTGGGTTGACTGGATAATATCAGACCCATTCGTTTCCTAGTAGTTATCTTCTGAAGAGTATAATCTTTCCTATAACATATCTGAATCTACATATATTCTATAGAATGGATGTTGTGTTGCCTCTAAGTTTGTAATTTGAAACCTAGTTCCTAAAGTGATATTTATTGGTGGGGCCTTTGGGGGGTGATGAGGTCATGGAGGCAGAGCCATTGTGAATGAGATTAGTGCCCTTTTGAAGAAGGACCCAGAGAACTCCACTTGCTTTTGCATTATGGGGACATTTATGAACCAGGAAGCAGCCTCTCACCTATCACCAAATCAACTGGCACCTTGATCTTGAACTTTCTACCCTCTAGTACTGGGAGAAATTAATTTCTATTTATAAGCTACCCAGTTTATGACATTTTCATACAGCAGCCTAAATGAACCAAAACAATAACTTACTGTTACAGAGTGCTAATATATTTCAGGACACCCTGCCCATGAAAGAAGAATTCCTTTTAAAATTTCAGTTTTGGGGGCATCTGGGTGGCTTAGTTGATTGAGTGCCCAACTCTTGATTTTGAGTCAGGTCATGATCTCAGGGTCATGAGATTGAGCCCTACATCAGGCTCTACACTCAGTGGGGAGTCTGCTTCTCCCCCTCCCCTCCTACCTGTTTGCTTGCTTGCTGCTTCTCTCTCTCTCAAATAGATATTTAAAAAAAAAAATTAGTTCTGGCTTGTTAAACTGTCAATCACGATGTTTGCTAAGGTGAGAGGTAGGTAATGATCCAGCTTAAAAGGCCATTCTTTTTTTTCTTTTTTTTTTTATTAACACATAATGTATTATTTGACCCAGGGTACATGTCTGTGAATCATCAGGCTTACACATTTCACAGCACTTACCATAGCACATACCTTCCCCAATGTCCATAACCCAGCCACCTTATCTCTACCCGCCCCTACCCCCCAGCCACCCTCTGTTTGTTTTGTGAGTTTAGGAGTCTCTTATGGTTTGTCTCCTTCCTGATCCCATCTTGTTTCATTTCCCTCCCCCACCCCCCACGACCTCCCACCCTGCCTCTCAAATTCTTCATATCAGAGAGATCATATGATAATTGTCTTTCTCTGATTGACTTATTTCAATTAG
>CM052898.1:111646278-111697975 GCA_028534135.1 Potos flavus
CACGACCTCCCACCCTGCCTCTCAAATTCTTCATATCAGAGAGATCATATGATAATTGTCTTTCTCTGATTGACTTATTTCAATTAGCATAATACCCTCTAGTTCCATCCATGTCGTTGCAAATGGCAAGATTTCGTTTCTCTTGATGGCTGCATAGTATTCCATTATATATATATATATATATATATATATATATATATATATATATATATATATATATACCACATCTTCTTTATCCATTCATCTGTTGATGGACATCTAGGTTCTTTCCATAATTTAGCTATTGTGGACATTGCTGCTATAAACATTCGGGTACATGTGCCCCTTCAGATCACTACATTTGTATCTATAGGGTAAATACCCAGTAGTGCAATTGCTGGGTTGTAGGGTAGCTCTATTTTCCAACTTTTTGAGGAACCTCCATACTGTTTTCCAGAGTGGCTGTACTAGCTTGCATTCCCAAGTTAGTGTAGGAGGGTTCCCCTTTCTCCGCATCCTCGCCAACATCTGTCGTTTCCTGACTTGCTAATTTTAGCCATTCTGACGGGTGTGAGGTGGTATCTCACTGTGGTTTTGATTTGTATTTCTCTGATGCCGAGTGATGTTGAGCACTTTTTCATGTGTCTGTTAAAGGCCATTCTTTATTATACTTTAGATATACTGAATTATCCTGTTAACCTTTTCATATGCCTTCTAACAAAAACAGAACTAGAATTCAGGTGTCAAGGTTCCTAATTTGGAGTTCTTTCCATTACAGTACTCTTCTTCCCAACTTTTTCTAAACCCTCACTTCCACTTTTATAATTCCTCTTTTCTTGTTCAAGAGATACATTTGTTATAGTATAAAACTTAGCCAAAGAAAGTGCTCGTTATCTGAAAATAATTGGTATCAGTAAAAGTGTAGTTAGTGTAAACACATAGAAAATACCAGTAACTTTTTAAAAAAATAAATCCTCAATTGATTTTTGGTCAATTATTATCTTTTTTTTAGAATGATTTACTCTTTATTTTTTTGATTCCCTGTTTTTTTTTTAATTGAAATTCAATTAATTAGCAAATAATGTATTTTTGGTTTCAGAAGTAGAGGTCAGTGATTCATCAGTCTTATATAATACCCAATGCTCATTACATTAAATGCCCTCCTTAATGCCCATCACCCAGTGACCCATTTCCCTACCCACTCCCCTCCGGCAATCCTCAGTTTGTTTCCTATGATTAAAAGTTTCTTATTGTCTCCGTCTCAGATTCATCTTGTTTTATTTTTACCTCCCTTTTCATATGCTCCTCTGTTTTGTTTCTTAAATTCCACCTGAGTGAGATCATATAATTGTCTTTCTCTGATTGACTTATTTTGCTTACCACAATACCCTCTAGTTCCATCTACATTATTGCAATTTGCAAGATTTTATTTTTTCATAGCTGAGTAATATTCAAATTGTACATATATACCATATCATTTTTATCCATTCATCTGTTGATGGACATCTAGACTCTTTCTGTAGTTTGGCTATTATGAACATTACTGCTATAAACATTGGGATACAGGTGTCCCTTCAGATCACTACGTCTGTATTAGGGTATATACCCAGTAGTGCCATTGCTGGGTCATAGGGTAGCTCTATTTTCAACTTTTTGAGGAACCTCCATACTGTTTTCCAGAGTGGCTGCACCAGCTTGCATTCCCACCACCAGTGTAAGAGCGTTCCCCTTCTTCTGCATCTTCGCCAACATCTGTTGTTTCCTGAGTTGTTAATTTTAGCCATTCTGACTGGTGTGAGGTGGTATTGCACTGTGGTTTTGATTTTGATGCCGAGTGATGTAGAGCATTTTTCCATGTGTCTGTTGGCCATTCGTATGTCATCTTTGGAGACATGTCTGTTCATGTCTTCTGCCCATTTCTTGATTGGATTATTTGTTCTTTGGGTGTTGAGTTCAAGAAGTTCTTTATAGATTTTGGGTACTAGTCCTTTAACTGATAAGGCATTTGCAAATATCTTCTCCCATTCTATCAATTGTCTTTTGGTTTTGTCGATTGTTTCCTTTGATGTGCAAAAGATTTTATCTTGATGATGTCCTAATAGTTCATTTTTGCCTTTGTTTCCCTTGCCTTTGGAGACTTGTCTAGCAAGAAGTTGCTGTGGCCAAGGTCCCAGAGGTTGCTGCCTGTGTTCTCTAGGAATTTGATGGATTCCTGTCTTACATTTAGATCTTTCACCCATTTTGCATCTATTTTTTCTGTATGGTGTAGGAAAGTGGTCCAGTTTCATTCTTCTGCATGTGGCTATCCAATTTTCCCGGCACCATTTGTTGAACAGACTGTCTTTTTTCCATTGGATATTCTTTCCTGCTTTGTCAAAGATTAGTTGACCATAGAGTTGAGGGTCCATTTCTGGGGTATCTCTTCTGTTTTATTGATCTATGTGTTTTTGTACCAATATCATACTGTGTTGATGATTACAGCTTTATAATAGAGCTTGAAATCCAGAATTGCGATGCCATCAGCTTTGGTTTTCTTTTTCGGCATTCCTTTGGCTATTTGAGGTCTTTTCTGGTTCCATACAAATTTTAGGATTATTTGTTCCAGCTCTGAGGAAAAAGTTGATGGTATTTTGCTAGGGATTGCATTGAATGTATAGATTGCTCTAGCTAGCATAGACATTTTAACATTTGTTCTTCTAATCCGTGAGCATGGAATGTTATTCCATTTCTCTGTTTCTTCCTTAATTTCTTTCGTGAGTATTCCATAGTTTTCTGAGTACAGATCCTTTGCTTCTTTGGTTAGATTTATTCCTAGATATCTTATGGTTTTGGGTACAGTTGTAAGTGGGATTGACTCCTTAATTTCTCTTTCTTCTGTCTCATTGTTAGTGTATAGAAATGCAACTGATTTCTGTGCATTGATTTTATTTCCTGCCACTCTGCTGAATTCCTGTATGAGTTCTAGCAATTTTGGGGTGGAGTCTTTTGGGTTTTCCACATAGAGTATTACGTCATCTGCAAAGAGTGAGAGTTTGACTACTTCTTTGCTGATTCAGATGCCTTTTATTTCTTTTTGTTGTATGATTGCTCAGGCTAGGACTTCTAGTACTATGTTGAACAGCCGTAGTGATAATGGACATCTCTGCCATGTTCCTGACCTTAGGGGAAAAGCTCTCAGTTTTTCCCCATTGAGAATGATATTCACTGTGGGCTTTTTGTATATGGCTTTTATGATATTGAGGTATGTTCCTTCTATCCCTACACTGTGAAGGGTTTTCATCAAGAAACGATGCTATACTTCGTCAAATGCTTTTTCTGCATCTGTGGAGAAGATCATACAGTTCTTGTCCTTTCTATTATTTATATAGTGTATCATATTGATTTGTGGATCTTGAACCACTTGCAGCCCAGCAATAAATCCCACTTGGTCATGGTGAATAATCCTTCTAATGTACTGTTGGATCCTATTTGCTAGTATTTTGGTAAGAATTTTTGCATCCATGTTCATCAAGGTTATTAGTCTATGGTCTATTTTTGACAAGGATGCTAAAAACATTCAATAAGGAGTGAGTGGTCTTCAGTAAATGGTTTTGGGACCACTGGATATTTTCATACAGAAGAACAAAGTTTGATCCTTACCTCATACTGTAAACATCAATTAACGCAAATGGATTATAGGCTTAAATTTAAAGGTTAAAATTATAAGACACTTAGAAGAAAACACAAGAGTAATTCTTCATGACTTGGAGTTCTACAGTATTTTTTGGATATGACACTAAAAGCACAAGCAACAAAAGATAGGATAGATAAACTGAATTATATCAAAATTAAAACGTCTTATAAAGGAAACTATCATGAAAGTGAGAAGACAATTTCTAAATGGGAGAACATATTTGAAAATCATGTTTCTGATAAGGGAATAGAAACGTACACACACACATATATACACAAATAAATATAAATGTGTCTATAACATGAATATGAATATATATAAAAGTGGGATATTAACTGTATTTTGTAATACAGCTAGCTGTATTCCATTGCATCATTTCCTTTTATTATCAATATAAAAATTCTCTAGCTTAACTTTCTAAGAATGTAAAATTATACATAATACAATGAGCCATAAGCAATTCACCAACAACTACCATTTAAAAGGGTATGGATAAATTGGAGATTCAGGTGATTTGTGTGATTTGATTTCCTGTTTCTTATACCCACCTCTCCACTTTCTGTTTTCTGTCTATGAGAAGCTGTGGATATAATAAACAGAAAAGACAAAATGGAAACTTGGTCTATTTAGCAATATAAAGGCATTTTCCATTAGGAAACTCCCCTAGTCCAAACGGAATATTAGTTAAGCTATTGCTACCCAGTTTATTACTTGACAGTATGTTTCTTTGAAGTTTACATGCTTGATCATTATAGTAACATCACCTAGTTGATGTTTTAAATCAAAGTTTCATCCAAAATGTGCTAAATTTAAATCCATAAATCTGATCTGAAAAATTATAATCCTCCCAACTCTCTTCACAATCTTTTTTTTTTTTTTTTTTTAAGATTTTATTTATTTATTTGTCATAGAGGGTACGCAAGCACAAGCAAGGGGAGAGGTAGGCAGAGGGAGAAGCAGGCTCCCTGCTGAGCAGGGAGCCCAATGTGGAATTCAATCCCAGGACCCTGAGATCATGACCTGAGCTGAAGGCAGCCGTTTAACCCACTGAGCCACTCAGGCATCCCTCTCTTCACTATCCTGACAACAATCCCTTGGTGGTCTTTATGCTGATAACATATAATTATAAATGAATGTTATTTTATAAATGATAAAGCTTTATTTTATAAACTTTGAGTCAAATGTTGAAAAGATACTCTCTGGTTGTAGATTTGTTCAAGTATCTGTGTCAAGAAAAAGCAGTGTTTACTTCGTATATGAATCCTTTTTAAAAATGAGATTTTCAGATTTGTTTGAATTAATAGCATTGCATGCAGTTTTACTGTGTTTAGGACTATGGATTTAAAGGATTCAGAGTGTGAACTTCGAAGAAGTCATCTTGGAAATACTGAAGTGGAAAAGGAATTTTCTGTGTTTGATTTTTCGAACTTTTTTTCCTTAGGAATGATTTTATTTTTTTTTTAAATAAGGAAGTACGTTATTTGAATCAGATCTTTTTGAATATTTTTCAATCTATAGTGTGGAAGACCTATTCCTTAACCTGAATATCTCAATCCAAATGTTTCCTAAATAAAATTCAACCATTCATAGATAGGTACAAGGTTGCAACTGTTTGATGTATGTAACTAATTAATTCTTTATTTAAATTCATCCTCATTTGTACCAGTTTTGAGATGCCTTGGACAGAGAATGAAGAACAAGGAATATTAATAGAATAGAAAATAAAAACAAGATAAAACAAATACAAGCTTACCATCGCAAGTCCTATACATTCATTACTCAATAGTCAAGTTTGGCTCTAAATTTCCTGGCAGTTAAAGTGATAAATTGTTATAATTTAAAAAGTATATCCGTTCCCATTACTTAATTCTCAAATAAATTTCTTATAAAGAACTTTATATAGGGAATAACAAATTATATGGTAATGGAGTTTTCGTAGTGACAAATTTATTTGATTAAAGAAGACTTAACACAGAAACTTAACTCCAGGAAGATGATTCTAGATTTCTGAAGGTAATATAATCTAAATTTATAGTCTTCTGGTGGTTTAACTTGATTCAAGGGAAGAACACAAATATGTAGCAGACTGGCTAGATTTTGGTTTCTACAAATCATTTTTCATAAACCTACTTTATTAGAGGAATCAAAATTTCTTTTCCAGACTGGACCCAGTTAAAAATACTATAGATAAATATCTTGGTGTGTTGGCTATTCTGGTAAACTTTATTATTTATTTGTAAAGAGTCCTAGATACTAGCAGCCATGTTTATTTCCTAGAACTTTTTAGTAGCCAGGTATAGAAAGAGAATGTGAAGATTGAAGATGTTAAGATGGGATGGCAACTGTTTTTCAAACTCATGAGACATGTATGCTGAGAATTGTTCCTTTTCATAATGAATTCATGTTGTCACACATTGAATTGAGGTGTTAACCTCAATTTGTGTGTCCCTCCTTTTGAGGAGCATATCACTTGCAGTGCTTTTGCTTATAAATAACAGAAAATGTTCAAATAAGTATAAATATTAAAGTGAATTTATTGGATTATGCAGTAGTCAGAATTCTGTGAAGATGCCCAAGATTCCCAATCCCTGGTATTTACTCTCTCCCAGTTATTTCATTAAACATGAGTCTAGGTTCTGCTGTGAAGGGATTTTGCAAATATAACTAAGGTCTCAAGACAGTTGATTTTATGATAGGGAGATTATCTGGGTGGTTTTGCACTAATCACATGAGACTTTTACAAGTAAATGCTTTTTTTTTCTGACTAGTTGAGGAAATGAGATCTGAGGCACCAATGCTTGCTTGAGGATATAGGAGGTTATGTAGAAAGAAACAATTGATGCAGCTCTAGGACCTGAGAGAAATTTCTGGCTGACAGGAAGGAAACAGGGACCTTAGTCCTACAACCACAAGGAACTGAATCCTGACAACAACGAGCTTGATGTTGATTAACTGGATTTTTAGTATAACCAAAGTATACTCAGCCTGGCCAGAAGCCAGAAGATTGATTTCAGCTTCGTTATATCCTAAGCACAATGCCTGCTCTAAACTTTTGAAATACTAGAACGGTGAGCTAGCAAATGGGTGTTGTTTTAAGCTGTTGTTTGTGCTAATTTGTTGTGCAGCAATAGAAAACTAATACAGCTAGATCACTGAAAATTCCAGTGGTAGGGTGGGGTGATCTTCAGATGTGATTTAGAAGATTTCTCACTCCATTCCTCTGAAATTCTCATTGCTTTGTCCCCATGTTTTCTTCCTAGGGGAAAATTTGCTCTAGCAGCTCCAATTTCAAACCACATCTCCAGTTTACTCCAGAAATAGAGAAATAACCTCCTCGCATACATCAGCACATACATTCCCTAAACTACCTTGATGATTAAAATTGGTCCAATCAGTGGGAAACCTGGGACTTTGTTGCTGAAGCAACACTGGAAGCCAGATTTCAGAAAAGCCACTTGAGTGAGATTATATGAAATGTTATACAAAATTTCTCATTCCTCCACTCATCTATGCAGGTAAAAGTAGTTCTTATGAGAGGGGCCTGATTTTTCAGCTAACTCCATAACAATAGTAGAACTATACTTCCCCTCTACACTTTCTTATATGTTAGTTCTAATTAAATGAAATACTCAGTTTTTCTACTTTTGGGTTAAATTCAAGGATATTTCTAGTACTTGGCTTTGGCATTTCCCAGTTTCTTTGCCCACTAAGTATAAACTTCCAAAATATGCTAATTTCTCATTAAAATCGGACTGTTGTCCATTCTATATTCAATCACAAACCTTTATTTTACCCAAATTATGGACCATTTAGCTTACTAGGTATTCTATAGAGACTATATATTTCTTTCTTGGTAAATAAGAAGTCTTTGCTTCTCAAGGCAATTTTCTGCATGAGGATGGTATAGCCTTCTATCACAGTGTGTACAGTTTTTCAGATAAACAAAGGAATTTTTTTCACGGATCTGATTGACTTTTTTTTACCCTTGTCCTCATACATAAATTCATTATTACCTAGACTATATGAGTTATTGATTGTCAATATAACCTTAAAACTACTTTAAAAATCTGGATTGGTCAGAATGGTCTCTTGATGAATTATTTAATAACTTGTAATGGGATAAACAAGTGTTTAGTGTATCTTGTCCATCTTCTTAATGTATCATGATGTTAAGATAATTCTTTCAAATGAGTTCTATTATGGCCCCTAGTAGTATTTTCATTCCTACCCCCAACCGAATAGCAATCCATTGAGAAGAAAAAGGTAAGCATTTGTCTTCATATTGGTGACAACTTTTTAAGGTCAAAAGCTGAAAATGTCTCTTATTAGTCAATTGACTGCTATCTGATTACTGTCTAGGAAGAATGATTTAAGATAAACCTATTCCAAATCCAAATCAATTTTAGAAAGTGTTCTGTGTTTTACTGAATTAAACTTAAAAAGTACTTGTGGCAAGCCCGTGCTTCTAGATTCCTAGGCAGGCATTTTGCAACCAATTTATCTTAAACGTCAGAAGTTGTACTGGAGCAATGTTGAGGTTATTGTCCATATTTGATAATTAAATGTGCTTTAAATGTCCTCATATTAAAGTTATCAGTGCTACCTATCTATTGATGAAACTAGCCCAGGATTCTTTAAGAAAAAGTGGTATTATTACATATTTTCTTAACTTATCCTTCTGCTGAACTTAAGAAGCTTTATGTTTAAGTATGGGTAGGCATTCTCAAATTTCATTAGGGAATAGGTTTTCTACTCTCAGTGTGGCTGACAGTAGAACATATTAAATCTGTCTATCATTTATACCCAATAATCAGCAAAAGTCTAGTTTTAAGAAATACTGTGTATAACTCAGTATTGAGCTAGTGGTTACAGAAAGCATTCTTACATTGTATTGTTTGGCTCCTCTTCAATTCCTTTTAGTGCCTGTGTTAGAAGGTATTAAAATAAAGCAGATAATAAAACATGTTACTGTATTTACTAAGGGCCTGGGGTTGGGGGGAGTGGTATTATAGATAAGGCTTACCACATGGCAGTGTCCTCTCTGAGTTCCCACTGAAAATATTTCTCCTCTGTTTCCAGTCTAAGAAGAGCTGAGATTTTCCTAAATAACTGGTTTGGGGCTTTTTTTTTTTTTTTTTTTTCTTCTCTGAAAATATGAGTGCATAATTCATTATTTATTCCCCTTTGATTGCTAAAGTGCTCTGAGTTCAATTTTTAGTTCTCCCCTCAACGATAGGGATCTTATAGCAAATATTTAATTTACCAGTCTTAGTCCTAGCATTTGACTTTTTTTTTTTACCTTTATTCCCTTTTTGACTTCATTGTCTCATTCACTTTTTTTTTCTCTCATTCACTTTTTATCTCATCATAGAATATGCTTAACCAGTAAATCGTCATCTTCTATTCGAAAAGGTCATCTCTGATGGAAAGCACAGGTTTGGGAAGATGATCTATAGACAGGGGAGCTAGAAAGAGATACCTGTTTAGCCAACAAAATCAGCCAATTAACCCGGATGATGAGTGACTGAGCAGATATCTAAATCAGATTATGATCACATCTATTGTTCATTGTATTTGTTTCCTCCCCCCCCCCCAAAGGTGGCTAATCTCACATCCTTTAAGTAATGAGGCACAGAGTTTCAAATATGATGTTCTAGCAAGACGGGTCTAAAGTAACAGTTTATATCAGCAAAAGAGAACGGCACATGTGTGTTACATTACTAGACAAATATAATAAAATATATAGCAATTAAAGCATAACATCATACATTTTTCATTGTATCATAATAATGGGGACTATGTTAAAACACTGATTCTCCACCTTGGATTTTTAAAAAAAACAATGTCAGCCCAATGTTCATTTAATAGGAGAAATAGATTACTGGCACAGGTCATCTAATAAGGATCTCTATGAATATAGCCTAGAGATTTATTTATATATCTATATATCTACCTGTATCTATATAAATGATTTTATAACATTTAAAAATATATATAAAATATTCAGGACTGACTGATGAAAATCACTGTGTTAATAATAAATTATCAAGACACAGAATAAAAATGTTATTGAAAACCTAGCTCTTGATCCATCTCTGAACTGTTAAAGAAATGCTGATAGCTCTATATGTGTTTGAATCATTAATATTCCCTAAGATACAAATAAAATGAGTGTGAGAATTTAGAATTTTTTTCGAAGACCTTGTTTTGTATAAAAACAGAGAAGACCATGGTACATTTGGTTTTGTAATATGGGAGTTGAAAATGACTTTTCTTCCTCAATGGTCTGAAAACCAAGACTGTTTAAAATAGAGCTCATCCTTAGAAGTGAGATTTTACTTCCTGAATACTAATCTGAAGAGTTTAATGGTAGAAAGAAGAGGAAAGAGAACAGGTCTTAGAGCAGCATCTTCCCTCATCTTGCTGGTGACTCAATTTTTTTTTTTTTAATTGTGCCAATTCCCAGAGAGACTCATTATAAAGCTGAGATTGAAGGAAGTAATTAATTCAGGAAGGTTGAAACTGGTTTTGATGCACCAGAGACTTTTTGCTCGTCTGCTGAAGTGTGAAAATAATGCTGTGAACTGCAAGATAGGAGGAAGGAGAAATGACATGCCAGTCTTCTTGTACACATCTAACAATATACAAATTTAAAAATACCTTCCATTTGTAAGAAAACCTATCTTAATTAGAAGAAGTCTGGAAAAAGATCAACCATTTAATCTTTCGGTTTAGTGGGCCAGATGTGTCGTTTTCAGAGACTCATGATAAAAGGTGCCTAAAATTTTTTTCTCTCCACAATTTTAAAATATATTCTGTGTAGTAATTATAAGCTCAGGATTTATATTTCATGTATCATTAGTAACTGCCCCTTGCAACTGGTTTCAAGTGCTCATGATTTCCTTATGGAGTGCAAATATGTAGTAAGATAATGATGCTTTATTTTTAAATAATTTATTTATTAGAGAGAGTGAGGGAGAGTGTATAGTGGGGGGTGGGCTTCTGCAGTGGGAGAAGCAGGCTCCCCGCTGAGCAGGGAGCTGGAGGAGGGGCTCAATCCCAGGACCCTGGGATCATGACCTGACCCAAAGGCAGCCAACTGAGCCACGCAGGCACCATGATAATGATGCTTTAAAGCATTTCTTTAGAAATTTAGAACTTATAGAGCATTATTTTTTTCCTCCAGAGTCTATAGATATGTGTACAATTCAGTTTAATTTTTTTTTTTTTTTTTACAAGAACTCTCCTTCTTTAACTATAGGATATATCATTGAAGAGTTGTGCAATGAAGCACTCTATTTTGGGGGTTTATCTTTCACATTGCCTATCTGAATATGAAATCATTTATTGCTTACATGTTCACAATAATTTTCATAATCTATATCATTAAAACTCCATTAATTTAGATCAACTCTGACTTGAGACTATTCTTCCATTAATTTCTTTGAGGTTATTTAATAACTGTAATTAGAAATTAAAGCCCTGCTTTGTACAATTTAAATGAAGTCCTAGAAATTAGAGCCAAAGAGCCTATACATTTATTATTTTATTGACACAGAAGCTGAGAATCAGTGATGAAATGATGGTAACAGTATTTAACAGCAGAACTAGGATGAGAAACTACCTTCCAAAAAACAGAGGAAAAGGACCTGTCCTTGAGTGTCCAGTCTTTGCCTTGGGAGACTGATAAAATCCCCACTTAACAAGATAAAGAAACTGAGGTTCAGGGAGGTTAAACAATTTAAAGTTCCCAGAATGGTGAATTTTAGAATTCAGATTAGATCCCTGTCTAAATCCAGGCCTGTCTCTTCCCAAATCCCATGGAATAGCAGTTCTCTTTTAGCCACAAGACTTGCAGGATCCTGCAGTCAGCATAAATATGAGAAAAAAATAAGTGGTATTCATTTAGGCAAGACTATTTAAATAGTCAGCCGATGATAGTGGTATGAAGCCAGTCATTTTCAACTCCCATATTACAAAGCCAGAGAGCAAGAAGAAGTGATAGAAGGGAAGAATAGAAAAAAAAAAAAAAGAGTTCCTCTCTTTCTCTCCCACTTCCCCTTTCCTCTTTCTTAATTTTTTTTTTCTTCTAGTTGAAGTCATTCTGTCTGTGGAAAAATGACCAAGTATACCTGTGAGATGTCTCTGTATATCACTGTAAATTTATCATTGTGTAGTGTTCCTTGTAAGATGACTTGAGTCATGGAGAAAAGTAGTTAATAATCAGCAAGTTGATGGGACCCTGGGTGGCTCAGTGGGTTAAGCCTCTGCCTTCAGCTCGGGTCATGATCCCAGGGTCTTGGTATTGAGCCCCGCATCAGGCTATCTGCTCAGCAGGGAGCCTGCTTCCTCCTCTCTCTCTGCCTGCCTCTTTGCCTATTTATGATCTCTCTCTCTCTGTCAAATAAATAAATAAAATCTTTAAAAAAAATAATCAGCAAATTGCATTTCATGTAACAGAATGCAATTCATTAAAAAACAGCTCAGTAAAAATGTTAAAACTTGTATTTAAGAATACCCAGATTATTTTAGAAATTAATATTTGTACTATTTCTCCTACCAGCGACACTAAATAATATTAATAGGAGGTGGCATGCATTAATTTTCTCTTGAAAATCTCCCACCTTAGAATTACAGAGGTCACACTGTGTATATTTTCTTTACAAATGGTCCTATGCAATTTTCTTTAAGATGTAAGTTGACTGCCAACATGATTTTATGATACTGAGCGCTACCTACTGCGCTAACGAGCCACCTTCAACGTGATTTTAAAAGTGGTTGATTTTCTTGCTATCAAAAGAGGCATATAACTTTAATGTCTATGAGCTACAATTCATAACTTCTTATGTTTCCCATATCATATAAATGAAGAGCTTCACAACCAAGGAGGTGAGGTGACTAATAAAAACTTCACTAAAAGTTATAACCCCAGTTTTCTTCTTCATATTAGCTTGGAGCTATTATCATTACATGTCTTGACTGCTTGTTAAATCTTTTGATTATTTTTCACTTTTAATTTTAATCCTAAATATACTTGAGAGATAAAGTGAGAGAGAAGCAACAATATCCTCCTGAATTTGAGATGTTTGAAGCAATATTACATTTAGACAATGGAGTGACGTGCTAATACATTCTGTCAGGAAAGCTGAGTCTATTTGAAAGTAATCCTATTAAAAATATCCAGAAATAATTTGCTTTATGACAGACAATGCAGTTTTAATTTTACTTTAAACGAAAGATTCCAGAGGATCTGTTTTGATGTAAACTTGTATTAAAGTAAAATTTGAAATATAATATAATTTATGGTTAGTTTTTAAAAGAAAAAGTATTCTTTTTTAAAAACATGGTTTTTAGTGTATTTATGAGATTCTGAAAGGAAGATGCATGGCTATTAATAAAACATTTCTTAGCAGTAAAAGTTAGAACTAATTTATTTTGTATAATGATAAATTATCCAAGATAGTTATATACATCCATGCTATGATAGCTATATATATAGATATAAGTAGATGTATATATATGGATGTAAGTAGATGTGTATATATAGATATATATACATATATATCAATAGAAATAAAGATAAAGATATAAATAGGGATATAGATGAGAAACTATTTTGATAGTCTAGAACACTGTTAATTTAAACTTACATAACGTCATATATTTTAAAGCTTGAAACAAAATAAAACATTTTGCAGTTACAGTGATGTAACTAAAATTTTGGAACTCAACCATGAGATGTTTGTTTATCTGCAATGTCATAAATGAAAAAAATCATCATTATTACAGAAGTGCGCATTGGGAATACAGATGGGACAGCTGTTGTTCTTTAATTGTGACTAGATTAGTAAAATGCAGTTTTTACAACTCATTTAAAACTTATCACTGGGGAATACATTTTAGTACCACTTAGGGTGTCTTTTGGTTAATAAATTCTTGCCTTTTGAGTGTAAGTATTTGGCTTCAAATCCCAGATACAAGTTTATTAAAAATTGTAATAGTTCTTAGAGACTGTAAAATGAAATGGAGTGCACAAAATGTGTGTTTCCGGTGCTTGACTTTTAAACGATTTTTTACATGACTTATTTCAGTATTTTTAACTTAAGCAGACTGTTGTTGAATTTAAATGATTATTAAATATTTAACTAGAGTGAGAAAGAGCAAGTAAGAGAAGGAGAGAGAGGGAAGTATATTATTTTTGAATAAAGTTTTCTTTCAATTTCTTGGTAGTTTTTTTTAAAGAATGTGTGCCCCATATTAATATATTATGCTAATAATTATGAATCCAAAAACACTTATGTGAAACAGGCTGTAACCTTAATCTGAGTTGTAATATGAAGCATAGTTAGTGTGGTTTGTAAGAGATTTGTGGAATATTCTGTGAAAGGATGTGTAAGAGGTGATAAAAATACACTTTTTTTAAACGAGAGCATTTGGAATATGACATTGAGTATTTCTACATTTAGCATTATTCTAAATGTTCATCTTCATCAAATAAACAGATGTTAGAGAAGAAAGTCTATATTAATGAACAAGCCCCCCTCTTGAAAATTCAATGTCTATGGCCAGTGAGGTGAAAATTTTTGAGGCAGTGAAGCAGGAGCTCAGTGGCAGAGACCCTGAATTTTATAATTTTGAATGGGACCTGACCTAAAAGTAAGGCATAGCTCCATGCTGGCATTTCTCTTCCCTTAATAAAAATAACTTTTTATCTGGATAAAATAAGTTTGACAGTATGGAGGGGAGCTAGAAGCAGCAGAACTCACTCTGAAACAACTACAGAAGCTAACGAATGAGGTTGCCACAGTCCCATAGATGCTGACAGAAGACCCAAGACTCCTCACAGGAGAAGCAGAAGTTAAAGCAATTTTGCTGGTTGATCAAGCTCAAAATACCGTAGGTACATGTTGAGTGCCTGCTGGAGCTTGCCTGAGCCGTGGGTACATAGCTGTGGCTACGCCACCCCAGAGGGAACCTGAACCTAAGGGACCCACCACTTTTCTAGCAATCTGTCAGCAAGACTTTGACCAGAGAGAGACCAGGTGAATTGCAGAACTACCTGATGCATTCCTGTGATATTAACTCACTTCTCAGAATTCCAGGTTCATAAACAATTCTGAGAAGTGTCTTGAGTCAAAGAACAGCCAAGGCCATGGACTCAGCAAAAACAGGAGCATAATAGGCCTGTGTGGACTGCTTCCCTACACTTTTCTCCACCTATTGTTATCCACTGCTCCCTCCTATTTTTACCTATAACATCTGCTCCAAAACTCATTCAACTCACATTCTCCAGAAAAGCAAAAACCCTGAATCCTTCATAGTCCCAGGAAAGCCATAGTCCTTATCTCAAACATTTGTCCTTTTTCTCTTTGAGGGTACTGTGGTGTGGCATGGTTTGAGGAATCCTTAACATTTCCTGAGGGGTCCAGCATATTGCTAATACCCACTGTATCTTTTCCACTCCCCTTCTTTCCAAGGAACCCTAATTTTTCAAACATTTTCTCAGACTTTTACCATAATAGGCTTTGCTTACTTAAGAAGTTATTAATAAGAAAATAGGGAAATGCAAAAATTTTTGGCAAGGATCTTTCCTAACAGTGTAGTCTAACAAATGTTATTAATAGAATCAGTTGGCACATATAAATATAATGGAACTAAACTTAGTAAGGATGGTTAATTTAGGCTTTAATTTTAAAAAGCATATAATTGCTTTCAAAATCAAAAGCAATGAATATTCAGTAAACTAAGTGGAAAGGTCTTTGGCCTGGGTCATCTGATTGTAGATGACACTACAGTCAGACAAAGTGACTGGTTTTGCTGGCTACTAGATATATATCTTTTTTTACCACAATAATTTTTATGTCTGTGTGAAGTCAATGCCTTATTGAAAAGTCTTCCTAACAACATTTTTTCTTTAGCCAACATATACATATATTTAAAACTATTTTCATGGAGAAGAAGGTGGGAAATACGTTCTGTATGAGAGCCAGAGAAAACAATGGAAATTCTATTTGAGGAGGACTGTTTTTCATGACAATTTCTTTCTCCATCACCTTTTGCTTCCCTGAAACTGTCTGTCTGTGATGTTAATGCTGATTGTAAGGGAGTATGACATATCACATATTAAACTAAAATATGAAAGTCTTGCTCAAATAAAAGAAGTGAGTTGTAAAATTGTAATTAAGAACTACTAATTAAGAATTAACCTTTTGGAAATCCACCTCTTATAGCTTCACGGCAAGGTCGTATTCCTCATAGTGTGGTCATAGAGGACTATATTTCTAAAGATATGTTGTATGCTTTAATGTGCTTTTATAACTTGAAATAGACTGATAAGCAATTGGGCAATTCTGATATAATCCTAAAAACTCTGTAAACCCTTTGGGATATTTTAGTAAGCAAATATTGACATGGTAATCCCAAGTTCATATTTACATGTATTTTACTTTTTTTAGGAGAATATTGTTATTTTAGGAATAGGTGAATGAGATTGGAAAATATTTGAGTTCTGAAGGATCAGTGATTACGGAAAAAAACGTATTTAATGCACATATCAAAAGCTCCCTATTACAGGGAATATTTTTTGCATATTAGATTTATTTATTGCATTTATTATGAACATTCAACAAATACAAATTGATGATATTCTACCTGCCATCCTTATGGATCTAGTCTACTAACTTTGTTATAAGTAATTTGCACAATATTTATGTGATTTTTTTTATGGAATGGTAGACCTATTCTTCACTACATTTTCACAATTAAATCCATCCTATAAAAATGGTAGTGTTTATACAGTACATAATAGAGTATATAATATTATCTTCAGTGCTTAAAATTTGCCACTCTTGAGAATCCCTTGGGGAAGTTAAAAATGCAGATTCCGGGGCCCACCCATTCAGATTCTCATTCATCTGGGACCAGGAATCTGACTTTTCACCAAACCCAGAATTGATTCATGGAAGTATTTTTAGAATACATTGAGAAGCACTACTCTCTAATATTCGAAGAGAAAGTCATTTGCTAATTTGTAACATGTTGTTTTTTATTTCTAAGGAAGACATGTGTTGATTTCATCTTTTTAGACATGCCCCTTATAAGCACTCTTCCAGGTGTACTTCCCACTTTCTACCAAAGTGTTGTTTCCACATTTTCTCATTTAATTACCAGTAAAAATGTGTCTTGGGAATGAAGCCTTTGGCTTCATGAAACTATAACTGAATTCATCAAACGTTAGCCTTTTGAGATTAGTACTACAAAATAACCAAAAGCATGGTTTTCTGCTTAAAGTGTTTAATTCTGTTTTAATTAGAAACCTTCCTCTTTTATATACTTAGTACCCCTTTACCTTCATTATTATTGAGAGTTTTCAGTGGGTCATCATGAATATACCTGTATTTGCATATTAATACTGGAAAATTGTAAGGGTAAAGACATAATTAAATTTCAAGGATCATCCTGTAACCAAGATAACATTTATAAACCAATTTGGAATTTTTCCTGTGAGATATATGAATCCAAAAGGGTAACAGGTAGGGATTTACTACATGTTTCAAACTAAATCTAAATATGATTGCAAAATTACCTTTTTGTGTGTGTGTGTGTGGCAGTCATCCAGATTTCAAGAGAACTATTCTTCGTGGAGTTGATTCCTGTAATATGGTTTGTTTAGGAGAAAATTATATCAACACACATATTGTCAGAAATATTTCAGAAATGCTCTGATTGAAACCATGACGATTTTGGCCAGTGGGCACAGAGCCTCAGGCCTCAGTATATGTAATGCCTCAGTGAAAATGATTGTTTCTAAAGCAGCACTACTGTTTGCTTTCTTTCTTTTTTTTAAACTATATTTGCTTCCCTACAGACAGATTTGGGTGGATCCCTTTGAATGAAAGAACGGTCTGAAAGTTGTATTGCCTCATGGATTATCTACCCACTATTCTCAAACATCTTTACTGGCCCTGTGCCTTCAGCCTACTCTCTGTTTAATCAACTGCAATCTGGCTCCTCCCTTCACCACTGCATTGAAACTACTCCCACTAAGTCACCAATGGCTTTTTAATTGCTAAACCCAAAGGAAGCTTTCCAAGTCTCAGTCAGTGCTGTGCCAAGCCATGTCGGAAACTGTGGTAGAAGGAAAAAGGCGTGCCTTGTATATGCTTATTAAGATATCCTCCCATATTTTGAACCAAGCAGAAAAAGGTAGTAAAAGCTCTAAAATTAAAAAAAAAAAAATGATTACATATAAAGCCCCATGCTGTCTAATTTATTGGCATACCTTTATCAACCCCAAAACCTGCCCAGTGGGAAAGCAAAAGCTTTGCAGGTCCAGGAACTGCAGGCTGTCACGATGCACAATAATGGAGGGTAATTGGGGTGCCTGGGTGTTTCAGTGGGTTAAAGCCTCTGCCTTCGGCCCAGGTCATGGTCTCAGGGTCCTGTGATCGAGCCCCGCATCGGGCTCTCTGCTCAACAGGGAGCCTGCTTCCCCCTCTCTCTCTGCCTGCCTCTCTGCCTACTTGTGATCTCTCTCTGTCAAATAAATAAATAAAATCTTTAAAAAAAAAAATAATGGTGGGTAATAAAACACAAAACCGCAAACTCATTTTGATTTAAAATTTTGATCTTTTGTTTACCATGGATTCTTTTGCATTAATTTTTATTTTTAAAATAATTATTTTTTTTATATTTTTATCTTGATTACTGATTGATATCCCTTAAATTTTTTTGCCCAAGATGACTGCTTCACTCACCCCTAATTCCAGCCCTGCTCACAGTACTTGGCCTCGTTGTGCACTTGATACTATTTTTTTTGTCTCTGAAATCTGTCCCTTCTGCATTTCTGTCACACTGTTGTCTTCTGATTCCTTTCATACATCAGCAGTATCCCTTCTCAGTATCTTTCCTGGGACATTCTTTTCTTTCAGCCCTTCGGTATTTGTTGCTCTCAGTAGCTCATCCTCGTTGATCTGAGCATGCTGTGGTTTATACTTTTCCTGGCTGCATCTGCTCATTTCCAGTGCTATTGCTTTTTTCCACACCTTCGTTATTTCATGGCTGAACGGTTGCAATAGGCTGCTAACAAATTGCTCTTATTTTCATGCTGGCCCCTCTCTGATGCACAATGAAGGCGGAATTTTTTCCTAAGGTGAATATATAATTCATTTATTTATTAACCAAATATTTATTTAGTATTTTTTTCTGCACCAGGCACTGTGTTAGATTCTAGGAATAAATCAGTAAATAAAGGCCGTACTCTCCTGAAACTTCTATGTTAATTTTATTTGAATATTGCTATGGCCTTATTCTAGAATTGTATTTAATTTTTATCTAAATAGGTTTGCATGATGGGTTGGGTGAGAAGGGTATTTCTCCCTTTTCTCATATTTTGATTGTAGAAATTTTTGAATATTTATTATTTTCTTACCAGTTGTATATAAAGTGGTAGAAGCCTAATTCTGCTTTGTAAAAAAAATTATTTTTTACTAAGGAGATGGAAATGATGACCCACTGACTTGTTAGTACTTAGGCTTGTCTTCTAGACCTAGAAATACAAGATAAGATAATCACCCTTTTTCTTAACTCTTTATTTCTGAGTCAATAGGTTTTATACATATTACTAATTATATCCCAAGTCTTGGCACATATGTGCTGCCATAGCCTTTAAGCAAATTGTAATCCAGCATAGTGACATGTTTTATTTAGCTCACACTATGCGTGTGCTTGATTTAATTTTATTCAGTTTTTTAAAAAAAATAATAGACTTTATTTTTAATAGTACTGTTGTTTTAGGTTCACAGCAAAATTGAGAAGAAAGTACAGGGTTCCCATGTATCCTTTCCTCATGGATGTACAAACTCCGCACCACTACCATCACACCCCAGAGTGGTACATTTATAACAACTGAAGAACCAACATTGACTCATCGGTATCTACCAAAGTCCATAGTTGGCTTTAGGGTTTATGCTTTTTGGTCTCTGTGGGTTTTGATAAAGGTATAATGTTATGTCTCCACCATTATAGTATTGTACAAAATAGTTTCACTGCTCAAAAATCCTGTGTTCCACCTATTCATCCTTACTTTCCTCTAAGCCCCTGGCAGTCACTGATCTTTTTATTGTCTCCATCATTTTTGCATTTTCCAGAATATCATATAGTATGTAGCCTTCAGATTGGCTTCTTTCACTTGGTAATATTTATTTAAGGTTTATTCCTATCTTTTTGTCCAGATATACCACTGTCCATTCATCTGGTCACATACTGAAAGACATCTTGGTTACTTCCAAGTTTTGGCAATTATGAATAAAGCTATGAACATCCATGTTTAGGTTTTTGTGTGGACATAAGTTTTTAGCTCTTTTGTGTAAAGACCAAAGAGCACAATTGTTGAATCATACGGTAAGAGTGTGTTGAGCTTTGTGAGATACTGCAAACTGTCTTTCAAAGTGCTTTATTATTTTGCATATCCACTGGCAATGAATGAACATTCCTGTTGCTCCATATCCTTATCAGTGTTGTCAATGGTTTGAATTTTAGCCATTCTAACAAGTGTGTGATGGTATTGCATTGTTTTCATTTGCGATTCTCTAAAGGTGTATGATGCACATCTTTGCATATGCTTATTTCCGCCTATATATCTTCTGTGGTGAGGTGTCCAAATCTTTTGCCCAATTTTTTTACTTGGACTGTTCATTTTCTTGTTATTGGGTTTCTTTGTATATTTTGGGTAACAGTCTTTTTGCACATATTTTCTCTTTGTAGCTATCTTCCAATTCTCTTGACAGTGGCTTTCACATAGAAGATTTTTTATTTTAATGAAGTCCAGCTTATCAATTCCTTTTTCGTGGATCATGCCCTTAGTGTTGTATCTAGAAAGTTACTCTCAGACCCAAGTTCATACAGATTTTCTTTTATGTTAAATTCTAGGAGTTTTATAGTTTTACATTTTATATTTAGGCCTATGACCCGTTTTGAGTTAATTTTTATGAAAGTTGTAATTTCTGTATCTAGATTTTTTTTTTTGCATGTGCCTATCTAGTTGTTCCAATACCATTTGCTTAAAAGACTATCATTTCTTGAATGAATTGTCTCTCTTTCTTTGTCAAAAGTCAATTGACTATATTTTTGTGGATCCATTTTGTTCCTTTGATCTGTTTGCTATTTTGTTGTTGTTGTTTTTTTTTTCACCAATACCACGCTGTCTTGATTGCTGTAGTTTTATTGTAAGTCTTGAAGTCGGGCAGCATCAGTCCTCTGACTTTGGTCTTCTTCAATATTATGTTGGCTATTTGGAATCTTTTGCCTCTTTTTATGAACTTTAAAATCCATTAATATCCACAAACAAACTTGCTGGGATTTTGATTAGGATTGCAATGCATCTTTAGATCAAGTTGGAAAAAACTGACATATGAACAGTATTAAATCTTCCTATCTGTGAAGATGGAATAGCTTTCTATTTATTTAGTTCTTTGACTTTGTGGATCAGAATATTATAGTTTTCCTTATATAGATCTTATATATATATATATATTTTAGACTTACACCTATATACTTTTTGTGTGCTAATATAAATGTATTTTTTTTAACTCAAATTCCACTTGTTCATTGCTGGTATATTGGAAAACAATTAACTTTTTATATTCCCTTTCCTATAATTCTTCTAGGAATTTTTTTATTGATTATTTTAGATTTTCTATATAAGGCAACCATATCATCTGTGAACAAAGACAGCTTTATGTCCTCCTTTCTAATCTGTATATATGTTATGTCCTTTTCCTGTCTTACTGCATTAGCTATGACTTCCAGTATGATGTTGACAAGGATTAGTGAGAGGGGACATCCTTCACTTGTTCTTGATCATAGAGGGAAGCATCTAGTTCCTCACCGTTAAGTATGATGTCATCTGTAGGATTTTCAGATGTTCTTCATCAAGTTGAAAAAGTTCCTTTCTGTTCCTAGTTTGCTGAGAGGTTTAGCATGAGTAGGTGTTGGATTTTGTCAAGTATTTTTTCTGCATCTCTTCGTACACACACACACACACACACACACACACACACATAATATGTATATATATATATTTTTTCTCCTCTCTAGACTATTGATGTAATGAATTGCATTAATTAGTTTTTGAATGTTGAAACCAGTCTTGAGTATCTGGAATAAATCCACTTGCTCAGAGGGTATAACTTTTATACACAGTGTGTTTAAAAAAAAAATTGTGACAAACCATAAGAGACTCTTAATCATAGGAAACAAACTGAGGATTGCTGGAGGGGGAGGAGAGGGGTAATGGGATGGGGTAACTGGGTGGTGGACATTAAGGAGGGCATGTGATGTGATGAGTACTGGGTATTATATAAGACTGATGAATCACTGACCTCTAGAAACCGATAATACCTTATATGTTAATTGAATTTAAATTAAAAAATAAATTGTGATGTTTAACAATTGAGACCTTCCCCAAATTTATTTTGGGCTTCTTTGAAGAAGAAGAGTGGCCATCCTTAAACTTATTATCCCACATGGCAACAATCTGCTGGAGCTGAGTAGCTACTGCTACTTCAACTTTACCACAGTCTGCAACTCTTCATTGCTTTATGTCCAGTTGCTTCACTAATTTGCATTGCCTGCCTCAAATGAACTCCAGCATCCTCAGGTCTCAGAGCCAAGGGGATGTTCCAAGTGCTTATGTTACTTGACCTATGTATTGCCTGAACCTTTTCACATTGTTGAATCTCTTCATTCCTTTGCACTTACAACTCTGTTACATTCTTCCCACTTCTTTTACATGGATTCTCCTCTTAACCACCTTTTAAAAAATGAAATTCATTAAAATCCTGCCATTGGCCTTTTTTCTCTCTACACACTCAGTATAGGCAATCATCCCCTTTTGGTGGTTTTTCAGATCCTAGACTCTCTGCCCTTCTCCTCTGTACATACTACTGACTTCCATTAATATTATTAAGATACTTTTTGGGTATATAAATTGTCCCAAGGAACGATGGAAAACATCAAAGGAATAATGACTTGTGACAGGCCTTTAAAGGGAATGGTGATTCATGGCTTTGAAATGGTGATAGTTGGAAGGAATGGAATAAAGGATGTACATCGTGAAACATATTGACAGTCTGGAAATGTGTCCAGTTTATTTTCACTAGTCTAGTCTTAGTCTTAATTGACAGGGGAACAGATGAAGCCCTGAAGGCTCTTATTTAATAGTGAAAGACTCTTCTGAAATCAAACATAATCTTATAGACCAGTCTGGAAAGGATTTAAGATTCAGACCTTATCCTATAAGATCTAAGATCTTAAGATCCCATAAAGGGAATGTAGTAGTGATACATACTATGATGTGATAAACCTCAAAAATATACTAAGTAAAAGAAACCAGAAACAAAGGCCACATATTATCTAATTACATGTTCAAAATTGACCAATCATTGGTTTCCTGGGGCTAGGATTGGGGGTGAGAATGACTATAAATGGGCATTGAGAACCTTTTTGGGATAAATAAATTATGATGATGGTTGCATTATTGTATAAATTTACTGAAAAAATCATTAAATTATACACAATGGATGTATTGTACAAATTATATCTCAAAGCTATTGAAAATAGCAATAGATAGTGTTTTTCTATGCACTTATAAAGCACATAATATAACCCTATGAGATGGTATAATTAATATGATTTTCCCATTTCACAGATGGGAAAATAGGCCTAAAGTTTAAATGACTTGCCCAAGGCCATAGAGCTCATGGTTTAGCTGGAACTGAAACTTGGAGAGATTGACTTATAACTTACGTCTCTAATCTTTTTGAGTTAATTAACCAAGTAGCAATTATCCCTGAAGCATCAGGTAGTTTACATTTATGAATAACTGGTAGGGCTGGTAGCGTTGTAGGTGTGAAATCCAGAAAACCAAAGTGGCCTGATGTTTTACTAATAACTTGTTGGATTGCCTTACTGGGATCAAGAACTTGACATACCGCACAGAGACTAAGGCTAAGTAACTATCTGTGAATAGACACATGGTCTAGGAGGGAAAGGTCAGGTTTCTTTTAACTTGGGTGCGAATAATCACTTGTTTTCCATAATTAAGAAGGAACTGACTGATTTTTAGTAGTATTTGGTAAATATGTCATGTACCAAGAATCTGTAGCTTGTCACTCCGACTGTTCTTTCAGATATTTTCTAATTTCCTAAAATCTCCTACATTGGTCAGTATACACAATAGTTATAATTTCTCTTCATTTTTCAGATGAGGGAACTGAGGCATAGTGAGACCAAGTTACTTATTCAAAGAGAACACAGCTAGGAAGTAGCAAAGCCAGGCTTTGAGTCCAGGCAGTCTGCCTTGGGTCTCAGTAATTAATAACTACAATAAGCCTACATATCAAGGCCATAAATCCTAGAAAAGACAATCTCCAGAGTGGGGGAGGTGTTCATTTATTCATTCATTTAGTATTGATTATCAGTGCTGTTATGCATTATACTAGGACATTGCTGATAATTAAATATGGTTTTAACTATGCAGACTTTATGAATGAACATACTGTCTTTCAATATGTCTTTTCCTTGAATTTAATATTTTGAGTGGACTAATCAAGAGGAGTTTTTATCTTTTAATTATTTTTATCCCATCATCTTCCTCATTTTAAAAAACATAAAAAAATATGAATTTAACATGGTATAATAGTGGTAAGAATAATCTTCAGAGCATTTTCATCTCACTATTTTTTTTAAAGTGTGTGAATGTGAAAGAGGATCAAAAGGAAAAAAAAATTCATTTAGTACATCTCACTAGTCATTCCCTATGAATAATTCGCTATGGTATTTTGGCAAAGACAGCCTCTTGTCTAATTTCAAATGACTCAATTGAAGAAGCTTCAGCTGGAGGTTGATTCTAGAGGCTAATGGACTTGCTATGAAAGGGTTCTAACATTTAGCCTAATTTTCCACTCCTTAAAATTTTAGAGCATTACTTCTAATTACTTTCTGTAACCTACTCAGCCTCTGCTGCCTCCTTGGTTCACACTGTTTGTGACTCACTGTCCTTCTACATAGATATTATGTCTCCCTACTGTGAATTATTTCTGAGTGAAGCATAGTTTTTATCTTTACATGAGATGGTAGTTCCTATATTGAGGATAATTGTATATGCTTCTTTTTTGAATTTGTGCTATTATGCATAAATGTACCAAATTATATATTAATCTTTGATTTAAATTTGTGAATTTCAAATCTTTGAATCTGAATCCTAACAGTACTGAACAGTGCCCATTTACTAAATTCATAGGTGTGAAGTCCAGGTCCATATTACCAAATTTTCTAATACACAGCAGATCTGAATGCTTTTCCTATTTTCCATAGATACATGTCCAAATAAAAACACTCTTAAATGGATATTGAATAAATGTTTATATAGAGTTTAGGCATATGAAGTCTATTGCCACTTTTCAAAAGAGAAATAATGATTATGTGGAAACAACGATTTTTTATTACTAAGAAATGTGAATTTTCTAGAAGCTGTCAGTCAATAGTGTTCTTATTGATTGACATGCTTCTTTCCACTTTTATGTAAAAACTCTTCAATAGGCTAAATAATTTTACTGTTTGTTTCCTGATACAGCTGCCAAGCTTTCAGCGTTAAATATAGTACATTGAGGCAAGGTTCTTTCCAAAAGAAATAACTTTATCTGGCTTGTCTCTTATCAATACCTTGCCATTATATTTTGTGTATTATAAACCTTTCACATTGTAGCCATAGCTGCTGGTGCTAGTCTGTGTTTTAGACAGAAACAATCAAGAAGGGGGATTTATTGTAAAATTTAAACATCCATTATTTTGTGGATATTGTATATATTATAGAACATAATATATATTGTTTTTTTCAGGGGAAATGTCTAGTTACTACCTTCCACAAAGGTTGGTGGTGATTTTCCTTATTTCTACTCACACACTATCATGGAAAGTGTTATCTGGCCACATGTGAGGCTCAGAGCTGGGAGATATACATGTTACAACAAATCCTTGATTAGCAGAGGCCCATTCTGAGCTGCAGTCCACTCTCCTGTGTCCCTGCTGAGAATTATTGTACAAAGTTTTGTCTTGACAGGCAGTCCTATAAAAACTGGAGCTTATCTGCTATATTGCTTTGATATTTCAATCTAAATTGGATAGGTTTTACACTTTGACACTTGGTATATTGTCTTTCCTTTGGATATACAGCTTGTGGGTGCATTAGCATTTACTGAAAGTGCTGTAGCAATTCCCACATCAAAGTAATCCTGCTCCTTAGTGCTCTTTCAGAGTAAACCCAAGGTGTCATATTTCAGGGCAGGTAAAATATAATTGATATCCTTTACTTACTTAAAAATCTCTGAAAAAAAAAAAATCTCTGTACATATTAGTAGCAGTTGAAGAAGCTAGGTCTGCCATAACCAGGTCAAGTCATTATGGCCAGGTGCTTATAAATACTCCTCTTTTTATCTAATCTGTAGTTCCCAAATTTGAGCATACATTGGAATCATTTGGAGAGGTGGTAAAAACACAGATTACTGTTTCTACCTTCAGAGTTTCTAATCCGAAACCCGATAGGGCCTAAGATTGTACATTTTTGACAATTCCCAGCTGATGCTGGTGCTTCCAGTCTTGGGATCACACTTTAAGAACTGGGTTCTAGAGTACTGTCTAACCACAGTGCTTAAAGGCTGTGAATGGACCAGATCTCTTCTTGGGCCCATGCTGGAGAACCACTGAACTAATATGCTATTGGCGAGCTTATTCTGTAATGAAGCAGATGGTAATTATTATAGGCTGGTGGGCTAGACAGTCTCTGTTGCAACCACTGAACTCTGCTGTTATAGTAGGAAAGCAGCCATAGACAGTACAGAAACAATGGATGTGGATGTGTTGCAATACAATTTTATTTACAAAAACATGGCCCATGGCCTATAGTTTGCCAATCCCTGATCTAATTAATCAACAAGTAACTCGTATCTTTCATAGCTCACAAATTATCTGTATCCTGTACAGGAGCCAGCAACTGTGTGTCCAGCTTTGAGGTGGGAGCTCTAGGGGAATATATAAGAAGTGTAAATCTGATTTTTCTACTCTTTTTCAAAAGTTTAGATTAGTGTAGTATAGTCTTGAGAAAATTTAAATGCTGAGCCTGGAATAGATTTCATGATACAGGTGAATCTTGGAGAATGATTAGAACCTAGGCGAAAGAGAGCAAAATAAATGTCTCTGAAGGGAAGGCCAAAAGAGAAAAGGTATGGAGGGAACAGTATTCTCCCAAAGGGCAGCAAGGAGATTTATGATATGGAAAAGTTTAGAAATGTTAAGAGTCACAGATGCCATTTAACAAACATTTATTGTGCATACTCTCTATACTGGCACAGTGATAGGTCCTGGGGACATAGTTAACCAAGGCATAGTCCTTGCCCTCAAGAATCTCAGTGGATCAAGATATTAAAGAATCCCAAAGCCATATACAAGTATTTGGAGTTGGTAGTCTTAGCTCATGGTGGGCTTTCAATGGGTGTTAAACTGAAAATGAAATTTATGATTGACAATGGGAATTTTTGTTCTTGATCAGTAGAGTGGCTTGAAGCTTTTAGGAAAAGTCATCCTCCATAAGCTAGTAAAATGATAACCATGTAAAAGAACAATTGTTAGTGATAATCTCACAGAAACTTTGCTAAGATGGAGAATAGTGTGTGTTGGGTTTTTGTTTGTTTGTTTTTTGCTTTGTTTTTATATATTGTGCTTACTAAAATCCAAATTAGTGTATTATGTTTGTGTCAAGCCATCGTGAGAACTAAGGACAATTTCCAGGGAGTCGTACCATTTTGCCTTTCTGATATAAGTATATGCTATTGAATACTCTATATAAAGAAAAAAATCTCCATAGACAAATGGGGCTCTTTATTTCTGAAATTTATTCCTAAAACACTGGATATAGGGTCTGGGTAGAGTCTATTATAAAATAAAACGTTTAGTAGAGCTGATGGTAGGAGTTGGTGTGAGCGTTTGAATGAGATGATCTCTAAGCTTCCTTCTAATTTCAGTGTTCTGACTTTAGATGATATTTGAAAGATCTGCAAGGAACTAATTCAGGCAGGTTTCCCTAAGAACCTGAGAAAATCACATCCTGAATATTGCATTTCAATACATGAAAATCGATTTTATTTCATTTAGTAAATAGAATCCTGAATTTGTGGTTTGAAAAAGCAGGGACTGATCAAAAGTATTACAGACAAGATGAAATATGACTTTTCAGTATCTAAACCATTCTACACAGTTTGATTTTTAATCAAATGCAGGGATACAGATGACAGCATGCCATTTTTATCTAGTTAGATATCAAGAGAAAGGTGAGGGGCAAATTCCCATGTGACTTAGATTTCCTGTGATTTGTAGCTTGAAATCCCAAGTCTCTGTGAGCATGCCAATACCATTTTTATTTTTTATTTTTATTTTTTATTTTTTTAAAGATTTATTTATTTATTTATTTGACAGAGAGAGAGAGAGATCACAAGTAGGCAGAGAGGCAGGCAGAGAGAGCAGGGGAAGCAGGCTCCCCGCTGAGCAGAGAGCCCGATGCGGGGCTTGATCCCAGGACCCTGAGATCATGACCCGAGTCGAAGGCAGAGGTTTAACCCACTGAGCCACCCAGGCGCCCCGCCAATACCATTTTTAAAATGGCTCCTCCATTTTTAACGTTAAGGAAGAGCAGAAGCCTACATTTGTATTAAGGCAATAATTGATTTCTTGCACAACCTTGCCCATGGGCAGACTATTGATGCACTTTTAAATAAAAATTGAGAATTGAGTAGTTATCTTCAGTCTTCCCCATTTCACATCCCTTTTATTTCCCACAAATGAGATACTCTAAAATATCCTAAAAATCTGTGTGTGTTTGTACATGTGTGCATATGTGTCTGTACTGATGATGTAATGTCACTAATCTTGAGCCAAGGACTTTATTTGATAAGTGGATCCAGAGAGCTTATCATTTCTGTATTGACCAAGTTAGGTTACTGTTATCAAGAAGCTCAAATTGGTGTGAAAAGAAAAAACAGTTGGATGAGACTTCAGAATTGGATAAATCTACAGAAATGCCTGAAACATTTTTCCCTGAAAGCAGAAGGAATTTAAGATACAAATACAGAAATTTTATTTTATTCTGTATTGTGGTAGTTGAATACTTTATGACACTTTATTTCCTATTATGTAAAACTTTAAGGGAGATGTATGATTTTGAAATGTGGGAGGAAAAAAAAATTAGGAAAGCAAAGAGAAGGTAAACATAAGTAGTCACAAGCTTGTGTAATACTGCAAGTTGACTTCGAGGAAAATTAATAATAACTTATTTGGGGGGAATAATTTTAAAAGGAGGATGAAAACACTATAGTGTTCAGATATTGCAAAGCTAAAATCAAAATCTAAAAAATAGAAGAAGTAAAATTAAACAGCTCTATTATTATGGCATTATTAATATCATAGCCCATAAATATGAAATGTAGAATATCCAAACTTGGCATTAGGAAGTATAAAGTAATAGGGAAAGTCCATCAATCTCCTGAAATACTTTATTTCCATTATTGAGCACCTAGTATGTGTTAGGCAGTGTGCTAGGCACATTACATACAATGACTCTACTTTCACAATAGTTCTTCAAATTACCTCTTTTCATCCAAATTTTAAGTGAAGAAATTAGTAAAGAGTTACAGAAATTAACTATAGTCACACAGGTGTTCAGTGGAAGACCCAGGCTTTCAGTCCTAGCTATGCTCTTTCTACTACACATTTATTCCTTTGGTTAACCCTTTCTCCCCAAAGAAATAAGTCACTTTTTGTCCAGGTATTTGTTTTCTTGTGTATTTGTTTATTGTGTTTGGTATTACATGGCATAAAGAAAATATGCCATTTAGGCTAGCTAATTTAAGGCATAAATATAAACACAGAAAAATGAAAGCAAGAGAGAAGAGTATTTGTGTGATTGTGTAAGTACATGTGTTCTTTAAATGCTGTTTTTTTAAAAAAATGTCTATACATTCTTGCAAAAAAGAACAAATGATTTCAGGCTGCTTACTATAAAAAGAACTCTAAAAAGCATTAACTAACGGATGAAATTCAGGAGCCAACTGATAAATTATCTAATACAGCTCCCAATTTAAACTGATCACCTCTGTTTTTTGATTTATGAACAGGAAATGAGCTTTGACTGTTAGGGACCTGGATGAAGAGCCCTGGGTTCAGCTTGTCAGAGTCTTGTGGCCTACAAAGACCCTCTGGTTGTGCAAGGATCATTCAATTGAAGTAAGACCTAATTACTTTAATTAGACTGTAAGACTTTTACTCTTGAGTCAACTTTTAATAAGGTAACTTGGCATGCCTCTATTATGTACCAATAGTTGCTAATTTTGATTTAAAAAAAAAGGAATGAGCATTTTTCTGTGGCAAATTCTTATGTATTTCGATTTCTGTTCATCCGTTTATTTCATGGACTTGAAATCTTTTCTTTGGATAGCATTATCAAAATATTTTAATTACATTGTGGCTGTTCAAATTGGTACAATTGTCTTGCCTTTGTGGTATCAGATCATTTTTATACAACTACAAGTTTGATTATAAGTAATCAAGTTAGTCTCTCTCTTTTTTAGTTTAAGTTGACCCACTGATTTTACTAAAAAAAATGACAGCAATGCAGTTTGTGCCATGAGTCAGCATGACTTTGCATTACTTATTTATTTCAAGTTTATACAAGTTAACTTTTTGGAACATCTGTCTGAATAGGGTCACATATAGACTGTGAACTTCCAGTTAGGCATTAGAGTTTTAACATATGTTTAAAGAGGGTTTATTGTTCTTCCTGGAATATGCTTACTTTGAGGTGATGATGCCAGCGTGGGATTGAAATGCTTTTCTGTAAAGCATTAGCAGCAATTAATATTCAAATGCTGGTTCAGGCTTACTATGCAGGAAACTTTACATGGCATGGGTGATACAAAGACCCAAAGGCAGCACAGAACCAAGAGCTAGGAGTTGTGAGCAGGCCCAGCACGGCCACCAGCATACTTTAAGAACTTGGACAAATCATTTAACCTTCTGATTATTCCCACGGGTTTGAATTTGAAGGGGTCCGATTAAATCAGGGAAAGGTGACAAATTCATGTGCCTTGAGGTCAGGCATTTGACGTAAATGTATGAAGTCTCTGGGTGTGAGACAGTAAGGAATGGTTCGCCTGTGGGGAAGGAGGCTGTGCCCTCATAAAGCCATTCAGATTCCAACATTTTAAAGCCGGACAAAGAAGCAAATTGTGTGGTATGGGGGAGGGGAAAGCAAGAGGAGGATTAAACTTGGCCACTGGATTGAATAAATTCTAAGATCATTTCCAATTCAATACACGGTTGTAAAATTTTGTGACTATGTAAAACACTTAGAATTTGTCTAGCGTCTGTTGAGTTCTGTATGTGTTCCTTTTTAAGTAATTGAAGATAAACAAGTAAAATAAAAAGTTTTCAGTTTGAATTTCCTCTTTAATTGTACATTAGAATTAGGAGAAAAAGTAATTTGACCGTAAAATAGTTAAATGATTCAACAGTTTAATTTTCTGAGGTGTTTTTTGTTGTTGCTGTTTTGTCTTGTTTTGTTTTTTAATCAATTGACCTGGAATGAGAATTTTGAATCTTGTACTGTAGTCCAAGAATAAAACCTAGCCTGTAAGTTACTGGTTAGCAACTTCTCTATTAGTGAGTATTTTCACTAGAAAATCATGAGCACATCTAAAAGAAAGTCCTACGACCTTTTTGTGACTAGTTTCATATTCTTTAAGGAGTGTTTAGAAGTTGTATTTTCTTTCGATTGATATTTTAATGAATATTTTAAAACATGTTATTTTATCTGGAAAAATTAAAGTTGTAGTTTAAATAAGTATATTTTCTAACATAATTTTCTAGCTCCATCAGTTTTTGCTCTTTTTTGTGTTTTCCTTTTTACAGCAATGGAATATATTTATTTCTTTTTATCACTTTCACTGCCTTTTAAATCTATATTTTAGCTGCGAAAATAAGTACATTTTATCAGATGCTAATGGCAATTAGGCAGCAAGCCTAGTGGAAGATGGGAAGTGGGCCAAGTCAATGTACTCTGGGGGTCTTATCTATTCTCCTTGGCTCAATTTAAATCAGTTTTACGTCTGCAAGAAAATTGAACCCATGACTCTGGGGAGCCATGTGTGTTATCTCAGTGACAAAGGGAGAATTAGAAGAAACTAGAATTTTTATGCCTTTAGTTGGGACCTTTTAATAGTTTCTTCTTTCTATATTTCTTGTATAGCTTTTCATTTCAGGATCATATGCATTTGTAGACCCATTCAAGTTACTTCATGTATGATTAGTTTTGAGAATGGGTGCATTGTGTGAGCCATGATTATATCTTTCAGATAATTTTTCCAAGTGTTAGTACAAACTGTTACTGTCTTTAAGATCTGTATCCTGAAATAACGTTTAAAATTTTTTATTAGATGTTATAGTCCAGCCATGTTGAAATGATTTTAAGTATTTAGTGTTCATTTCTTTGATGGTCAAGTCAAACCTGTAGTACTTAGACGTTAATACTCAAATGGATTAGAACTGGTTAGATCTGTTCCTTGACTGGCCCACATCTGACATTAAAAGTACAAGATCTTTTCTTCCCCCCAAACATTCATGATGTCTTCTGAAGGCTCCACATATTGTGGAAAATAAGAATAAACATGTAAGTAAAAATAATAGCAGATATAATTTAAGGTAAGCCAAATAAGGAGGCTTTCTAATGACGTTATCTCACATCCTATTATCTTGTTTTCTAGAGGCATTTAAAAAAAATTACCAGCATGATTAAAAATTTTCTTTATCCTCTTTAATGAATACAGTCATACATGTTTGTGAATAAATTCATGAATGTTTATCTTTAGTGCTTTAGTAACACATAGAGTATATGGACAAAGTAGATGTTTAGACAACAAACTCAGTTATTCCTTTATTCTCTTTCTAGGCTTATAGAATTAATGACAAGAATGTCCCATCTATTGCTTAGGACACTGATTCCCAACATTAAAACAAAGTAATGCAAACTCTAAATTGACGTTGTTAATTGCCATCCATCTTGTATGTATGCCTCATCAGTGGTCCTGAAACTAAGAACCCTCAGATTTTAATTCCTTTCATGTGACCAAAGGCTCTGATACTCACCTAACATAAGTTCACCTTTAGCGTTTGACATTTGTTATGCAAGGCTTTCAAATGAAGTGTTTAATTAAAATTAAAGTGCCATTGTTTTTAATAACCCAGAAAAAATGGGTATGAATTGAGTTAAAAAAAAAAAGACAGTGGATTTAAGAATACTGTAGCTCCTGTGTGAATACTGGAGTTGTTTGAAAAATTTTATAAAACATTCTTATTACCAAAATCTAATTTAAGGTTTAATGATGCAGTAAAGTTGAGATGTTCACAAAGAAACCAGAATAATAACAGTAAAAATTTAGCCATAGCTTAGTACAATCCTACCAAAATTTTCTGGTCAATTAGATTTGATTGTGTTAAAGAGTGACAAACTACAAAAGTAATTAGAAATCAATCATTAGCCAGTGGCTGGATGCTGGAGCCTGTTAAAGGCATTTTTATGCTTCCTGAGGTTTGATACCCCTTCCTGGGTCTCCGTAAACCAAAGTACATGCAATTATCACACTTTATTTTTCTTGAGAAGGTTCTCACTAAACTGTTTAATAAATGTGATTTGTTCCAGAATTTACTCTCTTACTTTTCTCAAGAGGCAGCCTTTGCTTAGGCTACAAAACCTAATAATAATAATAATAATAATAATAAAAATAAAGGACAGTTAAATGATCTAACAGAAACATATTTATGTAAAAATAAAACCTAGTATCATAGATAGCCTTACCACACTCAGTAGCTGTGCATTTCTAACCCAGTGGATTTACTTAGAATCTTACCGATGTTCTAAGTTCTTATATGAGAGAGATAGGGAAGAGCACTGATGGCAAGTAACTTGAGGTACTTGTCCTGATCTGTCCTTAAGTACTACCACAGCTACAATGTAATTTCATCTAAACAATGATTTTCTGGTTAATCTCAGCATGAGATTAGCCTTGTTAGGAAAAGATTTGTAGTCTATTTCTTATAAAGTACATTTTAATCAGTAAAATATTTTTGAGCTATATCATATACTTAACTAATATATATTCATAAAATGTTTTAAATATAACAAATATTTAAATTTTATTATACTATTTCTAATAAAAATAATTTTTGTATTAGAGTCTATCCTTAAAGCTGAAGCTATATTACTTTTTTATATTTTCTTTACAAATGTATTTCTTTCAGTACTCACTTGAAATAGTTTCCTTTCTAAAGAAATAGAAAATGACAATATTCATGTACGGAATAAGAAATCAGCCATTAAGAGCTAAGTGATATTTTAAAGGGGAAGATCCCAAATCATTAACTTTTAATTTTTTATTTAATTTAATATAATTTAATACAATCTATTTATTTGAGAGAGGATGCACGCACTCAAGCAGCAGAAGGAGCAGAGGGAGAGGGACAAGATAACTTTGTGCTGACCTCTGAGCCTGTTGTGGGGCTCAGCATTGCAACCCTGAGATCATGACCTGAGCCGAAATCAAGAATTGGGTGCTCAACAAATTGAGCCACCCAGGTGCCCCACTTGTTATTTTTATATAGATAAATCAATCGTTAGATATTTATTGCCTAATTTCATAAGTTTTTTAAAAAGCTTTTTGCATATAGTTTTTGAAGTAAATTTCAAAGATACCAACTTTTAACCGTATTAATTAGCTTGGCAGCAATTCATTTAGTATTTGATGCTGAAAAATATCTTTACACAAGTGGCTTCGTTTTCTTATTTAACTGAAAGAAATCTGTAACATTTCCTTGCAAATTTGACACATGGTCTCTTGTTAACTTACATGGTATGAATTTCATACTTGTGTATGTATGAAGTGTTTTCTTGCCCTTGAAATATCTTTTAGTTACATTTCCAAGAAAAATAATTCTTAAACTGATTTTCTTTTTTCAAGCTAAGTGTTCACCCTTAAAATGGAAGGTTGTTTGTAACCTGTAAAACTCACTTTCTTCTTTATATATAAAATGTGTAGCATATTGATATTTAGAAAAAATTATTCTCTAAAATTTGTCAAAGACAATTTCATAGAAATATTTTTGGTGAGACTATTTTATATTTCAGGCACTATCTTGGGTACTAGAGGAACAAAATTAATTATGCTATAGTACTTTCCCTCAGGATGTTCACTGTTTATTGGGGATACAAATAATTACAATAAAGTATGCTAAGGTAATGTGAGCATGTAAAAAATAGCACAAAGATAGGAATATTGTTTTGTTTTGTTTTGTTTTTTAATTCTCAAGTACTTCTAGCCCAGATCAATTTCTTTGGCTTCAGATCAAATACGAGGGTGATTAATATTTTAGAGAACCAAACTGGAGCAGCCATACCATGCTAGTCCAAAACAACCCATATAACATAACATATAAGAATTATGCATGTATATTATTATCTTAACATTAAAATATGGAAAATAGGTATTTACTTGAAGTTATATATTATTTCTTATTTTACTTTTCTGTTACATAATTGCTATTTAAACAGAATAGCAATAGAATAGTTAAAAGTGTCAGTTAGTACTTAATAGTACTAATTTAACAAATACGTATGAAATAGAACAATATTTTTGTTTCATTCTGTCCTCTGATAGAGCGATTAATTTTAACTATTTTTTGAATTTTTATTGGATATTTAAACTTTATAATAGATTGTGAACTTAAGATAAATTTGAAATTATAAATGGAGAATTTAAACACAAATGTACTAAGTAAACAGATGTTACCTATATTTAATGCAGAATAAGGACATATTTTTCTGTCCTGTGATACAATAGGATATTTTTATTCTTTGTTTCCTTTTCTAATAACACTTCTCCTAAGTGTTTAAGTATTTAGGTAAGTATTTAGTGTCACACTAAAATTGAATGTAGTTACATGTAACATTTACTTTGATTTGAAGCTCTGCCCTTATCAAGGCCTTATCACACTAATTCCTTGTATCAGCTCAATGTGATAACACCAGGTTAAATATCTTCTCAAAAAATTTTTTTGGATTACTTTGGATTTTACTTCCTTAAAGCAGCAGCTATTTAGAATTGTTAGAATTAGATCCCAGATCTATTGATTCACTTAATATCTGCAGGCTTGTTTGTCAGACATGCTGTGTCAACCAGGCCTTTTGCTTGTATACATTTACCATATAGGATAACCCTATCAAAAATATCATCATTTTTGAAAACTTCAGAGCACATTGAATGGCAACATAAGTTAGACCCGTCTTCTTCAGGGAAAATGGTTTTAAAGTACAGAGATGATATGAACTTGGATATCCAATTAACATTGGATTTCAAATAAATTATAGTTTTAGTAAAGAAATAGTCTTCCTTAACTTGGCTACCCTTTTCTACTGATTTTTTTTTTGGGAGGGGTGGAGTTTTACAGTAGTTTCTGAGTTTTTGTTTCAGCCTTAATAACTCAAGTGTGATCAGTTTTTTGTTTTTGTTTTTGTTTTTGTTTTTGCAATCAGTTTTTTTTCCAGATTACTTATGGCCATTCAGAGTGCATCAGATTTAGAGAAACCACTCAGATTTTTTTTCAATTTTATTTTATTTTACTTTATTTTATTTTATTTCAATCCTTTTCTTCTTACTTTCAGTGTATTTCCAAATTAGTGAAAAACATTATTCTTGTCCCATACTTTCAAAATGAATTTATAGCAGGCCAAGATTTTAATCCTTTTGTATGACCAGTAACAATGATAGCCATCTTGTAGGCTTGTATCTAAGGAGAATATATAGTTTTATTTCTATAAAGTCCAAAAGCTCATTAAGTACTTATGGACTTTGACATAACTGAAAAATGATCAAAAGCTTTCATTTAAAATCCTCAATTTCACAGTTAGGCAAAACATACATTCTTTGAGCAGTGTTGCATGTAAAGTATGCATGGCATTTAACAGGTAATATCTTTGCATTTTCTTTGGCCAGAAGTTTATAGGCTGATTGAGATTTATCAAAATTTACATTCACATAGTCTGCCAAATATGTACATAGAGGAGTGTGGTAGTCAGAATAATGGCCCTGCAAGATGTTCAAGTCCCAATCCTTGGAATTTGTGGATATATTATGTTATGTGACAAAAGGAGGATTAAAGAGCAGATGGAATTAAGTTTGCTAGTCAGCTGACTTTAAGATAGGAAGAATATGGGCACCTGGGTGGTGCAGTCAGTTAAGCCTCCAACTCCTGGTTTCAGCTCAGGTTATGATCTCAGGGTCCTGAGATCAAACCCTGCATTGGGCTCCAATGCCCCACACTTAAGCTCTGCTTAAGACTTTCTCCCTTTCTCCCAACAACCCCTCGACTCTCTCACTCTCTCAAATAAATAAATGAATCTTAAAAAAAAAAAAAAAAAAGAAGACTGTCCTTGATTATCCAGGTGACCTCAGTGTAATCACAAGGGTCTTTAAACATGGGTGAGGTAGGGAGAAGAGTCCATGTCAGAATGATGGGATGTATGAGATTCAACCAGCCACTGGTTGTTTTGAAGATGTGAGGAGGCACCAAGCAACGAATGGAGGTGGATTCTAGAAGCAGGAAAAGTCAAGAAAATATATACTCCTCTAGAGTCTCCAGAAAGGAACTCAGTCATGCGACTGCTTTGATTTTTAGCCCCAATGCCCTGATTAACTCAGGAATACTCATTTCAAGATCTCATCCTCCAGAATCATAAGATAATAAATTTATATTTTTTTATGCTATAAAGTCTTTGGTAACTTGTTACACGGCAATAGGAAATTAATGGGCAAAGTCTAGTTCTTATTTGGGTAAGATATTAGCATTCTTTGTTCTATGTTTTCTGTGGTTTCATAATATCTTCATAAAAACGTAGAAGAAGATTTGAAACTCCATTTTTCAAAACAAAGCACCTAAGAACTAGAGAAAACATTTTGTTGTGTGATTCAGTGCATGACTGAATATACTGAGAAAAGTGTGTTTGTTAATAAGATCCAACTAAATCTGGTTTACACTATAATAGGTCAACCCATCTATTCAAAATTTCTCCTTTTGTTTGCCTACATGGCTGTAGTCTCAGAATCAAGAAAAATAGTTTTATTTATTTTTATAGAATAATCCAGTGGATCATAAGATGTGCATTTATTCTTGTGTGTGCCCACAGGCTAATACAGTGACTGTTTTGACTGACCATTGATGTATTTTGGGGAGATGGGAAAAAAAAAAATAAAACATATGACTGACTTATAAGTACTTTAGTGTTTCATCTAGGACTTTTGAAATTTCGACTCCCTATATGCTTTTCATTCTCTTTTCCACCATGCCCATTCCCAAATTCCTTTCTGCCTATTGTATAAAATGCTCTGTCTTGGTTAAGTATCTCCCTAATAAAATTACATGTCTTTCTGTTATTAAAATGATACAGTTGTCTGGGTTATACTGACATTGGTATTATAATCATTCTAATTTCATTATCTGAACTTTTAGAAAACATGGTCAAAGTATTCACAATGTTAAAAAGTAAACTAGCATTACCTCAATGGAAAGCATACAATTAATCCACAGGAAAGTGAAAGATGACTGTTAATGGTCATGATTACAATGCACTTAGGTTGCACATATAAGTCACATCACTCAGTGCTGCAACAATGGATGTTTCATTTTTATGAACTGCAAATCACAGTTGCCAACCAGCGGTTGGGGAAAAAAACAATGACAGTAACTACTGAGAATGGATAATCTATGTCCTATCCATTTTAAACTAAACAGAATGTTACTTATTGCTTCAATTTTTTGAGTTGCCGTATGGGTTTTGTACTTTTCCCTTAACTTTCTCTACCCATTGCTGAAAACCATATTTTGAATCCCAAAGAAGGGTTTCCTGGGACATGGGTACTTTAGTGCTCAAACCAGAGTAGCTCCAGGCAAACCGGAATCAGTGGTCATCCTAAAACCAGTATGTAGCTTTAAGATATATTATGTCATATTCAACATACCTAAAACAGTCTCCTCATATGTGCTTACAATATATTTTCTATCTTGGTGTACTGCATTAAAACTGATCAAATCAGAAATGTAGGAATCATCATATTTCTTTCTCTTAGTCCTTTTTCCAATAATTCAATATTTCCTATGACATATATATTTTTAAAGATTTTATTTATTTGAGAGAGAGAGTGAATGTGGGAAGCATGGGGGGTGAGTAGCAGAGGGGTAGGGAGAGGGACAAGCAGACTCTGTGCTGAGCACAGAGCCCCACGAAGGTCTCCATCCCAGAACCCTGAGATCATGACCTGAACTGAAGGCAGATGCTTAACCAACCGAGCCACCCAGGCACCCTAGTATTATGACATATATTAAATTCTTGTTTCACTTTCCATCTTATTTTTTGAAAATTGGATGCCTTCTCATGGTTCCAAAAATTCTAGATATGAAAAGATGGACAGAGAAAAGTCTGTCTCCTTTCCACCTTGACCCGAGTCTTTCCAGTTTTCACCCAGGCTAAAGTAGTTCTCACTGTTGTTAGTTTCATGTGCATCTTTATGAATGTACATGCAAATATAAATACTGTTTTTTACTTGGTCTCCCTTGGCAATAATCACTGTGATTTGAAAATAAGAAGAATGGCGACCATATAGCATAGTCAGAAGTCATTAGCAGTTCTGAAAATCATCTGGGTAAATATTGCCAGCTTACTACCCCGAGGGTAAAACAAAACAAAACAAAAAACAAATAAAAAACAAAAACCTTGAATTAGGTCCTACTTCTGCTCTTTAGGTATGGCTCCCAAGTTTTTGTGCTCTATAGATTTTGGCTTTACCCTCTAGAAGGATCTTCCATTTCTATCTTCTTCCTTTTATATAAAGAAAGCAGTGGAAAGTATCCACTTATTGGTGGCTGAGCAGTTTTCCTTGCCTGTTTCCTTCCCAAAAGAAAGTTGGAAGTGCAGAGGTATTTTATATGTCTCCTCTAGTTATATTCTCTTTGCAAATACAACTCTCAATATCTTTTATACCCACAGTGTGTTTGTTTCATCAGATGTATGTGACAAAGGCCATTTGACTCTCTAGGATATTCTATGCATACATTTACATCTTGATGTCATCTGTAGTTATTAACAGTTTTACCTCTTCCTTTCCAAAATATACATTTATAATTTCTTTTTTCTTAATTTTCTTGGTTAGTATTTTTAGTTCAGTGTTAAGTAATACTGGTAATGAGGGCTTTTGTCTTGTTTCTGGTTTTGGTCATGCTTCTGGTGTTGCTCCATAAACATGATAGTGGCTTTTGGACTAAGCTGGATTTATTTTATCAAATGGAGGAAATTGCTATCAAAATCTATTTTATTGAGTATTTTAATAAAAAATGGTTATTGAATTTTGACAGATGGTTTTTCAGCATTAAGACAATAAATGATTCTGAGATCCATTAATATTATAACACAATTTTATTAAAAGATTTCCTAATATTGAAAATTCTTAGATTCTTAGAATAAACCTCACTTTGTCATGATGTATGGTTCTTTTTGTGCATACATTGATTAAATTTGCTAGTAATAGGATTTTAGCTTTAATATTCATAAGTGATATTGATTTGAGGGTTTGAGTGGGTATTTGCAATCTTTGTTATGCCAGAAAGTTTTCTTCTTTAACCTATAATATGGAAGAAATCTTAGAAGCTTTAAAATTGTTTGATCTTTAGAGACTTAAAAAAATTTCCCCATGAAATCTTCTGGGGTTGATGTCTTAGGATTTACCTCTTGACAGACTTCCTTATTTCTTCTGTGTAAGTCAATCTTTAGATTTTCCATCTCTTCTGAGGTCAGTTTTGCCAAATTATATTTTCTTAGAAAATTATCCATTTTATTTGGATTTTCAGATTTATTTGCATTGTGTTTAGCAACATATTCTATTTTTTAAAATTTATTCTTTGGTTATTTTTCTTTTATAACTTATTTTTGTGCATTTCTATTTTTTTTCCACAAAATAGGTTCATTAGTAATTTTTTTCTTTCAAATAACCAGCTGTTGAATTTTTTAATTCTATTATATTTTCAGTTTTCTTATCTGCTTTTTCTTTAATAATTTGTTGTTTTGCTTCATTGCAGTTTCCCATTTCTTTTCTAATTCTTATAATAGATTCTTTATTTATTTTTATTGATTTTTTTTTTATGGACAAAATTCTCAATAATAATTCTCCTCTTAAGTTAAGTTAAGCAATGAGTTTAACTTTTAAGAACTACATTTTGCAGGAGTGGGAGTTACATAGTCCATGCCAAATATATATATATATATATATATATATATATATATATATGTATTTTTATATATATGTATTTTTATATATATGTATATATATACACACACACACATACACACACACATATGTGTGTGTGTGTGTATGTGTGTGTGTGTATATGTATGTATGTATGTAGTTATATAGAAAGGCATAAAGCAGCATGGCATGTTTTGCTGGAGCAAAACATTTCAGTGGGATGCTAATCGTAGATTAAACTTAGCCAGATCACAGAAGACCTCTTTATAGATGTAATAGTATATACTCTGATATTAACTTTTTCCATGCATATAAGATTTGTGATATAAAATTAGCATTTATGTGTCTTTGTGTTTTCTATATCTACACATCACTAATAATTTGCTAATAAATTTACTTTCTTGTTGATCCCATTTTCCTTTTAGAAGTTTATTCTAAAATTAGTGAGGAGGGTTAAATGACCCTGTGAGTCTTGAATATTCTTCTCCTTTTTAATCTTAGAATGCATGTTCAATTGTTTTATATAAGTTTTGTTTGTTTGTTTGTTTGTTTCTTTCTTTCTTTATTTATTACTTACTTACTTACAGGGGGTGGAAGGCAAGTATTGCTCCTAAAATCATACTTTCTATAATTAAGAGCACTCTGAATAGTTATATAACATCTAACCATTAGGGACACCAAGAAGGAATGGATGACAGGATTGAAAGGTAGGGGTGTGTGTGTGTGTGTGTGTGAGAGGGAGAGAAAGGAGCCTTAAGTTGTTTACATATGTACTCTCTCTTAGCCACTGGTCATTCCTTGTTTCAACAAAAGTGACTGCTATGGACTAAATTATGTACCACAGAATTCATAAGTTGAAGCCTTAGATTCCAGTGTAATGGTATTTAGAAATGGGACCTGGAAGATAATTTGGTTTAGATGAGACCATGACAGTGGGACTCTTATGATGTATTATTGCTTTTGTAAGAAGAGACACCAGAGAGCTTGCTTCTTTTCCACCCACATGCACCATGTACAAAGGAAGGTCACATGAGGACACAACAAGAATGTGGTTGTCTGCAGCCCTAGGAGAGAGCCCTAACCAGACGTGGACCTTGCTGGCAGCTTGATCTTAAACTTCCAGTCTCCAGAACTATGAGGAATATATTCCTGTTGTTGAAGCCACCCAATCTATAATATTTTGTTATGGAAGCCTGAGTTCACTAAAACTGACATTTCATTTTACTTATGGAAGCCTCTGCTAACTATTATGTCTTTTTCAAAGTAGTAAAAAGATAATGGTTTTTACCATGGTAGTGATTATAATGAGAGATTGGAAATTTTGGAAAGTGATTTTTTTTTTTTGGTCTGATACATATGTTTGTTAAATATATATCAAGAAAACATATAGACATATAGTAAACAGTGTTGTGAGTTTATAAAATGTAATGAAAAGATTTTGTTTCCAATTCAGAAATCATTACTTAATATGCTTAAGTAAATCCTTTGATATTCATGATTCCTGTGTGAATGAAAATTGACGAGGTATTTCCACATATGCAAAATTACAGAGCTATTTTTTTTAATATTAGAAATTTTGACTTGCTTAATGTTAAGATGTGCTTCAAAGTAAGCTGGGTTAGAATGTGATTATCATTAAAAGAGCTTGCTTTGGGATTAACACCTATAACTGGTTGTTGTTGTTGTTGTTGTTGTTGTTGTTTTGTCTTTTTTTCAGTATTGTCTCAAGGGATAGGGTACTCTCAATAATGGCATCTGAGGATGCTTTTTACATTTTATATTGCTTAGTCCTTACTACCACTTTTTGTGAGAGGGTTTTTTGTTTTTTTTTTAAGATTCACTTTTTGAGAGAGAGAGCATCGATGCACTGGAGGGAGGGGCAGAGGGAGAGGAAGGGGAAGAGTGAGAATTCCATACCGAGAATCCCAAACTGACTCCCGGCTGAGCATGGAGCCAGATCCTGAGCTCAATCCCACAACCCTCCCAACCCCCTCCCAGATCATGACCTGAGCCGAAATCAAAAGTCAGACACTTAACTGACTGAACTACTCAGGTGCCCCCATGAGAAGTTTCATTATCTTTATTTTGTAATAAGGAAGCAATAAAAAGGACAGGGTGTTTTCCTAATTTATATAACTAGATTGTGGCAGAGTTGAAGTTTAAATTATTTCATACCCTTAAATATTAAGGATATGAATTTCTTTGTTGTTGTTGGTGGTGGTTTTTTTTTTTTTGTTTGTTTGTTTGTTTGTCTGTTTTTAGTATGTGGCTAATGAGCTTTTCCATTAGGTTAGAAATCTGGTCGAATTAAGATCTAACAAAGTTGTTTTTCTCCCAGTGATAACTTTGATACATTTTTGTGAAGTACCAAGTATGTTCTTTAATGGAAAACTTGGAGCTTTTCTGCTTTGCTTGTTTCCTAAACATACATTGTCTGCCTCTGAATAATCCAGTTCTGCAAATTGCCAAAGAATTTAGGAGAGTAGGACACATAGGAGTTTAAGAGAAAGTGGACATATTTCCTATTCCCGATAACTATTAGAAATTATTTCCTTACAATAATTACTTTATAAAACCACAAATTGAATAGTTCATTCTTGATTTCAAGAATCCCTGAAGAATTTCATCATTTACCTAATATATAACAAATAGCTAACATTTGTAATCAAAATGTTTGCTTCTCCACAGTTCTTTTAATGTCTATAATTCCACTTGCTAATATCTTCTCAAATATGAATTTCCATGGTTAGTTCTCTGCTGTCACAATTTCTAAGCAGTAACTTTGTTCATGGGTCCATTGTGTAGGCAGAGATTCTAAGCTTATATCCTGCTGTGTTTATTGATCTATTTCTTAATAATTCTGTATCAGGCAATCACACAATTCACAAATTGTCTGGGAGGGAAAAAACACATTAGCCATGCATTTAGAGGCTCTACTAAGAATGTTAGCTTTCTCTGTTATGTAGAATGATTGTAAAGCACCACAGTGAGACTTTTAAACAAATCAGAATTACAGCTTTCTTGTTCTAAAACATAAATGTTTCTTTAAGGAATCATTTTGGTATTTGCCTAAGGTTGTTTTCCTCTTCAGTTTGAATAGGATATGAAATTTTCAAAGTCCAAATTAGGTGATTAGCCAAGCCGTATTCAGTAATGTTCAGTCTTTGCTCTCAAATGTGCTTTTTCCATTTCGTGGCTCTGCTGTGTCTGGACTTCTATATATTCTGGGCCAGGCAGTGTTCAGCTATTCCGATGTCACCTCTGCTCCATCTACTGGAATGATGATTTTTACTATGTACACTCTTTAGCAAAATCACTATTTTTATAATGGCTTTTTAAGAAAGTTTGTCAAAAGCATGGTGGCCAAGAGCATTAAAGTTATTTAGTTAAATTGAGAAAACTCTGAGCAGAATTAAGATGAAACTATTAAATTAATCCCATTCTTTTATACTCAAAGATATGCAGCCAGCACTGTCTTCTGTCATGGAAAGATAGAGCACTGCTTTGCACAGAGGAAGAAGCTGGTGCATGAGGGCAGGGAAGCTGGTGAATTTTGAAATAAAGCTGGTACTGCAGTATCTGATTTGCTCTGACTCCTGATCTTACAGCCACGGTGAGCTATTTGTTCTCAGACATGCCCTGACCTCTCATGTCTCCTTGTCTTTGTCCATGTTCTTCTTTCTTCTTAGAGCCCCTTTCTCAATCCTGTGTACTTGGAAAACTTCGATCTCCTATTTTTTCAGGGTTCCTGACAGTTCTTTTGATATGTTTCCTGACACCTCAGGCTTAAAGAAAGAGCTCTCATCTCTGTCTTCCTATGGTAACTCCAGTATATTTCTCTTTTAACATTTTTGTACAAAATTATTGTCTATGTACACGTCTTTTTTCATTAGACTCTATACTCTTTGAAGGTGACACTATTTTGTTGTTGTTACTTGTGATCAACTGCTTTTGCTAAAGAAGCGAAGTTCCAGTACTTGGAGATCACCTTGCTTACAAAGTGCTTGGATTTAAGTACTCAAATCCAGAAAAGTTAAGGCAAAGCATCTTTGTTCTGCATAAATACAGTTGCAGTATTTTGGGTCAGTAGCAACAGTGAGGCCAAGTACGGGGATACGGTGGCTAAAGCAGCCAATGAGCAAAGCTGGAGTATAACTGAGGGAATGGGTCATGGTGAAGGGGTAGTCTGGTTAGGTGCTGAGCCTGAGAGTCTTTGGTGAGTAGACATGACTTAGGAGCATTTTGGAAGTGGGAGTCTGTGCCGTGTGAGATGTTCACTGTCTCTGACCTTTCTAGAAAATATTCAGTCTGTCTTGTTCACCAGTGATTTTGCTGCCCAAGGATATTTTGGGGAAACAAAAAGTGATGCAGTGGTTTTCCTTCAAGGGTGGCCTGGGGTGAAAGCAGAGATAACATGTTGGGGGGATAGCGAGGGATCTAGTTTATAGTGAAAACCTCAATACTTCCTCAGTGAATGATTTAATCAAGGAATGGAGAATGCATTCTTAGCAAAGTGAAGGAGCCAGTAAAGTAATTGATTTTAACTTTTTTTCCAGAAATTGAAACTTCTTTAAAATTAGCAAAAGAGGAGAATGACACATAAGAGCCTGAAGTGTTACCACCATTATTCTTTCCAGCTGCAGAAAGCAGAGGTGACAGGTTGGCACTGAGGGTGCCAACTACTTGCCTGAACACCCAACAAGTCACAGCAGGGACCAGTAAAAGCCCCTGTCTTGGTTCCTCTTAGTCTTCAAAAAAAGACAATCACAGAGCCTCAGTTCCGCATTTTAGAATATTTTCTTTCTCTCTTAATGAAACACAAACCTCCTCAGGATGTAATATATTTTATTTTTTCAAGGAGGCAGCATGATTTAGTGAAAGACGATGGAAGTCTATGTTTGGATCTTTGCACCAACATTTTCTCACCTCTGTTAATTATCTTCAGTATAATTAATGGAATAATATACAAAACTAAACTAGAGCCAGGGATATAATAGATGCTCAATTATCATTCTTTTTTCTCCCTTTTCTCCTGCACTCTTGGAATAAGAAGTCATCACCAGTATTCAGGAGGGCACGCTGAGAGTTGGTAAAGTACATATAACAGGAGTATCCTGGACACAAGGATGGATACTTGAAGAGGGGAGCCTCAGACTTAGACAAAAATTCCCTCCTTTCCAGTTTTGCTTTAGGCTTGCCTTTGGTAGCCTTTTGCCTTGTAATTAGCTGCTTGTAGCCGAAGGAAGCCAGTTCAGGAACGCAGGTTTATTCTCGCCCATTCCCTGTTTAAACTATGGAGATTGGTATAGAGTGAATGCGTCCCCCTAAAATTCATATGTTTAAATCCTGATCCCCAGGGTGATGGTATTAGGAGGTGGGGCCTTTTGGTGGTGATTATGTCATGAGGGTGGAACCTTAGGATTGGGATAAGTGTCTTTGTAAAAGAGAACCTAGAGAGCTAGCTCACCCCTTCCACCATGTGAGAACACAGACACAGGTGCTGTCTATGAACCAGAAAGTACGTCCTTACCAGACACTACATCTGCCAGCACCTTGGATCTTGGATTTGATCTTAGAGTTTCTAGTCTCCAGAACTGTGGGAAATTTCTGTTGTTGGAGTGAGTCCTGCGCTATGAATCACTGGATTCTGCTCCTGGAACCAGAGTTGCATTGTATGTCAACTAACTTGAATTTAAATAAAAAATAAAAATAAAAATAAAATTGTTTCTGTTGTTTACAAGCCACCAGTTTGTGGTGTTTTGTTATAGCCTTAATGGACTAAGAGACCTCTCCAGATTGTTGAATGGCTTAAAGGTCTTATAATGTGGATAACTATTCAGTCTGTCAGGATTTTTTTTTTTTAAGACTTTATTTATTTATTTGACAAAGAGAGAGAGAGAGAGATCACAAGTAGGCAGAGAGGCAGGCAGAGAGAGAGGGGGAAGCAGGCTCCCTGCTGAGCAGAGAGCCCGAAGCGGGACTCGATCCCATGACCCTGAGATCATGACCTGAGCCGAAGGCAGAGGCTTTAACCCACTGAGCTACCCAGGCGCCCCTAGGGTGGTTTTAATAGCTTTTCGTTTGCATCATGAAAAGTGATACTTTTTTGTACTGCTGCATCACTTTCTTCAAAAACAACAACATTTTACAGTTAGATTAATTGCTTGTTTCTTACTGGGTCTTATCCAGACTGTTTTCTTTATTTATAAAATTCTTATGTCTATAATTTATAATAGGTTTTTGAAAAATGTGTGCACGAATAATAATGCCAGCAAACATAATATTTAGTTATGATAGTAGTTTCATCCACATATTTTTTCTTCTGTCAGTAGAAAGCATAAGATTTGTTTCTCAAGAAATTTAGAATTAACTAGAAAATCTGTTCTACATTTATGCTATCAAAATTATTTGTATATTTGACAGCTGGGATTAGTCTACTATTTGCATTATTCCATAATGGCTGCTCTCAATGCTATGCTGTTAATTTGCATTCAGTCAGTTTATTTAGAATGATTCAGATGTTTTAAATATATTTGTTTTTAGACAGAGGGAAAAAAAGATTATGTATCCTTTTCACAATTTACATAAAAGATCCAGATGCAAGTTTATTTGCTTGTGCAAATTCTTCCCATGCTTTTTAAGAGACAGAATTCTCATTTCCCACCCAGATTAATTTGAACATGGTGTCATGTTGCCTTCTTTATGGGTAAAGGTGCAGTTAGTTATAAAGATGCTTGTGTTTCCTCAAAGTCCCTTGTTAGCTCTTGGAAAAGAGGAATATACAAAATGTAGAAGCAAGAATTGTGTATACCACAAACATTGACAGCTTAGAGGTTCATTAAAGATTAGTTTTCAATTAAGGTAAATTTTTATCTTCAATACATGGATCTGTCAGTAGAAGTTTAGAAATCGGTCCAGACCAAATCTAGTAACATGTTTCTTCTCTTACGCTACGAAATATAGTAATAATAACTTTTATTTGAATAATGATTTATGGTCTAAAATATTTCAAGTGCATCTTATTTAAACCTCCAGTTCTCTGGAAAGTAGATAGAGCCTGCAGTAATTTTACACCCAAGGAAGCAGATGTTCTGAAGGGTAAAGCTGCAGACAACAGTGCAAGAGCTGTAGTTGGCACCCATAGGTCTTCTCTTTCTGATATTTCTCTTACATCTCCATGTCACTGGAAGTCTGTGCATGGCACCACACTGCTAATCATTTCTCTTCTTATTTGCAAAGAAGCCATTCCACCCAGAAGTTGTGATGGTGATTCTGCAGTGAAATGAAAAAAGGTGGTTGGACTTTCTAACCTAATGATACATTTCTCAGGTCAACCAATATTGAATATGTTGACATGGAGAAATCATTTATTCAGTCAGTGGAAAACTGTGATAGGCAGCAGTGGGCAAAACAGATGAAGAATCCCCAGATTTCGTGTGATCCTTGATTTGTTTTTAGATTTATTTGTGGTGGAGAATTTCATTACGCACTTGTGCATAACATCATTAAGAACAAGACACAGGGCTTTGTTAGGAACCCAGCTACATGTTTAACATGTGGATCAGAACCAGATGGTCTCTGCCAGGCTCTTGCTGTCATTGTGGCTTCCTTCGAGGTGAATTGGTTAGGTTTATAATGCAGATATTTATAATAGATTTTGGAGTACAACTTGGAGTTGGCAATATTATGAACATGGGATTCATTCCTGTTTGAGAAGAAATTTTCCCATGTTACAGCTAGTTAAATTATACATAACTTTTTTGGAATAGTATTCAGTTGTCTTAGTTATTATTTTATTAACTTCCAATTCATGCTCTTTGTGATTATTCAAGTCTAATAAACGGGACAAAGATAAAAGAAATTATTTTGGGGGAATAAACCTAGCACGAGATCTCTTAATTCCTCATGATCCCCAAATAGCTGTTATAGAACCCACGGTTTCTTCATGGGACCTTTAAATATAACTTTCCCTTTCCAATCTCAGATTCTAAATCCCTACCACAGTAGCACACACTGTAGTCTGACATCTAGCTTCATCTAGTTTCACCTAGTTTCATCTAGTTTCACTAGTTGCATCTAGTTTCACCTGTCATATTATCTTAAAGCCCTGCTACTTCTAAAGAAAATAATTGTTCCAAGTGAATGGTGGTGTACCAGAATCCATTTTCAATTGGTTTGCAATATCTACTTTATAACGATAACTGAATTTGATTATTCTGATTGGAAAAATTCCATGGAGCTCCTGTTTATGAATTATCTTATTAAAGCTTTTGATATTATTCAAAGAGCTGGTTGGAAAAAGTAATGCACCTGGAAGTTTTCATGGTAACTAGAAGCCGGTAAGCTATTTGTTAAAAAACAAAACAAAACAAAACAAAACAAACCAACTAAATCTGGAATAAAAGATATTTTAACGTCTTGTATTAGAAAAATATCAAATTAAAACTTACATGACATGTAAAATAGATTATTTACAATATCCTAGAAGCAAATTATGAGAACATCTGCTTGGATTACGTGTAAATTGTTATATTTATTATGATTTATATTTATGTTTGAATTTATATTTGAATTCTCTGTTTCATGTCGTACTTTGCTGGTAAATATGTTTCCTTTTTTTAGAAAGCTGCACATCTCTGGGTCTATTATGTTCAATGTTATACCTTCTGAATCGATAGTAACATATCAAGTATCTTTTAAAGCCCTGTTGAATTTCTTTTAATGAAACAAAACAATATATCTGGGTGAAATAATCTTTCTATACACATATCTTTCATTTTATTTGGGATCTCATACGTACCTGTTGAATAATTTATGTGGGATCTTATATATACATGTTGAATATTTTAAAATGACTTTGAGGTCATTTTGGTACATGAAAAGCATTTTTCATTTAAAAGTTTGACATATAAAATGTAATTATTCAAAATCTTTTATAATATCAAGAAACTATTGGGACATATTTTTGAAAGAAAATAATTTGTAACTTAGTATATTGTGAAAGTTCATGACTTTTTTTTCTTATCTTGTGGGAGCTGGTAACTGAAGGAGAGGGTGGTAAATTGCAAAGAGAGAGGTTAAGAGTTACATAGTTTTTAAATTCACCATTGCAACCATTTGAAATTAAATGTCCTGCTGAAAAAGATTGGGAGTACAGTAAAATCTCTTCCCTTATTTTTCCTGTATTTAAATGCTGAGAGAAATCATTGTTGTGGAATTGTAGTAATATTGCCAGGATATAGGGTCATTTTTCTTTCATTCAAATCTTGAAATGATTATTCAGGTTTCTGTAATTTCCTGGATAGATTACTGCCACTTGTCCTTGTTGCATAGCCCACCCGACAAAGTACAGTTTAAGCTTTTAATTTTTGGCAAAATGGAACATTTGCCTTTTGTTTTTATTTTTTATAAGTACCTGAAAATTACAATCTGAAGATATGTTGAGATATTTACATTACTTCAAATAGCATATCACAAGTAATACTTATGCTCCATTTGACTGTAAACAAGGTGTGATACGGCTTTGATTCAGTTTGTCTTCCTGAACTTCAGAGTCAAATTTCTAAAGCTTGGCATGAGAAGTAAACTTGAAATAAGCATCACTTACATGTGCAAATCGGGTAATTGCTCACACAGCTACCTACCAATTAGTCACTTATTGATGCAATTAGCTGGATGTACAGCTAATTTGGGGTAAAGAAAAAATATGTCAGTTCAAAATGAGAACAGACTAAAATTTGGCTTACTGGTTAGTTTCACTTAGGATAAACAATTCTTATTATCAGGCAAATAATAGTTCGAGCATAAATTTAGATACTGAAGGTAGTACCTAAAAATATTGTCAATTGTTCTGGTTCCACTTAGTTGGTAATTCTTGATCTGATCTTGTAAGTAATGATTTCTTTGAGAAAATGTGCGTCATTTTTATGCTGCCCTCCCATTTATTTGTTTTTTTAATTTCAGCTTTGAGGTATAACTAAACATAAAATTAAACATAAAAGTGTACACCATTCACCTGTAAAAGGATGCTTGTGTTGCTTCCATATCTTGGCTGTTGTAAATAATGCCTCAAAAAAACAGTGCAGATAACTCTAATATGTTGCTTTCATTTATTTTGGATATATATACAGAACTGGGTTTGGTGCATAATATGGTGGTTCTATTTAATTTTTTAAGGAACCTCCATGCTAACTTATCAATTTACATTCCCAACAACCATGCACAAATGTTTCCTTTTCTCCACATCTTCACCAACCCTGTTATCTCTCTTTTTTTTTTAATTAACATATAATGTACTCTTCGTTTCAGAGGTATAGGTCTGTGATTCATCAGTCTTACATAATTCACAGCACTCACCATAGCACATACCTTCCCCAGTGTCCATCACCCAACCACCCCATCCTTTCCACCCACCTCCCCTCCAGCAACCCTCAGTTTGTTTCCTGAGATTAAGAGTCTCTTACGGGGGCTCCTGGGTGGCTCAGTGGGTTGAAGCCTCTGCCTTCAGCTCAGGTCATGATCTCAGGGTCTTTTTTTTTTTTTTTTTTAAAGATGTTATTTATTTATTTGACAGAGAGGAGAGAGATCACAAGTAGGCAGA
>CM052898.1:111698475-111760534 GCA_028534135.1 Potos flavus
TTATATTTATATTTATTATTATATTATATAATAATATATTATATATATTATTATATTATATATAATATATATAATATATTATTATATAATATAATAATAAATATAAATATAATATAAATATAAATTTTTATATAAAATATAAAAGAAAATATAAAATTTTCTTCCTTTAAAAAATATATATATATATATATGTGTGTGTGTGTGTGTAAACACGATGAAGGGATGTAATATGACTGTAAAGATGAAAATTAAAAAAAGATTTTAAAAAGGAATTGATAAGAAGTGACTGTAAAGATGAAAATTAAAAAAAGATTTTAAAAAGGAATTGATAAGAAGTTGGTCGGGAAAAAAAAGGGAAATAAGATGATCAGGCTGGAGACTAGAACAAAGCCATATGCTAGATTTAGGGTGTATTTTGGTCTGTTAGAAGAAACTGTATTCCAAAATTTTAAAGAAAGAAAAACTTATATGTATGCAAAAAATAAGTTTAAATACAATGAAGGGATAGAATAGGACTATAAAAATGAAAATTCAAAATTATTTTTCAATTTATTTTTCAAATTACTTCAATTATTTTTCAAAAGGTATTGATAAGATAAAAGTTAAAATAGTTTAAAATAGGAAAGAGGAAAAATTAAAAAAAGGAAAAATAGAAAAAGATAACAAAAATTTAAAAAAATTTAACTTTGAAAGACTAAGGAATCATGGGAAAAAAGCCATGAATTCCATGTGCTGTATTCCCCTAGCACTGTGTTTTGCAGTTCTCATTGATCAGTAAACTTGGTCTTGGCTGGATGTTCTTGCTGATCTTCTGGGGGAGGGGCCTCTTGGAGTGATTCTCAAATGTCTTTGCCAAGGGCGGAATTGCCCCACCCTTGCCAGGGGCCGAGCTAAGCAATCTGCTCTGGTTCGCTTTCAGTAGCTTTTGTTCCCTGAACGCTTTCCGTACAGCTTTGGAGGAGGAGAATGAAGATGGCGGCCTCCCAGTCTCCCGCTAGTAGGAGCCGAGAGCTCAGGGTCCCAGTCCTCAGTGCACTTTCAGAGAAAAGCAGTCAATCGCTCCTGTCTCCCTGGTCTCCGGCCACACTCCGTGCTCACCCGGCCTGTGACTGAGCGTTTCTGTCTCTGGCGCGTGGCCCTGTCTGGAGCCTCCAAACCCAGCAGATGCCTGCAGTGAAGGAAGGATCTGCCCGGATCCCCAGATTTGCCACTTGTGGGGTCCGTGCTGGAAGAGTAGTGGCCTGATTCTGCTTCGGATCACAGTTTAAGGTAACCCCGAGCTGAGACCCTCTCTGCTCCATCTCTGCTGCCGGCCTTCCTGCTCGGATACCTGGGAAGTCTGCTGCACTCAGGCACGCCCGGTCTTTCTGTGACCCTGAGGGTCCTGAGACCACACTGTCCCAGCGAGGGCTCCACCCTCTGCTTAGCCTCTGGAGAGATGTCCCTCAGTGGAGCAGACTTCTAAAAGTTCCGATTTTGTGCTCTGCTGCTCTCTCACTTGCCAGTAGCCAGCCCCTCCCCCCAGGGTCTGTCTTCCCGTATATCACTTTGGATTCACTTCTCCGTAAGTCCTACCTTCCAGAAAGTGGTTGCATTTCTGTTCATAGAATTGCTACTATTCTCCTGGATCTCCTGTTGAGTTTGTAGGTGTTCAGAATGGTTTTATAACTATCTACCTGAATTCCTGGGACCCAGTGAAATTTAGGACTCCTACTCCTCTACCATCTTTCCTCTCTTTCTTTTTTTTTTTTTTTTTGATAATAGCAATTCTTACAGTTGTGAGGTGATATGTCATTGTGGTTTTGATTTGCATTTCGCTAATGATAACTGATAATGAGCACCTTTCATGTACCTGTTGGCCATTTCAATGTCTTCTTTGGAAAAATGTCTATTCATATTCTTCCCATTTTAAAAATATTTATTTTAGTGAGACAGAGAGCATGGGGAGGAGGGACAGAGGGAGAAAGAGTGTCTTAAGCAGACTCCAGGCTGAGCATGGAGCCCAATCCAGGGCTTCAGCTCGCCACCCTGAGATCACAACCAGAGCTGAAACCAAGAGTCATGTGCTTAGCCCACTGTGCCACCCAGATGTCCCTCTTCTTCCCAATTTTTTTTTTTTAAAGATTTTATTTATTTATTTGTCAGAGAGAGAGAGTGAGAGAGAGATCACAAGTAGGCAGAGAGGCAGGCAGAGGCAGAGGAAGAAGCAGGCTCCCCGCCGAGCAAGGAGCCCGATGTGGGACTCGATCCCAGGACCCTGGGATCATGACCCGAGCCGAAGGCAGCCGCTTAACCAACTGAGCCACCCGGGCGTCCCTTCTTCCCAATTTTTAAACAGACTTTTTTTTTTTCTCTATTGAATTGTTTGGTTCTTTGTGTATTTTAGATATTAATTCTTATTGGTTATATGATGTGCAAATATTTACTCCCATTCAGTAAGTTGTCTTTTCATTTTGTTGATGGTTTCCGTTTCTGTGCAGAAGCTTTTTAGTTTAACGCTGTCCCACTTGTTTATTTTTGTTTTTGTTGCCTTTGTTTTGGGTATCAAATCCAAGTAATTGTTGCCAAGACCAATGTCAAGGAACTTACCCCCTATGTTTTCATCTAGGAGTGTTAGGTTTCAGGTTTAATGTTCAAGTGTTGGACCAATTTTTAATTAATTTCTGTATATGGTATAAGGTTCCATCTTATTATTTTCTTGCATGTGCTTGTCCAGTTTTTCCTAACACCATTTATTGAAGAAATTATCCTTTCCCTATTGTATATTCATGGCTCTTTGTCATAAATTCACTGGCCATATATAATAAGTTTATTTCTAGGCTCTCTATTTTGTTTCTTTGAGCCATGTTTCTCTTTTATGCCAATACTATATTGTTTTAATTATTATAGTTGTGTTAAATGGTTTGAAATAAGTAAGCATGATGACTCTGGCTTTGTTTTTCTCTAGATTGCTTTTACTGTTTGAGGACCTTAGTCCTTTCATACATAATTTAGGATTGTTTTTCTATATCTCTAAAAAAAAATGCCATTGGAATTTTGATAGAAATTAGTTGAATTTATAGACAGCTTTGAGTAGTATGGACATTTCACAGTAGTCTTCCAATTCATGAACATGAGATAGCTTTCCGTCAATTTGTGTCCTCTTTGATTTCTTTCATCAGTGTCTTAGAGTTTTTAGTGTATAGCCCTTTCACTTCCTTGGTTAAATGTATTCCTAGGTATTTTATTACTTTTGATGCAATTGCAAATGCAGTTATTTTCAATTTCTTTATTACTTATATATTTTATTTATTCTCTTTCTCATAGCTTGTTATTAGCATATATGAACACAAATGAATTTTTCTATATTGATTTTATATCTTGCAACTTTACTGAATTTGTTTACCCTAACAGTTTTTTGGTAGAGTCTTTATGGTTTCTATACATAATGTAATCTGAAAATAGTTTTATTTGTTTCTTTCCTAAATAGATGCCTTTTCTTTTCTTCTCTCCCCTCCCTTCTCTTTCCCTTCCCCTCTCCTTCCCCTCCCCCTCCCTCTCCTCTCCTCTCCTCACCTCTCCTCTCCTCTCCTCTTTTCTTTTCTCTAATTGCTCTGGAATAGGACTTCCAGTACTATGCTGAATAAGAGTGGCATGAGTGGGATCCTTATCTTGATCCTATAACTTAAAGTAAAAGCTTTCAGCTTTTCAGTATTTTTTTTTGAAAGATTTTATTTATTTGTCAGAGAGAGAGAGAGAGCACAAGCAGGCAGAGTGGCAGGCAGAGGCAGAGAGAGAAGCAGGCTCTCCGCTGAGCAAGGAGCCCGATGCGGGACTCGATCTCAGGACCCTGGGATCATGACCTGAGCCGAAGGCAGCCGCTTAACTGACTGAGCCACCCAGGTGTCCCTCAGCTTTTCACTATTGAGTGTGATGTTAGCTGTGGACTTACCATTGGCCTTTGTTATGTTGGTGCACATTCCCTCTGTATCGACTTTTTTAGAGTTTTTATCATGAATGGATGTTGAGTTTTGTCGAATGTTTCTTTCTGCATCTCTTCATATGATCATAGCCTTATCCTTCACTTTATTAATGTGGTGTGGTACCTTGACTGATTTGCCAATGTTGAACCATTCTTTCATCCTTTGAATAAATACCACTTGATCATGGTGTGTGATCCTTTTAGTATGCTGTTGAATACTGTTTCCTAATATTTTGTTTAAGAATTTTGCTTCTTTATTCTTTAGTGATATTGGTCAGTAATTTTCTTTTCTTGTAGTCCTGTCTAACTTTGGTATCAGGGTAATGCTGTTCTCATAAAATGAGTTTGGAAGCATTCCTTCTGCTTCTATTTTTTAAATAGAGTTTGAAAAGTGTTCATATTAATTCCTTAAATATTTGACAGAGTTCACCAGTTAAGTCATTTGGTCCTGGACTTTTGTTTGTTGGCAAATTTTTGATTACTGATTTAGTCTCCTTACTAGTAACTGGTCTTTAGATTTTCTATTTCTTCATGATTCCGTCTTGGTAGGTTGTATGTTTCTAGAATTTATGTATTTCTTCTGGGTTGCCCAATTTTTTGGTATATAATTGTTCATAGTTTCTTATGATTCTTTGCATTTGTGTAGTATCAGTTATAATGTCTCTTCTTTCATTTCTAATTTATTTGCGTCCACTTTTTTTTCTTAAGTTTAAAAAAATGTATATTACTGAAATATAATTGATGTATATCATTATATTAGTTTCGGGTATATAACATATTGATTTGACAATTCAGTACATTACTCAGTGCCCATCACAGTGACTGTAGTCACCATCTCTTACTTTTTAACATTATTACAGTATTACTGACTATATTCCCTAAGCTGTATTTTTCATCTCCATGACTTATTTTATAACTGGAAGTTTGTATCTCCTACTCTCCCTTATCTATTTTACCTATTCCTTACCCACCTCTCTTCTATCAACCATCAGTTTATTCTCTGTATTTTTTTCATTTATTCATTTGTTTTTTTAGATACCACAAATAAGTGAAATCATATGCTATTTGTCTTTCCATTTTACTTAGCATGATACCCACTAAGTTCATTCATGTTGTTTCAAATAACAAGATCTCATTCTTTTTATGAAAATATTCCATAATTTATGCATATATATATACACACAGAAATATTCATATATATTCATACATGCACACATATCCCCTTTTTTATCTCTTTATCGATCAATGGACGCTTGAGTTGCTTCCCTGTCTTGGTGATTATAAATATGTTGCAATAAAAGGTGTATATATACATACATATTTTCAAATTAGTGTTGTTGTTTTCTTTGGGTAAATACTTAGTAGCAGAATTACTGGGCCATATGGCATTTTGATTTTCAATTTTTGAAGAACCTCCATCCTATTTTCCACAGGGCTATACCAATTTACATTCCTACCAACAGTGCCCAAGAGTTCTCTTTTCTTCACATCCTCACCAATACTTGCCATTTCTTATCTTTTTTTTTTTTTTTTAAGATTTTATTTATGTATTTGAGAGAGAGAGAGAGCATGTGGGAGCAGGGAGGGGCAGAGGGAGAAGGATAAAGAATCTGAAGCAGACTCTACACTTGAGTCAGGAGACTGATGCAGGGCTCAATCTTATGACCCTGAGATCTTGAGCCAAAACCAAGAGTGAGAAACTTAACTGATGGACTTACATAGGTGCCCCCATTTTTCATCTTTTTGATACTAACAATTCTGACTGGTGTGAGGTGATCTATCAGGATTTTGATTTGCATTTCCCTGATGATGAGTGATGTTGAGCATCATTTCATATATCTATTGGTCCTTTGTATATCCTCTTTAGAAAAATGGCTAACAGTCCCTCTGCACATTTTTTTAATCAGATTGTTTTTTAGTGTTGAGTTGTATGAATTCATTATATATTTTGGACATTAACCCCTTATTGAATAATTTACAGATCTCTTTTCCCTTTCAGTAGGTTGCTTTTTTGTTTTGTTTGTGTTTTCCTTTGCTCCACAAAAGCTTTTTTTTTTTGGGGGGGGGAGTCCCAATAGTTTAATTTTGCTTTTGTTTCCCTCACCCGAGAGGACATATCCATAAATATTGCTATGGCTGATGTCAAAGAAATTTATGTCTCTTTTCTTATAGAGTTTTATGTTTCAGGTCTCACATTTAAGATTTTAACCATTTTGGGCTTATTTTTGTGTATAGTATAAGAAAGTGGTCTGGTTTCATTCTTTTGAATGAAGCCATCCAGTTTTCACAGCACCATTTATTGAAAATAGTGTTTTCCCCATTGTATATTCTTGCCTCCTTATTCATAGATTGACTATTTATATGTGAGTTTATTTCTTGGCTCTCAATCCTATTCTATTTATGTTTTTATGCTAGTATCTATTTTTGTGCTAGTGCCATACACTTTTGACACTATAGCTTTGTAGTGTGTTTTGAAATCTGGGATTGTGATACCTCCAGCTTTGCTCTTCTTAGTAAGAGTTTTGATTATTTGAAGTCTTTTGTGTCTCCATACAAATTTTGGTATTTTTTCTAGTTCTGTGGAAAATACTATTGGTATTTTGATAGGAATTGCATTGAATGTAAATTGCTTTAGGTAGAATGGACATATTAATGATATTCTTCCAATCCATGAGCATGGTATATCTTTCCATTCCTGCCATCTTCCATTCCTTTCATCAGTGTCCTATAGTTTTCAGAGTGTAGGTCCTTCACCGCCTTGCTTAAATTTATTCTTAGGGATTTAATTTTTTTCAATGCAATTGTAAATGGTACTGTTAATTTATTTTTTGTTAATTTGTGATTAGTGTATAAAAACAGATTTCTGTATATTAATTTTGTGTCCTGCAAGTTTACTGAATTCATTTGTTAGTTCTAATAGCTTTTTTGGTGGAGTCTTTAGAGTGTCCTATAGATAGTAAATCATCTGCAAACAGTGACAGTTTTACTTTTTCCTTACTGATTTGGATGCCTTTTATATCTTCTCTGACTGCTGTGGCTAGGACTTCCAGTACTATGTTGATTAAAAGTGTTGACAGTGGACATCCTTATCTTGTTCCTGATCTTAGAAGAAAGGCTTTCACCATTGAGTTTGCTGTTTTCTGTGGGTTTTTTGTATATGGCTTTATTATGTTGGGGTATGTTACTTTTAAACCGAATTTGTTGAGAGTTTTATCGTGAGCAGATGTTGTATTTTGTCAAATGATTTTTCTGCATCTAGTGAGATGATCATATGGTTTTTATTTTTCTTCTTGTTAATGTGATTATCACATTGATTTGATAGTATTGAACCAACCTTGCATCACTGGAATAAATCCCACTTGACCATGGTGAATAATTCCTTTAATGTATTAATTAATTTAGTTTGCTAGTATTTTGTGAAGGATTTTTGCATCTATTTGTATCAGAAATACTGGAGTGTAGTTTTCTTTTGTGATGCCTTTGTTTTTGATGTCAGGTAATACTGTCAGAATGAGTTTGAAAGTTTTCCTTCCTCTTCTATTTTTTTTTTTTTGAATGGTTTGAGAAGAATAGGTATTAACTCTTTTTTAAATGTTTGGTAGAATTCATCTGTGAAGACAAAGGTTTCTGAACTTTCATTTTTTGGAGTTTTCTGATTACCAGTTCAATTTCGTTACTATTAATTGGTCTATTTAAATTTCCTATTTCTTCCTGATTCAGTTTTGGAAGATTGTACATTTATAGAAATTTATCCTTTTACTTTAGGTTGTCCAGTTGGTTGACATGTAATATTTTTATAATACTCTTAAAATCCTTTCCATTTCTGCTCTTTTGAGTGTGATTTTTCCTCCATTTCTGATTTTGAGTCCTCTCCCTCTTTTTCTTGGTGAATCTAAGTAAAGGTGTATCAACTTGGCTTATATTTTCAAATAACCAGGTTTTGATTTTATGAATCTTTTCTATTTTGTGTGTGTGTGTCTTTGTGTATTGTTGTGTGTGTGGGGAGGTTCTATTTCATTTATTTCCACTCTAATTTTTATTATTTCCTTCCTCATTCTAGGTCTGTGCTTTGTACATCTTTTTCTACTTTCTTTAGGTGTAAGGTGAGTTTGAGATTTTTTGGTTTCTTGAGGTAGGTCTGCATTGCTATAAATTTTTTCTCTTAGAATTTCTTTGGTTGCATCTTAAAGATTTAGGACCAATGTGTTTTTATTTTCATTTGTCTTCGTGTGTTTTTTGATATCTTTTTGATTCTTTATTGACCCTTGTGATTAAAGAATTTAGTCCATTTACAAAGTAATTATTAATAGGCATTGACTTATTATTGCTATTTTAGTAACTGTTTTTGGCTGATTTGTAATTCCTTTGTTTCTTTCTTCCTCCCTTGCCCTCTTTGTGATTTGATTATTTTTTTAATCTTATGCCTAGATTCCTTTCTCTTTGTCTTATGTGTATCTACTATATGTTTTTGCTTTTTGTTACCATGATGCTTATATAGAACATTTTATATTTATGACAGTCTACTTGAAGCCAATAGCTATTTAACTTCAAATGCATACAATGCTCTATGTTTTGACTTTTTCTACCCCTACACTTTGTTTCTGCGGTAGCAATTTACATCTTTTTACCATGTGTATCCATGAACAAATTATTGCTGTTATAGGTATTAAAAATTTTTTTGTGTATGTTTTAATCTTCATAGTACATTTATAAATGATTTGCCTGGCCACCATTACAATAAGAGCATTCTGAATTTAATTATATATTTACTTTTACTAGTGAGGTTTATACTTTAATGTGTTTTCCTGTTACTGATTTTTTCATTTTAGCTTGACATCCCTGTAATGTTTCTTGTAAGCTGATTTAGTGGTGATAAACTCCTTCAGCTTTTGCTAGCTTGGAAAACACTTTCTCTTTCCTTCATTTCTGAGGTACGGCTTTTTTGGGTAGAGTATTCTTGTTTGGTAGTTCTTTTCTTTTAGAAAAAGATGTTGCTATTTTTTGTTTGCCCAATGTGTAGCAGTCAGTCAGCTTCTCAGTTTCTTTCAGGTGGAGTTGCTCCATGTGTCTGTATAGATTAGGTATGTCCATGGGAAAAGGTGAGTTCAGGAGTATGTTTTATTGCCATCTTGAACCAGAACTTGTACACTTTGCTTCAGTAATTCTCAACAGTATATAGCCAGTTTCTGGCTATGAAACATGGCAGAAGAAAGAACTATGAGTTCTAACAAGCCCCCATGACTCCACTGTGGTTTTATGCTGCCTCTTAAGTTTTAAAAACAATCACATAAACTATGGACCTTATTTCCTTATTTGTAAAATTAAGGCTTACGAAGTAATTGTTAAAAAATAACAGGACAAAATATATAGTAATCATATTGATTGCTGTCATTTACTGACCTGCTTACTTGAGTATAAGTACTCCACTAAGTAATTCAGGTACATTATCTTATTTTTATTCTCTCTACTATCCTTTGAAAATATATTGCTTTGTTTCTGCTTTACAGATTAGGAGACTGAAATTTACAGGTTACCTAATTTGCACAATATCACACAACATTAGAAGTGAGATCCTAATTTAAGTTTGGCCAATTTCTAAGCTCAGCATCCTTGACAGATACCTTCTACTCTATTACCATCTAAACCAGAACTTGACCCTAAATAGTTGACTTCATTAAATTGTTCCTTTTTTCTCCAGGCTCAGACTTGGTCAGCCCTAGTTATTAAGGGAAAGAAACAGATGGAAAGAAACTTACCGAATTTTTTTGAATTTTAGAGTGAGTGCTCTATATTAGAATTGGGGCCCTATGGTGGATAAACCTAATCTAGGGTATTGATACATTGCCTCCGAGTCATTTTGAGGCAATTCTTTAGCATCTGTCCCTAGTATACTGAAAATTATTTAGAAAATCTGATTGATGTGTGCTTTCATTAGATACCAAGTAATAATTTTAATAACTATAGCAAGAAAGCCATTAATGGAAAAATAGCATCTTAATGCCATAGATTTAAAAAAATCATTAATAATTTTTAAAAAGCATTTTCTTAACTGAGCTGTATCATTATAATATATAATTTATAGTAAATATCATTTGCAGTATAATATTTGAAGCTTTTTGATGTAATGGAGGGATTCCAAATAATGACTGTGAATAAAGAGATATAGCTACAATTTCAGGGGGAATTAAAGCAATGAACAATAACTTTGTCCCTAAATGTTTTTAATTTTTGAGGTATCATATGTGATCCTATTATGAACAATTCACTAAACATTGAATTGACCTCATTTTATTATATTAAATGTTCTACATTGATGTATAGATTTGACTATATCTTGAAAATGTTTCATGAATTTAAATTTCTAACTCTGTTCAGAGGAATATATAAATATAATAATATAAGGAAATCAGGATTCTATGCACTGAAGCAGACTATTAAGAGAGAAAAAAATGTTGAGGTAGCATTTATCACTAACTCATTCTTTGCAGCAGTGAAAGTTCAGTGAATTCACAATGTATCTATTGTTAATGGGGTAGAAAATGAAAAAAATACCTATGAAAATGGTCACGTTGATGAAAATTATAGGGTGAAATTGGAATTTTTTTAAAGGTCTATACATCGATTTTCTGGTTAGAAAAGTAATAATAATAATAGTAATTAAAAAACAAACAAACAACCTTCCCAAACTGTTTAAGATTGATAACATTTTAGAGATGGTTGGGACTAAAGCTAACTAATCAACTTCCTCTCTCCCCTGATTTTAAAAATATACAAATTTGAGTATAGTTGGCATATAATGTTACACTAGCTTCAGGTATATAAGATAGTGATTCAACTTCTTTATACAGTATGGCGTACTTATCACAGGTGTAGCTACTATGTTTCACCAGACAGTGCTATTAAAATATCATTGACTATATTCCCTATGCCATGCCTTTTATTCCTGTGACTTATCCATTCCATAACTGGAAGCCTGTATCTCCCACTCCCCTTTACCCATTTTGTACATTCCCTCCCATTCCCCAATTCTAACAAACATCAGTTTGTTCTCTATAATTATAGATCTGATTTTTCTTTTTGTTTGTTCATTTTTGTTTTTAGATTCCACATATGAGTGAAATCATATGGTATTTATCTTAGTCTAACTTATTTTACTTAGCATACTATCCCCTAGATCCATCCATGTTGTCACAAATGGCAAGATCTCATCTTTCTTATGGCTGCATAGAATTTAAAAAATCCTCAACAAAATATTGGCAAATCACATTCAACAACACATTGAAAGGGTCATTCACTATGATCAAGTGGGATTTATTACAGGGATACAGAGATGGCTCAATATGTCCTCTCCCCTGATTTTAAATTAGGAAACTGAGGCTTAGAAAGAGCAAATAGAATAATAAGAGTTTTTAAAAGAGGAGAGACCATGGAAACCATCTAATCCAGTCTACTCTTTGTAATCCAGAAAGGGTGAAAATTTTCCCAGGAACACTGAGGTAATTACTGCCAGAGCCAGTTCTTTCCAATGGCCACCTTCTATCTACTATCTACTATATATATATATATATATATATATATATATATACGCACACGCACACATATATATGTATATATGTATATATATAGAGAGAGATTAAAACATACATATACATACATGTATATGTATGTTTTAAAATTTTTGTTTATTTATTTGAGAGAGAGTGAGAGAGAGAGATCACAGAGGGAGAGGGAAAAGCAGACTCACTGCTGAGTTGAGAGCTCAATATGGGGCTCAATCCCATGACTCCGAGATCATGACCTGAGCTGAAGGCAGATGCTTAACCAACTAAGCCACCAAGGCGCCCTCCTATCTACTATTTTTATCAATTTTAAGATTAAACATCATTATTCATTCACCTGCTGGATCCTAAGTAGAATTATCAAATGATAATTATTATGATTATATGTACCATAGTTCATGATCTTTTGTTTCAATCCATAGTTTTAATCCAGGCAACTTTTAGGGGCACCTGGATGTCTCAGTTGGTTAAGCGTCTCTTGATTTCAGCTCAGGTTATGATCTTAGGTTTGTGAGATCAAGTTCCACGTTGACTTTTCTTTTTCTCTCTCCTTCTGCCCTCCCCCTGCTCCTGTGCACATGCACGCTCTCTCTCTGTGTCTCTGAAAACAACAACAACAACAACAACAACAAAACATAGTTTTAATCTGGGTAGCTTTTGTGTTCCATATGTGCAATTTCATTCTCTAAGTCTTAGAAATAGAAAGCAAACACAACACAAATATCACATTCTATTAGAAGGTCAGTGTTGATAATTCTTGCAGATGAATTTATAGAAACTGTGATCAGTAATAAAACTGGTAATGAGTAACTTTTGGGTTATATGAGGTTAAGGACATGTACTTTGGCAGTAGTTGGGGGCAAGGTAGAGGAGGGGAGAAGTAAGACCAATGATTAAACAGATAGAGATAGAAGTGGTAATCTTTTTATGGTATGTTCTTATAACTAGGAACAATCAGGGGAAACTTATTTATATGTCGAAAGATAGTCTAAAGGAAATGGGGACAAAATGTGTTATGAGGAACTTAGAAGTTATGCATGTACAGATTACTTCCTACTTGTCTTTGTTTCCTTTCTATTTCTGTGACAACATGAAAGTAACACAGATACATATTCAAGGCCAGGAAAATAAAAGCCAATCAAGTGATTTAATTTGGAATGAATGACACACACACAGAGCTTAGCTATTCCCTTAAAGATATTAGATATTAAACCAAATGGAGAAGATTATTTAAATAGAAAACATATTTTTTGTGAAATACTTGAACTTATAGTATCATCTAAATAACAAGTTTCATTACCAGCATGGAGAGAAAATGTTGGGTTTATCTTTTGAGATTCTAAGTAAATAAATAAATAGTAGTGCTTTTTTCTTCCTGTCACACCTTTCTCCCTCACTCGTCTTCATCTCTCTGCACTTGGCCTTATACTTAAACGTGGGCAGTTTTTTGTCATTTTGAAATTTTCAGAAACTTGCTATTTTTACTATAGGAAGTGAAAGGGTTGGGATAGGAGTGAACACCAGTTATATTTGTGTCTTTTCTTGCATAAGGTCAAGATTTTTCAGGGTGAACCCTTATTTATTTTGAGTGCAGCATTTAGGGCAGTTTTGTAGATGACATAGGTTTTTATATTATTCACTGTAATGTCATTTTTTGGCAAAATGACAACATGAGAAATTGTCTCATTTTCTACCACTTGAGTTTTCACACTATACAACACCTGACTGCCAAAATGAATGCAATATCCTCACCTAACAGTGTGACAGTGAAAGGAGTCAGCAGAGGAAAGAGAATGTCTCCCGTGTTCTGTTCACCAAACTTTATGAGTAAATTACGGTTGCCAGTTTGAATAATAATCATATACAGGACCCTTGGGAACAGCAACCTTAATTCTATTGCCGGGCCCACCTCAAAACCACCTCAGATAAACACCCCTCAATAGTTTCATAGCTTTGAGCATTTTGTTCTCAAATTGTTGTGTTAATGTTATTTCAGAGGCACCTTAAAAGAAAGAGACTCATGCTTTCGCTGGGAATGCCTCTTGATACCACCTTCTTCTTTCTCACCCTGTTTGGCTGTCATTATTCAATGTTTGCTTTCAGGTTTGGGTCAGTTACCTTCTTGGGTGAGTTTTGCTTTCCAGAAGATAGCACCTATCCATTCCTTAGATGTGGCTCTTTGCCCATGAAGTCTGGGATTTTGAAGCCATTATTTTAGTGTATCCTCTCTGCTACCAGTATTATCTTCATCTTTCAGTGAATCCTTGATGGTCATTGCTTTCTTCAGTTTATCTCCTAGGCTCTCATAGTGTGAATAAGAAAATAATATATAGGGTAGGCCAAGGTATCTGGTGTGTCCTTTATATGTCAATAATCAAAGCTATAAAAGTAATAGTTTTTTTTTTTTAGGTAACATCAAAGAGTTCCATCTTTGAAAGAGATTTAACAAGTGCTTATACCACTTAGGCCACTGTCTTGGCTTCTTTTATGATTTTATGATTTCCTTTTATCATTACCATTATTTAAACACTAGTTTTATCTTATCTGCTTTAGATTTAGAGTCTTCCTTTGATGTATTAATTTAACACATATTTATTGAGTGTCTACTTTGGAATAGGCATCGTTCTAGGTACTTGGCATATATTGGGGAACAAAATTCACAAAAATCCTTGTCCTCTGGGAGCTTACATTCTAGCAGGGCTTAGGGAACATAAAGTACAATATTAAAGGCCGAGCAGGCTGAAATTACTATGCGTGGGTCTTAGGCAGAGTCCACACGTACACCTGTGCATTTGGTGTGCTACTCAGCTCCTGGGAATGCTACTTACCTAATTGTCCTTGTGAATGATGCTACCGGGGATTGTATGCTCTATAGCTTGTGCAGCCCTGGGTGACTGTTCTGGTGTTGGGCCAGGTTTCAGTAGAGGCAACCGCTTTTGGTCCAATGCCACATGATTTCTTGAGAGTGGACAGACCTGGATTTTCTGAAGGAGTGGGTTTAAAGCTTGGTGAAAATTAAAGACTATTGAGCACACCGTGGTTGCAAACTCATAGAAGTTAGAGTTGACTTCAATTAAATCGAAATAATTTAATGGCAAATGCTACCAGAGGACAGAAGACTTTTCAAATCTCCTTATATCCTAGTGAGAGACTTGGCCAGGCTAATTTTCCTGTCTAGTGTGAGATCTTTGTAGTTAACCTTACCAAACTGCTTTCCCACCAAACACATCACTTGAAATTTTAGCATAATTACCTTAAATTACAGAAACAGCCTTTCACAGGCCATGTCACCTGGATCTGACATTCAAGTTCTGAACAGAATTTCTCACTGCCTATCAAGCACAATCATACCACATTGCCTCGAAGTTGCATGGTGCTGACTACAGAGGTTCTTGCCAGTCACTGTCCAGTGCCATGTCAGTGCTCAGAGGGGAGCCATGTTTGCTTGCATATGCCAGAAGGGCTGAACCTGGCTAGCTGTGCCAGGTCTTGCTTCATTTACTCCCAAGACACAGTTCCTGACATTGGGGCATGTCTACATAAATGTCCAGTGGTTGACTTTCTCTTGGAGTTTTTATTTCGATTTCTATTTTATCAATCCTCCCAAAATGGATTATCAGGAATATCTAAGTTCAGTTAGATTAGTTCCGTTATTCTCTTTTACATTTTTGTTTTCTTGTGAAGTTCCTGATGCAGAGCTGAGTGAAAGAGCAGAAAATGCTTTGGCAGTGAAGTGCAAAGGTTTGGCTCTCGTCATATTGAAAAGTTTGTGGTTGTAATCTGGGCCAGCAAATAAAGCAACTGCCAATAGAACAGAAATATAGACGTAAAGAGACCTATTAGAAACTATTACGTTAGGGCACCTGGGTGGCTCAGTTGGTTAAGGGTCGGACTCTTGGTTTCAGCTCAGGTCATGATCTCAGAGTAGTGAGATCAGCCCCACATCAAGCTCTGTGCTCAGTGGAGGGAGTCTGCTTGAGTTTCTTTCCTTCTCCTTCTTCCCTCAGCCTGCCCCTCCCAGCTCACTCAAGCATACACACACACACACACATACTCACATAAGTAACTAAATCTTTAAAAGAAAAAACAGACATTACCTCAATTTTCATCTGGGTTTTTTTTTTTTTTTTTTTTTTTAAGATTTTATTTATTTATTTGACAGAGAGAGAGATCACAAATAGGCAGAGAGGCAGGCAGAGAGAGAGGGGGAAGCAGGCTCCCCCCTGAGCAGAGAGCCTGATGCGGGGCTCAATCCCAGGACCCTGAGATCATAACCTGAGCCGAAGGCAGAGGCTTTAACCCACTGAGCCACCCAGGCGTCCCAGTCTGGGGTTTTTTGATATAGGTAATGTAACAGCCCTGGGAGAAGCAAGTCACCTGAACAAATTGGTGGAAGTAGAGATAGGAGAAGTCTCAGAGTATACAGAAAATCTTTCTGGCCAGTTACTCTTTATTTACTTTAGCTTTAGGAATTTTATTTTACTTTCTTTGAATCAGAAGACGATAAATTGGTATGGAGAGGCAGTGTTTTGTCTGGCAGTACATTCAGTGAAGAAATCATGGATCCTTTTATACGTAAGCATAATTAGAAAATATAAGTATACAATAACGTCTTTAGCTGGGAGATAGTGCAATTTGGTGGTTAAGAAAATGAACATTTGAGCAAGATAGAACTAGGTTCTTATCTTAGCTTTGCCAGTTACTACTGATGACCTTGGGCTTGTAACATTAACTCTGAGCCCAGTCTCATCATTTATAAAGTGGAAATTAAAATACTTAATATAGGGATGTTGTCATGTGGATTTAGATAATGTAAGACACATTCTCTAGTGCTTGACTCAAACAAAATACTTAATTATTGCTACTATTATTAATTATTTGGACATATATTTAGTAGGTTTTAAATATATTACTATTTTCCTCCTAGAACAAGTTAAGTAGATTACTATATTTTTGTCTTTGATATGAACAAATTAAAAAATATATTTAAAAGTTTGAAAAATTTGCTGATAAATCCAAAAAGTCTTGGCTTCTTTTGTAAAAAATTATTTAATAGTTCTCTCAATTATAGCATTATGCTAATGTCAAAAATTTAAAAAAAAGATTGAAGTTTTTTGATTTATTATATAAATAAACTTTTAAGTCTTTGATTTTTATATCCATTTGCATTTTTAATTTTGCTAGTATATTTTTTAAGAAAGGTTTTATATTTGAAAATTAATGCTACCATGTTTTTGATAAATTAATGCAGTATGCTTTTAATTTCATTAATTTATCCCTATGGGTTGTGTTTTGAATTTGGGGATGAATTATTACAATGGTTTTAATTTTGATGTTTATTTTAAAATAAAAGCAACCAGAGGTATAAAATTGATGTGTAAACACTATTTTGTTTGGTTCCTTGGATGAATTTAAAAGATAGTGTTTTCATTTTTTCCCTAAATATTCCATATTCTTTGCTTAGAAGTCTTTTTTTGCTTGTTTGTTTCATGGGTTTACTATTACTGTCATTTGTTATTTAAATACCTTATTAAATTGTAATATTACTTCAGAAAATACAGCCTATAACGTTGTTCAGGTTTTTTTTTTTTTTTTTCATCTACCTGGTAGGATAAAGGTTAAATTTGAGAAATGTTTTAACATGTTGGCAGAAGAATTTCCTGTCTTCATTGTTTGAATAAAGTAATTTATTAGTTTGGTTGCTCAGGAAAAATAGAACCAATAGGATATAGAGAGACATACAGAAAGAGATTTGTTATAAGAGGTTTACTCACATGATAATAGAGGCTGAGAAGTCCCACAGTCTGCCATCTGCAAGCTGAAGGCCCAGGAAAGGCAGTGGTATAGTTCTAGTCCAAACCTGACATTCAAAGTGGAGGAGACTATGATGGAACTCCCAGTCTGAGTCTGAAGCCTGAAAACCAGAGGGCCAGGAGGTGTAAGTCCTGGTTCAGGTCCTAAGGCTGGAGAACCAGGAGCAAGTATATGTGAGGGCAAGAGAAGATCAGTGTCCCAGCTTAAGGAGAAAGTGAATTACTCTTTCCTCTACCTTTTGGTTCTGTTTGGGCTTTCAGCAGATTGGATGAGGCTCACCTGCATTGGTGAGGGAGATTTTCTTTAGTCTCTAATTCAAATGCTAATCTCTTCCAGAAACACCCTCATAGAGACGCCTAGAAATAATATTTTACCAGCTATCTGGGCATTCCTTAGCTCAGTCAAATTGACATACAAAATTAACCATCACAGGCCATGAGTCCAGTTACATATATAAGGTACTTTTTAAAAAATAAAATATGTATTTAAGTATATTATTAGTATATCCATTAATTTTCCTTAATATTTTAAGTATTTTAAAGTGGGACCAAAGATGGAATATCAGAATATTTCAAAATATTTTTTAAAATTTTTAAGTTATTATACCTTTCAATTTTACATTTTATAATATGATTTATACTCAGCCATGAGGACGCAGCAAAGAAAACACAGAAAATGCAGTTTGGATGTTTCTATATTCTCAGCTTTCTCTAGTAACATTTTTTTCCCTTTTGTGGGAAACTTCATTTTACCCTTTTGAAAACAAATATAATTTCCCTCTGATCTCTTATATTTTTCAAAATTTTTATTTAATTTCTTCCCTTGAGAAATTATTTTAAAATACCTAGTCTTTAGCGCATATCTAAACCCTGTTGTCTGTTATCTCTTATCTTACTATTGAGAATAAAAATCTTTTGCTTTCCCATAATCAAATTTTAGGATACAGAGGCCTCTATATTTTTCCATAAGTTGGAAATTTTTTATACTTCTCTATGAATGTTATAATGAAAAATATTAGATGCCCAACTTTTGAAACTGCATATCAATATTTTCTATGAATTCATATTTAAAACAGGAAATAATCTTATGTTAAACCTATCTGGATTCTCATTTTAGCAAAATCATAATTTGTACATAAAAACATGCTCAGATATCTGCATGCCTGTGTATGAAAGGAACTATACAAAAAAATACACAAGCTTGCCTCTGAGGAATGTTATCAGTGTGAATTCAAACAAAGGAAATAGAAACTTGATACTAGATTTTTACTATATTCATACTGACTGCCAATTTGGAATAGGGTCCAATATAATGAAAGAGTGATACCTAATCGCTAATTTTGACCAGACAACACATACCTAATCGCTAATTTTGACCAGACAACACATACAAACAAAACAGACAACACTGCATTGGAAGTTTGATGAACTTGGTGATTCTGTCATCTATACATAGACAGGGTTTGTAATATTTTATAGATTAATGGATTGCATGTATTAATGAAAAAGCAATTGAAATATTTCATTCTTCCAAGACACATTTCATAATCGACCCTTTTGTTTGAAGACAATGACTTCCTAAGTTTATAAGCATTAATTTAGAACCTACCTAGTCTGAATTCCTGAATTTCTTTTGTTCAAATATACGGGTGTATATTTCAATCACTCTTACAATTCATTCATTCATTGTGCTTTTTAAATTAAATACATTCCTCAAGCCCAGCACTCTGTTGGGTGTCAGGGATGTAGATGAGCAGCAAATCCCCTGGATTGCTAGTGGATGTGATATAAACATAAATGATTGAAAAATACAAAAAAATAGAATAAAACTGAAGTATAATAAGAACACCTCTACCTCTGAGGGAGTTGGGTAAAGCTTTAAGACAGAAGTAACATCAGAGATGTGTACTGATGTAGTAAATTTTTATTGAATGCAATATATGGTTCTGCCCAGCACCCAGTGCCATGCCAAGAACATGGTTGTTATTGACAGAAGAAAAGGTGGGGAGGGTAATATGCTGAGACTGGAAAGCATACAAGAGTATGAGACACTGGATATTGCTAATAGGTGCATCACATTTGGAGAGGAAGTGGCCAGAAGTTAACCTGAAGAAGTAGCTTTGAGATTGATCTTAAGGGCTTTGTGTGCTTTACTAAGATGTTTAGATGTTGTCCTATACCACACACCAGAGACAGTGGAGGTGCGGCAGTAGGACAGTTAAATCTTTGACCTATTTAGAAAGGTACTGCAATAATGCTACAAGAGAAGAAACTACTGGGGAGATTGCTATAGGAATATCAGAGGACAAAGCTCTGATAGAATTTTAGATGGAGTTTGAAGAGAAGTGGACATGTCAAGAGACATTTCTAGAGTAAAATGGACATTTGATGACTATATTGAGAGAGTGATTGAAAGATAAGGAAAAGATTATTCGTTTCATGCACACATTCAATCTTTGATCTACACCCTATTAAACCCACATTGTTAGACGTTGGTTTAGGTACACAGAGACAAATAGGACCCCATTTTTTCATAAAACGTATTGCTTGGTGTTTCTGATTTTTGTGAGAGTCTGGTTTTTGTGATTATGGCAATAATTGATTAATGCTCTCTTAATATATAGAATAAGACTAAGCTTTTCCCCAAATATAGAAATTAATCAGTGGGTTAAGTCTGATTGTTCTCTTGAAATCTTCAGTCTTTGTCTTTGATGTCACTGAGCTGGCACACTATTCTGTTTCTTTCTAAATTAAAATATTTGTGTAGCATTTTCAAGAATAATTTATTACTGCATTAGAAATAGAAATGTATTACCCCCCAGATTTTCATTGCAGTTTGCTTTTGAATATTTGTGGATTCAAATTGAGTAGAGAGGGTGTTAATTAGTGTGCAGATTTTTTTAATTGTCTATAATAGGAAGTTAATTGGTGTTTTCCTTAAAGAATGAATTTAGGTAAATGTGATTTGAAAAGTGTAGTGTTGTTAATCGCACTGATCCAAGTAGTAGAGACTATTGATTGAGTAAAATAAGCAGTTTTGATTGTTTAACTGCAGGCTTCATTCTGGGAAACCAGAATTAAATGGTGGTAATGATTACAATACTTAATACGTTATAACTCTGACCTAACTCTGGGTGTATTTTTTAGAAAAATAACTCATTAAAGGGACCTGAGTCTGTATTCTGACCCTTCGTCATCTGCCCACTGTATCCTTTTCATTATCTCACTTCATCTGCTCTCAGCACTATTCATCTAACCCACACCTGCTTGCTGTTGGAATCCCTTTACCCTGCAAGTGGTCTTCTTATATGGAATGTTAAAAATAGGTGCAAATCTAGCTCCCTTCTGTGGCATCCATGTGGTCCAGCAGAAACTCCTATATCCTTGTTGTGCCAAATGGTAGATATATAGGCTGACCCACTGGTATGCCTTACCTTGGCTCTACTATCTCCAATATTCTTTTCCCACTACCTAGGCAGGCTCTGAGACTGATTTGCTGCCTATCTGCCCAAACAGACATCTAACAGGGAATGAAATGCCTGAATCCCTTTCTTGAAGGCACCACATGTAGTCTCTCAGTAATTGCTACTCTTAACGGCAGCCTCTCAGCGTGAACATGGACTCTGTACAAAGCAGAGGGCTTGATGACAACCCTATTCTTTCACAGGTTCTACAGAGGAGATGAAGTAATGGTTTGTGATAGCGGGGCCAGTTTTGCCTCTTTTTAGTAAGCTTGTGTCTTGTCCCTACTCTCAGTGCCTTATAGACTCATTTAAATGTGAAATACTTAGCATCTTTGACAGTTCTGCACCAAAAGGAAAATTCTCGCATAACATCCTGTTGCAGGTATATACTTACATATACACCTATCCAAAATGAATTCTAGACACCCTTAGCTACCGTAGTTGCAGAAGTAATAGAAAGTAAACTTCTAAGCAAAGAAAGAATGCTCCCTCAGCCTTGGCTTTCACTTTGTCTGAACTCAGGTTGAAACATTAGAAGTTTGTACAAATTTAGTTTAATGATTTTACAAATTTGGTTCGTTTGGTTTTCACTTCAGTTCTCCCAAATGGAAGTTAGTCTCTTCTATACTCATATACTGAGAAATGACAACTGTCAGTAAAGAATGAGAGCATGCCATCCTACAGTCCCCTAGTGCCACTGTTTGAACATAGTCTAAGAAAATAGGAAAGTATATGAAAATAAAATATTGAATGGCTTTATTGAGATAATACCTAAAATTTACCTATTTAAAGTATACAGTTCAGTATCTTCTGTTATATTCAGAGCTGTACAACCATTACCATAATCAATTTTAGAAGATTTTTCTCACCCCTCAAAAATAATCCCATACCCATTAATAGTCACTTTCCATCTTCTCATCCTCCAAACCCCTGGCAACCACTAATCTACTTTCTGCTTCTAAAGATTTGCCTGTTCTGCACATTTCATAAAAATAGAATCTTGCCACGTGCAGCCTTTTGTGACTGGCCTGTTTTACTTAAATTAGCATGATATTTTGCATGTTGTAGTGTGTATCAGTATCATTCATTTTTATTGCAGAAAAAATATTATAGATAAAATTTTTAAAAATCTGTTGAAAGTTAGGTTTTCCACAAAGAAACTTAGAGATGGAATTAGGCATGCAAAAGATTTATTGATAAGTAATACCTGTGAAAGGAAAAGAGCAGAAGCAGGATTGTAAAAGGGGGCTAACAGACCATGATGCACATCCCCTATCTTGGTGGTACCTCAGAGCAAAGATAGCCCATTGGAGAAGTGTCCTCCATTGGGAGGAAATGGCCAGACTCTTCCACCACTGCGTAGTTGGTGATCGGCCAGGAACTTTCCTGAGAATAAGACAGAAAACTGAGGCAAAGCTGGATAAACCTTTTAGCTAGAGGCTGTTAGCAAACCCCAGTCCTGAAGCTGTGAAGCAAGTTCTTTCTTAAAGAATAGTTTGAGTGTCACATATCTGTTGCTAACACGGCTAAAATAGGCATCTGTTAAAACAGAAGAGCTGCAGTTATCTCGGTATGTGCTCAGAGCATGCTGGATTCAAAATAAGCCTCTGTTGCATATTCATTTGTTGCTTTCTCTCCCGCAGTTGGAAGGCAGAGGCTCTCACCTCCTTACTTCTGGAGACAACTTTCTTCAAGTAGGAATTTTTACATACAATGAGAGCTCAGTAAATGCTGTTGATCAATAGACCTAGACAAGCAAGGAAAACATTTCTTATTTGGATCCGAAGTCTCCTTTGATGGCATACAATAGAAGAGTCCCCTACCTCTTATAACTCTACACTAAAGTGGTCTAGAGGATTACAAAGTATATACAAAAATTGTCCGGAAGCTGGTAGGTGGCTTCCTCGAGGGGTATACAACCAGGGTAATGATAACAAACACAGAAATCATGATTCCGTATAATGCTTACAGCTCACAGCACACGAACAGACATCACTGGCAGTAAATGGCCATGTTTCGGTAATAGGCTTTAAAGACTTACACCTTTCTTAATGCTGTAGCTCTATAACTCCAGAGCCACTTCTTTTTGAAATCTTCTTATGAATAACTATGACCATATGCTCCATCCAGTCCCCAGGTGCCCAAAACCTTCCCGAATTCCACATACCTCATTGTGAACTGGGAAACTAATCTGTACTCCCTCAGCCATGAAATTTGCCACTCAGAAAACTGCATATTCATAATTCGAGAACCTGTAATGATGCATTGTAACTGACAGATGATCTAATCTCTAGGCACATATTACTTTTAGTTTTACTTATTGAAGATGGAAGAGATTTCTCTCATTTCTAGATGGATCTTTATATACTTTTTATGGATCATGGTGACAGTGTGATAAAATTAAGAAATTCCATTGATTCAGTTATGAAGGACTTCATCGCTCACCATGCATGATAAACCTGCATCACTGTTTGCACATAATATACATATTTAGGGACATAATTCATTTCAGAGTGCACAGCATACTGTGTGATCATAGAGAAAGCCTTTAAAAAAATTTTTTTTTCTTAAATTCCTTTGAGGCAAACGCAATGGGAACAGCTTTGTAAACTAGTGGAAAACCATATACCATGAGGAATTAATTAACTAAAGTTTATTCTTTCAGCACTTAATTTTTTTTTTTACTTAATTTTTTTAAAAGATTTTATTTGAGAGAAAAACACAGAAATTACAAGTTGTTGGGGAGGAGCAGCGGAAGGAGAAGCAGAGCCCCGCTGAGCAGGGAGCCTGGTGCGGGGCTTGATCCCAGAACGCTGAGATCATGACTGAGCTGAAGGCAGATACTCAACTGACTGAGCCACCCAGGCACCTGTTTCAACACTTTAATTTCAGTCACAATAAGAAGTGATTATGTGAATTTGTCAACTATCATAATCTTTCCAAGAGATAGAATATTACAGTTCTTTCTTGATAACTTGGATATTAACCCAGAAAACACTGTCTTACATTCTGATAAGGAACCTCTCTCTAAAAAATACATTCAGTAAGCAGAATATTTTGACCAAAGCACACATATATTTTAATATTTATTTTAGCTAAAATATAGGTACTATATTAAAAATCATGATGTAACTCTTTACTACCCAGTGTCATCCTTTCTCTGTTCTGACACAAGGAAATGGTAGAAATTAGTAAATAAAACTGGAATTCAAACCCATCAAATAGTTTGAAAATAATATATTTATACTTAAAAGATTGTCAAGTGTTAGAAGCAAAAAACAAAAGTACCTTTCCTGACGATGACGAAAATCAACGTACCTCACATCTATATGGAGGCCTGAGCAACCCTACTATACTGTGAGAAAACAGTAACTTGGCTGTTAAATTGCACTATTCCTCATCTAGATGAGAGATTTGATACCCCAAATGATTGAAAGTTAAAGGAATGAAAAAACACAGCAAAGGATATCTCAATTCTGAACCTGTTCTGCTTAATGTGAAGTTAAATCTATCTACTCTTTCTGCAACTTGAACCTCTCCCTGCCATGTGTGCATTCATATGCACGTTATACTCAATGTCCTCTCCATGGTTCAATGGTCTTTATCATCAATTTTCTTGTGAAAAGTTGACAGACAACTATAAGGAAAATAAAGGTGGTCTTTGAATGCCAAATAGTGACCTCAAAAATGCACGTAGACTACAGTATTATGAGGAATGGTTATACATATCTATTAGGGTTGATAACGGTACTGATATTCCAATGCTATACCAATCATACAGATTTTTAATCTGTATCGAGTGAATACTTGCTATCTGCCTATTGGTACTGTGCTGGGTATTAAACTATGTCCTAAATAGACTTTTCACAGTCACTAGTCATTCAGAGGAATGTTGAGCCCTGTTGTCAATGCCAAAATTTGTTTTAAGTGTCCCTGAGAAGAGAGGGCCTGGAAATTATCATAGATGATTAAAAGGGATATCCAGTTTGGTTGAGATAATACTCATCATTACCTAATCAGTCTTGAAGCCTGTGATATCTACTGGTATAGAAGCTAGAAGAACCTAGAGCGACTCATATAAGCTAAAATGATAGAGAGCCATATTTGACCTAAGCATGAGGAGGCACAAGTACAAAGTTGGAACTGTTCCACTTTAAAGTATTTTTTATTCATTCAACAGACATTTACTGGGGCTACTCTGCACGAAGTTTCGTTCTGTATATTCGTGTTTAATAAATAAAATATGCACTTCTCATCCTTGGAAGCCAGAGCAGGATGGGGAGCAAACCAAGATGAGCATGGACCAGTGGTGTGGAGAATGGCTTCCTCTACTGGTTAGGCAGTTGGACCAGATGTCTCTTGCACAGTGCTGAGTTTCAGTGATCCCATATTAAATAAACACTAGTTAGCAAGGTAGTATATGGTAAATGCCATAGGGGAAGTATAAGAATAAATTCTATAGGGGTTAGAGGAGAGGGGATTGATTTCTTTTTAGATAATCTTAGAAGGCTAGTGATTAAAAGGGGATTTGAAGTGAGCCTTGCAGAGTGGATAAGACTTAGTATAAAAGGAAATAGTTTAAGAAAGGGGAAACAAAAAGAGTGAAGAGCTAAAGAGACAATTGCTCAGTGTGTTCGGAAGGATAGTATTAAGCATCCTGGCCACAGTCATGTTATTGTAGAGGAAAAACAGGGACTTAGGCTAGAGAAATGGGCAGGATATTTGCGTGGTAGAGAGGGAATGCTTCTCTCCTTTGCTGATGGAAGTACAAAAGAATACCCCATGTGTTCATTTGCTATTTAATATTTTATGCCCTAGGAAACAGATCAGGGTCACTATTTCCTTTTTCCAGCATCATTAAAACTTTAGATATACTTGAGCCTTTTCTCATAGGGAAGTATAAGGATAGATATGCATTGTTTTTGACTGCCAAGTACTGGTTTTGGTTCACTGCTGAGATAACAGTTTACTCTTATTCAAGCTGTTAAAGTACTAGTTCAAAAACAGGGTTTAAGTAGGAAATAAATGATCCAGAGAATGACATTGCTCCTCACTGAGTACAAGGTTGGCACTTCACATAAGGGTGTTTTCTCCCCAGTGAAACACAGTTCAAACAAGATAGAGAAGAAACTAATGCAAAAGTAGTGTGTGTCTCTGTGCTAAATAGATAAATTCTCTTGACTTTCAGTGATATTTTTATTTCTCTGCTGGCTTTTACACAGTTGCCCAGTGTGCAAAAATAATTTCAATATTTGTGTTGACACAATGACAGAAGATGAAAAATTTATAGAAATCTGTGTTTATATATATATTTATATACATGTGTTAAATGCAAATGTAATTTTTATGAACTACACACTGAATTAAGCAATAATGAAACTAAGCTAGGGAATAGAATGAACACATTCTATCATGTTTAAAGTGAAGGTGCTTGGTGTCTCTCGGCTATTTTCTATTTCTTATCTTCCATCCAAAATGTGTTTTAATGTAAAGATGAGCTGAACATCCACATGGCCCAAAACTTCTATAATGCCAACTAGTGGAGTCAACATTAGTTTTCCACCCATATTTTTTAAATAATTTGCAATATTTTAAACATTTATGCCTTCTGACACTTCCACGTTTAAATGTAGAATTGAAAATAAAGCTTTTGTGATTTCTTACTTGACAGTTGCAGCTGGGGCGGAAGTATTTACTAAAGTGTATTGAGTGACTGAATTTCTCAATTTCTGCTAAAAGAGCATACCTGATAATGAGGATTATTTCTTGGCATGAACAGCCAATGAATGCTGTCCCAGAATTAAGGGGTATTCCACTCTGCACTGAAGAATTATGGTTAAATCCTAGCCAGTTCTGATCCTTTGCAGAACTTCATCACTGGGATTAGCATTCTTTGTACTTGGTATAATCAAATAGTGTGCATTTTGCAGCTGTGGGAAACTTAGTCTCTAGGCCAGATTCAGCTCACAGTTCTATTTCTTTTGATCTCCATAGGGCTTTCATATTTTTTTATTTTGAATACCTCAGTGAGTGCTACCACTGTCATGTTTATTTCTGAAGCTGCTCTGTTTGGGAGCATCACCATTGTCTGACCCTAAAATCATTGGTGATTGAGTCTTCTGCAGTGGCTGGAGGGTCTGTTGGAGAAGGGCTGCAGCAACAACAGATTCTCGTCCTACCCCGTAGAATGCTTGTGGTGGAAATTTCAGAGGGCTTCCAGTGTATCTGTCTTTTAAAGAAATCGTTCTTGACTGGGGCAGCTGGGTAGTTCAGTTGGTTAAGTGTCCAACTCTTGAATTTGGCTCAGGTCACCATCTCAGGGTTGTGAAATTGAGCTCTGCATCAGGCTCCACGCTCAGTAGGGAGTTTGCTTGAGATTCTCTCTCTCTCTCTCTCTCAAATAATAAATAAATAAATCTTTAAAAGAAATAGTCCCTGACTATTCTGATGCACAGGCAGCATTGGGAACTATTGCAATAGTGCTTCCCTGGGTAAGAGGAGTCATTTGCCTCCATAGATATGCTAACTGAACAGTATACACTAATTCAGAGCTTAGACTGTTGGAGTAATTCTCAAAAGAAAAAAAAAAAAACCCTCAATAACCAACAAAACCTAAATTTAATGATTACTATTGCTAAATGTCTTAAGTGTGTTATGATATTCACTCTACTAATGGAACGTTTTCTTCTTACCATGTCAGTTTCTTGACCTTGACCTCTGTTTGATATCCCTCTTCCACTCTTTTCACAGGGCAGGGCCCTTACTCTGTCTTCTTACCCTGGTTTCTATGCATTACAGAAATTCACTTTTCAACTGAAATTATTTTGTTTACTTTTTTGTTGCCTTTTTCCTCTACTGGAATGTAAGCTTCATGAGGATAGATCTTTGTTTTATTCATTTCAATATCCCATGGATCTAGAACAGTGGCTGCTCCATTATCAGAACTGAGTAGATATTTATTAATAAATATATCATTTTCTTTAACTTCCTATTTTCCTATAGTGTCTTCTGTTTCCTTTTCTTTTGGTTAGAAAATTCTAAGACTTTGAGGCCAATTTTTTTTTTGTCTCTAAAGAAAAAAAAAACACTGTACAATATTTTTGTATTTCCAAAATAGTATCTTAGTTATTGCTGTTACTGTAGTTATTAACATCCAATCTGGATTCTCCTGATACATAGGGATAATTTTAAGAAGAATAAAATGATAAAATTCCTTATTTTTAAAGTTTCAGTCATTCTTATTTAATATTAACTTTGCGTACCTCACAGAGGTAATGTGATGATTAATGTCTGTTTAATAATTGCAAAATAGTAAAGCACCCTGTATCCCTAAGGGAAAAATAGTTCTATAAATGTACATAATTAGTATTATAGTTTTCTCATTTGTAGAACACAGAGAGAAAAATACCTATTCCCATTCACAAGGGTATTATTGGGATTAATTAATTAATGTTTACAGAGCAGCCAGAATGTGGGGGGAAGCACATTTTCTTTGTTATTTATAAGTGCATTTCAAAGGCAAAGAGGCAAATTGTGTTTGCAATTTAGAGTTATTTACTTATTTATCTTGAATGTTGAGATAAATTGTTGTTTTTACACTTGTCCTCCTCAACCATATACTAGATTCTAATATATTTTTTTTTCTAGAGGTTTTATTTATTTATTTGACAGAGAGCGATATCACAAGTAGGCAGAGAGGCAGGCAGAGAGAGAGGGGGAAGCAGGCTCCCCGCTGAGCAGAGAGCCCGATGCGGGGCTCGATCCCAGGACCCTGAGATCATGACCTGAGCTGAAGGCAGAGGTTTTAACCCACTGAGCCACCCAGGCGCCCCTAATATACTTTTATTTTGCTTCTATACTTGAGCAGACACTATAGCCCTTTACTTTAGTTTCTGGAAGTAACCAGTTAATGGATAATATATTATTTCTTCTTTTCAAAGGTAGCTCATTCTGAAAAACATGCAGGTTATTTTATCCTGTTTTATTTTTCCTGTGTTGACATAATACACTTTATCGTACTTTGAATATGATTTTATGTAAAGCTACTGAATTTTGACATTTTTTGTCGAGACAGATGTGGGTTGATGCTACTATTTTGGTTCTTTACTATGAGTATTATACTTGATTTCCTATCGCTGCATTTCAATTGAGTAGATTACTAAGATGTAGGTTCTGAGAGAATAAGACAGACTACAGTCATGTTGCTTTCCTGCACTATTTATTTATTTTGTCTTCTGCTTCTTGAAGTCTTTAAATTAAAACTAAGCGTTGGTGATTTTTTAAATGGATTCCAAATGTGAATTTGGGCTCTAAAACTTGTCAGAGTACTCTTTCCCTATTCAAGTTTGCTTCTTCATTACCTCTTTACCACTGTGTTTTTAGTGGATTACAACAGATTCTTGTCTCAGTTGATATTGATCCCTTTTTCCTAATTAATTGCATATTACATGGCTAGTAATTGTGTAAAGGCACAGGGATTACATGATTAGCTGTGGTATCTTTATACTGACTTCTAGTTACTTAACTAGTACCAAACAACCGGGCCAAAGCCAGGAGCTCTAGTCAAATTAGCATCAAGCTGCCATCTGGTTATTTTTGCATGATCCTTACTTGTCAAAAAGCTTTGTGAGAAAAGTAAAATTATGCTTTTGTAGAGAGAATGATTATTATGTTCTATATTTTCCTACCAGATGTCCAGTTATCCCTCCCTCTATGACAAGTAGCCCTGAGGTGTTTTTTTTTTTTTTTTTCTGGTTTTCTCTTTTATTCAGGAAACCTTTTGCTAATAATGGATAAAAATTTTTGGGAAAGATAATGCATGCTCAAGAGGAAAGATCAGGTATAAAACTGAATTGTAAAGCTACATAAATGGCACAGGTCCTTGGTGGGTTGAAGAAGAAACACAATGTTTGTGTGAAGGTTAGGGGTAAGGGTTATGCCCTCCTATAGTACTAAAGAACAAAAGAACATCACTCAGCCTCCCTCCTACTATCCTTGAGATACAAAAATTAAATTTGCTTCTTCTCTAGTGCCTTACGAAATAAATATAGATAGTCTTATATGTAGTTAGAACATCTGGCTAATTATGTCATCGTGACTGGTACATGATGTATAAAAAAATCTGCAAATCAGAAAAAAATACAGTTTAACTTTAACTGGATAATATATTTGGCTTTATATTACTTTAAGGATACATGAAGCAATGAGATTACATCTTTGGGCGTTAGAGTTGAATTTGAATTCTTTAGATATGATGAAATTTTTAGGCTTTTTATTCCTCCCTCCAAACTGACAAAATATTTCACAAGTTAAGGGAAACATTGCAAGTGTAGTGAAAACAGAATGCCCAAGACTGCATAAATGCATCTTGTTTTATTTACATTTCTAGATTTTGCAAAGCTAAATTACCGGATTCTTCCTTGTTTTGACAGAGCCATGCTGAAAAGTAACCTAATAATTCTTTTAAGGTGCTTTTAACTAGAGCTGGAACTACAAAGTCTGGAAGGAGAGAAATATGCCTCAATTAACACAGGGTTTTCCAGGAATGTGCTTTGCTGTCTTGACCACAAGATTTGTTAGATTATTTAATTTGTTATTTTTAACCTTTAGAATAGTTCAACAGAAGATGGAAATGTACCATCATACACATTTAGATAAATATTCATGTCTTTAAGGTATATAAATCTCTGTATAACTATTGTCTTGTTCTGTGGCATATACAATTATTTGCTTGGCTAATTAGTGTGTTATGAGCTCATTTATGTTCAGGTAAAATGGTGTCACCCACTTCTATAGTAAAAGGTTCTCTACCTTGAATCCATATGTTGTCCTTACACAAATGTAGAATAGGAGAAAGGGGGGCATAGCAATATGCAGCTTTGATTAAAGGTGTATTTGTCTATAAGCCTCCATCACATTATGTGAAGAGACTTTGCAGTGTAACTCAGTTTTTGGTTAAAGAGTCAATGTCTGCCTTTACTTTTTGTGTCATACACCATATTTACTTAAAGTCACTTGTGATATCATTTTTATAGGCCATGTACCCCAATAGTTAGCAAAATACTGGATGGGATAAAATAATCTCTTGTTGAATATACATGTTAAAGATGTGGTAGTAAATTTAGAAGTCATATTGGGAGTTTGTTTTGGGGGGGAAAATGAGGTCACTGAGCAATTTTAACAAACATTAAAGGGCTCAGTGGATTGTAGTTCTCACAGTAGAGAATCATAGATTTCACTGAACTTTATCAACTGGACCAAATGTGGTACATTTTTTATGCTCATGCAGAAGTTTCTCTATTCAACTGGGGGAATAATCCTTTAACTCAGAATTGCTAAATGATTAGTTTCTTGTTTGCCATGAACCTTATTGTCTATATCCCCTGTTCAAGCAATTAATCTTTTACTGCCTTGCAGTGTTTCTTGGGTTGTTCCCTTGTGTAGTTATTTAGCTCTTCCATTGTTTATGGTCCCATGTTGAGCATATCCACAAGTAAATTATTGAGGCAGAGAACAAGAGGCGTGTGTGTGTGTGTGTATATGTGTGTCATAGTATGCTCTGAACTCCATAAAGATTTTAAAAAATATTGCAGATTTGATATTATTTTAAAGAACTCCAGAAGACTTAGTACTGTAAAATAGGGAAGGACTGCATACCATCCACTAAAAGAGTTACTGCTGTATAATTATGGGAAAGCCTACAACAGATGAGAGCTGACCCTTAAAAAAGGGTTGAAAACATGAAGGGAACTTATGGGCTTAGAAGGGAGATGAGTTAGTGAGTATGGACTAGGAACCAGGGAAGGATAGTAATATGCAGGACCTTACTGAATCACATTTTATCCTGAGTATGTAAAGTTTTCAAAGCCTTTGAATATATAAGATATTAAAACTTCAGCTTATCTAGGCTTATCTGTGACCAAGCTGATTTCCTTTGACTGCTAAATTGATTAGGAGAAATATGTATTATTGCTAAGGATAAATAAAGAGTGGGTAAAATAAATTGCACAGCAGAGACATATTGCATTTACAGATTTACGACTTATTAAACATTAGATTTAGATAACACCAGAGAGAAAGGTGCCATCATAGATTCCCATGAGCAAAAGTATCTGAGAAGGCAGCCTAGAAAAATGGAAAGGAAGTCAATGCACACATTATTGGAAGCAAATGATTGTTGTTATAACAAGTGTGTAGCATTGGAGGCAAACTCATACTGTGCATAAAAAGATGATGATTGTTGATGAACAGATAAGCTATATTAGAAAATCAGCAAGAGCTAAATAATTTAAAATGTTTGCTCTTTTTTAGCTCCAATAATTCAGAAGTAGCTCAATGAACAAAGTTACAGACTAGAGATTGTTGGATAACTATATACGTTGGTGGAATAGGGCTTAAATGTATTTTTCTAAACCTCGTCAGGACAGAGATATCTTAATGGTAAGTAGGGAATAAATCTTTCTGGATTTTTATAAAATCAGTGATCAACTTGGGTGTCACTGTTTTATGCATAAACTGATATTGCATGTGTTTTCTAACAACTTTTATGGCTTTTACTTAAGTATTTGTCTCAACCTGAATTAGAAAAGAAGTAGTAGATTTACTTGTTAATAACCAAATAAGTAGTTCAGAATCACTTTTATAGTGTTTGTCATATGAAGAATAGATCATAGAAGATAGATGATAGGCATATATGGATAAATCTCTATATTGTTCTCTAAGGTAGACTTGAAAATTGATATTAGAGTATTAGCTAAATTCTTGGAGGCCCTATCAGGACCCATCTTGGAAAGCTGATAGGTTCTATCTTTAAATTCCTGAGGGAGAAAAAAAAATAGAGATATTAGTAGCTTTGACTTTAGCCAGAGGAGCCTCAGCAGAACTTGGAATCTTACAATACAGCAACAAAGGACCATGGATTGTGACATTAACGTGTCATTATTGGGTAATATCGATCACCCAAATCTATTTTATATATTTTATATAAAATATTATATAAAATACATAATATTTTATATATTATAGAAAAGACAAGGGGCGAGATTAAGAAAAAGGCTGCTGTAAAGTGCTTATATTTTTAATATTCTCAAACTGAGGTGAACCAAATATAGAGTCCTATTAAGTACATCAGAGGGTCTGAGACCAACTTGTGCAGGCATCACTTCTGATTACCTAGATTACAGAGTACCCTCCTCATGCTCAGGATATTCTAACACATTCTCGTGAAGCTCGCCCTGGGGAAGGATTTGAGAGGTTTGTGTTACAGAAAACAGGAAAGTTCACAAAAGGATGAACTAGGTCTTAAGTAGAGAACTTTTAATGAGCTTCTAAGTTTAGGATTTTCTTGGGTACTGGAGACTTATTCTATCTTCTACTGATAAGGCCATCGTCATTATAAGAAAACAGTTTTTATTAACCCATATGGCCTCATATATTCTCTCTGGTGGCCAATAACACAGGGACAGAACTTTAGAACTGGAAAAGAGCACAGCTTACAGTATTGGTGTGGTGGCTTCTATGAATGGCTATAGTTGTTACCTGTTAGGGCAATTTGTACTCTTCTGTTTATTTTCTCTGCCTTTGCTGCTAGCAAAGAAAGTTAAGATTCATTTAGGGCTGGGTATGGAAAGAAGGGAGGATCAAGAGTCTGCAAGGTATTACTGAGTCTTGTCAATTATAACTTAAAGATTTCAAGTAAATTCTTTAAAAATGTAATTATTTGAAAAAGTTGTGAAGCATCTTAACTACATCCATGACTCTCAAAAGGAGCTCTCTTGTGAAATGTCATCTAGAGATGGTGCTGAGGATTAACAAGAACTCATTAGTTGATTTAAACAAACCCAAACCTAGAATTTGTTTTTAGATCAGTATTTAAGGAGGTGAGCGGGACCTCATATGCAAGAGACCTGAGAGTCACAGAAATGGGTTGAGGAAACTGCTTTCTACTAGCAACTACTATTATAGCAACAACCAGAGGGAATACCCAACTGGCCAACAACAAAGAGAAGTAAACTGTGGAAACTGTTGCTGAAAGGTATCACAAAGAAAGAGTGTAGAGATTGAGCAAAGGTAGAGGTACAACCTCAAGATCAGCTGTCACAAAGGCCCTGCTGTGAAGTGCTGGCCCCTTGGTCTGACTTTGGAGGCATTAGATGGAGCGTGTGGGCCAGAGGGACCTTGTCATGCAGAATGTAGTCTCTGATGTGGCTCCTTCGAAGTATGAGTCACCCTTGAGGAAAAAGAGGATCCTGGGCATCTCAAAAAGCTGAAGTATGCTCTATTTCACTGTTTCCAAGGACAGAGGTTGAATGACAATTTTACATGTTCCTGAGGGAAGCCAAGTAGGATTTCCTGGCAGTTGTGAAGAGAGACATGGGGTCCAGTTTCCTGGTGTAATGTGTAGCCTTGGAAAGGGTGAAAATCAAAGAAATGTTTCTTTGTTCTGTTCCTAATATTGGTACTATAGCTGCTTATAAAACTGATAATTTGTATGAAGACAATATGGCATGCTTTATCTGACTTGATTTCTTTCCCTCTTCTCCATTATGTGGTTTATTAAAGACAATAATTTGTCAGAAATGTACATAAGAGGTAGTCATTTTGTTTCTTGTTGAAACATTTTTCTACAAGTACACTAGTATGCAGAAAAATGATAATTTGTAAATCATCAGTGTCCCAGTACAGTAATGTACATCCAATAGATACTCCAAAGAATGTTGATAATTTATTTAGATTTAAGGACATATTGTCACTTTTATTATTATTTATTACAGTTTTATATTTACTTCACATATGCTCCCTGGCAGATATTGGTGTGATACAATGTACATAGAAACAAAATATCCTATAGGAAAATACAAAGTATACTTTATATTTTGAGTTTTTGGTGTTTGACATTAGGGTTTATTAGCTTTGGAATAGTTGCTATAGAAAAGAGCAGTTGTGAAAGAAAAGAGTGTTGAAATAAGAGTTATTACATCCACTGCATCTCAGGAAATTTGCACACGAGGTAAAAAAAACTCAAGTTCCCTGAGTGTTTTTGTTATTTTGTAGTATTTTGGACCCTTTCCATGAGAAATTATTATGAAATACGTTGGTAACCATTCTAACCCCCACCTCAACATAGACCTGGACAACCAGAACCCTGCCTTGGACTACATTCTTTTCAGACTCTTCTCTGGACATCCTCCTACTACATTCCAAAAGGACATGCCCAATTGAGCTCAACTCCATCTCCCTTCTGTCTTCAAATACCATGGCACAGGTACCAGGGAGCCAGAAATTCCCTGCCCCAAATATACCCTTATTGTGCTTCTTGACCATGTGCGGTCTCCTTTCAGGATGTGTCTTAGAGGCTGGGGGAAGGGACAGGGAGAAACCAATAGAGCTCAGACGCAGCTGGTGGTCTCCATGCATGTGCTAGACTTCTGACTGTTCTGATGGAGCCTGGTTTGGGAAGAGAATTGAGTGAGGCTGAGGGTTCTCAGTTTGTACTCTTCTCCCAACCTTGCAAATGATTCCAAATACTGAAATTAAAAACAAAACTAAAAATTGTCAGCTATTTTTTAATTAAAAGTAACATTAACCTGCTTATGATTAAATGAAAGAGAATTAAGATTGTATGAGCTAATTCTTTTTTTTTTTTAAAGGTTTTATTTATTTATTTGACAGAGAGAGATCACAAGTAGGCAGAGAGGCAGGCAGAGAGAGAGAGGGGGAAGCAGGCTCACCGCCGAGCAGAGAGCCCGATGCGGGGCTCGATCCCAGGACCCTGAGATCATGACCTGAGCCGAAGGCAGAGGCTTTAACCCACTGAGCCACCCAGGCGCCCCTATATGAGCTAATTCGTAAGAGTAAATGAGTTTATTTTTCAAATAGCATCTTTCGTTTTTAGAATATTTGTGTTCATATAAATATGATACTTAATTGCAAATTATTAATTCTTTTATCCATCGAAGAATTAGAAAATTGTATACACTCATTATTAATCAATTCTAGTAATAAAACTAAAAGCAAGCAAACAAAAAAAATCCCACAGTCAAACCATAAGTAATGCAGTTCTACTGTTTTTATGTAGCCTGTGTTTAATTCACAGTGAGGTTTTATAAAAAAAAAAATGAAATAAGGATTATATTCTTTCCATTTGTTTTTATCCACTCCTGAAAGTATTCTGTTTACCCAGGAATAGCTTAGTTATCATATCTATGTGTTTAGTGTAGCATATCTTTATAAGTGGCTACTCAAATACTTGGAAGGTAATACTTAGGGATTTATGATGATGTAAGTCACTGCAAGACAAAGTCAAAATGAAGGCAATGCAAAATAATTTTGGAAGCTATTAAAAATTACTCAGATGTTGCATAGAAACTACGTAATCAAAATAAAATAAGTTTCGCTTGTCCAAAAAACAACTGAAGTTTGTGATCAAGAATTTGAGATGGGGAAAAGGTGAGAAGAAGGCCTAAGAATCATGTTATGGAACAGGAAATAAAGACTCAGCAGCACATTGTGTAGAGGAGACAACCATGGTAGAGAAGGCTTTCATTTTAAATGGTATTGAAATTAGTGGCATGGAAATAACTATGAGAAACCTGGGTAGAAGATAGCAAACTCCTAGGGAATAAGGACTAGTGTTGAGTATAGGTGGAATATTCATTTCGAGTTATCCTTCCTAAAATAAGTCCTCTCTGTCTAGAGTATAAATCTCTTCTACTATTGCTAGTTTAAAGGTTTTGCCAATGTACTTTTTTCTTTTTTAACTAAGCAGGGTTTTGGATTGATTTATGTAAGTTAAAAATAGTCACTTTATCTTCTTACAAAATGTGTCCTACACATTGAAATATGAAGGTTCATTTTGAGTCAGTGGAACCACTGTACTTAAAAGACGTTCACAGGATTAACAGTGACCTTACAAGCATAACTACTTAGTGCCTCATGACAGATAAAGGTTTTAGAGAAATAAACAGTCTCCCAATTTGTTTTGTCTTGGTACATTCTTTTTTCTTATGAGATAGAATACTTTATTTGTATTGATATAAGATTTATCATAATCATATATATTATATGATAATTTATTTCTTTTTAAATTCTACTAGTTTTTATATATAAAAAGTTTTAAAATGGCTTTTATTTTTTTTAACAACACAAGCCGGTTAGAGACTAGTCATGGTGAATAACTTCTAGCAGAATTTAATTACTTCAGGTTATATAACAGTATCCTTTATAATATATTCTATTGATTATTTTATTCATTTTTATTCAGAAAACAGTTACTTATTGGGTGATATATAAGGTGGGTATCATGATAGGTACTTGATAAAATCTGTAAATAAGATACAAATCACTGCTAAAGTTATGGTCAAATCATTTGTCAAATGGTAATCTTGAGTGTAGTCAGTCATATGATGCTTTTGGTTGAAGTCATCCAGAATCATTGGCCGTTTTGGATAACATTTTGCTGTACATATACATAGTCCTCCCTCCCCAATTAAAAAACAAAGCAATAGCAAAAATCTAAGTATTATTGAAAATTGGTTGTTTTAAAATAAATGTATTTCTATGGCCAGCTTTCTCATAAAGAAAACATAATTAATTATATCAACTAAGGTGGTGTAGATATTTTAAAGAACGATTTATATTAGTCCTAAGTTTTTTCAGGTCTATCACATCAGACACAAAAATACATAATCTAACTGGATGCTTTTATAATCTGCATAGAAACAATTTGAATTGTGCAGATTGAGAGATATACTTGAGTCCATTCAGATTCAAAATGCTACTACCTTTTTCCTCAAATAAATTATTTGGTTTAACAATAGCTTTCATTTTATAAGAAAGAAAAATGAAGCTTGGAAGTATCTATACTTCCATAATATAAATGATTCTAGTACAATTACAGTTGCTGAGCAACTAAAGAGGATGTGAGAAGTTTAAGCTTCACAGTAACAAGAAGCCTAGTTTTTAGTAGTGGTGGATTCATTTTCTTTTCAAAGTAAAGTATATGGAAAACTGTGTGATTTAATGAGACTTTTAAATATATTTAATGCTTGATGATAAGCAGGTTAGATTCAGTATGCCCAATGTTATCCCTCTAATATTTACTCAATAAATCATGTCAACTTGCATTAACTATTTTACTGTGTTCTTTCTTTGGCTTTAGAAGCACTAGACAAAATTATGGTTTTACAAAATAGAATTATCAATTATATAAAGTCAATACAATATATGATTATAATCTTTGGTCATATTTATTCTTTATATTCTGACCCTATTAATGAAGGATGAGAGATAGGATAGAATAGAGAAAATATAAGAGTAAAATAAAGAAAAAGGAATAGTTTTCTACATCCATTGATACTCAATTGCTGGAGGCTAGTAACAGTTCTCTTCTAGAGTCATTGGTTGATTGCCAACCATGTATCTTTCTCTGTATTAAAGTTTTACAATCACAGAAAAAAATACACTCTGTGTTAGAGACTATCAAATGTTGGGAACTGTGGTCCTTCTCATGTGGTGCTTAGTATCCAATTAAAATTTTTTATTTAAAATTTTTTTTCATTTTTATTAACACAAAAATTTAATGTATATGTGAGTTCCCAAGAAATACAGTACTATGAATATCCACTAGTCTTAGTATTATAATGAAGGTATTGCTGATCCTTTAATGTTTTTCTCTCTTGATTTGGAGATTTATTACTTATTAGAAAACCAAAATTATAATCTATAGAAAATCACTGTTTTCATGAGAAAATTTGCATCGTAGAAAAATTAAGCATTGGATTTACAAAAGAATAAATATTTTTTATAATACTGGGGAAGGAGCTTTATCTTATTTAATTTAAAAGTTGAAATTACTAGCCCTGCGTTTTTCAGTATGATTATTTAAATGTGTTGTAATCGTGTGACTTATTGAGTATATGTATATAATTTAATTTCCTGAAATATTTTTATATGCTGAGAATAGTCTAATGCCAAAAATTGGCATTTCTCCATCTAATGGAGAAAAAAACAGCTATGGGTGGGGTATCCATGAGATGATTTCACTACTCTCTGTTATTCTTTTTTGTATGTTTTTGGGGGAGGTCACAACAGAAGTGGTAGAATGGTTATAAAATGTAGGATTAGATCTATGTATTGGACAGTTGTGGTGAAGTTGGCATTTCTAGATCTCAATTCTTGCTGAGACATAGTTCTTTAAGCAATTATTCTGTTAATTCAGTACTATATATTTTTTTAAAAGATTTTTATTTATTTATTTGACAGAAAGAGATCACAAGTAGACAGAGAGGCAGGCAGAGAGAGAGGAGGAAGTAGGGTCCCAGCTGAGCAGAAAGCCCGATGTGGGGCTCGATCCCAGGACCCTGAGATCATGACCTGAGCTGAAGGCAGAGGCTTTAAACCCCTGAGCCACCCAGGTGCCCCTCAGTACTACATGTTTAATTGGGGAAGCAGGTAATGACTTGTAAGGATCTGTCCAATTCTGAGACTTTGTGCAATGTCTTTCTTGGAACTAAAATTGTTTGCAGAAAGAAGACCAAAATTTACTGGTTTTGTTTGTTTTTGTTCGTGTTTTTGTTTTTTGCTGTTTTTGTTTTTGTTTTGCATTTGAAATCATTTATAGTTACTTAACACTTAGAACCTAAGGAATAGAATATGCTTCAGGAAATAGTAAGATCCTTTAAGTTAAAATTTGAGAACAAAATAAGAACAAATGGCTCTCCAAATGTTCTATAATGCCAACACGAAAATGGACTGACAAACCTTTAATAATTGAAAAAGATATTGAGTAATTAAATCTTCAAATAAATTATAAATGGCTTAGACATAGCATTAAATAGGAGATATCTATGCAACTCTAAAAAGCAACTAAATTACCTTAGCTGAAGAAATGTTACTTTTCCTTCACTGCTTTCTCACTTATCTTTTAATACATGGTACTTCTTCATAAGTAAAGTAATAATTATTGAAAAGCCATCTAAGTGATGTAGAAAATGATTTTTAATTAAAATAGTCTTTCTAGCTTTATTGAGATATAGTTTATATATCATACACTTCACCATGGTTTTTAGTAAATTCACAGGATTGTACAACCGTCACCCCAATCTAATTTAGGATATTTATCCTCCCCAAAAGAAATTCCACAGCTATTAGTAATTGTTCCCCATCTTCCACACACACTACATCTCCCCTTCCCCAGGCTTAGTTCGAGGCAACCACAGATCTACTTTCTATCTCTCTCTCTAAAGGATGTATTTCAAAAAATTATTTAGTTGCTCTAATTTTGCTTTTGCTTGTTTTAATGTACCACATCTGACTATCGCTTGTTGATTACTGTCCAGTTTTTTCTGAAACAGCTTGGCACAAAACACAATCTTCTAGCAATATATATGTTATCTTATTAACTACTGATACCTATCAGGACTTTTCCTGTTTTAGTAGTAATATGACTTGTTAACATTTCAGGAATTACTATATCTCAGCTTGAGTCTATTTTGTCAAGGCTTCTTTGTATCATTTTAAAAATCTTTACTCACTAATTTTCCTTAGCCACTTTGTTACAAGAGCATAGTCATCTCATTGCAAAAGAGAGACCACTCTCTAGAAGAGACCGTTGGAAAACCCAATGAATTATTCGATCGAAGTTTGCCATCTTAAACTATATTCATATTTTGAGAACAAATGAAAATATAAAACAACTCACAACTTTCCAAGAAAAAATTTGTTTCAATTACATAGGTGTTTTATGTAAAAGTATATTTTGAACTAAATGACTATCCTAGTTCTCTATAACCTATATTGGGCCCAAATTATCCTATTAATTGTCAAAGTGATTACACTAATTTCATTTCTGATTATATACCAGTATCTTCTCTGCTTCTCTAACAATGGTAGTTAAGTGTTGTGGAAATTTATAGTTTAAAATAATTGAGGATAACCATAACAACCTTCACTTACTTACTGGATGACAAATTAGTTGTCAGAACCTTTCTGTTATCACTAATCATTTGTACAGGTTGACGTTCTCCCAAAGCTAACTTTAACATGGAATTTAGAGTACAGGATGTTTGGTGCAGAGTCCCTTGAGGATTAATACCTGTGGAAGGGAGGAGAGGAAAGAAGAATGGGGGAGGAGGAGTTCAACTGCTCCATAGTCCTAAGGACAGCCTTAGTCAACACCACAGGGAGATCTGGGCCTAGCATGGCCCTTCAGAGTTGCCCTGAGTTGGGCCTAGAGGAGAGAACTTATTATTTCCATGTAAGTCAGTCATTCAGTGTGAGACACCCAAGATACCCTGTTGAGCTATGTGGTTCTCTGCCTCTGCTAACAGCACTCTCAGGAGTGGGGGCAATAAGTTCTTTCCTGCAGATGGATCATGGATTTAATAATCCTGTAAATTCTGTATGGAAAATATTATTATCCCTATTTTACAGAGAGCAAAGCTGAGCTTTTTCTAGTTACACAGATAATGATTAGCTAAAATGGGATTAAACCTAAAATCATCTAACTCTAGAGCCCTATACTTTCTACTGTATTTCATTGCTTTCTAAGGTTTTTGTGTGGTGATACAATTTTCAGACACCAGTTTTTTTTTTTTTTAAGAATTCTTTTTTTTTAAGATTTTATTTATTTATCTGACAGAGAGACACAGCAAGAGAGGGAACACAAGCAGGGGGAGTGGGAGAAGGAGAAGCAGGCTCCCCACCAAGCAGGGAGCCTGATGCGAGACTTGATCCCTAGGACCCTGGGATCATGACCTGAGCCGAAGGCAGATGCTTAAGGACTGAGCCACCCAGGCACCGCAGACAACAGTTTTTGTTGTTGTTTAATCTGTGCTATTCAAACATCTTCCTACTGATTTGAATAGAAATAATTTACATAGTCCTTTTCTTCTGGATTACAGTTTATAGCATATTTCCTCAGATATAATTCAGATAAGGTTATGGGTCCTTATAGACATTTTGTAAACAAGACAGGATAAGCATCATTATTCCAAATTATAGATTAGGGAACAGATACAAAAATGATTAGATGATTTTTCACAGTCACAAGATAAATGAGAAAACTTAAAACTGAGCTTGAGTGTTCTAAGTCCTGAGTACTCATCATTAAGGATTCATTCATTAGAAATATGCTTGTGTATTTTAGTGTTTCAGCCTTTATAGGACTTGAAATTATATTAGCTCATGCTTACATACTAGGTCTTTATGAAGTGCTGCTTTAATTGAATTAGAATCTGTCTCTTACATCAGCATTTTTACTACCCTACTTTTTTTTTCTTCATGAGTACCATAATAGTCATCCTTTGATATATTCAACTTCTGCTTCTAGTTAACAAAAACGTATATAGAAATTGCACAGTGAAGTGAAAAAACACTGATAACTCCAATGCATAGGACTTATATTTTAGTAATAGGTTCTGGTTCTTGCCCATACAATGCACTCAACTGTATTCAAATTGAAGCATGGGAATAATAGCCACTCCCATTTTATCAGATATAGCATTCACAGGATGCAGAATTTAATTTGTGCTAAAATACTCTTTTCCTGTTTTGCTTTTTCCCTGTACATATTTTTTCTTTTGTAATTTGCTTGTTTGATTTGTGACAATGCTGATAGCTTCAATAAGTCTGTCTTCCATGAATTTTTACTTTGCAAGTATATATAAATAGTCCACATAGAAGTAGAAATGAGCAGGACAGACTGTAACAATAAAAATATTTCTTTCCCTTGTTCTCTTCAGCATATTATTTTCAATATTGGACCTCACTTTTTCCTTTTTGGCTAGACTATAGGTAATAACTGAAATTTGAAACATTCTTATAAAGATACTTTCAATTTAAAATAAATCTAAAGAGTTAAATTTCTATATAGCCTTTTTTTTAGTTTATCTAAATTCCATTAGTTTCAGGTATACAATATAGTGATTCAGCACTTCCATACATCACCCAGGGCTCATCACAACAAATGCCCTCTTTAATCCCCATCACCTATTTAACCCATCCCCCCCCCCCGCCCCATCCCTCTGGTAACCATCACTCTGTTCTCTATAATTAAGAGTCTATGTCTTGGTTTGCCTCCCTCTCTTTTCTTTGCCCTTTGCTCCCTTGTTTTGTTTCATAAAATCCACATGTGAGTGAAGTCATAAGTATTTATCTTTCTCTGACTTATTTCACTTAGCGTAATACTCTCTAGCATCATCCATGTCATTGTAAATGGCAAGATTTTATTCTTTTCTGTGGTTGAGTAATATTCCATTGTGTATATATACCACCTGTTCTTTATCCATTCATCAGTTGATGGACACTTGGGCCATTTCCATAATTTGGCTATTGTAGATAATGCTGCTCTAACCGCTGGGGTATGTGTATTCCTTTGAATTAGTATTTTTGTATTCTTTGGATAAATAACTAGTAGTGGTAATTGCTGGATCATAGAGTTCTCTTCTTAAATTTTTGGGGAACCACCATACTGTTTTCCATAGAAGCTGCACTAGTTTGCATTCCTACTAACAGTGTAAGAGGGCTCCCTTTTCTCCACATCCTCACCAATACCTGTCGTTTATGGTTTTAGCCATTCTGATAGGTATGAGGTCTTATAGCATTGTGGTTTTGACTTGCATTTTCCTGATGATGAGTGATGTTGATCATCTTTTCGTGTGTCTGTTAGCCATCTATAGATCTTCTTTGGAAAAATGTCTATTCATGTCTTCTGCCCATTTTTAATTGGATTACTCATTTTTTGGGTATTGAGTTTTATAAGTTCTTTTTATATTTTGGACACTAACCCTTTATAAGATATGTCATTTGCAAATATCTTCTCACATTCCATAAGTTGCTTTTTAGTTTTGTTGATTGTTTCCTTCACTATGCAGAATCTTTTTATTTTGGTGAAGTTTCAATAGTTTATTTTTGCTTTTGTTCTGTTGCCTCTGGAGACATCTAGAAAAAAGTTGGGGTGCCTGGGTGGCTCTGTCATTTAAGTGTCTGCCTTCAGCTGAGGTCATGATCTCTGGGTCCTGGGATCGAGCCTTGTGTTGGGTTCTTCGCTCAGCGGGGAGTCTGCTTCTCTCTCTCCCTCTGCACTCTCCCCCCCACAGCTCATGATCTCTCTCTTTCTCTCTCTAGAGATATAAAATCTTAAAAAAAAAAAAAAAAAAAAAGAAGGAAAAATTTACTATGGCCCATGTCAAAGAGGTTATTGCCCATGTTCTTCTCTAGGATTTTTATGGTTTCAGGTCTTATGTTTAGGCCTTTTATCCATTTTGAATTTATTTTTGTGTATAGTGTAAGAAAGTGGTCTAGTTTTATTCTTTTGCATGTAGCTGTGCAGTTCTCCACACCATTGAAGAGACTGTCTTTTCCCTGGTGTATATTCTTGCCTCCTTTTTCACGGATTAATTGACCATATAACCATGGGTTTATTTCTTGGCTCTCTATTCTGTTCCACTGATCTAAATGTAAATCTGAAAGTGCCAGTACTATACTGTTTTCATTATGACAGCTTTGTAGTATATCTCAAAATCTGGAATTGTGATACTTTCCGCTTTGTTCTTTTTTCTCAAGATCGCTTTGGCTATTCAAGATCTAGTTTTACTCATATGTGGAATCTAAAAACCAAAAAACAAAAAAAAACAAGTGAATTAAAAAAAAATAGAATCAAACCTATGAATACAGAGAAAAAAGTGATGGTTGCCAGAGGGAAGGGGGGTGGGGAGATGGCCAAAATAGCTGAAGGGCAGTGGGAGATGCAGGCTTGCAGTTATGGACTCAGTCATGGGAATAAAAAGTAAATATAGTCAGTGATACTGTGATAGCGTTGTATGATGACGAATGGTAGCTACACTTGTGTTGAGCATAGCATAACATATAGAGAAGTTGAATTACTATATTGTACACCTGAAACTAATGCAACATTGGAAGTAAACTATACTTAAAATTTTTTTAAAGAGTTAACACTTATGAATAACAAAATAGAATATGAACTCATTCTTCACCATATGAAAATTAAGGTTAAAAAAATCATTAAACAAGGTCTTAGTGTATCTGACAAAGCACTTCCTCATACAGTGTCATATGGCTATTCAAGTCTACTAAACCACTATGTGCAGATGCAAATGGTCAAGGGAAACAAAGGGGGACAAGAAGATAAAACGGGAGTCCACTTTCTTGTGGACTTTAAAGAATTCTAGAATATTCCCATTTATGATAATGTGGCCTAGATATTATATTTACTATATAGTTCATATAGAATTGAGAAAATGCTGCAAAAGAAAGTTAGCAACTACCCTAATTTAATAGGCATAATAAACTTGCTGAAATTCTTGTTCTTCTACGAATCTGGCCATCACATTTAGTGCATTTATCATTACACATTTTTACTCGGTGGATTATTTTCTCCCAGAGAAGAAGTGTCTCTGATTATTTAATAGAAGATGATGGAATATGTGTAAACCTAAGGATCCACAGACATGTACCCTGGGGCAAATAATACATTATGCTTTAATTAAAAAAAAAAAAAAAAAAAAAAAGAAGATGATGGAATAAAACAGGATTTGCTTTAGAGAAAGCTTTAATAATCTGCTTTCCAAAAGCACATTCATAAAAAAAAGATTAAAATTGTTCTCATCTGTATGTGTGAGGTAGTAGTGATGTTAATGTGTGTATATGCATGTCTGTGCATGTTTGTATATAGATTATAAATGTTTATGTATTCCGTCCATCCAACCTTTAAGACCTTCAGCCTGTGTTATGAAAGAGTTTTTAGTAATCTCTAAACCCAGTGTGGGGCTTGAACTTAGGACCTGAGATCAAGAGTCATGCTCTACTGACTGAGCCAACCAGGCACATGATATAGTTTTTAAAATCATATTTAGAAGTATACTTTACAGAACCACAGCTTTCTTTAAGCCTTTTCTTCTGTACATTGACCAGGTATGTAACCTATTTAGTTGTGTTTCAACTGCATATTTACCTAACGGGGCCCCAGTAATTTTGCAAAGTTTAATGAGTATTTAAAAAAAAATTTAATGAGTATTAAATAAATATTTTATGTGGAAATAATTTTTAAGAAAACTACTAAAATCATTATTGTAAACATGAAGTAGGAGGAGATCAAAATAGGCAATGTAATATGTAGTCAGATATGGAAATGGTACTAAGGGTTGTATATGTAGGCTGTATTTGCATCAGAAGTGTCCTGGACTATGGTTTTCTTTTTGGTTGTTAGAATACAATAGCAACAGCTTCTATGAAAAAGAGCCATGTTGTTAAAAGTAACAGAAACAAAAGACAATGAAATTTCTATCCAGCATATTAGGATGTAACCTAAAATAATATGACTAGAACCTAGGGTTCTGTCTTCCATAAATGATTAATATGTTCAGATTCTGCCAGTTTCACTTTATGATAACACAATAAAAAGCTTTGAGGAGCATTGTCCTTTCTGTAGTTACCAAATATTTATAAAGGTGCCAGGAATGTTTAGGCAAGACTTTGCAATGAGTCAGTTTAAGTAAAATATTTTTATAACATCATATTCAAGGAGGTGGTATGACACATAACTTACAAAAGGACGGTTGGGAAATAGATTCACATTTTGTATTACATAAAAATTATTTGAAATTAATATAATACTTAGATAATCTGTTAAATTAGTTGACATTTCTTGAACCTCTTTAGTAACTTTATAAAATTGTTTATTTTCCTGAATCATATTTTCGTGAATCTTTCCATACAGATGTTACTACTATTGTACTACTGTTACTGCTACTATACAGATACCTTACCTTTCCTCATAGTTGCCACCCTTTACATTTTTGAAAAGTAAAATAGAAAATTATATATATTTAAGCTCTCAAAATTTTATATATGTGTAAAGTGTTGATGTTCAACAGAAATTTAGTGTCTACGTAAGGCAAAGTATATGATCCCCATGTCCAGATGAATACGGTATTTAAATAATCTGTACCTCAGTTCCTCATCTAAAAAGGAATTATGTACACACGAACGCCACCCCATTATACTGCATTGTAATAAGAGTGATTTCTTATGGAAGTTTAATGAAAATGTGAATGATGTGAATACAAAAGAAAGGCTGAAAACTGTGTAGATAGAAATTTAAGTGTTTATTTTGTGCGTTATTTTTATACGTGGAATCCTAGAATTTTGTGTACTTCAGCCATTATAACTGAATGATTAAAGGACATTTAGTGAAGTGAGATCAATAGAGCTAGGCTTTTATATTGATTCCTGAACTCCCAAAACAGCACCAGTTTATATAATATTTCCTGTGGAAGCATTACCAACACTTCAGGTAAAACTCGAATCTTGTGCTCCCTGTGGTGTCTGCATTTAGTTTGGGTGACAATTCCAGCAAGTTTATTTTGGGGCTCAAAATGAACCTTACTAAAATACTTATTTTCATCTACTATAAGTAAATAAAAGATATATGTCCTCCTATACTGATAATATGTGTGCGTGTGTGTGTGTGTGTCGCAGTTGCCCTAATAATGACCAGAAATAATTCTTTAAGAACAAATACTCTGAAATAAAAGTAATTTTTGACAGATATCTTCCAAAATATAATTGGTTTACACATAATTGCACCACAGAGCAGGTCAATTCTTTCGATTACATAGAGGTATATTTTGCAGTTAATTCATCCTTGAACTTTGACTGTAAAGTTGTGTTTCTCTCAAAAAGGTGATATAGCATTCATTATTCAAAAAATTTAATGCCTTACATAAATATCTGGTAACTCTAGTTTCAATAATTATCCAGTACAAAACAATGTTAGGCATGTCCTATGACATTTTATAACATGTGTTTCTATCACATGTTTTATATATTTTATATAATTTGTCATAATTCGATTAAAAATACAAAATTAAGTTTTCTTTGCCATGTATTAGAAGGAAACGAAACTATTTTAGGAGTCCTGGCTTTAGTTTTACAACATTTGGGCTCACCTCTTTATAGAATCTAGTGGTCATCTACTCGGCAAAGATGTCAGTTTAGACAATGTATTAGTTTGGTAGGGCTGCTATAACAAAGAACCATAAACTGGGTGGCATAAACATCAGAAAATTATTTTCTCAAATTCTGGAGGCTAGAAGTCCCTGATCAGTGTTTGTGGAAGGGTTGGTTCCTTCTTAGGATTATGAGGGAAAGATCTGTTCCAGGCCTTCCTCCTTGCCTTGCTAATGGCCTTCTTCTCCCTGTATCTTCACATAGCCTTTCTTCTGTCCTTGGCTATGTCCAAGTTGTCTCTTTTTATAAAACATCAGTTTAGGTGTTTTAACTGGATTAGGGCCTGCCTTAATAACTCCATTTTAATCAGCTCTGTAAAGACCCCATCTCCAAATAAAGAAATGTTCTGTGGTATTGGGCATTAGGACTTCAAAATGAATATTTTTGGAAGATAATTTAGCCCTATTAACACCTATTCTTACTTGTACAAAAAAGTGTTAAGAATATGTTTTTTAGTCTTTTCAGAATTTTTCTAAATAATGAGAAAGATTTTTCAGAATACTTTCTATTACCTTTACAACATTATCTTAAGAAAAATTTCCTAATGTTCCAACAGTGGGTTTGAAACCTAATCATTTAATCAAAGTTAGCACTAGAACTTAAGGAAGAATAACTGGACTGAATTTATTCTTGGCTCAGCCATTAAGTATTGAGTTTGCCCTGGACACAATATTTAAATAATCTATACCTCCGTTTCTCATCTAGAGAGAGGGAAGTGTGTGTCAAAATTTACTCTTTTTATAAGACATCAATCATATTGGATTAGTGCCCATATTCATGACCTCATTTTAACTTAATTACCTCTGTAAAGAGCCTATTGTCAAATGGGGTCATGTCCGAGGCATAAGACTGAGTTTTGGGGGAGATAAAACTCAGCATTCAACCCATAATGGACATCTAGACTCATAAATTATTGAAACAAACACTAGGCCTATTACCCCATTCATTGTCAAAATATGTGCCTGTAGATTATGATTATATATTTCTTTAGATTGTATAGCATACTACATATACCTCAGTGATAAATATAGAGATAGATAAATCCTCGCTTTTTCTCTTTCCTCTTTCCTTTTTTCCCTCTCTGTGCACACAATCATTCCTTTAGTAATCTTGGATACATTATCAACAAGGCCACTTGAGATTTAGATTAAGTAATTTGCCAAAGCCTCCACCTTGTGATAACCAAAGTAGCAGAATTTGATTTCTAATTCAGTGATGTTAGATTCTTAAACTCTTGCTTTAATCACTATTTATTAAGACCTTCTTGCTTTTATCTTATTCAAGCTGCTTTTCTCTCAACCCTGACAATTCTTTGCTTACATTTTATACTATATATTATCTGAAACCAGCACTGGAATTTCTGAACCAGCTCAGTGATTAGAGGTACATTGGTATGGGTAAGCCACAGGCCTTGTGATATTAAGTGCAAACCATACATCAGAATATCTGAGGATTCTTCATATATTGGAGAAAACCATCATAAAAAGTGTAAATATTATCATATGATAATATTTTAGTCCACACCTTTAGTCACTGGGCATTTTATAAGGGGTACAAACTTAAAGCTGATAAATTTGACGTTAGCACTTTGTAATTTCCTTTTGTGGAAGTGTTAGAGATAGCAAACAGATATCCAGAGAAAGGGTAGCAGCGACAAATTGAGTGACTAGATAATCCACAGGAATCAAATAAAATGACAAAACCACCCACAATCTTAATATTAAGTCTTAGAATTACTAGGTTGGTGATATTGTTATAAGGTACTTGGCGAAATATCCCTGCAAACACCTTGTATGAAAATCTGATAATGTGATTCTTATCAAAAGCTCTTGAAAGTACAAACTGATATGAGTACATAGTAATAAAATTAAAAACAAATACTTTCCATAAGAGGATTAGGAATATTTATCATTTTTCTTAGAGTAATGCATTTAGAATTTTTATTTTACAAGCATAGCTTTCAGCTTCTTATAAACCCTCAGTTTACCCCCATTGTTAATCAGCATTTTAGAATTATTTTCTAGGTCTCATGGAAGTTTATCTCTTTAAAATAATCTTATCAGGAAAGTTGTTTTCTTCAGATTATAGATAGCTATATGATCACTGTCAATAATAAACACATTTCCATATATTTCTACAGTAACCTTAGTTCACAGAAAAAATGTGATTTTATTTTGCTCTTCAAAATGCAACTGCCTGGGCTTCCTTCATCTGATAACCATTCCGGATTAGTCATTGATTTGTCTCTGTTGTCTGTACCTGGTCGCAGCCTCCTAAAGGACACAGACTGTGCTCTTTGTTACACATCTTTACCCCATAGTGTCTTTTGAAATGCCAAGAACTCTGGAGTTGTTTAATAAGAATCACTTGGATTGATTTTTATCTTTGCAGCCAAGTAAGGGAGACGGGTGCCATTTCCTCTGACCTTAATATGGTCAAACACTCCTGGAGCAGAGATGAGGAGCCCTATCTTCAGCTTCCAAGCCCAGTTCTGAACCTATTAGCTTAATGCAGGGCCTCTTCCTGAAATACTCCTAACTGCAGACATGAATGAAACACATTCTCTGTGCAAGGCCTGAGGTCCTAACAGCAGCTTTCTGTGGCCAGCTGGAATTTTCTTTGAAATTACACATCTTATCTTTAATAATTCTATAAATATTACTTTGCCTTAGTTATATCTATTTGAATATAAAAGTAACAGTGTATATACTTAACATCAAGTAGAACAGTTGTACCGGGAAGCTGTGCTGCCTTCACCTTGTAGTCCTGTTATCTCCTTCCTTTACCTGTCACACCTGGAATATGCATGCCCCAGTTTAAGAAGCCCTGTTGAGATCTTTCACAAAAGTCTCTTTGCTTTAAGGTTGACTGTAAAAATGCTTCAGATATCAAAATTCCCATGGATAGTACAAAATCATGAGGAGGTCCTTAGTCTAGGGGATAGAACATTGACTTTCATGGAGCCCTAAATTTGAAACTGTTGGAGTCCATGCAGGTCACTGTGGGGTGAAGGGGAAGAGAAAGGGGCAAAGGCACGTTTTTGGTCTTCTACCCTTGCTTCAAACTGCACAGCCCCATTCGCATCTGCTTTTCTTTTAAGATTTTATTTTGTAAAAAGCTTGCTTTTTCTGTCTTTGTTTCTTTTTTTAAAAAGAGCCAGTGAATTACATAGAAGAAATAAGGCAATTTTAACAGAAAATTTTGAATTTCTTGGAATAACTGAATTTCTTTATTAATTCATTCTTCATACTTTCCCCCCAAACAAAGTTTTTATAAATAACAAGCGAAAAGGAGCTAGTGTGTCCAAACTAAATGTCACAGTGACTTAGAGCTATAAAAACGTCACACATGTATTCTAGGCCCGACTTCTCATTCACAATCATGTCTTTTCCAGATGTCAAATAGCTTTTTTTGTTCAACTCCTTTCAATAATGGGAATTCACAACTTTTTGCTGTAGCCTACAATATTACTGGATACCTTTCCTTGTTCATAAGCTCTTTGTAAAACTGAACCAGAAACCTCTTGCCTGTGGTTTTTGCCCCAAGCGATATAGTCCCATGCTCTACTGGAAAGCACAGAAGACAGGTATCCTTTATCTACAAAGTAACCCTCCCACAGAGGCAGAATTACTGTGAAATTAATACAGCTTAAGCTTCAAGCATCTCATGTGCACAAACCACTTCCAAAGCTCTGAGAGGGGACCCAGGAATAGTCCTGAAGGTCATGTGTTTTTTAGGTTAGCCAAAATAAGATATTTTAATTACAGTTAGGACAACTTTTATCCAGCTTCTCCTCCCTTACATTTCTCCTCATGTGCGGTGGTGTTGGAGGGGTTTGAGGAGCTGGGGGACAGGTTGGGGACCTGGTTATGGGATGCTTCAGTTGGGAATATACTTAGTTTGGGCTTAGTAGGATATGTTTATGTGACTCACTGTAATTTTCCTTTTTTTTTTTTTTAAATTATTGCTCTCCATTCTAATACATAGGCGTGCCTTCTAGGAAATTGCTACTGCTAACTGCTAGAACACAGACGTGTGGCCAGAGGTCATAGCATAATATGAACACGTCCTAAAATGTCTCACACCATAAGTATGTGGGTAGTGGATGTTTGAATGCATGAAGTCAGAAGATGGTTGATCAAAATCTGTCTAATCATCAACATGTGTAAAATTGTTAAGTGGAGGCTTCTCTAGCCAGTGTTTTCTGTTCTCAGGAGTATACCCTGTAATGGAGCATATGCAATTATAAATACAATGTATATCTTTTCATTTCCCTGTGAAACTGAACAAAATATAATTTATCAGAATTCCTGTGTTCGTGTCATATAAAACTGTAGCAGTACTATAAACCCTGAGTATATCTGGGATAGCTTATAAATGAAAGAAACTTGACCGAGGTTTTCTATAATTTGTTAACAAATCTAAAAATTTATAGATTTTCAATGATGACTTGTGAAACTGACAGAAACTCTTCTAAAATATCATTAACAAAAAATAATTTCTAATCAGCCATGTCAAAAAAACTAATTACCTCTCTATTCTCTGTATAGAAAGTATCGCAAAATCATTTCCATAGAATGATTAAAGAGAAAATCAAGGATATACAGCCAAAAATGTAGGGACAAATGTGCTATAAAATTGTGCTAGGCAGTTAATAAAAAAATAGTATTATATCATTTTTCTGAATATTTTTTATGAATGTGGTTTAAGTGGCATTTGAAAATTTTGACCTCTTTTGTCATTCTAAATATTTACTTGAATAACTAATTTTGCATTTTGTAATTTTGTGTTAATTTTCATAGAAAGCCCCTCCTTCACAAATTACATGACCTTTAAGACCGAAATAACTAATTCATCCTCCAAATATTCAGAAACAGCATTTAGGTCTTTTTTTCTTCTCCAGGGAGACATCCTCAGGCTCTTTCCAGTATGATGATTCTTTTCAGATTTTTCATCATTCACTGATTCATGGCCTGTTTGCTCATTAGCTAAGGCCCTACTTCTCTTAGGAAACTGGGAATGAGTAGACTTGAATGCTTTGTGTGAAGGCATAGGACAGCTTAGTAAAATCAGAACGTGTCCAGGGTTGGCATCAAACATATGGAGATGCCAGAACTTCAAGTTATTAATCCTATCATGTTAGACAATATATCTTACCTTTACTTTAAGATTCAGGTCCCTTATCTGTAAAAATAGGAATGACAGTTCCAAGCTCAAGTTTGAGCAGTATAACGAAAAAATAGGCATGCGTCATCTAGCTCAGCACTTGGCACATAGCAGATGATCAGGTAATGTTTGCCATTCTTTTCACTAGTGTTTAAACAGAAACATGTGCTCTCCTCTGTACCTTTTACAGAGACTGGAGAAAGTTTGATTACATTTTCAAAGAATGTAACATTTCTCATTTTGTAAGTGATGAAAAGCCAGTTTTCCCCTGGTAAGCTACCAGACAGATTGAGCAAATGAACCACTAGTCACCGAAACTAAGCCTAGCTAGGCCTGGAGGAGTTTCAGGCAATTATATAGAGTTCTGACTTCCCAGTGGACCCTGTAGTTGTCAGCTGATTCCAGAAGCTTAGGTGGAACTTCTGGCATTTCTCTGGGCCTTCTGTGTTTAATGCTGGGCAAGAAGCCAATTATCTGGGAGGAAGATAAGAATATGGGATGTTGTTTAAACTAATTTCTTTATATATGGATTAATTATCCAGGATGAGAATTATCAATAGCTTTACCTTCTGACAGCCTCTCTTTTGGTCATTACGTGTTTAACACGTTAAACAAAAGAACAGCTGGGGAAGAGACAAATGGGTATTTTTAGTTGCATTGAAAATGAGTTTGAAGTGAGGGAATGAAGTCACAGTTAAAAATGGCTGCAATAATAAGGATAATGGTAGTAGTAAATGACACATGTATTTAAATTTTCTGTGATCACATTCCCACGGCCTAGGGGCACCATAGTCAAATAATGTATAGGCAAGAATGACAAAACATAAGTGAGTTGAGTGGGCTGGGTACAGGGAGATAGTTCTCTCTGATAAAATTGCACACATACACCCTGTAAATACAACACTATGTGAGAGCTGACAGACCCAGAATGGGGAGACCAGAGGGAGGGTGATGAGCTTAATAGCTCTTGCCTATTGCACAGGAGCTACTCTGTTTCAAAGGATTTTTGCCATGTGAAAATGTGGAAGATTTTTTTTATTATTATTATTCAGCAGCAAAGCTGGAAATCTGGAATTTTATGGTAAATCATAAAATATAAAATATTGGGCCAGTTTAAAAAGAAAACAACACCTTCTGGGTCAAATATAAAGTTTGCCAGGGCTGATCTGACTTCAGCATCGATTTTGTAACCTCTGCCCACGAACGAGCTGCATAACTGTCACAGGAACGTGTAGCCCCAGGCCGGCACTGGGGTCAGGGACAAGGGAGAATGCCAAAGAAAATCAGCTCAGAGGAGTGACTTACAGAATGAGCTGGGCCTTGAATAATACGTGGTATATCATATATCTGCAGATACATTTACCTGTCATATGTGTAGGTGCATCTTGAGTACAGGGAAATGCATATGCAAAGGCAGGAGGTGTGATAGTTGGTCTTGTTCTTAGATAATCAAGAGCATCCATGTGGGTACGTTGAGGATGTGGAGAAAACAACTGATGGCTTACATGGTTGTAGAATGTACAATTTGGGTGCTTTTCTTTGGTTTTGTGTTCCGCTGGCAATTCATTTTTAGTCCCTGTGTCTCTACCAAAAGTACTTAATATTTCTTTCTTGATGTATTGAGAATGAAAAGATAGAATTTTTCCCAAATAAATAGGACAAAAAAGGAAAGTGACTTACCTACACAGACCTCTCTATCCCTGTCTTTCCACTTGACTATAACACTGAGGTACACTTTATGAAGGTAATTTCTGCTAAAGGTGTTAAGAGGATGTAAAAGATGAAAGTAAAAAGGAAAAAAAAAAAGATGAAAGTAGTTTATATCTTCGTAAATGCATGTTTTTGAAAGAATATACTGCCATCAAAGTGGATATAATTTAAAACCAGATTTGCTCTTCCCCCCCAGTGTCTAGGTTTTCTCTTTTTTGTTTTTTGTAAGGACATAAGATACAACTTCTTTTCCTTAAAAAAGAAAGAAGAAAAAAAAGAAAAAAAAACTTGCAGTTTTTCTCATCGAAGGGTTCTAATTAAAATGTTCCATTTGAAGGACTTTTTGGCCAACCTAAATTCTTGTTAAGCAAATGCTTTATATTCCTTGCTGAAATATAAGGCTACAGTATTCCTAGAGGGCAAATTTGCAAAACACCACTAAGCCCAAATATACAGCAACATATATAATTTCACCTTAAAGATAGACTGTACAGAATTTTTTAATAAGTAGGAATATATTGGTCAACAGATTTTGTATCACTTTGGAAAAATGAAATGATACTTTAACATTATCTTAAGCAAGACTATGTCCATCTAGTAGATATAAGAACAATCCCATTCTCACAAGCCTCTACTCTTTATCTTAAGGAAAGAAAATTTAAGATTTTCTCTATAACACCAATTATTCTTTTTGCAATACCATTTTAGAATCTGCTTTTTTTTTAATCTTAGAGGAAGCTAGCACAAACTTCAGTGATTTCTATAAAATAAACTTGGTATAGTTATTTTATTTAAAACAAAAGAGAAATTCTTAAGATCTATAAGCCAGATGGATTTATTGCTCCATGTTTAACACTTCCTATTATTTTGAGGATCAGAGTTATAGGGGAGTAATCATCATACTAATTTAAATGGATTATTAGACTGAGTTTCATAGACTTTCTTATTTTTTATGATTACAATTAAATGTAATTTTGTCCAGTGATATGTCATTTATTTGTTACATTAAAGCTTTAACTGGGGTGCACCCAGGTGGCTCAGTTGGTTGAGCATCCAGCTCTCGGTTTCAGGTGAAGTCACGATCTTGGGACTTGGGGTCGTAAGATCAAGCCCTGTGATGAGCTCCGTACCCAGTGGGGAGTCTGCTTGAGATTCTCTTTCTCTCTCTCTCCCTCTATCCCTCTCTCTGCTTGTGCTGTCATTCTTTCTCTTGCTCTCTAAAATAAACAAATAAATCTTTAAAAAGGTTTTTTTTGAATGGAAAAGCTAGTGTATATAGAATTTGATATTTTAGTTTAAAAAATATTAATTATAAGGAATTATTGTGTTTTTAATGAGCTCATAAGAAGACATTGTAAGTATATACCCTTTTTGACAGAAGAATATTACTGATAATTCCCTTTCACAAAATTTCTGAGCAGCATTCTGATTTTGACTATGAATTAATTAGTATGCTTAAAATTAAAGTTCTGAAATATAATTAAAGAATTCACATTTCAAATGTATGAGTAGATACGACTGGGTAGTTTGTGAATTAAATTTTTAAGAGTTATACACATACACATGCAGGTATTTACAATAGTTTATGTATCATGCATCAACATAATGGATTTTACTTTTAACCAATGAAACTGATAGTTAATTTAGTATATTTACCATGATCTAAAACTGAGCAGATAACCAGGAAATTAGGAGTGAACTGAGTAAGCAAGCTATCTGGTTATTGTTTACACTCTAGAGACTTTTGTGTCTGCAGTTGGAAGAGGGCCATTCAGTAATGGCTGTACTTTGTTCACATATGGGAGCAAATGGCAGTGATTTTTCTTCTAGTATATATAAATGAAAGACAGTCAAAATGATTTCTTTTATTAGATGCATATAAATTATTTTGAAAATAAGATTTTTTGATTAATAATTCTTATTAATTTTGTGGGGAAATTTTATTTTACCTAATGAAGAACTATAAAACCAGTATTAAATCTGACCATTTATTGCTGCAGTTCTCATGGTTTAATCCTATGTAAGTACTCCTTTGCTTCAGGCACAGTGGCCTTCCTTCAACTGAACGAAAGGACCAAATTCGTTTCTACCTCTAGGCTTTCTCTCATGTTCTCTCACTATCCTCCAAACATTTCTGTGGCTGGGCTCCTCAAATTTTATATCTGTTTTTAATGTTACTTCCCTAAACTAATACTGACAACTTGTTATTCTTTCACATCACATCCTGCCCTTTTCTTACATAACCCTATTATAGCTAGTACTCGTTTGTTTGCTTTGTTCTCTTCTATTTCTCCAACTAGAATGTAACTTCTATGAGAGCATCAGAAACTATATCCAAATACTCTGCACCTTGTACAGGAAGCAGTAGAGATAAAAAAAAAAATTAGAGTTACTAAGAACCACATTGCCTAGTTTGAATTCTGGCTGTGTCATTAGCAAGTCCTCAGGCAACTTTCCTCTCTTTTTGGGTGTCATCTGTAAAATGGACATAATAGAACAAAGATTATGTGAATTAATATACATAAATTACTTGGCACCTAAGGAGGCCTTATTAAATGTAGGAAAGCTAGATATCATAGTTTCTGGTAAATAGTAATCAGTAAACATTTACCGAATAAAGGGATGAATGAATGATATAATAGAGCTTTGATGTCAGAAAGATACCAAAGTCTCTTCGAATGCCATTTCCATCACTTAGGACTTTGGCAATGTTTGTTTTTTGAACCTCAGTTTCTTAGTGTATAACATGGTGTTGACTTTTTTGAGGTTTTTGTAAGGATGCAATGATGTGTTCTTTGTAGTATGTGCTATGATTTACTATTGTTAAAAAATACATTAGAAGCCCTAGATATCCTTCTCATTTAGGACTGTCAACAGCCCTGCCTGAGGCCATTTGTACCTGTTGTTGGGATAATTATCTTTAACAGTTCTAGTCACTAAAACTGTTTGTTTATAAATAACAAAACCAATTCAATTCAAAACAAATTCAAGCTAGCTTTAGCCTAAATAAATTAAGAAACTTAAAAAGCACATTTATTATAACTAGCAGATTGAGCAAGAATCCTTCATGATATGTTCACAACCTAAATTCATTGTTGTTTTCAATTACCCCTTTAACATAGCTGAACATGGTTATGCACATAGCTCCCGATGTTACATGTTACAAGCCTAACCTTAATTCTCCTTCAGTCTCAAATCAAAATTGCAGGGGGAAAAAGATCTCTGGTCTTCTGCTTGGAATTTTATGTACATACTGGTTTGGTCAACTATAACCTGTGGAATGAACTATATTACATAGAACAAAGTGTTCTACCCCTGTGGATGTAGGGAATAGATAAGAGAAGATTATTGAGATTTGGGAAAACATTCCAAAAACTGTGTATCACAGTTATTTGTAAATCTTATAATAATAATTAAGCAAAAACAATGATCTGTATTAGAGCCAAAGTTTGTTGAGAGCCTATTATGATCAGGCCTTGCATTTTCATATGGAACTATTACCTTAACCCCCCATGGAGGCTCAGGTGCTTTCTCCATTTTAATGAAGGAAAAAATTGAGACTCAGAGAAGTGAAACAATTTGTTCAAGGTCACACTAGGAGTATGTAGTGGCCAAGATCTTAATCACATTTATCTGACTCCAAAGTCCATCAAGAAGATGTCAATAGAATGATATCCACTGCATAATTTTAGCAAACAAAAAATGTTTCAAAATGGTCTGTACATTGTTAGATTTTAATCTCTCTATTCATGCCTACACCTCTGAATATAATTATATCTTTCTACATCTATATCATGTCTATATTTACCCATATACTCCTCCTCTTCTCTCTGTGGGATGTATATTTAAAAGTTAATACTGGATACTTCTTTTTTATTAAAAAAAAGATTTTATTTATTTATTAGAGAGCAAGTGCATGAGTTGGGCAAAGGGGCAAAGGGAGAGGGAGAAGCAGACTCCCTGCTGAGCAGGGAGCCTGACACAACACAGGGCTCCATCCCAGGACCCTGAGATCATGACCTGAGCCAAAGGCAGACACTTAACCCACTGAGCCACCCAGGCACCCCAATACTGGATACTTCTGAGAGTGGAATAATTCCTTATTGAAATTCTACTTTTTCTCTCTGTATTTTTTTGGTGATAATATGTTAATGATTATAAGAAGATGGTGTTTTATAAAGAATAGGAAACATCAAGCTAATTTTCTTATTTTGCTAGTTCTCTGGAGAGTGACAGTTTTTCCTTAGGTCACTTCGTGTCTGCTTTCTTCCCGGCTCAAACAGAATAGGCTTGCTGACCTGCTGTTTCTCTTTTCTAACTAAAATTCTCCAAATCAGCATGGCTAAGATACTTGTATTAGTTTTTGTAAAAGTATGAATTTATAAGAAAGAAGCTGTGAAATATCTACTGAATGACATTTATCTCCCCACCTGACCCTCCCATAAATAGAACATCTAAATTTTATAGTTTTTTAATTATACCACAGTTTTTCCTCCTAGGTTCCCTTAAAGAATTCTAAGTAAAGTTTACAAAAATTTCTTTCCTTATCAACTAAATTTACTAAATACTTGACTACCTATTTATATCAACTATAAATTTACTAAATACTTGACTACCTATTTATACACCTAAATATTTGTACTACCTAAATATTGATTACCTATTTATAAACATATAGATATTTCTTTTATTAGCTATTTACCAAGCTCAGGTTCTGTTTATAAATATATGAGACATAAAGTATAGATAAATTGTATGGATATCCTTGGCATTTTTTGAAAACACAGTTTAAGACCTCTTTTATCTTTACAATTTATTTTGAAGAACAGTCAGGAATCATAAATAAAACTTTTTTCCCTCAAAATGGTAAATAAATCCTTTATTTTGATTGCAAAAGTAATATATAACTAGTTTTAAGATGTAAAAAAATCAAGGATGCAAGGAAGAAATTAGACAATCACTAGTAATTCTGTAATGTAGTTATAATTGTAATATTTTAAGCATATGTCATATATCATGACAAAAATATAATGTAAAAATGTGTTGGATCTTTTGTAAGTGAATGAGTACTTCTGCATTAACAGTTATAGATTATTCCACTACACTATTGTATAATTAATTTTAAAAATCTATTGTTAGCTTAGAATTACTTATATCTTTTTATATTGTAAATAACACTAATAAGTTAATACATAAGCTATTTTGCACACTTTTCTGATTATTGTCTTGGAAAATTTCCTGGGAGTGACATTTTAAATGATTGTTATTTAATACTTATTTATGTATGTGTATATTTATTTATTTTGGAACTTACAAAAGAGTTCTTTTTTTGTTTTTTTTTTTTAGATCTATTTATTTTAGAGGGTGGGGAGGGACAGAGGGATAGAATCTTCAAGCAGACTCCCTGCTGATGGCAGAGTCAACATAGGGCTCGATCTCACAACTCTGAGATCATGACCTAAGCCAAAACCATGTAGAAATGAGAAATAAAATATTAGAAATCAAAATTTCACTGGATAGGATTTATAGTAGAATAGTAAACAGAAGAAACCATTAGTGAACTGGAAGTCATAGCAAGAGAAACTATTCAAACATAAATGCAAAAGAAAAGGGACTGAAAAAAATTAACAGAGCTCCAGTGACCTGTGTGGATATCTACATCTATATCTATGTGTTTATTTATAACATATGTATAATTAGAGTGCCAGAGGAAAGAAGAGTGAAGGAAAGAGAGAGAAAAAATTTGAAGGTAGCAATTAATGGAAGATTTTTTTTTAGAATTTGGTGAATATTATAAACTGACAAAGCTAAAAAGACTCAACAAACTCCAAGCATGATAAACACAAAGAAAATTCTACCAAGTCACATAATAATCAAATGGATTAAGAATGAGTGACAGAGAATATATCAAAACAGCAAGAGACAGAAGACAGTATATAGAAGATAAAGGGTAAGAAAAAAACATATTTTTTTTCCAGAAACTATGTAAGCCAGATGACAAACAGGGAAAAAAATACTTAAAATGCTGAAAGAAAAAGAATTTTTTAAAAAGAATTTTTTAAAATTTTTTAAAAGAATTTTTTAAATTTTTTTAATGGCAGAGAGAGAGAGAGAGAGAGAGAGAGAGAGAGAATCTCAAGCAGGCTCCATGCCCAGCTCGAAGCCCGACTTGGGGCTCTATCTCATGACTCTGAGATCATGACTTGAGCTAAAGTCAAGAGTTGGATTCCCAACTGAGTGAGCCACCCAGGTGCCCCAAGAAATATTTCAATGTATAGGAAAAAAAATTTTTTTTAAGGTTTTATTTATTTATTTGACAGAGAGACAGAGACATCAAGAGAGGAAATACAAGCAGGGAAAGTGGGAGAGGGAGAAGCAGGCTTCCCGCTGAGCAGGGAGCCCAATGTAGGGCTCCATCCCAGGACCCTGGGATCATGACCTGAGCCAAAGGTGGACGCTTAACGACTGAGCCACCCAGGCATCCCAAAAAATTATTTCTTAAGGATAAAAGCTAAGTAAGAATTTTTTTCAGATAAACTGAGAGAATTTGTTATCATTGGACAAGAACTACAACAAATGATTTGGGTTGGGTTGTTTTGGCCGCAACCAGGCTTTTCTTATACCATGGTACAGGGTGGGCTGCACACACTGCATCCTGCTGAGGACAGGCGGTTGCCATGTCAGCTGAAGAAGTAAGTGGAGTGCTCCACCTGCTTTGGGTCCATGGCATCTGTCTTAGGCACCAGAATCAGTGTGTCCTGCAGCTTGCTGATCCACAAGGGTGATTTTCAGGCAGTAGGAAACTTAAACACAGATCTACATGAAGGGACAAACAGGACAAAAATGACAAATTTGTATGCCATCAGCAGTGAAAGAGAGTATGATAAACATTCAAAAAGTTTACTTGCATTGCTAGGGGAAATTTGGTCTTTATATCAGAAAATTTCTGAACTTACATTGAGATTGGCCACTAAATGGAATCATCTTTAGCTCATTAACAAATTAAAATTCAAATAAAGCAGTTCTAGTATGTTAATTTGGTGGCGAAGATGAATTATTATATTGATACAGTTGTATATATTTACATTACATTTGGACACTGAAATTGAGAAGAGAGCTCAAGTGACTTTGTTAGTAAAAAGCCAAAGGTCATGTATTTAAATGCTTTAGAGGATAAACAAGAAACAAAGTAAATAGGGCTATATAAAGAGAAACAGGCTATTCGCGGTCTTTTCTGGTTCCATATAAATTTTAGGATTATTTGTTCCATTTCATTGAAAAAAATTGATGGTATTTTGATGCGACGTGGATGGAACTGGAGGGTATTATGCTAAGCGAAGTAAGTCAATCAGAGAAAGA
>CM052898.1:111760634-111874863 GCA_028534135.1 Potos flavus
TGCTGTGAAATGTGTAAGCCTGAGGATCCACAGACATGTACCCTGGGGCAAATAATACATTATGCTTTAATTAAAAAATAAAAAAATTTAAAAAAAAAATAAAAAATAAATTAAAAAAAAATAAAATGTTAAAAAAAAAAAAAAAGAGAAACATACCCACTGGAAAGTGAGTAACACCTAAACTCATTCAGATTCCACTTTTTAAAGAAAGTTCCCAAACAAAAGTGTCTGAGGGCAGATAAGTGCAGTATTTGCGATGTCATAAAATAACCCTTAAATTAGAAAGTAGAGTGTTCTCTTTAATTTTAACTTTAATAATTTAAATTGGCTTCCAAGTTTCTTGATGCATTTTACACTGTCATCTTTGTTTTCACTGTTTAACTTGTGTTTTATTAGGTGCTAATAGGGGTAATTCAATCTCAGTTCATTTCTTTAAACTGTTGTGAACTTTAAAATATTATAATTTTCAATTTATCGCCAATCTGAAGTAAAAGAGGTTTTTTTTAGATTTTAGGAAAACTGAAGAAAAGAGGTGTAGGAGAGGTAGAGAGCTTTTTTCCTTTGTTCTCCTAGGTTCAGTGGGTGGGGACCCTGTAAATTAAACTGACAAAACAGGGAATAACAGGAGGAAAAAAATAGATTTAATTACATGCATGCACACTGGGAATTCACAAAGGAATGTGATTCCAGGACACAGATATTTGAGGCTTATATACTATCTTAAGCTAGACAAAGGAAAAAGGGTTTGGGATTTCTGTAAGAGGGAGGTAAGTTATGGGAAGGGGACTGGAAGTATTGTACTATAAAACAAGGATATTTTAATGGTTTGGTTATGTTTTGTTTCAGATAGGAATTATCTGAGGTACTAAGAGTTGTCTCCAGAGTAGTTCCCTTCCTGGTAAGGGAGAGGAAAACACTATTACTGATGGAAACTTAAGTCCTTTTTATAAATAGGAAGGGGAGAAGGAACAGAGCAAATTGTGTTCAGCTCAAAACAATCCTCACGCCAAAGTGTCATAATTTGGGGTGAAATATTCTGGCCCCTTAAGAAGGAAGCTGAATACTAGTAACATTTTTAATTAATAATCTCCCTTACTCTCTCATTTTAAATATTTTAGGAGAAAGATGAAATATAATTATGTTTTCAATTAATCAGTTATCATGTATTAAATGCTTATGAATCTGGCAGATCTAAAAACAGCAGCTAGGAAATGCTCTCAATATCTGCCTTGAGAATTACAAGACAGGGCCATATATGCCCAGCTTTTTAAAGAAAAAAAATGTTAAGGAAATAAAAATTGATAGGTTAGGCTACAAGAGGACTAAAGGTTTTAGAAGAGGTGTGAGGGAATATAATAAGTATTTAAAGGTAGGTTTAGCCACGACATGTCTAGCTCTATTTTTGTTTATTTACTCTTAAAATTGCTCACATGCGAGTCCCTCTTTGTCCATGGTGATCAGATACTGTAGTTTCCAGCGTCTTCCTGGGCTTCTATTTTTTTCCCATAGATTTCTCTCCATTTAGCCCATTATTCTGTAAAGTCCATCCAAAGAAGCTGTGTTTATCTCCCCTCATTTGTTCTGTGACTTTTTTTTTTTTTCTTCGTTTTATAAATCTGGTCACCATAGGAAAGACAGCCAGTCACTTTAGAGAAAGTCTATTTTAAGTACTAGCTACTTAGGGGAAGGTTGAAGACTTTAATCCTTCCTCTCCTTTTCTGTAACAATGCTAGCTGGCGGGTAGTCAGGGGGAAAGTAGAAGAGGAGCTTTCAGAAAGAAAACATTCGCACTAGAAAGTAGTGGCCCATTATGATGTTGAACAAAAGTAGTTCTCCTGGAATCTTTTTTTTTTCCCCCTATGAATGCTGCTTATGCCACTTTGACTTTATTCAAAAAAAGGAGGAAGAGGGGTGCCTGGGTGACTCAGTGGGTTAAAGGCTCTGCCTTCGGCTCAGGTCATGATCTCAGGGTCCTGGGATCAAGCCCTGCATTGGGCTCTCTGCTCAGCGGGGAGCCTGCTTCCCCTCCTCTCTCTGCCTGCCGCTCTGCCTACTTGTGATCTCTCTCTCTGTCAAATAAAGAAATAAAATCTTAAAAAAAAAAAAAGGAAGAGGAAGAAGTAAAACAAAAAGAAATTAAAAATTAAAGAAATACTATGTAACAGAAGATATCCTAATTTTCTTTGATTCCTCATAATTAGTTATTCTTGACTACTTTTGTTCATATTCATGAATTGAAACCAAGGTGCTTAGTGTTAAATTTAATAAGTGATTGTTATAGTTACTGTGTTCTATTACTAAGATGTTAAATGAAAGGGATAGAATGTTTCTAAAGACAATGAGAATCCTCACCCTTTACCTCAGCTTCACCTTAATAGAGAAGGCTGTTACCCCCTGAACAGCTGTTAAACGTTGTTTCATTTAGTTATTATTTGCCACATTTCTACAGCACAGTTGGCATTAGTTGTCTTGCCTTTTTTTTTTTTTTTTAAGATTTTATTTATTTATTTGACAGAGAGAGACACACAGAGAGAGGGAACACAAGCAGGGGGAGTGGGAGAAGGAGAAGCAGGCTTCCTGCTGGGCAGGGTGCCCAATGTAGGCCTATATCCCAGGACCCTGGGATCATGACCTGAGCCGAAGGCAGAGGCTGAATGACTGAGCCACCCAGGCACCCTGTTGTCTTGCTTTTTGAGGCTATAGTAAAGAGGCTGAAGACCAGAAGACATTTTACCTTTCAGCATGAATGACTGGGATGTACTTGTAATATGATCAGAGGTGTTTTAGCATTCTTTGATATGAAGATGAAACTTCCTTTTTGAAGATCAGTCATATGAGGATGTTTTGAGCAAATAAACTTATCTCTAAGCTAATATCACTTAAGGATTCTCATTGCATTTTAAAAGGATTAGAGAAATCATTCTATCACTTTGGTATTCCTATTAAACCTTGGTGTTCTAGGGTTTTCGCTGGAGATTTTTTCCAACCTTATTATAGATTTTTAACATGTCCTGATATTCTTAAATTAAAAAGTACACCATTGGATGCTGTCTCAGGCAGTTAGCATGCATCTTCCTTTAATGCCTTCCTCAGAGTTCCTCTCGAGGGAGTTTTGTCAGGGTTTGTGGAATAGTTCTGTATAGATTAATCAAGTATTTGTGTGTGTGTACTTCATTTTATAGTTCTGTGATAGTATTAAATATACATTGAAACTTTACTATTTTCTCTTTTTCAAATGATACTTAGATGACTGTCATAGCTAGTCTTCCATCAGTAGACTCACATGGATGAGGCTGAGATTGCTAATAAGAGTATATTGCTTTAAAATTTTTTGGCATATAAGCCAAGATTTCATGAGATCCTCATAAAAGGTATATAAGTCACTATATACTGTTATTACAAGCTTGTATTTAATGTTTTGTTATAAAGTTCTTCCACAATATAGAAGAGTGTTGTTCCCAGCAGCAAATTAGACTGCTTTGTAGCATCACTCCCCCCTGACTTCCAACTTGGCACCTCCATGTGTCTGTTATTTTTAAATGAGTCATTGTATATCTTAATTATGTGAAATAACCTATAAACCACCAGTAATTGTTAAGCAACTCTGTTGTATGTGCATGTGTGTGTTAGCATATAATTTATATATTTCCTTGGCTACTTCATTTATTAAGACTATAGTAGAAAGATCATGAAAATAACGATACTCTCCCTGTCATTATTACTTGTTTCCTTGTTAATATATATGACTTATTATATTGAAAGTAGTTACTTTCTTTGTTCTCCATCAATACAAATTTTCTTAAGATTCTGTATGCCAATTTTATGGAAAAAAAAAAGGAATTAAAAATTTAGTTAGGTTATTTTTGCCCCAAAGTCAATCCTGATATAAAGCACTGAGTATGCCTTAATTTTTTTTTTGGCCAGCTATATATAAATTCACAGGTATAGAAAAGTAAATGTGATTATGTATTCAGCTATTTAGAATTTGCATCAGATGTGCTTGGGAATGTCAGCAAAGCCTAAGTTCAATGAACTAGATGCTAATGAAGGTTAGAAGTCAGTGGGATGGTGGTGATAATGTATTGATATTATTGAGTAGGCTGTGGGACCAGTGAACATACATGAGTATGGAAATGGCATGACTATATTTTAGGAAGATCACTCTATCTGCTAGATGACTCTACAGTGACAGAAAGGATGGATTAAAGGAAAGGGAGAATTCATTTAGGGAGTTTGTGTCTTGGTAAGAGATGATAATGGCCTTACCTAGAGAATATGGAAAGTTAAGGAGGTGAATTTCAATGACATTTAGGAAGAATTGTTAGAACTTGTGATTATTTGGGGAATGTGGGGGGATAGAGCTAAGGATAAATCCTGAGTTACCCAGGGCAACTGGGTAGATGGTAATACCTAGATCTGGAAGAGAGGATGCAGAATATGTTCAGCAAGTATTCCTAAACATCAGAAAATCTTATTTATTTCTACTCATTCTTCCTGTACAGTATATTCATTCTCCCCCTTTCCTAGTTTAGAAACAGTCTTTTAGTTTAGAAACAGCTATAAGGATCAGACAATCCCAACTAGAAATTCTTGGGGACAATCAAACAACAGAATTTAAGCTTCAACAAAGAATCTTTAAACAAAAATGCTAAGTGATGAAATGCCTGGGTCTGAAGCCAAATGGCTCATCCTATCAAGGTGCAAACTTCGAACTTCATCATTTTTACACTGTTGACATCTTTATTTTAATCAAAAAAAGAAATTTAAGAAAAGTAGGCTCATTTCAGAAAATTTTACATCCGATCAATTCCCAACATTGGAAAATATTTGTTGGGTGGTGATTTGGGTGGTTTGATAGAATTGAGGATCTGCGTTGAGGTGATATGTAAAAACTAACCATCCTATTACTTGCCTGACACGGTGTTGAGCATGTATTTACTTACTTACTTACTTACTTATTTGTTAGTAAGGTCTTTGCCTCATAATGTGGGGCTTGAACTCACACCTGAGATCAAGAGTTACATGCTCTATAGGCTGAGCCAGCCAGGAGCACCACCATGTTGAGCATTTAAATATGATCTCATTTAATTCTTTCAGAATATTGTTACCTAGTTCCACTTTATAGATGAAGAAAAAGACTGAAAAGTTTAAGCATTGGAGTACAACTATATAGGAACTAGATTTACTTTATTCTAAAATGCATGAAATAAACATCACCAGTATGTGTTCTTGAGAAAAGAGCCTATGTGGGAGGAAAACCTTTTTCCTCTACCCTCCCAGTTTCACTACCCTTGAACAAACTGATAAAAAAAATTAATGAAAGAGAGAGGGAAGGAGAAAGAAAAACAGTTGTAATTATGTAGATTTGCATGGTAGTCTCACAGGAAATGACACTGAAGGAGCTAGATGATTGAGGTTTATACTATCTTAGGCTAAACAATAGAAAGGGGTTTGGGGCTTCTGGAGATGGGAGGCAAGTTATGGGAAAGTGAGGGAAGAAAATATATGGTAAGGAAGGGTTGTTTCTCCAGTGGTAAGAGTTGTCTCCAGGACTAGTTCTGTTCCTGTTAAGGAGAAAGTATTGCAAATGGAAATTTCCTTTATGCATGTAAATTTTCTTTACAAAAGAAGAAATTTATACTCTATTTTTTAGGCAGTGAGGGAGGTAAAGAACTTTTCCTGTGTCTGCCGGTTCTCAAGGCCCTTTAGGTCAAAATAATTCACATACCGGGTGCCTGAGTGGCTTAGTTGGTTAAGCATCTAACTTGATCTCAGCTCAGGTCATGATTCAGGGTCATGAGATCCAGTCCCGCATGGGGCTCCTTGCTGGGCATGGAGCCTGCTTAAGATTCTCTCTCTCCCTCTCTCTAAAAAAAATAAAATAAAATCCATATGCCAATGAGACATATTTTAGGGTGGTATATTTTGGCATTCTTCAAGCACCTCTACCTAATTCTTGAAACTACAGTCACAAAAATTCATTTGGATTGCTGAACATGGAAGTTCCTCCTCATAGTAGCTTCTAGGATTACAGTTTTAAGAGTTCCAATCCTTTTCTATCTGTGAATGTGTATAGTTTTGACCAAATTATTTGTTCCCCTATTGTTATAGTTTTCATTGAGAAGTACCAGGTCTGTGTAATTATTAAATGTGTAACATTTTACATATCCGGGGCTCCATGCTTTATAAGACAGTGCCACCATCCAGAATTTTGAATAACCACTTCGTATTTTTTTTCAAATTTTCACATGTATCTTCCCTTGAAAAACAGAACTACGTAATCACTTTAATAACTACCCATGACAAGTTTAAACTTCAACATTGGTTTCTTCCTATTGTTTAATTTCTACATGGAACCCTCAAACTGAATAATAAAGGATAGCATTTACAACCTTTTTCTGTGGCCACTCTCTCCATGAAGTTTGCTTTAGAAATAGAATGGTAGAAATACAGAAAGGTGATATGGTTGTGAATGTTGTTTTCTCTTAAGTCATCTAAGTTGTTTAAAAAATGTGGTTGGTAATTTTTACAGCACTGTCTTGGAATGTGCATAGAGGACACAGTTACTCTCATCACTTTCTTTCCAATATTCCAAAAATCTTGATAATTTTATAATTAGCATTCCTTTCACCATTCAGTAAAGCTATGCTGGCTAATGCTACCAGTGTTTATTTTTGGGGTGTGTGTGTGTGTTAAGCAAATGCCGTCATTATTTATGTATTTTTTCTTCCCCTTTCTTTTTCAAAAATTCTCATATCTTCATCTCTTTTATCCTTCTAGCTCTTAGTTTATTTATTCACTCTTGCAGATAAACCAGTTACCCCCACTTCTTTTCACTTTTGAAATTTTTTTTAAAAGATTTTATTTATTTATTTGACAGAGAGAGAGAGAGATCACAGGTAGGCAGAGCGGCAGACAGAGGGAGAGGGGGAAGCAGTCTCCCTGCTGAGCAGAGAGCCTGATGTGGGGCTTGATCCCAGGACCCTAAGATCCTGACCTGAGCTGAAGGCAGAGGCTTTAACCCACTGAGCCACCCAGGCACCCCACACTTTTGAAATTTAATTTGGCGTTTTCCCCTCCTGAAATATCTTTCATCATCTTGCTAGTTTATGTCCTTCTTTTCTTTGAGATCCTTTAATTCACCTTTTGTGATGATGATAATTTTGTTCATCTTTATAAAAACTGTGGAAGGCAGTTAATATGTGTCAGGAACTATGCTACCTTGCACAATTTCAGGGATAGTGGTGGGCACAGAAGAGGTCTCACACAACAGCTCACAAGGACAGAATAAGTGGTATATACAACACTTTGTGATAAGAGCCATGGTGAAAGGAGAAGTTCAAGTTGTTAAGAGGCATCTGGGAACATATAGAGGAAGCCTCAACCAAGATTAGGTTCAAGAAGAATTCCTGCATATGAATTAGACAAAGAGAAGGTGAAGAAGGAAGAATTTTCCAGGCATATGAGGTACACAAGAGAGAGAGTGAGTAACTGAGTGCATGGCACTTTACAAGTGTTGAAGCTATTTCAGTATAACTGAGTGTATATTTGTGTTACTTCCTGGGCAATGACAAGCACTTTTGGGGTTTCTGGTGTTTTTATGTTTTTCCTCTGCTCAAAAATAGGACTTCTCTATTCTGCTTTCATTGTAACTTCACATATGTGTAATTCAACTGGTAGATAATCGGTGTTTTAGACTGGTTATTGACTAATTTTAGGTGCCTGGGAGCGGTATGTAACTACATTTCCAAGTTGTCATAATGAGGGAGGATTGTTATGTGTGTTCCTCCTGTTGAGGGGGGGAAGTCCGAATGTGATGATTATAGTGTTTTATTGGCAAACATTCAATTTCAGGTTACATTTGGTAAAGTATGTAGCACGGCATATATGTTACATTATGCAATTGTACTAAGCAAAGACTACTTTCTGGAACAAACCACAATTTAGATTTTAAATCAGAGGTTTTAGTATTTTTAATGAGAGAATGGGGCTTAGACAGTTAATGTTCCAGATCAATTTATAGATGAAGTAACTGAGACCCAGAAATGTAATGAGATAACTGTAAATTAACTGTGATGATGATTTAAAAAAAAAAAAGATTTATTTATTTATTAAAGAGAGAGCATGCCCACAGTGGGTAGGGGCAGAGGGAGAGGGAGAGAGATACTCAAACAGAATCCACACTGAGTACAGAACCCAACTCAGGGCTTGATCTCATGACCCTGAGATCACGACCTGAGCTGAAACCAAGAGTTGGTCACTTAACTATGCCACCCAGATGTGCCTGCGATGAGGAATATATATATATATATATATATATATATTTATTTATCTATTTATCTATCTATTTATTTATTTATTTATTTGACAGAGAGAGAGAGAGAGATCACAAGTAGGCAGAGAGGCAGGCAGAGAGAAAGGGGGAAGCAGGCTCCCTGCTGAGCAGAGAGCCCAATGCGGGGCTCGATCCCAGGACCCTGAGATCATGACCTGAGCTGAAGGCAGAGGCTTAACCCACTGAGCCACCCAGGCTCCCCAGAGGAATTTTTATTTAATGTCACATTTGTTTTCATTCTAATATTTTTGAGAATAACTATTCTAGTTGTTTACCTTTTTTATTTACATAACTTTTATAATCAATCTTTTTTCATTAATGAGCTAGCAAACATGGTATACAGATTCTTTCCAAACTGAAAATTAAAGAACCGTTAAAAGAGAAGATGTTTGAACCTCGGGTTTTTTTAACCAGTCTGAACAAAGCTAAAATTGAAGGAATTCTAGAGAGAGAAAATAGAGATTATTTTTTATTCTGGATATCTTACGGGAGACAGAGCTTAAATAAATTGATTTATTTTTGTGATCTACATCCTCTCACTTTTACAAATGAATAATGACAAATCTCCAATTTGTTGCTTATCTTTGCTAGAGATTATTTTTGTTTGAATTACAATAGTTTAAACTAATACTTGTTATGTTCCTAGTAAAAAGGCAATGCATATATCAGTATCCTTTTACAAATGAGGACCTTGAGGCACTCTGAAATCGGATTGGATCATTCGTCTAAGATCTCTCCATTAATAAGTAGGACAAGTGACATTAGGACCTAGTGATATCAGTGTTCTTGGGCATGCATACTTTGCACTTGTCAGAGGGAGGAAGGACAAAAGGAGGGAAAGAAGGAAGAAGATGAATGGAAAAGGAAGAGGAAGGGGGTAGAAAAAATTCTGCCTGTGTTGGGTTTATCATCTGCTATTCACAGTGTTTAGCACAGACATGATTGCTTTCTATCTTCACTAAGAACCTTCTGAAATAGATATCATCCTCATTTTACAGTTGAGGAAACTGAGACTCAGAGACGGTATAGCCCTCACTTACAGTTCCACAGCTAGTACTGGAGGTACTTCAAGACTATCTTTCCATCACTGCACAAAATTGATTCTTGTGCTGTTCCTTATGTCTCTGTATTTTTTTTTTTTATGAACATTGCAAAATTCACCTTAAATTTGTATTTCTGTAAGAGAAGCAGATCGGGAACACTAAAAAACAAATAAAACTCTGGCTCTGCACCATGGTGTGTTGGTAGTATCGACACTCGGGGAAAATGTAAATACGTTTTAGACTAAAGTGAAAGTAGAGTATTAAAAGTTAATTTCAAAACTGAAACAAAGCCACATTTTGTGAAACACACATTAATAGCAGTACGTTGGATCAAAGGATGTGATCTCATTTCACAGCAAAACAGGTCCTGCAAGCCCAGGTAATTCAGGAAGCAGAATGGTAATTATTCACAGAAGAAAGCAGGTAGTATACTGTTACAGTACCACAGTAGAAAGTCAGAAGGTCACAAAGCTTGCAAGGTAACTGACACAACTTGAAACTGCTTGGCCCCCTTTAAAAAGAAATTATAAAATGGGAGAGAATGAAGCAAGTTTACCTAACACATCTTTGCAAGGTAAGTGCCAACAGCCTCGGAAGTGTTTCCAATCAGAAATTCAAGCAGTTTCTATTACGAAGTGTGTGTGTGTGTGTGTGGGTGTGTGTGGGTGTGTGTGCGCGCGTGCATGCTCACGTGCGCCTGTGTGTGCCTGCATGTGCCCCTGCCGAGTTTCAAGGTGTGCTTGAGGGTGAGGAAAAGAGGTGGGGATTTTTCTTGCTTCCAGAGAAGCTGGCTGTTCCTTGGGCTCAACAACTCAACCAACACAGAAACCCAAATTTGGTGGAGAGTGGGGAAAGCCTTATCTTTACCCTCCAATGTAATGCTGGAGAAATGATGTGACCGACTTGTAGTGCAGATCTTTTCCAACATTGACAGAATACTGGTTTTTGTCTCTACTTGTGGAATTTTTATTTGTAATCAAGTTTTGCCATATCTGGGGTTTACCAGCTAAGTGTCCTTGTATTAATATGTTAATATAACCATTTTTCTAAAGGTAGACGACAGGATCTCAGGGGAGAGCAAAGCAGTTGGGGAGAGGGGTTTTATTTTACAGGTCTTACTTAATCAGTCAGTTACCTTTGTTCTTTGAAGGGATTGGCTTTGTTGACATTGGCTTGACTAGGCTTCTATGGTTAGGCTTGTTGATAAAAACAATATAAGGTTGCTCATACATTTCACTTTTTTGAGTGAGAAAACTTCCTTCTTAAAAAAATACAAAATTAACATAATGCTTATTTGTTGCTATGATTTCTAGTAGTCTAATGTCTTATGAATTATTTGTCACCTTTACAAGAGACATTTTGATCAAGATATTTTTTAATCGACTGCTAAGTACATTTTATTTAATTATGTTCTTGTGATGCTACCACCAAGAAAATCCCCAGACCACCCAGTTTTCTACTTAATGCATATAATCGAACATGTAACTGCATCTGTGAAATATAATACATATGAGGATAACAATAAGATGATCATAGACATGCCTAGTCATAAAGCGTCCGTTTTCTAAAGTTAAATTATCCTCCAGAATGCCTGTGTTTTTTCTTTATTTTCTTTAATCCTTTCTTCACTAAACCTGCTTCAGAATCCCAGAATCTTATCTTACTTCTGTATGTTTCTTAAGAACATTTTGTTAAATACTGCATAAAATGCTATTATCGGGGCGCCTGAGTGGCTCAGTCAGTTAAGCATCTGCCTTCTGCTCAGGTCATGATCTCGGGGTCCTGGGATGGAGCCCCACGTCAGGCTCCCTACTCAGTGGGGAGCCTCTTTTCCCTCTCCCTCTGCTCCTTCCCTGCTCATGCTCACACTCTCTCTCTCTCAAATAATAAAGTCTTAAAAAAAATAAAATGCTATTATCAAGCACTTTTAAAGATTAATAAAAAGTTGTTTGTGCATTCTATTGAAGAAAAACAGCTAAAACAGTTATTTAGCTTAATTCTATGAAATTATTCATTTACATGTGTTTTATGGAGAAAATGATATTATGTATGTTCTTATAACATATACTTTGTCTCTATCATGTCTTTTCTTGGAAAAGTATATGGGAAGTATTTAGGTTGTTAATATTGTTCATATAATGATGATTTTATATAAAATACATGTAACTATTTGGCAACCACCTGAATAGCCTCTCGTAGACTATGTGGGCACATCACCAGTGTCTGTGTTCAGAGGTCGTAATAAACTGAGGAGTAACCAGGCCTCGTCTTTTTGTGTCAGGATCATGGGTAATATTTACTTCTTATTTCAGAGTCCTAGAATGTGTGCAGATTTTCTGTTTTGTTTTTCCTTTTTCTCTGGCTGTTTTATGTATGTTATGTCTCTGGTAATATGTTTCACTGTAAAAGGGTGACTACATATATATGTGCATGTACACACATACACTGACTTTCAGAATTAATAATTAGTACATAGTAGGGAAAAACCCCAAAGTTTTAAAAAGAGCTATAGTGAATAATTTGAATGTTATGGTTTGAGTTAGAAAATCATGTGCTATATCCATAAACCTTCTGTAGCTGAGGGGTATTTGTGAGCTCAGTTCTATCTCAAGGGGTTTTCCCTTGTGAGTTCTGTGAAAACTTTTCAATGAGGACTGTCTTGTTCTGTCTGAGTTGAAATATACCCTTGGTGGGTCTACAAATAGTTCAGATCCATCTTCTTGGAATATTGTGATGCTTCTATTCCAGTTGTATTTGCCTTAAAATTATTAAGTGAACTTAGTAATCAGGAGAGAGCTGATGATAAGTGAGGGTACTTTAGTTGTTGGCTTTAAATTATTTCTGGATTTTTTTTTTTTTAATTATAAAGGAAAGTACCATGGGGATAAGTTGCAGCTTTATGTGTGTGGAGGTAAGATATTTGGTAAATTTAATATCTTAGAAAACAAATCAAAATATCTTCTGGAATCTTCATTTATGGAATGCTCAAACATTATTTTGTTTCTGTGCAAAACCCTGTCCTGAATCTTAGATTGAGTTTAAAAATTATTGAAGTAAATGAAAAAGGCATTTTGAAATGTTTATATTTTGCTTTTAACTTAGCAATATTTATAAAAAGATTCTGAAGTTCCTGAAATAATACTAATTATTATCAGCTCATCTTACAAATAAGCATGCTCTAACAGAAATGACTATATTCAAATTCTTTGTTTTGTACATTAAACATATGGATGACTTAAATTTTTTGGTTACAAAGATAGTAAGTGATAGCAGATTATCATTAGAACTCTATCATGTGCTTTGAATAGTGGTTTTCTAATGCCATGTGTCTAGATTGTGACCATGTCTAGTCACAACTTGGAGGGCTAGCTGCAGACATTGTCAAAAGAGTGCTATTTCCTGTAGGTTTTATGCCCAGGAAGCCGGTTGAGAATACCCTGGTTAGTGCAGCCTATAAGCTCTCAGCAACTATGGTATTGCGAACCTGTCTTTTCCCAAATGAAAGTGAAGTTGTTCCAAGGTTATCTTCAGCTACATGGGAACATATCTCAATTATCTTTTCAAACATAAAAAGCAATTTCTTCCTTTCAGTCCTAGTGAAAAGTAACTACAAAGAGTAATGTAAAGATTTATATGAGAAGGCTCATAATATTCTCAGGATTCATAAAATAGAATTACCTAGGACAGGATAAAATGCTAGATTTCTTTTTTCTTATTTTTGAAACTATAAATAAAATATATAATACAGCAATAGGAATGGGGGCAAATGCTTTCTGAGCATTGTATTTACTAAGGAGCGGAAGCAGCGTTTCCTTGCACAATCCCTGAAAACTCACGTGTACCACAGAGTAGCACCTGCTCAGTCTGTGATAGCAGTGACATGCCATGACCGAAACAACAGGAGGGTGGCAACTTCCTTCCAGGCAAGCAGCTCCCTGGAAAATTCCTTAGGTTAAGATTTTTCCAGAGGCCCCTTACCTATAGTGCCTGTCAGGAAGGACATGCATTTTCTATTCCAAGATTCTTAGTAACAGGCAGGGCAGACCCTAGCAGGGATTATAAGAAAAGGAAAGAAGCTATCACTATCCAGTTAGGTCCCTCACCCACTGAGTCCCTCCTACCTCAGCAACTCAGTCCACATGGGTTTTTTCCAATTTATTTTCCTCTTCTTCCTTGGTCAAGGCATGTCCAAAGCCACCTGCCTCTTTGGAAAGGATATGTTGTACAAATTCATCTTTGGAATGATTTCAATAAAAGGTGTCTCTGAGTTCAATGCTGAGACAACCTTGTGAGTGGTTTCTTTGAATGGGGGTCTCCCCTGGACTGCTCAACACACCCTTGTCACTCAGGGTGTCTACGTACAGCTGCTCAGATATTTTTGAGTATCTCCTAATTATAGCTCCCTTTCCTATGCCAGTTCTTCTTAGTCTTCCAGATCTAGGAAACCCCTTCTCTACAGGCTGTAAAAGACTGGAGCTCAGGGGGAAAATGTCTCAAAGTACAGAAGAGTTGGCTAAACCCTGTGGGATCCAAGGCCCGTTCTAAAGAGCAGTCAGCAGAGAAGAGAGGACTTTTCAACAACCCACTGAAGGAGAATTTGGCTATCAGAGTTAGGGGAGAAAAACTGTAGAATCTTAACATTTTCAAGGTATGAGGGAGCTTAAAGGGCCTTAAGTCTGATATTTTTACTTTGTAGAGTAGTGAACAGATCCTATGAAGGTAGGAAAATTACCCTTGGTTTCTCAGAAGCAGTTGCCAGAACCCAGATCTCCACCCTAGCTGCCCAGAGCCTATAATTTCATAGAGGAATTTGGCACATTACATTGCAGAGGCATTTATTTTCCTATTTCAAAAGGGAAAATCAGGCTTATGAATGCTTTCAATATTGACAGCTTTTAGTTTCTATAGTTATGGCCTGGAAAGAATTGTCCAGTATTCAGTTAGGCTATTATGGGACTGGTCCGTCCAGGCTTGGGATTTTTCTTGACTCCATAAAAGTTACATTGGCTTTCAAGACATTTACCTGACTTTCATCACAGCCAAGAGGAGTCAGCTTGAAAATCCAGACACACATGCATTGAGTGTATCATGTTTCTCATGATACAGCCATTTTTTTTTTTTTTTTTTTTAGAAATTATACTTATTCTGCTGGGCTATGAAAAGAAGAAAAAAAATCTAGGCAGAAAGGTGCCTTGGTGTCTGTGCTTCTAAATTGCAGCCCGAGGGCAATAGTACTGTATACTCCGACCTGTCATACTGGTTTGGTGTGCATGTTTACTTTCTGTGGTAGAAAAAGTATCTCTGGATTCATCATTGTAAACCATGCCTGTGAGTGCCTTGAAATCTTTCCGAAACCCCAAAGAGGACTGACCAGTTTATGACTCTTCCTTCCCAGCCTATAGAACTTTAACAGCATTTTTAAGTAGGAGAAGTGCAGGACGCTCTTGTTGAACTTACCCATGTTCCAGGAGAAAGGCCTCCACTAGCTCTAATTGATAGATTGGAACACTTGAAGACCCGAGACATTTTGGAGTTGAAATTTATATATTAAGGCAACAGGGTGTTTTGGAGTTGGAACTTCCAGAAGCTCTGCTGAAAAGACCTTATTTTCTAAGGATAAATTTGAGCACATTTGGAGCAAGTCAATTTGCAGAAAATGTCAAGGCATGAAATCCCAGGTGAGTCTGATCTGAATGGGTTAGGCAAAGGTGCCTGTGAAGATGGCTGGGGGATTTTCCCCAGATATCAGGCAGAGAATCCCTGGAGTAGGCAATGAGATTAGGAGATGAACTCTGAAATAATGTGTAAGAAATAGTTAATGAAAGCAGCATAACTGAGCCGAGGACCTCTTTTTCTTGTCTTTCTAAATGGAAATAGGATCTTACTAGAAATAAAACAGCAAGCAGTGTACTTGAATGGAACATGAGATAAAGGTGGGTAAAAACATGGTACTCACTTAAAACCTGCTGTTGAGGGAGAGGCCAGTTCTCAAACACTTTGAAATTTAGAGTTTGTTTGGAGACTTTTGAATGTTCTGAAAGCACGATTTAATCCCCTTTGATTTAAATGGTATTTTATGGCACCTAAGTTGTTTTAAAGGGAAACATTTTAAGTTTCAATTAAAGTCTCTATAAAATATTGAAAAGAAGGTGATACATACCTACAAGATGACTTGATTGTTTGAACATTATTATTAATAATATAATTAAAATTTTTCCATACATTTAAAAGGTTGGATCTGTCTTTGCATCAGTTTCCTTTCCTTAAAGAAATGAAACAAAGGGTACAAGTAATGATCTGATGATTGTACATGTATAAACACCTTATAATTATTACATTGTATGCCCGTTCTCTAGTTTTGGAAAGAGTTTAAACAAATTTAGCTAATTGAGTAGGACAGCAAGCCAACCTTTTTTTTTTCTTTTTATATCACAGTTTTTGGGGGGAGGATTAACCAAGCACATACTTGATTTACTATTGCAAGGCATTATACTTGCTACATAAGTGAAGGAAAAACGGGTGACTGACGAGATTTCAAAGAAAGTGTGATTAGGATGAAAACCCTTAAAAGGGTATTGAGCTTCAGTTTGATCCCTTGAGCTTCTAATCTCTCTTCAGGAGAAGTATGTGTAAATAGTTTTATTTGCCAGGGCTATTTTGGTGCTTTGTCGATAGGTGTTTAACCATCTCCATAGTTGAACACTTTGGGAGGTGCATTCAAAAATGCCTTTATAATTAATTGATATGCAATTCACCTGTCCTCTTTAAACCCCATGGTCATTGTAATGTAAGATATGTATTGTGTACAAAAAAAAGTGACTTAGAGGATAGTACAAAATCCTATCTACTAAAGAAGCCCCAAAGAGAAGTATTTTGAAAAGTAAACTACTGAACTTAATGCAATTCATATAAACATGAAAAAAGTTGTGCATGTACACATGTTAAGCAACACAGTCAACTTTGCTGTGTGACTTCCAACCTTGGTAAATGATTTATTTTTGAGAACTGACTAAACTCTTGAAACCATTCCACCATTCCATCTCTGTGATTCTTTTGTCTTCTCAAAAATAAGTTCCTTTGTTTTTTTTTTTTTGTTGTTGTTGTTTGTTTGTTTGTTTTTGATTGAGTTTTTTAGATTTTATTTATTTGAGAGAGAGAGAGAGAGGAGGGAGGGAGGGAGCAGGGGCGGGGGGTGGTGAGGGGCAGAGGGAGAAGCAGACTCCCTGCCAAGCAGGGCTCAATCCCAGGACTCAGGGGGGATCATGACCTGAGCCAAAGGCAGATGCTTAACCTAATAAGCCACCCAGGTGCCCCCAAAATAAGTTCCTTTGAAAACGAAATGTGAGAAGCAGAGAGAGCTGAGGGGTCACTATGCTTTACTTTTCTCTTTGTTTATGGACATTTAATGCAATCACAGACAAGTCCTATCTTCCCTTAAACTACTAATAAATCTTAAAAAAAAAATTCTTCATCACATCAACATTTTTTTTGGTGGTCAATTTCAGAGGTGGAAAAATATACCTTGCCACAAAAGGGGGGAAATTGCTTCTACTCTTGCCAATTCTTGGTATTGTTATAACCATAGATAGTATCTAAGAATTTATAGGAAAACCTAGGAATTTATGGAGAGTTTCATAGAGGAGATATAATGTAAACTGGCTCTGGCACTTTTGGGAAGTAGAGTAAGAAAAGGAAGAAAGTCTTCCCTGGCAAAATACATAGCAGAGACGAGGCACAGAAATTTTATCTACCCATTTATTTACATGCTTTATTCTCATCTTATTGAAAACAAAAGGATTTTCCCAAAATTAATACTTTTAAATAGGCTATAAATAAGTAAACATAATAAAAAAAAGGTTAAAATAACAATTAAAATGTTGTATATAAAATATGCACCAGAACATTCTAAACAGCTACCAAACAGGTCACAAATTTGCTTTCAAGCTTCCCGGAAGCCAAAAGAAAGTAAGAAATTGGTTTTTTTATTTATATATTTATATATTTATTTATATATAATATAATATTTATATATTTCATAAGCATATGGTATTACTCAAGTGTCTCTCTTGTAGTTTTTACTGGATTTTATACAGATGTTTTATGGTTATTTTAGTTAACTGTAGGGTTCTATACATTCACTATGGCAGATTTGGTTGGGGATCGAGGAGCAGTTGTGCAGGGACAGAGAATAAGAATAGAGAGGAGCACTTGGTATTGATAATATATATGTTGCATTGTAAACCTTCTTTAGAAACTTTAGAAACTTCAAGTGCACTGAGGTTATGATATTACCCTGTTTCTATTTTTTAAATGAGTAAATAGGAATTTGGGTGAAAAAAGAAAATAATAATAACAGTGTTTTTATTCTTAAGCCTGAGTTCTCATCAGTGTTAGGTTCATATTTTATATTCTTTTCAGTTTACTATTTGCCTTCTGTAGATTTCTTTTAGTCATTATATTTCTTCTTCATTAGAAAACTGATAGTTTATATTTCTAGGAATTAGTAATTACCAAATTATATTTATCAAAATACTCTTATATGACTTGATGATATAATCCACAGTAACATTGCTACTTAGTTAATAAGATATTCTGAAAAGGTAGTCTTCACATGAAATTTGCACTTACTTATGTTGATTCGATAGTAAAAAATTTATCTTTATAATCACATACATATAAAAGGGGAATGAACTAGAATTTATTGGGAACTAAATCAAAGCAGAAATTTACTAAGATTATTTGAATCTCACAACAATTTTGGCCTTTCTTTCACCAACAAACACACCAAACTGAGATCTCAAACACCTGCCTATGGTTTCTTTTTGTCATCCAGTTGTCAGATCAAATATCATCTCAGTGATACCTTCTCTGGTCTTTCAAACTAGAGCAGCTATTCTATCTTAATGTCTGATTTTAATTCTTTTAATCGCTTATCATGAGCCTTTTTTCTTTTTTTTGGTATTTTTGTGTATTGCCTATTTCCTGGCAATAAAATGTTTTCTCTGAGATGAGAGACCATGGCTGACTTGTTTATTTCTGTATTTCTAGTGCCCAGGACAACGTTAACACATACTATATTTCCAATAAGTTTGATATGCTTAGAAAAACAAACACAAAATTCATACTATCATTCCTGTGTGTCTATGCAATTTACATTTATTCTAACATGAGAATTAGTTGAGTATAAAGTAGCAGTCACTTAACATGGTAAATATGAAAAAAACATTTTTCTAGAAGAATAATAATTGACATCGAGCCTGTTCTGGGAGATTGAGAGCTGCGTGTTGTCATTCAAAATTAGAGAGTTTGTTCCTTCTTATTTCCTCTAGTTCTGTAGCTGGTTGGGGTTACCTAGGTGAGCTCTCAAAGAGTTTAAGTTGTGCTGATAGAGGAAAACATGTATTAAGTGTATACTGTGTGTCAAGAGTGTTCCAAGTGTTCAATATATTTAAGCTTCAAAACCACCCAATGAGGAATATAGACTCAAATGCAAATAATTATATGACCGTATCTTTGTTATTAGAAAGAAAGCTGCCCTCCTGATCAATTTTAAATTCATCTTCATTATTTTCCCTGATCACATAGAAATGGAAAATTTAGTTCATGTAATAATGGTGGGATTTGACAAAATTCAAATAAAATAAATTTGAGTGATACTTGAGGTTTAATTTGTGTTCACTTGTATTGAATGCAGCAGAAGGAAGAGCTTGTGAAAACTGGATTTCTGGCTTAGGTGACAGAGAAAATAGTCCTATTAGCTGAGTTAGGGGATGCAGAATGGGAAAACGTTTAGGAAGAGAAATAGGAAATTGTTCTAAAGAAAATGATTTTAAACTATAAGTGTTATATATTGATGAAAATGTCCAGGACTTAAATTGCAAAAAGGATGCTAGGCCTTGGGAGAGAGTACTAGGATGGAATTAAGGAGCTGGAAATTAGTAAAACTGAAGTCCTACATGCACTGTGGGTGGGTGAGATGATACAAAGATAGATGTTAAAGGAAGACAGGAGGACTGGTGATAGAAAACACTAACATCTGAAATGTGAGAAGAAATGGAGATGAGGTGAAGGGGGGAAAAGAAGATACAGATGACAATGTTTCCAGGGCAATGCAGAGTGGGGATTTCTCTAGAAAAGAGTGAAAAAGATGAAACAGAATAGTCAAATAGGTAGAATCTAGTGATTCAAACCAGCATTAAGGCGGAGCATGAAGAAGAAACAATTTGAGAATTATCAAGAATGAGAGGAAAGGCAAAGACAAAGTTGTAAAGTCAGGTTGTAGGAGCTGTTCAGTGATCATGCCGTGGGAAATGGCCGGAGAGTGGGAGACAGAAGAGTGAATGGAGTTGGTAGTTCCATCACCACAGTACTATGGGTAGATAGAATTTTCACTTTTCACAAATGAGGAAGCAGTGTCAGGGGAGAAGGTGAAGGGTGTGTCTGATGACGATGAGGACTTGGTCTCATTAGAGTAACTTTATTTTATTTTTTAAAATATTTTATTTATTTGAGAGAGAGAAAGCCAAAGACAGGGTAAGAGTGGAGGGGGAGGGGCAGAAAGAGAGGGAGAAGCAGACTCCCTGCTGAGGAGAGAGCCTGACCATGTGGGACTTGGTCCCAGGACCCTGAGATCATGACCTGAGCCACCCAGGTATCCCTATTTATTTTTTTCTTTATCATCAGAGTAACTTTAAAGAGCAGGAGGGCAACTTTCTATAAAGAAGACTAGAAGAGTGGATAGGATGACAGATTCCCCGAGTTATAGAGCAGAGTGGGTGATGGAGCTTATACCAAATGGACTGCATCTTTCCAGTAAAGGATGGGTTCACCCATCCAAGAGTTAGGGTGGGGCTACATGCAGGGTGTTGATTCCATGAAAAAAAAATAAAGGGTTTGGCCTGAAGCAGCCTCAGACAAGTTAGGAGATAGTGCCAGTGCATATGGGAAAGCAATAGGAAAAAAGAAAATGCTGGCCAACTATTAAGCCAGTTTTCATGGAGATGAGAGTGAGTGTGTGTTACTGGCTTGCATGTAGAGTTAGAGATTGTTATTCTGGAAGATTTATAATTTAACATGTAGCACTACCCAGTAAGCCTACTCCAGCTAGTTATCTTCAGAGTGCATGCCCCTGGACTATAGCAGAACTAGAAGAGGGAGTACATTTTACTATAAAATCATCCAGCTTTTGAAAAATAATGGAACACCCAGTTTCACTGCCAATAAGCTTTTATAGTGCTATCTTCTCCTCTATGTAACATTTGATAAGTGCCCATATATAACATTGGCCATATAACATAAATATGATAGACCTATGAAACTAGGATAGAGACCCACTTCCATTTGGATCTGTTTGAAGAAATCAAAATAAGGTTGGATCAGTTTTTATCTGCTCAAAATTTTGAGACCTTTGGATAGTGATTCTTAATAGAGTTTGTATGGTTATGTTACTTTCACTGATAATAATGAAAGGGGCAAGTAATAAAATTGGGCATTTAGCTGATACCAATGAGAGACAAAACTACAATTTAAATCTAGTATGTATTTGACTTCATTGTTTCTTAATCCTTACATTTCCCAGGTGTACCATTTGAAAAGAGCTACCTTTAAAACAAGCAAAAACAAAAACACAGGACTGCCCAAAGAGTGTTTCAAATAGTTGCCATTTACATCCATATACAAAAATTAGTGACTGTTAATTTTTCTTACTGGAAAGAATATTTTATTCCCAGTCCATTCTATAGCTGATATATCTGCTTTTCTATAGATACTGTATTTTACGCAAACTAACATAATCTCATGTATACAAATAGTGTTTCCTGTTTGGGTACATCCTGATTCCTCTTGTCCTACCTACCCACACATCCTTATGATAGTTCCATCATACCTGCATTCCTGGGACTTTTATGGAAGGTGATAAAGCTCTGAAATAGTAGTTCAAAGTAAATGGGTCCTACTAAATTCAAGAATGTTTTGACCATTAACCTTCAGTTTGAAGTTTTACGTTACCACAAACTGGTATAAAGGAATATAGATTTACCTCTACAAAATACACTTTAAAAAGGTTTTTGAACAATTGATGCTTTGCTGATGTAATGGATATTTCCTCTTCAGTGTTTTTAACTTAACAAATTACATGTAAAAACCATAAACTCCTTTATATTATCCATAAACATAATAAAAAATGTTACACCACATAACTTTGACTTAGTCAATAATTCTAGGCTTAGCCTTAGGGTTTAAAGAGAAAATTATTCCTGTTACACATTTTAATTATGCTATAAACTTTGGGAAATAGCTATTGATCTTCAGCATCTGACATCAGAAAGTTGTTTTTTTCTAGTTCTGTAGCCAGTGAAAGTATGACATACAGACTCAAAGTGAAGAATTTCAGAGGAATCAAAGATAGTACATGCACAATAAAGGATGTTTTTGGTTGCACTTTTAACTTAAATGTTAGGAGATGATCTCCTCTAAACAACTTACTGCTGAAATTGGATCACACATTTGAGTTAAGAAATATCTTACCTTGTTTTAAGAAAAAGTTATTCTCTAATGATACTCTTGATTATATCTAATATTTTAATATAGAAATAGGAAGACTTAGTCAAGAACTTTAAAAAAATGTTTAAGGTTTTTCCAAATTTATTTAGAGCGATGAATGTTGCAGTTATCATCTTAGAATTATTTCATAGTTTTTCATGCTTGAATTGGTAAAATGAGTAATGACCTCCATTCCATTAAAATTAAATAGATATCTAACATCAATGATGATGATGATGAAGAAGATAGTTACTGTATGCTGAACTTTTACTAGGGGATGGACATTGCTTTGGACACTTTAAATGGCCAGATTTAAACCTCACATCCACCATGTGAGAATTGGTCTCAGTTTCTCCATTTTACGGAAGGCTCAGAGAGATTATGAAACTCACAGGAGTATATTGGAACTAAGTGGTAGAGTTGGGATTCAAACCTAGGTCTGTAGGACTCCTGTAATGATGGTCTTGAATAGATATGGACTTCTTGTCATTTTCAAGCAAGTTCGAAATTCCTTCAAATTTAGAGCATTTAATATAAGTAGATTTGTATTTAAATTTGAACATACCAAATTTATGCCATTTTCATTCAACAAATATTTATTGACATATGATTATGTATCAGACATATTATTAGGAACTACTGAAGCTACATTCAGTGAGTCATGGACACAGCAACTCATAGTCTACTGTGTATGTGTGTATCACTATATTTATATGTATATAGATAAATATATATCTATCTTGTATAGATAGATATCTTGCTTATGGAGCTTCAGAACTCTCTGATAACATTCTAAAATTACTCCATCTTGAACTTTGGAGTCTAATTAAAGTTATGGTCATTTAACTTGGATACTGTAATGCCTTGTGTGGTCAGTTTGGAGACAGTATCTATAGAACACCAGTCATTAAAGATGCTATTTTGAGAGCATCAGCAGAGAGTTTATATTGACTTTTTTTGCAACAGGGCATCCCCACCTTCTCACAGTGGGAACTAATATGTAGTAATCTTCAGCCATTTCTTCCCTACCCTTTTCTTCCTAACCCACAATGTAATTAAGTCCCTTGGTTAAAGAATCTGTTAAGCATTCCATGTGCATAATGCCCTTAATAGTGGCTCTAGATGCAGTGGTTTGCACAAATCAATTTAGTTTAGCTTTATATTAGAAAGCCCCTAAAACTCAAAATATATTTTTGAAATATAGAAGTCTGTTTCTTTTTTTTTTTAAAGATTTTATTTATTTATTTCAGAGAGAGAGAGCATGAGCAGGGGGAGAGGCAGAGGGCGGAGCAGGGGGAGAGGCAGAGGGCGAAGCAGGCACCCCACTGAGCAGGGAGCCCGAAGCGGGACTCAATCCCAGGACCCTGGGATCATGACCTGAGCCAAAGGCAGACGCTTAATGACTGAGCCACCCAGGCGCCCCGAAGTCTGTTTCTTTATAAAGAAAAGTGCAATTTTCTCTGAACTATGTTTTAATTTGGAGGCTGCTATCTAGCTTCTACTGAGACTTTTGCACATATTGGGTATAATCTTGTAGGGTTAAATTATAGGCAGTTAATGGTTAAACATGTCAGGTGTAAGCAAAATTTTCAAACCCTATTTATTTATTTTTTATTTTTTAAATTTTGAGAGAGGGAGAGTGTGAGCAAGGGAAGGGGCAGAGGGGGAGAGAGAATCTCAAGCAGATTCCACACTGAGCATGGAACCAGACATGGGGCTTGATCTCACAACTCTGAGATCATGACCTAAGCTAATATGATGAGTTGGATGCTTAACTGACTGAGCCACCCACATGTCCATCAAACCCAAATTTATTTTTTGTTTTAATCTTAACCATTGAAGAGAAACGAATGATGGCATAGATTGTCTGTCAAATGCATTATAACTTTCTTGAATGGTATACATTGAGAATTATGTGAAATGAAGTGTCTTAACCACTTTAGTGCCTCTGAAAAAACATTAGTCATGGGATTTAGGCATTTTAAAAGGACATATAGGAAGGCTACTATATACAAAGGAGATATAGGAAGGATACTATATGCAAAGTACCAATCCTGGGGATGTTATTTAAGTTACCTGATTTTATTCCCACAATAGTACTTAAAACAATTATTAAGTTACCATATGTGCACAAGTCTTCATGCCTGAAAGAAAATAATTGGAGAGAGAAAAGTTTAAGCATAGATGTGATATTTGATTTCTTCTTAAATGAAGAGTTCCCCAGTCAAATAAGTGGACACTTTACTTAAGGTATAAGAAACCATTTGTACCAAGCCATTGTGGAATGACTAGTGTCTTTAAAAATTTCAATTATTAGTTCCTATTATACATCCAGTAAACATCAGTTACGGGGATGCTGACTTTGTTTTTCTGGACTGGCGTAAAACATGTTTACAATCCACTGATTAGAGTTAAGTTTTAAGGTTAGCTAACTTTTAAACAGAGTGGATGGTTGTATGCTGTTTTTACTTCATCTCAGAGCATGTATCTATACATCTATACATCTATACATCTATAATCTCGGCTTTGTGCCCATTCACCAGATTGCACGTGAGCCCATGAGCACATGTCAAAGATGTTAACCACAGTTTAGGTGAGCTGCTTTTGTAGCAAGCACCAGATTTTCTTTACAAATATGAGAACAGAATATCAATGCCTCTTGACTCCAGTCTCCCCTACTGATCGTTAATGTGCCAAGTTAAAATACTTGCATAGTGGACAAGAAGTCAGCATGGGGATTTCCTGGCCCTCTTTCCTGCCAAATTGACAGGTTGCATTGTAGCAGGTGCACAGCAAAGCGATTAAGAACATGTAGGTTGACAAAACATGTGTGATATGACTGCAGCCGGTTTATGTGAATGACATGTCATGGCAAATATTGGCCTCAAGAGATTACACCTAGGGTTCTGGGGTATAAGGATAATCTATATGCATATAAAAGCATCATTGAGTTGGTGAGTGCTCAAGAAAAAATAACTTTGACTAGGAGTCTACATGAACGAAGTACATTGCAATTCAAGGTATATTTTTTGCTACTTAAATATTTTACAAATGTCCTATTTATATGAGGCAATGTGATAAGCATCTGTCTTGGGAGATGTGATTTTTTGGCTGCTGTACAACTCACTCAGCTGACAGGAGGACAGAGAGCCTGGGCTTGTTAAAATTCATGATCGGGAAAAAAAAAAATCCAACGTCATCCGATTCAGTTTAAGAACACATTGAGCCCTTGGTGTCAGCCTCTCCACTTCTAGGATGGCTGACATTTTACATAGAACAAAATAAACTTAATACAAGTGTTGTTACTTTGCTCAGTAATTTTTAGAAATATTCAAAAAGCAGGAGTAAAAAAGTAGATTTTGATGACAAAATAAACATCCACTGTGTGTGTGCACAAACATTTGCATAGAAATTTCCACAGACAGAGATATGGACTTCTCAAAATCTTTCTGTGGACCAGCAACTGAGAGACCCCAGATTAAGGATTTTTGTGTCCATATACATTTTTTAAGAGGCAGGGAAATAGATTTCATGAAAGGATTTCATAATCCAGATAGCATTAAGATGATTTCTAAAGTCTTCTATCAAAAATTGTGTAATTCGCTTGATGTCCTAATACGTTCATGTTAAGACTTATTAGCTTTTCCCCAGAGAAACAAAAATCTATATCCTAAGCAAAAAATTCTGTGGGTCCCTTAATTGTGACTAAAATAACTCTAATATGCTGTATGAAAATGTAATGCAAAGAAAATTTTCTGCACTTTTTGATCAGCACTTAAAAGCAATCTCAAAATAAAGTAACATATGGCCAGTGTGGATTAAGGTAGAGTGTTATTTGCTTATTTTTTATTTCACATGGACCATTAAAACTAAATGTAAAAGACTATCTATAGATATAAATTCTTAGGAGAAATAAAAATACCTTTATAGTGCTTATATTAATACTTGGATATTTTGACTTCTGGTTACTAGTCCACTTACAAATGGATTAAAGGGAAATCCTGTAATCTTTTGGAAAAAAATAAACTATTTTGAGGCTTATATAAAAATCTAATATTTCAACCATAATTATTTCTATCATCTGTGTTGTAATATATGCCATATATTCATTTTAATATAATCATATATTAATGGCACACACAATCTTAGACTTCAGCAGAATGATACATTTTACACAAAAGTATAAGAATCTCCTCTCTTCATTATGGCATGTGCAGAGGTAGGGAAGGATACTGAATAGGATTTGAGTTCTTATTCGAAGACTCCATCAGAGCAAAACAATGAGAGAGGCAAGACTCATGAAAACAATTGTGGAGTTATTGAAGCTTTTGTTTTTGTTTTTACTCTTCAGCTTATTTGCTATATTTCCTTTCTAATATGGCTAATTATCCTTTAGCCTCTTTCCCCTCTGTCCCTCCCATCATATAACCTTCTTATGAAACTTTAGCATAAAATGATCCAATAAAATTCCTCACAGTAAAATGTTGTATTTTTCATGGTGTAAAATTGTAAGCGTAAGTTTTTGTGTGATAGTATCTGCTCTGCACCCTTCAAAAATACACTATAGATGACATCTTTTGAGATTTAAAGTTAAGGTCTTATTTTACTGACCTCCTTAACTTTTCCTCATTCACTGGGTCATACCTAGAATTCCCTGGCCTAAAAATTTTTATAGCAAAATGAATTCTAGTGACTATATTACTGATTTTCTTTTTTTATCTTCCTCTGTTATATTGCATTTTAACAGTCATGTTTTGTAGGATGGCCTGAAGGGAGGTATTTTGGACTGGGGTCTTAGTTGTGTACTGTCTTAGCTCAGGCTGCTATAAAGAGAGAGCATAAGCTTGGTGCCTTAAAACCAGACAGTTGTTTCTCACAGTCCCAGAGACTGGGGAGGCCAAGTCAGATCAAGGCACCTACAAATTCCTCTCCTGGTGAGAACCCTCTTCCTGGTTCTTATGTCCTCCCATGACAGAGAAGGAGAGATAAATCCTGTCTCTCTTCCTTTTCCTATAAGGACACTCATCAAATCATGGGGCCCTACCTTCATGACCTCAAATAAACCGAATTACCTCTCAAAGGTCCCACCCCAAATGCCATCATATTGAGGGTTTGGGCATTGGCATATGAGTTTTGGGGGGACACAGACATTCAGTCCGTAACTTGTGCTGCTCCAACAAACTTAGACTCTTTGACTTCTACTTTCATATATTTTGCATCTATGCAGATACTCCTTTCCCTCCTTTCTCCATCAAATTTTGTATCTTGGCAATTCAGTACAACAGTTAGCAAATTTATGAAGTTTATCAGTGTATTCTTAGAGCTAAATTAAATTGCTCTCCGGTTATCTTGAATAGGGCCCTCCTTTTATAAATCAGCATATTGAGTAAATAGAGATTTCCTCAGTCTGAGCTCAGTTTTCAACTCTGCCAGTATTAGACATCTGGAGAAAGCCCCCTCACCTCACCCCTTCATACACAAAACAAACAAAAAATACCAAACCCAACCACAAAATAAAAATATCATTTTGAATATAACCATTTACTTCCAGGTTTGGTTTTATTACCTTTCAGCTTTGGTTTTGGGGATTCTTTTATTATAAATACACTTTCCTTAGGTTAAAGAGCCTTAGCTTTTAGTGTCTATAGCTATCTTAAGTGTTTGAAGATATGTAATGTTGACTATAAATTAGAATTGTTAAGTAGAATTGCAAGGGCGGTGTAGTAGTAGTTACAAGGCAAGAGGTTTAGCTGAATGTAAAGAAGGACTTTTATATAGTTTAAAGATAACATGAGTTTTCTTTCTAAGAAAAACAAGTTTACTATCATAAGACAGTGAATTCCTTATAAACAGATAGAGCTCAGCATTAAGTTGAATTACTACTAATTAGGAAGATATAGAAAAGACTCATGGAGTTACATATGATGATGACTTTAGGGTACTTTTCAAACCAAGAGTGTTCTATTGAAATGTTAGCACTTACGTGTACATTTGACAGAAAGTCATCTTGAAGAAGAATACAAAGTGACATACTGGAATTTTCAAATTTGGTTACTTACCATTTGATTTTGAAATGACTTTGCAATTAACTCTGAATATATAATAGAGTGATAAATATGTAGGCACAATGTCATAAGATCTTCAGGAATAAAATTTATAAGATATTTTGATTAAAAACAGTATTTAAATGATTAAACATAATACTTGAACTGAGCATGTAGTGAATTATTGATTGGTAAATGAGAACCTGGATAAAAGATTTTGACATATTAATGAAAAATTTTTTCCAAGTAAATCTTGATATTATTATTATTTACATCTTAATGGAATTGGACCAAACTGTTGAATTGTTGTCCTCTAGAAAAATGTATGGCCTTGGCAGCAAAAACATCCTAAAATTGCATGAAAGAACATGTTCCTATGAAAAATCTATATTGCAAAAACCTACGTGTTCTGGATTAAGTGTTTAAAAGCACCTTAATTTATAGGTCTTGCCTTCTGGGATTAAGAGTCTCATGTTACTCTATATCTAGTGTCTGTGATTATTGCTTACTCCATTTATAAGGACAAAATGACTCTAGTCTTTTTCTCTCTGGCAATAAGCTCAATATGTTCTTTTTTTTCTGTCTCTGTACAGCAAGGAAAGGTTCATTCTCGTTTTTCTCACCTTCCCCTTACGCCCACTCTCCTGTTATTCGTTAAAGAAGTCATATCTGATACTGACTCTCTTTCTCATAACTAGTGTGCCTTAGAAGAGATACAGGATAGAAAATGGCCAAGTAGATGAAAGAGGAGCCATGTGTTTATTTGTTCTTCTTTATTAAAAGAATGCATAAAGAAGAGAACTCAGTGTGCAATGCCATACTTTCCTGTAGGCCTTTTGTTGCCTTCAATGTTTATATAAAATTCAGTATTACTATGGTTCTTCCATCTCAGTAAGCATATTTAGTTAAACTTATGTAATTTCGTATGGGAAAGATTTTTAGTTTTTCCAGCACAGGATAAGCCAAAATAGTATTGATTTTTTTTTTTTTTTTGAGTTGAAGCATAAATGGCCTTCCATCACCCAATTAGAGCTTCCAAGGTATTTTATATATGGCCTTCTAGATTTACTGATATATTCACTAAACACATGTCCTTCTACACTTACTTTATTCATCTTTGTTAATGAGGCTTACAGAATACGTAAACTAAGAAACACCTTAACTATATATAGACTATATCTTTAATTGCAAAGATAAAAAATAAACCCAATTTTGCTTCTTCTTAACCTTGTCAAAGTCAGGCTTCGTAGTTAATCTGCTTCACTGTAGATCAATCAACACCATGTAGTCTTCAGTCTAAATGCTGAAAGAATTAAGATATTATTTTCAATGACCTTGCCTTTAACATATGTATACTTAAATGGCTTCTGGCTATGGTCTCATAACATGTTTTTTTGTTTGTTTCAGTTCCTGTATTTCTGGGGTTTTTTTCCCTCTTGAGGTAATGCTGCATTAACAGTTTTGATATACAAATTATTTTCTTTTCCATATGGTCATTAAATTTCTGTGTATTAAGTTTTTATATATCTAGCAATATATTCTATATGATTGCTTGCTTCAAAGGAATTTTTAAAATCTGTATTTTTAAATTCAGGTGAATAGCATGTTCATCATAATATTTTTTTGTCCTCACTTCTCATCCCGCCAGCTACAGCTCCATTTTTCTTACTTCCTTCGAGCAAGGCTTCTTTAAATAATTGTCCCTGGTTGCTGCTTCCTATTTTTCCCTCCTACTTTAAGTCCATACTTGTCAAGCATTTGTTCAGACCATTTACCAAAACTACTTTTATCTAAGTCACTAATTACTTTCATCTCTAAATCCATTAGTAAATTCTTAATCCCTATCCTACTTGATCTCTGAGCAGCATTTGACAGTGTTGATTACTATTTCCTCCTTCCATTTTTAGCCTTGGAGTATCACACTTTCTTGGTTTTCCTTATTTACTACCATTCCTTGGCAATCACCTTTGCAGTTGATCCACTTAGACCCACTCTTTTAAAGTTGGAGTACCCAGGAGTCAGTCCTTGGCCCTCTCTGTTTTCCCCTGCTCTTTAGTGGTCTTATTATCAGCTCCGTGTTAACAGCTTTCAACTCTCCATTGCCACTTCTGACCATTCTTCTGAACCTAGACTCATGTGGCCAATTATGTACTCAGCATCCCTACCTGGATATTTAATGCACATCTCAAACTATGCTATACATCTGATAGTCTCCCTGAAACGTGCTACATTTCAGTAGGAATGAACTCCATTCCCCTAGTTGCCCAGCCTTTAAGGGAAAAAAGAAAAAAAAAAAAAAGCAAAGCATAAAACAACCACAAAAACTTTCTTTTTTATAGCTTACATTTAGTCCATTGGGAAATGATAATGTTTATGCCTTCAGAATACATCCAGAGTTTGACTACTTCTCCTTACTTTTGCTAATATCACTGAGGTCTCAATTACCATCATCTCTTGTTTGGAGTATTTCACCAGTGTCATACTGGTTTTCTGCTTCTATCCTTGACCCCCTTGCAACTTATCATCAACATAGTCATAGTAGCCATTCTAGAATATGCCCGATATGCTCCTACTTTACAGCCCCTCTGTCTAGATTGTTTTTCTCACAGGAATCCACTTGGCCTGCATCCTTCACCTCCTTTGTTTTTATTTAAATGTTACTTTCTTGGTCAGGTGTATTAGTTTCTTAGGGATGCTGTAACAAATTAGTACAAACTGAGGGACTTAGCAAAACAGAAATTTGTTCTCTTAGTTTTGAAAAGTCAGAAATCTGAAATTAATGTATTGATAGGTGTTTTAGTCTGTTTAGGCTGCCATAACAAAATACCATAGCATAGCTGGTTTATAAACAATAGAAATTTATTTCTCTCAATTCTGGAGGCTGGAAAGTCTGAGATCAAGGCATGGACAGATTCCTTATCTGGTGAGGGCCTGCTTTCTGGTTCATAGCACTATCATCTTACTGTGGCCTCACAGGGCAGAACAGATGAGGGATTTCTCTGGAACGTCCTTTATAAGGGTACTAATCCTATTCATGAGGCTCCACCCTCATGACCTAATCACCTTCCAAAGTCCCCACCTCCAAATACCATCACACTGGAGATTAGGCTTCAAGGTATAAATTTTGGTGGGGAGTGGGGTGGGGGAGGGCAGTAGGGGGAGACACAAATATTCAATCTGTAGCAATAGGGTTGGTTGGTCCCTTCTGAAGGCTCTAAGGGATAATCCATTTATGCCTCTCTTCCAGATTCTGGTGTCACTCCTTGGCTTGTAGCTACATACTTGCAATCTCTGCCACCATCTTCATACGGCCTTCATCTTTGTGTGACTCTGCCCCAACTCTCCCTCTCCCTTTCTCTTATAAGGTCATCTGTCATTGGATTAAGTGCCCACCCTAAATCCAGGATGATCCCATCTCAAGATCCATAACTTAATAACTTCTGCAAAGATCCTGTTTCCCAATAAGGTCACCATCATATGTTCCAGGTGGACATACATTTGGGGGAAGGTGAAACACCAATCAACCCGCCTCACATGGCCTGTCCTGACCATTTGTTTAAAAATTGTAATCTCCATTCCCCATCCTACTTTTTACATTAAGTCAACAATCTCTTATGCAAAATCTTTGGGACTAGATGTATTTTGGAATTTAGGCTTATTTTTTTTCTCATTTTTAAGAAGATTAGATGGTACATACTATATATGATATACTAGCCTTAGTAGGTTTTTGGGCATCACACCATTATTAAACACATTAATGTTTCTGTTATTTACATGATGAGATAAAGTATATATATAACTTTGCATTAGTTCTGGTCAGATTTTATTCCTTGATTAGTTTGTGCCAAGGTTAAAGTAAAACTTGGCATCTTTTGTATATTTACTTGTTCATTATATTGTCTATTTATAATTTGTCTTCCATCTATCCTACTTGTACTGCATAAAGGCAGTGTCTTTGTCTGTTTTACACCTAATGTATCCCAAGCTCTTAGAATAATCATCAGCATATGGTAGATGCTTAATAAATACTTGAACACGTCCTAATATTGCTTGTTTCAGGAATGTTCCTCTGGAAATTAGGGCCCAAGGAAACAAGAGGGGAAAAAAAAAAAAAGACTTCAAAAGAAATAGAAGGGAAAATGTTTAACCTACTTTTTGGATTTACTGTTGCATCTCATTTTAGATATGCCAGATCTGGTGAGTGAACATTTGTGAATTAAATAATAGAATTATATAAACAGTTGTACTCATTAAGAACACCTTTATAGTGACAAATTTTAGGCATGAGAATATATTTGGTTCTTTTTTACCAAAGGTTTGAGAACTAATTCAGGAAACAAACCATGGTCTTCTTGGATTTTGGGTGATAACAGGATACATGATATTCCCTCCATATTTATGTTAGACATCTAATTTCAAATTCCTTATTTGCTACTGACTTTCATAATCAACACTATTTCTTTCTCTGTCTTTGTGGGAGAATTCTTAATAAAGCTGCAAGAATATTCAAACACTGTAGAGAACTTTATATTTTATTTTTTATTTTTTAGAAGGAGAGAGAGAGAGAGAGAGAGAGTGCCAGCAAGCACGAGGGAGGGGCAGAGGGAAAGATAGCATCCTAAGTGGGCTCCACGCCCAGCATGGAGCCTGACCCCAGGCCTTATCTCAGAATCCTGAGATCGTGACCTGAGCCAAAATCAAAAGTTGGACCCTTAACTGACTGAGCCACTTAGGTGCCCCTAGAGAACTTTAAAAATAGGTTTTAGTCAGTGCTTACAGGTAGGTTAGATTTTTCTTTTTCTTTTCTCTTCTCTTTTCCTTTCTTTCTTTCCCTTTCCCCCTTCCCTTTCCTTAACAGTATGTACATGAAACAATTATTTAAGCATGCACACACACACACACACAATTATTAACTTGCTATGGGATATCTTTATATATTGTAAATATTTGGTAAAGACCTAAGGTACCAATTGAAGATGATCGATTTTATCAGTCTTTACAGTAGAATAACCATATTCTCCTGATGCCAGACTCTATCTTACTGATTTGAACTACATATGCAAATGTAAAAGCCATATTAATTATTTCCTGTGCATCTGGAAGACTGTTAAAAGATGAGTGCTTCTGAATGTTGATAATAAATCAAATTGATAAAAATTTGACTGTATTTCAAATGTAAGTTTCAGTTGGACTCCAGCTGATACTGAGCCTCACCTATTCATTTCCCCTTTTATATTATCATTTCATTTCTATTGAATCTTTAAGTAAAGTTCTCTATCTCTTCTCCCTTCCTTTTACAGGTAAGCAAACACATAAACCCACCAACCAAATAGACAATAGACAAATACACAAACTATTTTGAACTAGATCTCTACTGTAGTTACTAAACTATACCTCTGCTTTCAGTTAGTTCCAAAACTCTGATCCTGAAGCTTATATAAAGAGCTTCCAGTTACAAATCTGCTCTTTGCCTAAGCCCTATGCAGTCTGATTTTCTTTTCTCTTTTTTTTTTTTTTTTTTTTTTTTTTTGGTGCAGTCTGATTTTCACTGCTAATAATATGATAGAAAGAAGCCGGCAATGTGAAGAACATAGGAAAAAGTTTCCCTAGAAGAGGAAATTGCAAGAGCTAAGACTGAAAGTTTTTGAGAAAGAAAAAGAATGTCAGGGAGTCTGGAATGTTGTGAACAAGGACAAAAAAGCCATGAGACGATGAAGTGAAAGAGTAGGCAGTGGCCAGGTAATAGAGGGTTTTGTAGCCTTAGAAGTTTGGATTAGATCCTAAGTATAATGGGAAGTCATTAGAAGGTTTAAAAAGCTAGGCAGTGACATGAGCTGATTCATGTTTTTGAAAAGATCACTCTGGCTTTCTGTGTAGAATAGAAGAAAGGGGCAGTTTTTTTTCCCCAAAAAAAAGTTTGTCATATTTGTAGTTTGAAATGTAACATGTTGGAAAGCACAATGACCTGCTTTTGTATGTTCCACTCATTGAGATTTAGCCCTCAGCACTTGGGCTATTACTTGGTAAGCATTCAATAAATATAACTAATGCTCTATAAATGCAGCATAGAATTAGCTTTTTTTTTCTTTAAAGGATATGTGCCCTGAATAAATGTATAACCAAATCACTTTTAAATGAATTTAAATATGACATCTCTCAGATTATACACTCACCTTTGTAAAGAAGCACATGAAAATAAATTTAAATGGTTATTATAATGGATTTTCATTCAATCCCTCAAATACTTGAGTGCTTAGCATGTGCTAACACTCTGCTAAAGTAAATCAGATACGAACATTTCCTTCAAGAAGCTTGTATTAAAGTCCAAAGGCTCTAAAAAAACATGTTTTTGTGACTCTGATAAAATTTATTTTTATCAATATTAACAATCTAATTACGTATCACACACAAAAAATTTTTTTAAAGACTGAGAGAGAGAAGTAGGCGAGCAGCAGAGGGAGAGGGAGAGAGAGAAACCCAAGCAGACTCTAGGCTGAGAGGGGAGCCCCACACATAACTCGATCTTATGACCCTGAGATCATGACCAGACCTCAAGCTAAGAGTCTGACACTCAACTGACTATGCACCACCCAGGGGCCCCACAATAATTTGTTTTGAATTGTATTTAAAGACATGGTGCATTTCGTGTTTCTGTGGTACTGCTTTGACAAATTCAGTTCTAAGTGAGAACCTAAAGCAGTTTTATATTTCCCTCAATTTACTTGATCTCCCCTATTTTATTTTGTAACAAAATGTGATAATATTAATTTTTATTTTCCTGTATTTTACTTCTTTGCAGTAATTTTTCTGCATAATTTTTATGTTTAAAATTATAAAAGACTTAAAGGGATGATCTTAGAAGCAATTTTGCTATGTGCTGCCATCGTTGCTGTTTTCTTTTTTTGTTGTCATTTTCTACATTGAATGTATTATCCCCTATACAAGTTTTATATATATATATATATATGTATATATATGCATATATATATATAAAATCCTCTTCTTGTATCATTTTCAACTTTCATTCATGTAGTCTTTTTTTTTTTTTTAAGATTTATTTATTTGTGAGAGAGCGAGAGAGCACAGGGGGCAGGGGCTGAAGGAGAGGGAGAGAGAGTTTTAAGCAGACTCCAGGCAGAGTGCAGAGTCCGACAACACAGGGCTCAGTCTCTCGTCTCTGAGATCATGACCTGAGTTGAAACCAGGAGCTGGACACTCAACTGACTGTGCCACCCAGGAACCCCTCATTCATGTAGTCTTGATTGCTAAATTTGTTTTACTTTATTGAATAATTATTTTTCATATTTATATCTGTTTTTCAAGCTAATATTTGAGATTTGCATAGGGTTTATTTATAACTAAAAATTATTTACGTTTCATTCTGTTATTTCAACATCAAGGAATTTATACTTCCATATTATGATGGTGATTTTGTTTCATTATTTTATCTCCCAAGTAGTTAGAATAATTTTTATTATACTGAATAGAATGTGTTCAACATACCTTGCATATATTACAAATACACCCTGTTGCCTTCTCACACAAATACTTTTGGCTGGATAATAGACATTTTCCCCCAAAACCTTTAAAGACAGTGCTTAAGTGGTTTGTAGTATTTAGTAACACAGACACAAAATTTGAGGTAAGCCTGCTTTTTGTTTCAAGCATAGATAATTGGAGGGATTTTTCTTCTATCTTATAATTCATAAATTTACAGTGATGGTGCTACTCTCAATTGTTTCATTTTTGGGGGAACTTGAACATTTAAATCTATATACTCAGGTCCTTCTGAAATTTGGAGAGAAGTGATTTCACAGATTTTTTTTTTTCCTTTTTTATGGTTCTCCTTGAATTTCTGTTAAAAGTAGATTTGATCTTCTTATACTCCTTCTGGGAGTCTAATCAATCCTTTACATCATTGTTTACTGTTGTTTTTCCTATGAGTTCTGGGAGAATTTCTTGAGTTTGTCTTGAGTTTGTCTTCTGGTTCACTTCTTTGATTTTCTGTAGTACCCAATCTGCTAATCACTTTATCCATTATGATTTTAATTTGAAAAGCATCATTTTTATTCCAAACAATTATTTCTGATCATATATTGTTACATTTCTAGTACCCCTTGCTTTAATTTCTATGATGCAGCCTTCTATTAAATCTTATTTTAACTGTGAATGAAAATGTGTTTATTTTTTAATCTTTTGATTTAAATGCTTCATCTGCATCCTGTAGCTCTTACTCAGCAGACTGTCCCTTTGCAGTTTCTTACATTGCAGAACCTTCTCAGACATCTGACTTCTGTCAGTAAGTTTGGTCAAAGATTGGAGTGTTATCTGCTCACATTGTATTCTATTATTTCCAAAAATATGGAAGATAGATACAGAGTTAATATTCAGAAGTGGAATTTTTTCTTCTAAATTGTCTCTCTGTACACTGCCAGACTTGCTGTGATGTTTATAGTATGATGAATATCCCATACCACAGACAAGATGCTACAGTGCCTGGTGTTTCTATCATACTGCCAATGGCACTTGACTACATGTTGCCAAGCCCCTGCCAGGTTTTTGCTTGTTCTAGCCACTGGCATTTGAAATGGTCTTTGGTACTTCCTTGAATAGATGCTTCCAAGTGGAGTCAGTGAGCAACAGTGAAAAATAATCCATCTGTGCGGAGTCTGGTGGGTTCATGTTCTGTTCTAATTTCTAGCCTCCTTGAGTGAACAGATTTTTGTGCAAGTCAACCAAAGCCTACTCCACTTATTTCTCAGGCAAAATAACTTCACTCAGAAGTGGCCCAGAAGATTGACCCACAGTGTCTTCTTTAGCCTAATTCCTTTACTCTTGAAAAGCTTTGTTGTTTCTGGCTTAGGAATGGCACTGTTTCTTGGTTTTGGGCCCACATGTAAGGTTTCTTTTTATTCTTATATGCCAGTATTCATTTTGAATGGGCATATGGAACAGGGAAGAGTAGACACCTGTGCACATATATAAACATCTGGAAGTCTCAATTTGAATTAATTTTAGCAATATAAACACTCATTTTCAAATTTAAAACTCTGGCAAGAGGCACAGCAATCCAATATGATATGTTTGCATTAAAATTACCATAGAATCCAATTAAGATATTGAAGTAATATGGTAAAGTCTAGGAAATATTGCCTCTTAATACTCAGAAATAGTTCCATGAAACCTAGCAGCTTGTTATTTTCTATTTTCTATTTCTATTTCTATTTTCCTATGCTATTTTTCTCTTCTGGACTGGCACTATGTTAATATTTAAGCGATACCAAATGCAAAGCAAATGGTGATGTTTATGAGTGTATTGATTGTATGTAACCTCCTATTTTTCAAAGTATAATTCATGCAAGAGTCAGTGATGTAGGCACAGTAAATGAGGACCATACATTTACAGAGCTTGGTGGTGAGGGTAGTGCATCCAAAATGAATTGTTTAGGAACTTGGCTGATTTCATTTTGTCCATCAGGACTTTATACTATTGGCTGAGTTATTAAAATTGTAGTTGGAGGTTTTTGTTTTCCTTTTATGGATTATGGTTAAAAAGTATACTTTAGCTCCTATTTCATAAAGCCAAGTTTGTTTTTTATTATTACTTTATTGTTAAATCAGCTTACTGGATTTAAATTCAAAAGCATGATATTATGAAATAATACCAATCAGACTGATATTTAAAGGACCAGTTGAGGCTGGACCAAAAAAAAAAAAAAAAAAGGCAGAATCAGAAAATAGATAAAATAGGAAATTGTTCAATTATTATAGTAAAGTAGACTACTGTTATCAGTGAGTGCATCAGTCTTTAGTTCAAATAGCAAACTTTCGCTTCATTCGTTGTTGATTAAATACCTTCCCTGTTTGCTACCTTCAGTGTTGCTTATCTGTAGCTTTTATTATACCAAAGTTGTCAGTTTACATTAAGAGAAAAGACTGAACTTGCTTCTTTTCAAATGTGATCCTAACAGAGAATCTGACATTTGATAAATCTGAATTAGTGACCCCTATCATTTGTGGCATTTTTTTATTGAGTTTACCAACCTTGCCCTGAACATTTGTATTCTGTGCTTATGTTCTATTGTCTACCAGTAACTAGCATAAATATGTAATTATATGGTTTGTTTTATTGTAATAGATTTCAAAATACTCTATTATTATGGTGGTGTTTGAATTGTGTTTACCATATCAACATAAACATATAAATTGAGTCAAATTATTTGCTTGGTTAACTGCAAACCACAAGTTATTACAGTGTTGTCAGTTTCAAAATGTTGCATGACAATAAAAGCATTTGATTCCCTTTGTTTAGACTTGAACCTCAAAAACTTTGTAATTATTTCCTATAGTATATTAGGCACAACTTTTGGAGAAGCAGTAGACATAAACTGTAGCACCATGCAAGGGCCTCACATTACTATTTCATCATGCTTTGTAATTCCCACAGCAGCTTGTGGCTTTTTTGTAGTTGGTAATTTCTGTTAAATTCCAAAGTTATTTTTTCCCTTCACCTAAACTGACTTATCCAACATTCAGAAAAACAACTTTGCAATTAAAAAATTTCAGTTATTTTTATTTAAGAGAATAAGCATTCCTCATAATGCTTTTCTACTTCGAGTTTTCATTAGGTAATGCAATCATACTTTAAACTGCTCTTAGTCTATTAGGCAACTAAATTGTTTATAAACCTTGCTATTTTATAATCCTTTTTAAACAGCTTCTCCTCAGGGTTTTAAACAAAGACAAACTAAAAGATGTGGAATTTATCTAGCTTCTTTAGCCATCTGACTCTACCACCTGCCTTTAGTTTCCTGCTGACCACCATTGTCTGCCCTGTGTGTGCCTTTCTCTTCATTCTCCATCTTTGCTTCTCTGCCTCTAGTGAATGAAAAGGGCAAATTTAAATTCAGATCCAACATTCAGAGCCAGAAGACAGAGAATATTTCATTTTATAATCCATGCATTAAAAAAACATTGCATTAATAATTGACAAGACATGACTGAATTACCTTGCATTTCCATGAAAGAGGAAAAGAAGGCTCCCACAAATTCAATTTGTTATTTTAATTGTTTTTTTTCCCCTGATTTTACAATTCTCTTCTTCTTCTATACCTGTATTTAACTAAGAACAACATCCATGTGATTATGTGAGAAATCTCTATCAAATGGGTAAAAGGACATTCTTCTTAATGCTAAAGCAACTCTGAAAGAAATCTCTTTTCAGTTTATTGCAAATGCAAAAGCAAGTCTCTCTGGGGACTGGCAGCTCAGGTGTGGGTGTGTGATATTTTCCCTTTAGTGTTTCTGAAAAGAAATGAATAGAGAGAAGTTCACTATAGCATTCTCCATATGAGCCCAGGCCATGATTTCATACTGCATGTGAGCTAGAGATTATGAATATCCTTGAGATATTATATCATTACTTTCTAGAACATGGTCTGTAACAACTAAGACAATAATACTAACATTCTATTGTATAATAAAACAGAAGATGAATATAGGAACAAAGGAAAATATTTTTTCTTTTATACTAGACATTCTTTAGTTGAAATTATAATCCATTTATGATGTGGGGCAGGGTAAATTTATAATGAAGAATCTCATATATCACTCATTCATTGAATAGTAGTAGTTAATGAGCTCCTATTACATGGCTCCAGGGGATACCAAAATAAAGAGACACTGTTATCATCCTAGATAAGTTCAAAATCTAGTGTCAAAGACATGTAAATAAAATTAGCGTGAAAGTGACTCTATGAAATTAGCGTTTTCATTGGGGAAGCTGAAGAAGTAACTATTAAAGTAGAGCTTTAAAGATAAAAAGTGCAGTTTTACATAGAAAGAATGTTTCGGAATGAAGACGTGATATGAATAAAAGCAGAGAAATGTGGAAGAGTACAGTGGTTAAGGGAATAATGAAATGCCCAGTGTGGCTGAAAGTAATTTACCTGGGAAGCAGTGACTAAGAAAAGACCAAACCAAAGTAGTGAAGACCAAATTCTTTATATGCCACCACGTCCTTGCTAGAGTATACATAATATCAGATGGTATTTGTTTATGTATCATTCAGCAGGTTATAGGTAGTTATATGTTAACTAACTCCTGCTTTATCTTGGTTCTGTGAACAATAATTACTAAGTAAATATAAAAGAACCAAAGATTGATATCTTTAATATCTTAATATATAGAAATCAACCACTTGGGGAATTCAGTTATTCAAAAAGTATTTTCTCGGTCCTTTGACTTTTGCCCGGCTGTGTGCTCTAAGACCAGAGCCCAACCAAGTCATGCCCCCTGGATCAGGCCATGAGCTTCCTTGTGGCCATCTTCCATAAGTACTCAGGCAGGGAAGGTGACAAGAACAGGCTGAGCAAGAAGGAGCTGAAGGCGGTGATCCAGGAAAAGCTCACCATTGGCCCAAAGCTGCAGGATATTGACATTGCAAAGCTAATGGAAGACCTGGATGGGAGCAAGGACCAGGTGGTAAACTTCCAGGAATATGTCACCTTTCCTGGGGGCCTTGGCTTTGATCTACAATGATGCTCTCAGGGCTGAAAATAGAAAGGTGGAGACACCCACTATTTGGCCTGCTTACATCAAATCCAGTGGTGGGTAATTGTTCAATAGATACCTTTTTTTGGTCAAAAAAAAAAAAAAGGTATTTTCTGACCATTACTTAATTAATACTATCTCTTGGAGATACTATTTTTCTATTAAATAAGAAAATTTTTCTGTTATCATAAGAGAATGTCTCTCTCAAATACTAAACTGCTGGGTAATACCAGTAAATGGAAACTAAAAAATATTATAAATGAATTCTATGATACCACCAATCAAATTAATCTTATAATGTAATATTTCATTTATTGGAGTAAAAATTTAGTAATGTTAATATCATTCCTAATAAAATTGAGAGTAGTAAAATATTTTTGGCATATTAAGATACACGCTAAAGCTATAAAGATATTAGATACAAAGGGCAAGAACTAAATTAGGATGCCTGTTATTACTATTAATAAGAAAAATTGCTTTCTAAATTTTATTAAGGAAATGAGATATGAAAGAGAAATGAATAATATATATAGGAAGAGAGAAGATAAAAGTATGATTGTTTGTATGTAATATATTTTTTCCTACTAAATCCCAAGGCATATATGTAGGTGGCTCAAAAAGAACATCAACAGAATGAAAATTCAAAACCATTGCTATGTTCCTGCCATCTTTATGTTAAAAAAAAAATTCTAAAAACAACAACAAAGTTAACAATTTGGAAATAAACTTAGTAAGATATGTATAGGTTCTTTAAATAAAATGTTAAACAGTAATTTTATATATTTAATTTTGGTCAAAAAGTCAGTAGTTGTTTAGAAGTTTTAGGGTCAAAAAAAACCCACCAGATAGGACTATTAAAGAAAATACAAAGGGAGAAAAAAATATTGACGAAACTATAAAACTAGTTCAACCAGATATTAAAGCATTTATAAGACACCAACAAATAAAATGTTATGTAACTGGCACAAGAACAGTCAAACTAGTAGAATTTAATAAACTACCCCAAATTAGATGCTATCGTAGATCAAATGGACAAAGGTAGAATTATAATATTGGTTATTTTGGAATTGGGATATTAACTCCTAGTTTTCCAAAATAATTTCAGATTCCTTAAGGAGATAATTATTTTTTAATCTACAAGAAATAGAAACTAAAATAAAAAAGAAATATTTGCCTACAAATTAGTAAATAAATGTATCACTGTGGTTGTTAGGATAAATGTGGTAGTAAGGATAAATGAAAGCATGCACATTTCTAGAAGGAATATAAGTTCATATAGGCATTTTGGAAGACAATTTTTCAATATACATCAAAAAATTTAAGTTTGAAAAAAAAAATTAAGTTTGGGGTGCCTGGCTGGCCTAGTCAGTAGAACATCTTACTCTTGATCTCAGGGTTGCAAGTTCCAGCCACACACTGGGTGTAGAGATTGCTTAAAAATAAAATCTTAAAAACAAAGCCAAAGAAAAAAACCAACATAAAATTTCATGTTAACATTAACCAGTACTTTTGATGATCTAACAAAAGATCTCAATTCAGAAATAAATTTTTATGTGTAAGTTAGGGTGGTATTATTTTTATATCATAGAATTATCTGTAATGTAATCTAAAATATATGATAACTGAAGGAAATATGACAAAATTTTAACAGAGATTGTATTTGCAGTGGAATCCTGCTTTTTTTTAATTGCATAAGATTTTTGTATACGTGGACAATTTTTCTTTACAATCACTATATGTTACTCTTAAAATCGAAAAAATTTTCAGACTCAATTTTGGTGGCTCAACCGTTAAGCATCTGCATTCGGCTCAGGTCATGATCCCAGGGTCCTGGGATGGGGCCCCACATCAGGCTCCCTGCTCAGCTGGAAGCCTGCTCTCCCTCTGCCTCTCCCCCTGCTTGTGTTCCTTCTCTCGCTGTGTCGCTCTCTGTCAAATCAATCAAATCTTTAAAAAAAAAAATCAGGAAAAATTTTACTAAAACTGTAGAAAAATTAATAGAACAATAACTATAGAAAGCATAAAAATTAGTAGAATACTTAACAATAGAAATGGACTCTGAATTTATGGTGGGAAGGGGCGGCTAAAGAAATAACTTTTAACATCAGATATAATATCAGATATATCATTATCTAAAGAAAAACACTAAAAATATATTTTGAATTCTGAGAATATAAAAACAAAATATAGATAACAAAATGAGTAGAGATTAAATATATATGACAAAATGTTTAATATATATGAAATATTAACCTTTTCTCAAAAATATATGAGAAATGTAATAAATATTCCAACTGATATATACATAAAGGCCATGAACAGACAATTCACAAAGGAGGAAATTAAAAAAGCATATGGATGTCTTCAACCTGCTTGCTAATCAAGCAAATGGAAATAACAACAGCAAGAAAGTCTCATTTTCATTTGTCTTTTTTCTTTTATTTTTTAAGTTTTTAAAATTCCAGTATAGTTAACATAGTGTTATATTAGTTTCAGGTGTACAATAAAATGATTCAACAATTCTATATACTACTCAGTGCTCATAATGGTAAGTGTACTCATTAATCCCCATCACCTATTTCACCCATCTCCCCACTTAACTTCCCTCTAGTAACAATCAGTTTGTTTTCTATAGTTAAAAGTCTGTTTCTTGGTTTGTTTCTCCCTCTCTCTCTCTCCTTTCCCTTTGCTTGTCTGTTTTGTTTTTTAAATTCTGCATGTAAGTGAAGTCATAAGGTATTTATTTTTCTCTGACCCATTTCACTTACCATTATACTTTCTACTTCCATCCCTGTTGTTGCAAAAGGCAAGATTTTATTCTTTTTGATGGCTGAATAATACACACACACACACACACCACATCTTCTTTATCCACTCATCTATCAGTGGACACTTGGATTGCTTCCACAATTTGACTATTGTAAGCAATGCTGCTATAAACATCAGGGTGCATATCCCTTTGATTGGTGTTTTTATATTTTTGGGGTAAATACACAGTAGTGCAATTACAGGATCCTAAGGTAGTTCTATTTTTAACTCTTTTTTTTTTTTTTTAAAGATTTTATTTTTAAGTAACCTGTACACCCAATATGGGGCTTGAACTCACAACCCCAAGATCAAGAGTTTTATGCTTTACTGACTGAGCCAACCAGGTGCCCCTATTTTTAGCTTTTTGAGGAACCTCCATTCTGTTTTCCACATTGGCTGCACCGATTTTACTCCTACCAAGAGTACATGAGGATTCCTATTTTTCCACATCCTCTCCAACACTTAACTGTTTTTTTGTGGTTTTGATTTTAGCCATTCTAACAGATGTGAGATGATATCTCATTGTGGTTCTGATTTGCATTTCTCTGATGATGAGTGATGTTGAGCATCTTTTCATGTGTCTGTTTTATCATCTGTGCGTCTTCTTTGGAGAAATGTCTATTCATGTCTTCTCCCCATTTTTTAATTAAATTATTTCTTTGGGGGGAATGTTGAGTTATATAATTCTTTAAATAATATATAAATCTAACCCTTTATCAGAGATGTCATTTGCAAATATATTCTCCCATTCAGTAGGTTGTCTTTTCATTTTACTGTTTCCTTCACCAGCAGAACCTTTTAATTTTGATGAAATACGAGTAGGTTATTTTTGCTTTTGTTACCTGGTCTCAGGAAACCTATCTAGAAAATAGATTGCTATGGTCAATGTCAGAGAAATTACTGCCAATGCTCTCTTCTGGGATTTTTATAGTGTCGTATTGCACTTTTAGGCCTTTAGTCCATTTTGAGGTTATCTTTGTGTATGCTGTAAGTCAGTGGTCCAGTTCCATTCTTTTGCATGTAGCTGTCCAATTCTCCCAAAACCATTGGTTGAAGAGATTGTCTTTCCTATTGCATGTTCTTGCCTCCTTTGTTTTTGTTTTGTTTCCTTTTGTTTTAAAGATCTTATTTATTGTCAGAGAGAGAGAGAAAGAGAGCACAAGCAGGGGGAGCAGCAGGCAGAGGGAGAAGCAGGCTCCTGGCTGAGCAAGGAGCCCAATGCAGGACTCGATCCCAGGCCCCTGGGGTCATGACCTGAGCCAAAGGCAGATGGTTAACCACCTGAGCCACCCAGGTGTCCCTTGCCTCCTTTGTTAAAGGTTAATTGACCATATAATTGTGGGCTTACTCCTGGGTTTTCTATTCTATTCCATTTATTTTATATGTCTATTTTTGTGCGAGTACCATACTGTGTTTTATTACTACAGTTTTGTATTATAACTTGAAACCTGGAATTCTGATACCTCCATCTTAGTTTTTCTTTTTCAAGATTGTTTTGGCTATTTGGAGTCTTCTGTGATTCCATACAAATTTTAGGATTTTTTGTTCTAGTTCTGTGAAAAATGTTGTTGGTATTTTGATAGGAATTGCATTTAATCTATAGATTGCTTTGGGTAATATGAACATTTTAACATTTATTTTTCCAATCCATGAGCAGGGAATATCTTTCTAATTGTGCCATCTTCAATATTTTTAATCAGTGTTTTATAGTTTTCAGAGTACAGGTCTTTCACTTCCTTGGTTAAGTTTATTCCTAGGTATTTTACTGTCTTTGGTGTGATTATAAATGCGATTGCTTTCTTAGTTTCTGTTGCTTCATTATTAGTATATAAAAATGCAGTTGATTTCTGTATATTGGTTTTGTATCCTGCAAACTTACTGAATTCATTTATCAATTCTAGTAGTTTTTTTGGTGGAGTCTTTAGGGTTGTGTGTGTGTGTGTGTGTGTGTGTATACATGTCATCTTCAAATAGTGAAAGATTTACTTTTTCCTTACCAATTTGAATGCCTTTTATTTCTTCCTCTTGTCTAATAGCTGTGGTTAGGACTCTCAGTACTATGTTAAATAATAGTGGTGAGAGTGGACATCTGCTGTGTTAGGAGAAACAGTAATTTTGTCACCATTGAGCATGATGTTAGCTGTGGGGTTTCATATATAGCCTTTATTATGTTGAGGTATGTTTCCTCTAATCCTAAATTGTTGAGGGTTTTCATGATGAAAGGATGCTATACTTTGTCAAATGCTTTTTCTGCATCTATTGAAATGATTGTATGCTTTTTGTCCCTTCTTTTATTAATGTGATGTATCACATTGATTGACTCAAGAATATTGAATCATCCTTGCATCTCACAGATAAATCCCACTTGATCATGGTGAATGATTTTTTTTTTTTTCACGGTATTGTTGTGTTCCATTTGCTGCTAGTATTTTGTTGAAGATTTTTGCATCTATGCTCATCAGAGATGTTGGCCTGTAGTTTCCTTTTTTTTTTTTTTTTGGTAGTATCTTTATCTGTTTTTGGTGTCAAAGTAATGTTGGCTTTGTAGAATGAAGCTTATAACAGCTTTTGCTTCATCTCAAAGATTTGGGGCCATTGTGTTTTCATTTTTATTTGTCTCCCTGTATTTTTTAATTTCCTCTTTGCTTTCTTGGTTGATACATTAATTGTTTAGTAACATGATATTGAACTTCCATGTATTTGTGTGTTTTCCAAATTTTTTCTTGTGGTTGATTTCTAGTTTCATAGCCCTGTGGTCAGAAAATATACATATTATGAGTTCGATCTGTTTGAATTTGTTGAGACTTGTTTTGTGGCCTGGTATGTGAACTGTTCTGGAGAGGGTCCTATGTGCACTAGGAAAGAATGTGTATTCTGCTGTTTTAGGATGGAATATTCTGACTATCTCTGTTAAATCCATCTGGTACAATGTGCTATTCAAAGCCACTGGGTCTATGTTGATTTTCTATTTAATGATTCATCCACTGATATAAGTTGGGTGTTGACATCCCCTGCTATTTTTGTATTACTATTGATTATTTCCTATATGTTTGTTACTAACTGCTTTATGTGTTTGGGTGCTTCCATGTTCAGTACAAAAATATTTATAGTTGTTATATCTTGTTGGATTATACCATTTATGATTATATAGTGTCCTTTTTTTGTCCCTTGGTACAGCCTTTTTCTAAAAGTCTGTTTTGTCTAATATAAATATTGCTACTCAGCTTTCTTTTTACTCCATTTGCATGATACATGTTTCTCCATATTATCACTTTTAGTCTGCATGGGTCTTTAGGTTTGAAATTAGTCTTTTTTAGACAGCACATAGATGGGTCTTGTGTTTTTTTGTTTGTTTTTTGTTTTTTATCCTTTCTACCACCATATGTCTTTTGATTGGAATATTTTGTCCATTTATATTCAAAGAAATTATTGATTCTGTGTCCTTATTGCCATTTTTTACTTGTTTAGTATTTTTGTAGTCCTCTCTGTTCCTTTCTTTTCTTGTTCTCTTATGATTAGTTGGTTTTCTTTAGCAAAATACTTTAAATCCTTACTCTTCATTTTTTGCATATCTATTACTATTTTTTGGTTTGTGGTTGCCATTTAGTTTATATATGACATATTCTGCATATAGCAGCATATATTAAGTTGGTGATTGCTTAATTTTGAACCCATTTTTTACTACTTTCCCTTCCACATTTCAGATATTTGGTATCGTATTTTACTTTCTTTTATTTTATGCTTCTCTTGACTTTTTTTTTTTTTCAGATATACTTAATTTTATTGCTTTTGTACTTCCTATCTTTCTTACTCTGTTTTTCCCCCCATTCATATAGTACCCCTTAGAGTTTTCATAAGGCTGGTTTAGTAGTCATGATTTTTTTTAAAGAATATTTCTTTATTTGTTAGAGAGAGAGAGAGAGAACATGCACACACGCAGGTGGAGCAGCAGGCAGAGGGAGAAGCAGGCTCCCCACTGAGCAAGGAGTGGGATGTGGGACTTGATCCCAGGACCTCGGGATCATGACCTGAGCCAAAGGCAGATGCTTAACCAACTGAGCCACTCAGGCATTCCTGGTCGTGAATTCTTTTAACTTTTGTTTGTCTGGGAAACTTTTGATCTTGCCTTCTATTCTGAATGATAGCTTTACTACATAGAGTATTCTTGGCTGCAGATTTTTCCTTTTCAGCACTTTGAATATGTCATGTCACTCTCTTCTGGCCTGAAAAGTTTCTGCTGAAAAATTGGCTGATAGCCTAATGGGGTTTCCTTTGTATGTAACTTTTTTTTTTTTTTTCTCCGCGTGCACCCTTTAAAATTCTTGATCACTATTTATTGCCATTTTAATTAATATGTGTCTTGGTGTGGACCTCCTTTGGTTGAATTTGTTGGGGTATCTCTGTGTGCTCCTAAATCTGGATTTCTGTTTCCCTCTCCAGGAAATTTTCAGCTATTATTTCTTCAAATGCATTTCTGCCCCCTCCCCCATCTCTTTTCCTTCTGGTATCCTTATAATGCAGATGTTATTGTGTTTGATGGTGTTGCTGAGTTCTCTAAGTCTTCTCTAATTATGCAGTATTTGTTTGTCTCTCACCTGTTCAGCCTGTTTGCCTTCAATTACTCAATCCTCCAGATCACACTGACATATTCCTTTGCTTCCTGTAGCCTACTATTTATTCCATCTAGTGTATTTTTAATTTCATTTATTGAATTCTTTGTCTCCGATATGTTATTTTTTATCTCTTTGTTAAGGGTCTCACTGATGTTCTCCACTCTTTTCTCAAGTCCATTAAGTATGTTTATGATCATCACTTTAAATTCTGTATCAGTCATATTACTTATTTCTATTTTGCTTATATCTCCTGCTGTGACTTTGTCCTGTTCTTTCATTTGGGATATATACCTCCGTCTCCTCATTTTGTCTACCTCTCTGCGTGTTTCTGTGTGTTAGGAAAGTCATCTACATATTCTGCTCTTGAAAGTACTGGCTTTATAAAGAAGAGGTCCTGTAATGCCCTTTTCACCAGAACCCTGTTCAGCAGCTTCAGGTAGTCTCCTGTGTGTGTTGCTTGCACCCAGCTGTTGTGTCTGAATTGCTTTTCTTTTCAGTCTAGTCTTCTGCAGTGATTCTTTGCTTGTTGAGCTCTGCGCTTGCTGTCTGTATTAGTGAGACACAGAAAGGCCAGCTCTGAGGAGGCTTACCTGAGGGGAACTTGGGGACAAGGCAGCAGTTTTAGCAAAATTTGCACTGACCTGCTGGTTTTAGGCCAGATTCCCCAAAGCTGGCACATGGTGGAGCTAGGGGTGTGGGGTATGGTGTATTTGTGCTGAGCCCAGAGCCCAGGCCAGTGGACTTGGAGAAAGTGAGTCCTTAGGAGAACTTATTGGCATGGTGTGGTGCTAGCAGGTTAGGTAGCAAGTGTCTGCAGCGCTGCCTCCCATAGGTGGCCCTGTGTTTATGCTGCAGGGCAGGGGAGGAAAATGGCATATTCCAACTCCTTTACTCCCAGAGAAGTCCCCCAATATGCTCCAAATCCTTTCAACAGATCTCTCTTCTGTTGCCTCAAGCATTGTGCAAACTGCGACTTCTGTTATCTCACCATGGGTTGCTGTCTCTTTAGGGGCAGGAACCCAGCTATCACTTGCCCTCCAGGCTCTCTTAGTGCTGAACCAGCTGACTTTTAAAGCTCTTCCAAGAGTTTTAAAGACTCTTCGAAGTCTACCTGACTATAGAAACTCATGGAATTCAGCCCCTGTGGTTTTCAAAGCCAAACACTATAGGGATTTGTCTTCTCCAGGTGGGCTCCCTGGTGTGAGGAACCATTTCTCTGCCTTCTCTGCACCTGCAGCTTCCTTCATACCCTGGGGAGCTCCCCACCACATTTTTTGCCTTCCTAACCTCCAGTGTACCTTCTCCACATTTAGTTGTAGAGTTTGTTTGGCCAGTGTTCAGATCGCTCCAGTTTATTTACATAGATGTGAGTGATATCTAGTTGTAAACATGGGATAGTGTGAGCTCAGGGTCCTGCCATCTCTCCAAGCTCCTGCTCGTTTATCATGTTTTTTAAGAAAACAAAAAATTATTAAACCCAATACTGGCAAAAGTATGTGGGCATGTTTTGCTGATGAAATGTAACCAGAACAATCTTCTCCTAGAAATTTATAAACCATAAATTTAAGTCATGTTGGTGACTTAAAAATCTTGTACTTTTTTCTCAATAATTTCACTTCTGGAGATCTTAATATAATTTTTCTAAAGTATTGTGAAATTTTATGAGTATATGTTCATTATTATGTTAGAAAAATAAAGGTAATGGATAATTAGGTCAGAATTCATTCACTTTTTACTTGCTGGAATACTATTTAATTATTAAATTGTCCAGGAAATAAACACACACCTATACACATGCACATACTATGCACACAAATAACCACATATACATATATATGATTAAGTGTAAACTTCAGGATTCAAATAGGGTATGTACTCTATGCTTACATTTACATGAAATATTTATGTGAAAAAAAGATAGAAGGAGATAAATTAGAAGTATTCTTAGGTATTCAATATACAGTTGGGGGATATTTCTAATTTTTTGGTTTTTCCTGAAATTTTGTAGCCCGGTTATATTCTAATTTTTAGATAAATTTAATAAGTAAAAGGAATAAAGTGAGGGAGAGAAGGAAGGAGAAAGAAAGAATTATGTTTTATTCCAGTAATTATAATTTTTATCAGATTAAGTGAATTTAAGATGCTATACTAATGAATAGCTTGAAGAAGGCAAAGAGGGTTGTCTGTGATTGTTAACTTTGCTCTACAAAGCAAAATTAAAATTGTTCCTTTTATTTTTCTCATGAAAAAGGATAGTTCTGCTTCTATGTTTTTTTTCCCCTTTGTATTTCTAATAAAGAAATGCGTCTGTGTGTAGCAGCAGAGCTCTAACATAAAAATATGCAGGCATCAGGGATATCAAAGAACTATATGGAAAAAAAAAATATAGTGACTTAGCTATTATTCCAAATAATCTGTTTCTTTTAGTTAATGGCATTTTCTGGAATTTGTAAGTCTAGTAATCTACCTTAGCTTTCCACTTCTAACTGTATCCTCCCAAATGAATTTAGCTTTTATCACAGCTCCCCAAATCCGTGGTCCTTAACCCATATGAATTAGCACTAAAAATGTGTTTATAATTTTGGAGTAAAATAAGATTATGTACTCAAAATTTAATATAAGGGTTTTTCACTTACTAGTATCCTTTAGTTTCTTAACACATCAAAATTACAGTTTTGCTTAACACATGGGCACAACCCAAGACTGCATCTGAAAGTTATTTTGTGAGTTTCACAGGAGGGAAGTAGATTTTGTGATATCTGGAAGGGAAATATGTCACACACAATTAGGGTTAACATTTTAAAAAGTTCAGCAAATTTCAAAAAGTCGTTTCAAAAGTGTACTAATACATTTAAAAATTTAGAATTGTTTGTCCAGTAAACATTTAGGGTGTTTCTTGTCTGATAATCTGTTGATGACTCTGGATAAATAACTTAAATTTTGTTTCTCAGCATTCTCATCTGTAAATTGGAAATAGTATGTAGCTGTATTTTATTAAGGGTATTTTATAATAATACACATAAGGTGCTTAGAAGAGCTTCTGGCAAATAAAAGGGCTATATAAATATTCACTGATGTTATCATTATTACTTTTGATTGCCAGGATATGTTGCCTTTCTTAGTAAATCTTAGACTTTGGAAGTTTTTTGTATAATGGTCAAAGCACTTTTTAAGATAGAATAATATGTTTCAATGTAATTTATTCCTTATATTTTAATAAAAAAGAACATCAAATTATCTCATTTTATTTTCATAATTAGATATTAAATCAGAAAAATAAATCTATTATTCATGGTTATTCCATGGCATAGTAAATGGCATATCTGGGACTTAAGTTCTAATTTCAGCATTTCTTCCCAGATTCTCCACTGTGACTTTTTTGTATGAATCTGTTATTTAATTAATCATTTAAATATATAATTTTATAAAAATAAAATTCTAAATAATTCTGGAAGCAGAAGACTCAGAGGCAGCTGGATGTTTTTACTTGAAATTAGTATATCCAATTGTGTTATAAAAGTGAAACCAATTTGATAATTTTGTTTATTTAAATCTATAATCTCATGCTTGATACAATGGCCAGGAGTGGAAAGTATCAGTTGTGAAAATATAAATTATCAAAGTATATCTTAGAAGTGAGGGTGTTCAGACTTACCAGTCATGTGGTAAATAATAAGTATCAGGGACTATTAATTTCAGATAATTTGGAGAATTTTTCAAACTTTCACAAACTATACATGTGATGAATTATCTGAGATATACTGGTTGATAGAGTTTCTCAGAAATACATGAGCCCTGTTTCTATAGTACCCTAGTTGCAATTGGCAAATGTATCCATTCTCCCACTTTTAGGGACACCTAAAACTCACCCTCTAACTAAAAGACACAGAGGTTACCAGCCATCAAGTGGGCTTTGGGATATAAGTTTTATTAATGGCTATGTTCCTAGTAATCTTTTCTGAAATATAGACACACTGTCTTCAGACAAACTGCTTTGGAGAATATATCTTTGATATAAAACCAAATGGCATCACCTATTCCAAGTTCAATTTTAGGCCTTGGGATCTCTTGGGGGAAGAAAATCTGTGTCTACCAAGTAGATCCTGAAGGGTTACCTGGCCAGATACAAAGTCCAGCCCTGCCTGGCTTACATAGCTCCAGGCAAGTCAGAAAGGCAAAATGCTAGGGGATGTGGGTGGTGAGAGTGAGTGATTTGATGTACTTATATCTGTAATAGTCATTATGGGAATGGGCCAGTGAGTACAGACGGATCTAAGAGGATAAGACATTTTAGCGCACATAAGCATGGACTTTATACTGTGACCTATATATAACCATATGTAGGCCAGAACAAAAACTAGAGACTAGAAAACTAGAGAGCAGGGGACTAGAAATGTTCACTCAATTGATCCTCTATTCTGGAAAGGAAATGGAAATCTGAGAAGATGGTGATACAGGTTGTCTCTAAAACATTGCCTCTCAAACCGTTATATAGCCATGACTCACTTGGAATCTAGTTTAAATGTGGATTCTGATCAGTAAGTCTGGGGATTCTGCCCAGGTGATGCTGATGATTTTAGCCTGTGGACCACTCTTGTATCTCATGGCTATAAGAGAAATGTCTAAACCACTTTTGGACCCTCTTTCAAATGTTTTTTTTGAAAAGTGAGATATTAGATATCAAAAGAGATATATATCTATGTGTGATATATATCTATGTGTGTCTTTTGATCTATGTAGTTTCAGTCATTGAGCTTCCACTTAATCATCTTTAAAACAAATGATAATTCTTACCTTGTTTTGTTGTAGAGTAGGTTAGAGAAAATGTTATCCACAAAATACCCAGAATGGATCCTGGCTTGTTGTAAGTGCTCCCCACCTAATAGTAGCTACCAGTGTAATTATTACATAAAAGAAAAGGGGAGTTCAACTAAAGTATGTTGATACTGAACATTTGAATTCAGATTTAAAAATGACAAAAATGACAAATGACAAAAAATAACTAAACATATAACATAAAAGAGTAGCAGGGCATATGGGAATCAAGTGAATATAATCTTAGGTTGTATTAGTACATGTTAAATATCTATATTAAGGAAAATACTAGAGAGAGATGTCTGGACCTTCCAAGTAGTTATTGTAAACTTAAAAGATACTTATCTGTTGGTTAATAAGTTGGATTTGGAAATACTGTGGTCAACTCCAAGTTTATTATTCTTATTCTGTCATATTGACAGAGTATGCCCAGAGGGGGGCAACATTGGTGGCAATTCATTGAAAAGGCATTTTAGGTGAAAAATGTTAAACAAATGAAACAAAACAAAAACACAAAACAAAAACTTGCATGGAAATAAGAAAGTTGGAGAGTAGGTGGGTGGGATAGAATGGAGAACTCTATTAAATGGATAAAGAAATAGTCTTACCTCTATCTTCTGATGGCAAAACTGAGACTAACAGAAATTATAGGTTGGCAGGTTTATGTATCATATAAAAGCTATTTCTAATTGTTTGTGTTCCCCCAAAAACAATCCGTTTTCTCAAAAGGTAAATCCCTATTGTAGAATGTGAAAGCAAATGCTTTATACCCTCTCTGCAGGGATGTTTTAGACTAGCCTTTTGCTAAAACTGCACAGTTGGGCTAGGCTCTTCAACCCTTAATTGTAACTCTAACTTCTAGTACTCTAAAATAGTAGATATTAGCCAAAAAATAGTCAAGAAATACCCCCTAATTTGTTTGATAAGCATCAACAAAAATGATTGTTTCCTTAAACTTCTTTAAGAATTTAATAGTAATGAGAACTCAATCTCTAGTGTTCTAAAGTTTTTTAAATACTTGTTTGCATAAATCTACCTTTTGAAATTCATTAATTTCAATTTTTATTTCTAAACTTTCTTTTTTACTTCTTCCAATTTATCTATTTACAACTTTACCAAAATTTGAGATGAAAATACACAATGTTCACATTTTGGCATTGATTGTAGAATCTTGCTGACATTTTGACTGATTTTTCTTTCCCTAAAATATAGTGAAATCTCTTTTATTCAGTTTTTTCACTGATGGCATTTGTTGACTTATTGAAAAAGTCATTTCAAGTGAGAAATCTTTAAAAATGATGCATATATACTTAAATTTTATATCTATGTATCAATCTATATGAATCAGTGCACATTTATTTACTAATATTTGGGATCCATTGATTGGATTTCCACATATCCTATCTTCTTTGCATTAGTCATATTCAAATGATTTGCAGTTTTGTTAATTTCATAGTGAGATGTAACTCAAGAAAATTATGAAGCAGTCAGAATGAAAAATGCTTCTGGATCCCCCTCCCTGTTTTCACTAACCACTACTGGGTATCATTTAGCAATACTTCAATTACAAATAGCCAAACAGCTCTTCCTATGGCTTATGTAAATTTCCTCCTCCTCTCTTCCTTCCCTCTATCCTTCTTTCTTTCTTTCCTTCATTCATTCCTTCTTTTCTTTGCCTTATTAAATAAGAAGTCTGGAGGTAAGTGATGGGTGACATTAGGATAGTCACATTCTCTCTTAACTTCTCCTGGCCTTGCCCTTGTAATCAGTCACAAATGGGTGTCACAGGTCCCAACATTAGGATCATGTTCTAGAGACATCTGCCCTCTTTATGAGGAAAGCAAATTTTTCTCACTTGCCACCAATTTATGAATGCATATGTGTCTCATTTGCCAGAACGATGCCAGATGACTACATCAATTTACTAATATTTTAGCTATCTCCAACCCGGTGAAGTCTCAGAATGAAGAATGGTCTGGGAATAGGGGCTGGGTTAACAACGTAGCAATATCTGTTGATCCTCTCTTTTACTAACTTGTCTTTTCTGAGTTTTTCTAAAGGTCTAAGCCTAATTTTCATAGATTCGACTACTTCTTTTTGTATTCATCTTTATTAGTATTTGTAGAAATTAAGTTGCATAATTACAATATTATATACAGTGGCAAATAAGTGTTTTGAGAATAAATACAAATTGATTTTGACAAACATACAACTCACTGATAAGATCAGAAGTGCATGGATATATTGCAAAATTACTACTAGCTGGAAGAGTGCCATGTTTCCTGAAAATCAGTTGAATATATTTTAGAGGGAAATTTTTACGTAATCCAGGAATGGGATTAAGTGGTGGCTGGCTAAAAAAGTTAAAAAAGTTAAAATGATCATTGCTAGAGTAATTTTTCATCATCATCATCACATAATTATATATAATATATATATATTATGTTTAATATATATATAGAGAGGATTAATACCTTTTTGAGCCTATAGGGAGTATAATATATAATTTTTTTTAAATGTATATTTTACAATCCCTAATTTAAATACAGTCTCTCAGAGCAATGCAAAATAGATAATTACACCTATCTGTGAGCTTTTCAAGGCTCTGGCCTGTATCTTATTTGACTTGTATCTCTAATAGGCATCATGTATCCAGTACAAGAAAAGCTCTCACTACAAGTTGCATTGAATGATGATGATGATGATGATGATGATGATAGAATACCATATTGGGTGATATGGTACCAATCTAGTAAGAATCTCAACTATTTTATTCTTATCAATTTCATGTTTATAAGTTCTCTATATGTTTGAGTGAAGCAGTTACCACTTTCATTTGTCAGATGGAAAGTCTACTTTGGTTTGGCATTCGAGGATTTGGTATTGTTTACTAGGCAAGTATATGCTAAAACCCACCCATTTCCTGTATAATCAAACTTTCCTACACATTACTAACAATCCTAGATTGTTTGGCTAATTGCAGAGAAGGACTACTAATGTCAAAGACAGCAAGAACATACTCTTAATCGAATACATAATCATAAAAGTAATAGACTGTAAATATTTAAGTGGGAGAAAACGTTGCATGCTTTTTTTGTTAGAGATCAGAAAACTTGTGCCATTTCCTTCTACAAATGAAAGAGCTTCCTATTTCTGTTAACAGCTGGAGCTACTGTTGCTTTTATTTTGTTGTTCCCATACTCTGTATAGCTTGAGGCAATAATTCACTCAATTTATGTGAAATAGTTGCATCACCAGTTTTGCTGCTCTATATATGTTCATGGGGTTTGGTGAAGTTCTAATTATTAAGGATTTTTTCCCTACCTTATGTGGAATAAAGGTAGTTTTAGTTTTAAATTGTCTGAATTCAGGGTAGATCACATACATAACATTAAATCTTTTGTCCATGTTTCTTGTGGGATTGCTGTGTAGACATTTTTGAAGCCATCAAAATTAGACATTTTATTACAATTTTTTTGTTTTGTAAAGAAAGAATTTATAACTAGTCCAGAGGTAAAATTTTATATATCTAATAGATATCAACAATAATTATAAATGTTACAGATTTACTATAGTGTTTTTATTTCTAGTTCTTCCAGAAAGCCATGTATGTTTTTCAAACCATAAAGCTTTATATAGCTGACAAAACCAAAACTATTCAATGGTTACCCATATGCTCTCTCATTTAACTTAGTACTAAAATGCTGGTTGCCTTGGGCAATAGTACAACTAATCAGTTGTAAATTGCTTACCTTGGAATAGAATTTTCTTTAAGATCATCACTTTTCTGGACATCACCATGCTTAGAAACATTATAGTTAATTAAGAATTTTGAGAAATTTGAGAATACATTTTATAGTTCATGTATTTTGTACTGTATATTCCTAAAATTAATTGGTAGCAATATAGTGAGATGGTAACAGGTATTAAAGAGACTGTGAATATGTGACTAAACCTTTTCATAGATACAAAAAAAATGAACATAACAACAAGTAAAAGTTTAACAATAAAACATGAACCTCAAATATATAACTCTGTAATTCCTCTTAATTTCTTTAGTTCTATCAGTTAAAAGAACAAACCATTTATCTCAGTCTTTTACATTCTGATTTTTTGTTTTGTCTGATATTGATTTGGAAATTTTCAACAGCTTAACCAGAAAATCTGCATCTAGGAAAACATAAGAAATTGACTGAAATGTCTGATACAGAGCCAGAATGGATCTCTATTGTATTATATTCCAAGAATGTAGAAGAGCCAGCTGATAGTTTAGATGGACCATATAAAGAAGTGTTTCTTAAAATGTGGTTTCTGGAGCTGACGAATCAGCATTTTCTGGAGTGTTTATTACAAAGCAAAAAATCTGTGTCCACTCCCCCTCCCCCGAGATTTAATTTAGTATAACTGAGGTGTATCTGAATATTTACCTTTGTGCATAAATTGATCTTAAGCATACTAAAGGTTTGAAAAACAGATCAATTTTCCATTTCCCACCATTTATCATATTAAATACCTAGGAAGTAGCATGAGATTTGTCCCCATTGAAATATCTTCATTCATAGTTTAAAACTATGATATGGTCATGAAGGATACTTCTGAATATTGTACAAAGGGACTATTCAACACATTATATATCACTCAGTGCTTTTTGCATACAAATGCATATAAGAAGTTATTTTAGAACTACTGACATGGAGGTTCCTGGGTGGCTCAGGCGGTTGGTTAAGCATCTGCCTTTGGCTCAGGTCATGATCCCAGGGTCCTGGGATGAAGCCCCATGTTGGGCTCTCTGCTCAGTGGGGAACTTGCTTCTCCCTCTCCCTCTGCTACTGCTCCCCCTGCTTGTGTCCCCCGACCCCATCAAATAAATAAATAAAATCTTAAAAAAAAACTGACATGAAGAGATTTTTATTAAGGATGAATAATGATCATTTGTCATGTAATAAGAACTGTGCAATCAGTATCTGTGTATCTTTTTGCTTTGACTCTACAGAACTGTGTTAGGTAGCCTCTAAAATGGTCTCCAATGATCCCTGCCTTGTGACATTCACGCCTTTTTTAATACCCTTCCCTCAGAAGGACTGGACTTAATGACTTGCCTCTGAATATTAATAGATACAGCATGAGTACTGGCGTGTCATTTCTGATATTAGGTTATAAAGTGACTGTGGCTTTGTTTTGGATGCTCTCTCTCCCTCTCATTCTGAGGGAAGTCAAAGCCATGTTGTAATGTGCCTTGTTGAGAAGCCCAAATGGCAAGAAATTGAGGGAGGTTTCTAACCAACAGCTAGTGAGGAACTGAGGTTCTTATCCAACTGCCCACAAAGAACTGAATCTTGCCAACAAGCTTGTGAGTGAGCTTGGGAGCAGAACCAACCCCAGTCATTTTTCAGGTAAGACCACACCCTTGAACAACACACTGACTGCATCATCATGAAGAACCTTGAGCCAGAAGTCCCAGGTAAGCTGTGCTCTGATTTTTAGCCACAGGAAGTATGAAACAACATATATTTGATGTTTTAAGTTACTCAGTTTTGGGGTAATTCGTTTTGCAATAATAGAAAACAATTTAGAAGCTAAGAGCTTCATTAATCACCTCCTTCCCAATTCTAGTATTATGATTTCTTTGCTTTCTATGTGATCTCTGATTTTTTTAAATACTTCATTTCATTATCAGAAATGAGTTTTTATTTTAAACTGTTCTGTCCTTTTAAAAAAATAAGAGCTTTACTGATTAAAAAAAAATTGCACTAATAGCTCATAATTCTTTGGACTTAGGAAGTACAGCCCTCATCCAATTTCTGTCACTTAATCTGAATCATAATTGCAAATTAATTTATTTTTAAGATTTTATTAGAGAGAGCACAAGCCAGAGAGGGGGACAGACTCCCTGCTGAGCATGGGCCCCCCCCTTCCCCACATGGGGTTCAATTCTGGGACCCTGAGATCATGACGTGAGCTGAAAGCAGATGCTTAACTGACTGAGCCACCTAGGCGCCCCTCATTTATTTTTTTTTACTTGAAAATTCATGATGTTCTTTTTGAGAAGAATTACCTTTTTAGCACTTAGACCAAAATTATAGTATCCTTTATAGAACTCTAACACTACAATCTGTTTTAAATATTCTGGACACCAGCACTTTTGTTTTATAGATGAATAATCTTTGGTCTGTAAGAAAAAAAAAAAAGATGAAGTGATTTACCCAAGATGAAACTACTGGTTGAACTGAGATCTAATGACTCTTTTCTAGTGTTCCTTTGATTGAGATCATAAATTTACTGGGTGATAGAAACCAATGTTCAGAAGACTTTTGGGAGATGAGCAGTATCTAGCCTAGGACTTGAACTGTGTCATGTATAGCTTCCAAAATGGGATAGCCCATTTTTACCAATATTTCAAAACTGTTTTCAAATTTCCCATGGTTTTATATGTTGCACAAGTTCTACATTCCCCTTCCTCCATTCCTTCTTTCCTCATTCTTTCTCTTTCTTTCTGTGTGTGTGTGTGTGTGTGTGTGTGTGTGTGTATGGATATCCCTCACTTCTAAACATTTAACCAAGTTTCCAGTGTTTGCCTTGTCTATGATGGCATCTATAAAGGTGTTGCGCTGCTAGTCTTCAGGAACAAAACATTAGTAGTGTTAATTAATAGCATAAATAGGATTGCATGTTGGATCTATTATATAGAAAGTACTTTGGATTTATTTTTGGATAGACACAATGGAAGGAAGATTGAGACAGAAACACTATTCTAGAATAAAAGTCCCTGCATAAAAAGCCACATTGTTAGTAGCTGACTAGGTTTAAGATTCAGAGGAAACTATCTTACATCATAATGTTACTATGAATGAAATTTTAATGATATAATGTGTAAGAGTATTTTAAAAAGTATAAACTGCTTCCCTAGCACTAAGTAATAATATATCTTATTTACATCAGTTATCTCTGTTCAGAAGACAGAAGTTGGGTTTGTTTTGGCCTGGAATAAATTAATTTCCTCCATCTTCCTGTTTATTTTGGAAGAATTGACTTCCTCTCTCGCTAGTTTTATGTAAGCTCATGGAAGGTTCTGGAATATCTCTCTGGTTGTATGTGGCAGTGGAGTTATTAGACAAATAAATGCCAAGGAGTCAGGGATTTCTTCCCCATCACCATGCACCATCAAAGGGATTACTCTCATTTCTCGTTTAAATAAACTTCACCTAAACTATCTAAACTATGCTTAAATTAAATCAAAGTAGTTTTAGAGCTCAAGGACAGAATAAGTCACTACAGGAAAATAGGACAAAGGAAATCAGGGACACCAGATGGAAAGTTCAGACTGGCCAGTATCTTTAAAATGTCAGTGCTGTATAAAAAGGCTTTGTAAGCCATCAATCATCCACGGCTCTAGAAACAGGTGGGTGGCTATAGAAATTAGTCTTTTTATCACTAAGCCTTCGAAAATTGTTTTCAAAGTAGGCCGTATCTGATACCACTTATAGTAAATCTAAGGAACTGAGAGGAAAATGGAGGAGGAATTTCTAGTAAGATCCTAGTAGTTAATGGAAAAGTAACCCCTGGTTTTTCTAAATAGTAGGGTCAAATTAAACAAAAATCCCTGTATTTATTTTACTTTAATGTTGAAATTTGACTTATTTACTAAAACAGGCAGGACTTAAATATGACTTTCTTATACTCTTACACATTTGAAACGAGGTTAAAAATTAATGCGTTGCTCTTTTGATCATGATAACCAATTCATAATCCTAGCAGTATCCATTCATTTCAAAGTAAAAACATAAAACAAAACCACTGGTTTTTAAGAGAAGAGGAATCTCAAAAAGAAATGGCTATAGGACCTCAATGGTATAGGAAAGCTTTGTAGAGAAGCCTAGAATAGGTTTTAAAAGTTTCATTTATTTATTTGAGAGAGAGAGGGGGAGACAGAGAGAGAGAAAGAGTAAAAGAGGGGGTAGGGGCAGAGGATGAGTCCTCAAGCAGACTCCCTGCTGACCCAGGAGCCTGAGGACATGGGGTTCCTTCTCACAACCCTGAGATCAATGACCTGAGCCTAAACCAAGAGATGTCCCAGGTGATAATAACATTTTATTAAATAGGGCTAATCAGGGAAGATTTTCATCAAGAAATAGAGGAGACAGACTTTTTTGTGTGTGGTTAGTTTTAAGGAATAACTTTATATATATAAAACATGCTAATTGTCAAAAATTTTAGAAAATGAAAAAAAAAGTATTAAGACCAAAGTGAAATCATGCATAAGTTGGTAACTCAGTTTTTTAAAATACCTATCAATATTTTTGCATGTTGCCTCTTGGTCTTCGTGTGTATGACATATATTTAAAAGTAATATTTGATCATTACTTATATAGAGATTTATCATTTTCCCCAGCAACAGTACTTTATAAAATTCTTTTCCAGGTTATTAAATGTGGGTCTTCTGAGTGGACTAGAGAAAAACAAAGTATTTCTTAACTTTGGGGTGGGGACTGAAGGATAAGCAGTAAAGGTGAAAATATAGCAAACAGCAAATGAGTTTTATTCAGTGAAGGATGGGGTACTTTATTTGGTTTAAAAACAGCAGGACATAAAATTCCACATTTGAAGGGGAGAGCTATTACCTAGCCCTACAGGCCAGGCAGGATGACACTCTGGTGTAGCGACAAGAGGAATGGAGAGTGTACGCAAGGCCTCCGTTCACATCACATTCATACTATTTGACACTCAGCAATTTCAGGTTTGCTACTTACTAGTCACTTGGCTTGATACTCCCTTTACCTTGTTTCTTTGTATTTGAAATGAGACTTCTGAAAGATGGGTCCAAAATCAGTAATGTACCCTTCAAAGACAAATCTATCCCAGAGCCCTTGTGTACCTTGGAGGAGGTAGAGTCTGTGAACGCTTTCACAAAACTGAAAAGTGTTGTGCAAAGGACACAATCTGGAATGTGAGCTGCCAAGGCCACACTCACATCTTTTCATCTTGGTGTTTCCTGTGGCCACATCAATAGACACACAGAGTATGCTTTGGAAATGCTTGAGATAGTAAACAACAGATAAGTTTGGAATGGAATTGCCATCCTCCCAAAGTCTTTTTTTTTTAAGATAAGGACGTGTTTTCTTTTTTCTTTTTCTTTTTTTTTTCTTTAAGATTTTATTTATTTATTTGACAGAGAGAGAGATCACAAGTAGGCAGAGAGGCAGGCAGAGAGAGAGAGGAAGCAGGGTGCCTGCTGAGCAGAGAGCCCGATGTGGGGCTTGATCCCAGGACTCTGAGATTATGACCTGAGCTCAAGGCAGAGGCTTTAACCCACTGAGCCACGTAGGAGCCCCAAGGATGTGTTTTCTGAACTGGATTCTGATAGCTATTAGTTTTAGTCCTCTAGCGAATAGTTTTGTTCCTTTTTTTTGCTGAATCTGGCAATAAAACAAATAGATCTGCAGATTTGGATATGTGACTCAGTTCCTGCTCATCGCATTGTCCGCTTTGGTTGGACATAGCGACTGTCCATAAGCAAGAATAGAGTGCAAGCAGAGGAAATTGATCAGATCTCTTTGGGAAACTAAATGTTGTGGGGAGACAAAAAAACTTCTGCTTCTGGTAAAGATAGACTAGCAGGGACTGGAAGTACATTCTTGCTTTCCTGCTTGAAATAAACAAACAAATGTACATAACATATGAAGCGAGAGCCCTCAAGACATTGGACATCAGGCAGTGAAGGAAAGCCATCTCTGAAAAACAGGAAACAAAAGAAGGGTCTCATGAGATTGCCCAGCTCACTGCCTAGAGAGAGATTCTCGTCTGCTGTGCTGGGAGGGGACTCAGGCAAAGCAGCGCCACCTCCCAGCCTTGAGGACTTGGAGTTGAGGGTTTGGAGAAATCCAGATTTAAGAGTTTATATTTCTTTTTATTGTTAAGCTACTTCAATTTGGGTTTCAGTTATTTTAAGGAAAAGAGACCTAATACCCCTTCTTATAGTTCATTTTCCTGTTCATTTCCCTTATTCCTGAATTCCTTTTATTTATTTATTTTTTGAGGGTTAAAGCCACATCTGTCCACTGAGTTCTTTTTCAAAGTTAGTCATACCTCAGGCATTCCCGAAGTCACATGTTAATATCTGACAAGTGCCCTTTTCTATGTAGCCTTAAGTATGTGAGCTGCAAGAACCGCAGCCTTTAGAGTGATTTTTCAAATTAAATTGTTAAAATGTGTTTTTAACATAGTACTTTCTGAAAAATCTATTCTTCTGCAGACAGTTTACATCTATCTTCTATTAGGGCTGGAAATTGACTTTCTAGCCACTGACACTTGACAGGATGTTTATTTTCCCGTTATAACAATTGCCAATTGTCCACCAATTTCTCTTCTCACAGAAATAACGAAGGTCAGCTGTGATGCACTACACTCTCTGGATCCTCTCTCTGACAATGTCTTTATATACATATTTGATATGATAATTCATTTCCCAAAAAAGAAAAAAAAAAAAAGACAGTGCAAAATGGTGTCAAGGGTGGGGCAGTGAGAAGATAAATGTATTTGCATGTTATTCTCAACCTGGCTATGAAAGCCATCACCCAACAAGGATGGGATGTCAGCAGAGATGCATTTTTTTTTTTTTAAATTTCAAAAAAGCTCTGCAGCTTCAAGATAAAATGTAACCTTGCAGTTGCTAAGGTAACTAGGATTTTTTTTTTTTCCTCAGGAATAGCTGAACAAATTAGGTGAGGAAAACTTCTGTAAATTGTCAATACATGGATGCCCTAAGGCTGCAATAGCTAAATGGTTCATTGGAATCCTAGGTAACCAATATGTGGGGCAAGTCACCTAAAAGATATATCTGGTGTTGATCTGATTAGTTTCTTGAGGAATTTAATGCAAATAGGTAAAATCGTAGTTACCCCTCCTTTTTTAGTTTTGACAACCTTTCTTCCCTTTGTTAATATTATGCAACTTAATGGCTATCAGTGGTCCTAAAACCGAGGCCCTGGATAGAAAATTTTTAGATACGATAAAATATGACAAGGTTAATTGTTGACAATGGTCTACTTTATAATCAGCACATATTTAGAATTCTATATTGATATTTTCCTGTCGTTGCTATTCCCTGGGGCTTCCTTGTGGCGTGGCATCGTTAATCTCTCATCATTCTGCTGGCAGGATTATTTGTGAAAATATTTTTGGATTAGAGACTAATGTTTTTTTTTTTTTTTAATTAAAGCATAATGTATTATTTGCCCCAGGGTACATGTGAGACTTATGGTTTTTACGTGAGAATCCACTTGTTATGTTTGCTTTCAAAGTATCCCAATGTATTTTGACATTAAAACACATTGATAATATCTATGATATTTCATAGTTTCTAAGATGCACATTTTCCCACATTTTAGTATCCCTGAAATTAGGATGAATGTTCCAATTGATGGTACCTGACAATTGCCATTAGCCACTTCTTTACTTTTAAAGTATCTTGTAGTACATATAATAAGCAATGATGTTATAGACTGGGTGGGATATAGTATTAAGACTTACTGGTTGAAAAATATTTGGTAAAAGTTTGTGCCATAAACTGTTTTCACTTTGTCTTATCAAGCAATACATTAACAAAACATGATTTTCTAGGCTTATCTTTAAGGTAACCAGCTATCACAACAGTGTTGTTGATACAGATGTTTTTACCGGCAAGTGTTCCGCGAATTATTCAGATGTTACGTGATCATCTCTCACTAACTTCCTGTGTGTACAAAGCTTTGAAACAAACCAGTTAACAAAAATGGGTTCACTCTCAATACACTAAGGAGGAAAGTCTGTGTTTGCTAGTAATTTATGTTTCATTGAGTTCATCTCTGTCCTGTGGCTAGGCGTCTGATTAACTAGTGATAGGCATTCACAGGATACCTGCCCTGGGCAAGAAGCTCTGCCTTCTGGTGCGCTTTGGAGACAGATTCCTCCAAATCAACTCATTCACTAGCTGTGTCACCCGGCAAGTCAGTTTATCTCCCTCAAACTGGGGTTCTAATCTGAAAAAAGGGATAATTTCACAGATTTGATTATTCAAAGATTAAACCAAATATATTGTACCATAACTGGTACTCAGTAAATGGTCTTTTCCTTTTTTCTTTTTTTCCTCTATACCTACCAATTGAGTTGATTTTTCTGTTGTATCAAATTGATGAAAAAAATGGAAATTATTACTATTCTTTTTTTAAAAGATTTTATTTATTTATTTGACAGAGAGAGATCAAAAGTGGGCAGAGAGGCAGGCAAAGAGGAGGAAGCAGGCTTCCTGCTGAGAAGAGAGCCCGATGCGGGGCTCGATCCCAGGACCCTGAGATCATGACCTGAGCCGAAGGCAGAGGCTTTAACACACTGAGCCACCCAGGCGCCCCAATTATTACTATTCTTAATATTTTATAATATGATAGAAAGTTATAACTAGAAAATGTTAGTCTTATCTTAGTTGGAAGGTTTGCAGAACTAAAACAGTGACTCATGAAACCCAAACTGAGGAAAGTAAAATTCTAGAATTAGTCTTCAAAATAATTTTATAATCTCTATAAGCAAGAGATTACATATTTCTTATGCAAAAGATAAGTTTTTCTGGTTTTATATTTTATTGCATTAAAAATCACATTAGAGAATGCTAGTTGGTGCCATACGGAGTACAAAGGGAGTGAATTTGGTAGGTAGATAGAGCTGCATTTGTAGTATCAGTTTGAATGTAGCTAGCCATGAGACTTATATAAGTTACTTCACTTTTTTGAGCCCCAGTTTCCTATAGGTGTTATTAGACTAATATTATTGTTGGGAGGATAAAAGGTAGATAATGTAAGTAAAGTGTTAAACATAATCCACATGTTAGACTAGGTAGTAAATAAGTGTACCTTCAAATCACAAAAATTTCTTTAGAATGGAAAATTTTCTCATATAGGTAAAATTCAGTTATAATAAACTTCAGAGGACGTTTTTATTTTTTTAAGATTTTATTTATTTATTAGAGAGAGATCAAGAGAGCACTGAGGGAGAGTTAGGGAGAGAAGAAGACTCACCACTGAGCAGAGAGCCTGATGCAGGGCTCAATCCCAGGACCCTGAGATCATGACTCGAGCCAAAAGCAGACACCTAACTGAGCCACCTGAGCACCCCCAGAGAACATTTTTAAATGCCATCTTATTAAATATGAATGCATTGGAAGACCAGTTCCCAGTGTGCGTAAGTTTGGGAACAAAATGAATGCCCAAGTCTTTGTAGCTGACTGTCAGGGACTTTTAATTTAGTGAGGGAATAAAGATCCACTACCTTGCATATGTACTCCAGCCCTACAATTCAGTTTTGGATGTTTTTGTGTATGAGTTTTGATGAAAAGTCTGGGGTTTAATGGAGTTTTACTCGTTTTTTTGGAATGTTTGAGATGGGAAAAGATACAGGGAGTTAGGCTTAATTGCTATTCAATAGACTTAAATAAAAAATAAAAATAACTCTGCTATAGATTAACTCTATAAACTATCTAAACTAGTTGTAGACAAGTTCTAAGCATTCCAGAAAGTAAGACAATATAGAAACATGATACCCGATTGCCTACTTATTGAAATTGAAATGGTCTAAATATAAAGCTTAGAAAATTTTAAAGCAGTGAGTTGGCTAAATTATTTCATGCGAGTTAGTGTATTTTCTGGGTGAGTGGAGTATATTTTGAGGGACAACAGCATAGGAGATGTAATATTGTCTTCTGTGTTGTCTTGGTGATAAAGCTCTTCCAGGTAATTTTTGCAATTACCATTTAAAAGCATAAGGGCTTAGTGATTAAGAGCCAGTCTCTGGAATCAGATGGAGGTTGCTAGCTCACCTTGGTTAATTGACACAGTTTGACATTGGAATATTAGGAAGCTTTCTAAACCTCAGTTTTCCCAACTTTAGAATAGGGACTTCATAGAGCTGTTGTGAGTGATAATGTCTGATTTTGAACCCAAGCAGTCTGGTTCCAGGACACATGGCATTGACTATATTTTATTTTAAAAGATTCCACTCAGATCATTTTATTAGGGGAATAGAAAGGAAAACAAAAATAGGTCAATAATTTTAATAGATAAAAAGTTAAAGTGTATCATATAATATTTCAACAGTTTTAGAAAGAAAAAAATGTAACCTAACTTTTGACTCAATCAACCTTAAGAGTTTATGGTTATAGCTTGTATTTTGTTTTAGATGTTATAGTTCATTAAATCAGAGGGGTTGAAAATGCAAAATAATATCTACAGTCTAATATGTAGTGTTTAGTATACGTAGCTATATTCAATTTCATATGTGATATTCTTTAGTACTGTTTGTGCCTGATCACCAGTCCTGGTTTATGTATGGTGGTAAAGTGTTTCAGGCAATAGTTCTCATTTGAAACTTTATTTGTGACATGCTAAGAGCTCTTTTAAAATTAAAAATTTAGGGGCGCCTGTGTGGCTCAGTGGATTAAAGCCTCTGCCTTCCGCTCGGGTCAGGGTCATGATCTCAGGGTCCTGGGATCTAGCTCCACTTTGGGCTCTCTGCTCAGCAGGGTGCCTGCTTATGCCTCTCTCTGCCTGCCTCTCTGACTGCTTGTGATCTCTTTATCTGTCAAATAAATAAATAAAATCTTAAAAAAAATAAAAAAATAAAATTAAAAATTTGATTTAATTTTGTTTCAGAAATTATTTCCAATTTTCCAAATGTAAATTCCAAATATCAATCCATAAGTGAAACAGAAAAAATTGAATTTTTACATGGTCTATTTTTTTAAAAAAGTTACTTATGTGTTCTTCAAATGATTCTCAATTCTTAACTGGCTATGAGTTTAATCGAGAACTCAAGAACTTGTTGATGAAAAGAAAAATAATATCATTGACAGCGTATTTGCATTATGCTTACTATGTTAAAGCACAATATACATTTAGAGGCAAAATGGTATATTAAAAATGCTGGGTCACAACTCTCATTCAGTGATTTTGAACAAAGATCTGAAACTGAATATAAATGTAGTATAACTATAGCTTTGGTTGTTCAAGATGTTTTTTAATTGTGATAACATGTGGCCTCAAAAATATCCCATGGGTTTTATTTTAGACACAGTGCAAAATACTATTAGTTTAGTTGACTACTTCCAGCACAACAGGACCTTGCTTAAAGAAAGTATATAACTGTCGTGTCCACTGCAAGTTGTTTTATTAAGTTCTTAGAAAGTCTTTTCTAAACCAAATGGGATTAGCTATTTGGAATGTGTACTTTATGGTTTAATTAAAAGAAAGCTGCAGTTCAGTCTTTCATTTGTTTTAGCTCTATTCCTTTGTCTTTTTTGAACCATCAACTTTAGGGAATTAAAAATAAGGAAAAGCATCAGTTGCAACCCAGCTCCAAAGATATTTATACGTAACATTGTTGAAATAAAGATCCTATGGAGTCTTCATCACAATTTTCTGAGCCCAACTGATAATTTATTTTGCATAAAATTGAAAATAAAATTGAGTGTCAAATGTCTTTAAGAATGTTTATGTAATTATACTGTAAAATCCATGTTAAATACTTGTAATAAAAATAAAATATGCTACTTAACAAGTAAATAGGAAGAGGCATATTTTGAAAGCATTCATTGTGACACTTAATCATTGTTACCATGTAGCACATTTGATTTTATGTTAAAAAAAGGATGTATGATTATGAAAGCATATCAAGTATAATAAATGTCTCTTTAATCAGAACGATATTTAGCATGTGCTTGTTCAGAAGAGATTAGTCACTTGTAATCCAATCTATTAATTTTATAAGTCAAGGATAGGGACAGTTCTTAGAGAAATAATGAAAATGAGAACACACTAGATTTTGGGAGATTTTACTGCAAAATGGAAAACATTTTGGAGTCAGACAGACGTGGAATTGTAACTCTGTACTTAATCTTGGTGCAAGCTTGAACAACTTATTTAACTTCTCTGTACCTTGTTTTCCTTTTGTGCACAATGTAAAAAAAAAAAAAATAGCTCTTGTGTCAGTTAGCTATTGCTCTGTAAATAAGCATCACAATACTTCTGTGACTTGAAATAGTAAGGACTTACTACCGCTCACTAGGTGCTAGTTTCTAAACATTCTGCAATAAAAGGAACACGGACTCCTTGGAAAAATGGTTGATTCCAGGTGGGGCAGGCTAAATATAAGAGGAACCTGAAATACCTTGTGTTAGGAGAGTCTAAAAAGTGCTCAAAAAAGATGGGGCTTGTTGAAAAAGCATGGGTGACTGAGGCTAAAACAATGAACAAGAAAATAAATGCTAGTTTTGAATATTAACCCATAGAATTAAATATACTTCCATGAGTCCCTCCTGATATAAATATATAATTGAATAAATATTCAGGGTAGATATCTTAGCTTGGGCTGCTCTAACAAAATATTATACACTGGTTGGCTTAAGTAACATATTTATTTCTCATGGTTCTGGCAGCTGCGAAGTCCAAGGTCAGGGTGCTGGAATGGTTGAGTTCTGACGAGAACCCTCTTGGCTTACAGATAGATGCCTTCCTTCTATATCCTCACAAGGTGCTCACCTCTCCCTTCCTCCTCTTAATAAGGTCACTAGTCCTATCATGAGGGCACCACTTTCATGACCTCATCGAAACCTAACTGCCTTCTAAATTTCCGATCTCCACATACCCTCACGTTGGAGATTAGGACTTCAAAAAAAGTGAATTTGGGGAGGAATCAAACATAACAATCCATAGCAATGGAGAAGGGACAGGTATTCCATTCAGTAGAATTTTCATTAATAAAAGTAGAAGGATGGGGAAAATAAACAATTATCATTAGGCAAACAACATAGTAATAATTGTTGTCCATCAGTGGATCTTAGAATTAGCAAAAGTTTGAGGAGAAACAGGATTTGCATAGTAGCTTTCATTTTTGAAACTGATAAAAATAATTTTCTAAAACATACCAGTGTTTCCTTCTCTATACAGTTTTCTTACCACATATCTAAATACCATCATTTTTCAATGCCCTATTCTTAAATAATGAGAGAAAATTACTCAGTTTTTAAAAATTTAGCCTCTGGCTAGGACAGAGGTATAGAGCAACAACAACAAAAAATCAGGTTCCCTGGTGCTTTTCAACATCTTCCGTAGTTTTGTTAGCTTGGCATTGCAGGTGTAAAATACAGAACTTCAATTCTTGCTATCTTTTGGAAGTTCACCAATTCAAAAAGGCCCATGCCCTGTCCTCTGGTAGAGTGATTATTAGACGAACACATGCTGTAATGACATTCATAAGTCTAACCAACCGTGCATGGAATTGAGGCATGGGGTTAGATTTGTAAAAAAAAAAAAAAAAACAACAGTATAAAATGGAGAAAAAAACATAATAGTAACTTAGTTGCTCCAGAACACTCTATTCTTTGTTACATATTTTTTGTATAGAGGAGGTAGAAATATTTTAGGACATAAAAGTAGATAGCTATAGCCATCATTGTAATTTTCCATGAATTGGTTCTTTATTTTTATAGGATTAAGGGGATGTAAATGCAATTGAAGAGGAAAAAATCTGAAACTTAAGTTAAATTTTTGAAACACAAAATGTAAGAGCTTGAAGGAGGCTAGAAGTGATTCAGTTCAGTATATTAATTTAACAGATGTAAAAATTATAAGACAGAGGTTAAGGAACTTAAAAGATTTGCTGTGGTCTCACTCTTCGAAGTTTGTAGTGATCTAATCATGATTAAAGAAGCTGGACTTGCTTAGAAGGGGTGTACAACTTTATTTTTATAATTAGTTATTAGCAAACAGACATTGACAGCAAATTAATGATAATTTTATAACAGTTTTAATGTTTAGCTTATCAAATTATAAAATGTAGTTAAATTATAATACTCGGGTTAGTCTAAAATCGTAATGACAATAAAAGGCATTAGAAATAAGTAGCTGTGGGAAAATATATATATTTTACTGGTTAATATAATTTGGAATAATGCTTAAATCCCAATATTACTGTCTTTGATATTACTTTATTCATGAATGATTCATCAATTAGTTCACATGTACAATGGAAAATAAAACTCAGAAGGTCCCTTGTTCATATAGAACTTATAGTCAAGTGGAGAAAAATCAATAAGTAGATAATTATTTAATTTTCATTTTTAAAAACTGTTATATGGGAGACATGCATCTTTTAGGTGATGACACTGAAGCTAGATTGACTGAAAAAATAAAGGAGCCAGTCATGGGAAGGTGGAGGCATAGCCTTCCAAGGAGGGCAGTGGCTTGTACTGAGTGAGGCGCGAAGGCTGGAAAACAGGCAGCGCATAGGAACATGGGGAGCATAGGAGAAAGTTTGTGGTAGCTCAAGTTAAAGAGTTTGGATTTTATTTCAAGCATAATAGAAAATCATTGAAGGATTTTAGTGAGGGGAATTTTATGTTTTTAAGGAATTATTCTCACTGCCATATCAAGGAAATGATGAATGATACAGCTAGTAAAAATACCCTAATATGTTCTTCACCTCTTCACTTTTTTTTATCATTATTCTCCACCTCTTCCAAAAATTATGTAATTGTGCTTATAGAATTGTGATTGAAGAATTGTATAGCTTTAGATAATCTCTTAAAGTGTTATGTGTTAATATATATGTATGTTTTGAGTATATACACATACATGACAGTATGATTATATGAATATGATACATATTCTAAAAATAAAAATATAGTAAAACTATTTTTGCTATGATTTGATTCAGAAAATACCTTTGTGTATGTGGGTTTAAGGCTCCCTTTCAATAATTCTTTCAGTTAACACCATTGGACTATTTATGGGTATGGAATTACTGTCCTTGAATCTTTTTATTTTTCCTTGATTTTCAGAATATTTTTATGTATGCAAATGAGCAGGCCGATCTAAATTGTAGTCCTGTCCCCATTTGCTTGCTACATACATCAACTATAACTAACAGAGTTAAGTATTTCTTTCTAGAAAAGATAGAGGTGGTTATTCTTATTTCTGTTATTTTCATTACTTGGCTCTTCATCAAATCTCATTAATATGTCTTGGAGATAGTCTTAAAGCTTTCTATAGAACTTTAACCAAAATAGATAAATTGAAATGTGGTATGAATATCTTTGAATAATTACACCATATAGTATACTTTATATACTAAGCAGAATAATTATTTGAGGTCTCTTTTAAGATGAATATTTTAAATGTTCTTTGCATATATTGCAGTTATGACCAAATTAAATAGAAACACTTTTTTTTAAAGATTTTATTTATTTATTTGACAGAGAGAAAGAGAGAGAGAGATTCCGAGCGCGCACAAGCAGGGGGAGAGGCAGAGGGAGAGGGAGAGGTAGAAGCAGGCTCCCCGCAGAGCAGGGGAAGCCCGATATGGGACTCGATCCCAAGACTCCAGGTCCATGACCTGAGCCGAAGGCAGTGGCTTAACCAACTGGGCCACCCAGGCGCCCCAAATAGAATCACTTTTAATCTAATGAAATACCTGACATGCTGTTGGCTCCTTAATGAAAGTTCTTTCCTCACACTTTGAAGGGGACATATTTTTACACAAATCAAGTATGTTACTTCTGTTAAATAGGTATTTTGAGGGCTCAACCAATCACAGTACATTTGTTGACTATAAGGCTCTGCCTATGTACCATGTAAAATCACGTAATGATCAATCATCAGTGCCTTTGACCACAGTCTGAGAAATAATACAGTTGGTAAAATTATAATTCATGTGAAATAACATACAGTGCAATGTAGAATAGAGGTTAAAATCAAACTACCTGGGTTTGATTTCCGATTCTAATCAGGAGCTTTGTGATCCAGGGGAAGTCATACAGCATCTCCCTTTCTCACTTTTCCATCCATAAAATGGGAAGGATACTACATCATAAAGTTATTATGAGGATTAAATGAGTTGAATTGTGTAACGTGATTAAATTAGTTTCTCCTACTAAGGTAAAGTTTTGATATCATTTACTGTTATTATGAAGGACATTTGTTTTTGTCAGATGAAAGTAAAGAATGGTTTATTATCAGAATTCAGGGGAAAGAAACAAATAACCATGGGACATCCTCATTGCAGTACTAGAACGCTAACTTCCTCTTCGAGGGTAGATAGGATTATTAAAGTTCGCTGGGTCATAACAAAGGTGTGGTGGTGGGAAATTAGAAAGTATTCAAGACACCATGAGAGGGCTGATTTAAATAGCATGTCCCATGGTGATTTAAATAGAGTGGAAGCTTCTCGCAAGTGCATAGCGAAAGAAGAGGTATGAACACCAGGTTGACTTGACCCTGTATTGTGAGGAATTGAGGCCTGAGTAAATCACTAGCCTGTGAAATAAGACGACTTCTCCTGCATGATGATTTGTTACCTGTTTTCACTTTGACTTTTGTAATTCGAAAGTTCAGGCTTATTTTATCAGGTAGAAATGATTGAGGACACTCAACCTCAGCAATTTTTATGTGTTTTTAATAGATGAGATCAGTCCAGTGGTAGCAGAGTTGTGTGTTGAGATGAGTTTTTCTTCCGGTGGTATTTTAAACATGTTCACCAGTGTCAAAGATTCACAAGTTATTGGAAACTTTAAAGACATAAAATTATTTTTGTAATTTCAGCCCCTGATGGAGGCATGCAGTGCAGCTTACAGTGTCTCTTTCACCAGAACTGCAGAGTATAACGTTTCATTGCTTTCTCCCCAGGAGTAGCTGCATTACCAGTTAGCATACATCTAACAGCATATCATTAACCAGGCACCATCAGATCATCAAAACAAAGAAACTGCTGAAGCTGAATTAGATGTTCTCACTCTAATAACGAATGTAGTGACACTGTGCAAAATCAAGATACTAGCAGCAGCACGGTCAGCCCAGGCTGACTTCTTATATTTCCAAACATTAGATTTTTTTTTTAAGATTTTATTTATTTATTTGATAGAGAGAGACACAGCGAGAGAGGGAACACAAGCAGGAGGAGTGGGGGAGGGAGAACAGACTTCCCGCCGAGCAGGGAGCCTGATGCGTGGCTCGATTCCAGGACCCTGGGATCATGACCTGAGCGGAAGGCAGAGGCTTAACCCACTGAACCACCCAGGCGCCCCCAAACATTAGATTATTAACTGTTTAGTACATCCTGACTTAATTTTTCTGTATCGTTCCAAGTATCAGAACTGCTGGCTGAGAAACATATGAGCAGAGGTGAAATTTAATGGTATCAAAATGAACAGTCACTGGGCATATTACTTTAGTACTGATTGGAGAATTACTGGGCTCTCCTTAGCTTCCCATGTACTTAGTAAACCCTGCTGAATCCTGGAGTTCCTTCTATGCTCCACCGGCATGGTTTGTAAGCAGTAGAATACTGTACTGTTCTCTGTTTTTGGTGAATTTTGCATGAACTTTAACACTGCTTAAAATTCCCAAGATTGAATTTTGTGACTATGACTTACAGCAATATATCCAAGATCACCTTTGCTGTGTTATTTAGAAAGCATCACTTCAAAATTTATAATAGAAAAGACAATGTGCCTGTTGGCTTTGCTGAACCTTGGTGCCTTTTTTGCTCTTCTAATTGAGGGTACTTTTGTTAAATAATAAAGTGGTTTCTCTTTGAAGAGGGAATTATTTGGAACTTTAGTTTTGTAAAATCAGCTTTTTTCTCCCATGGTGTAGACACACTTTCCTTTTCAAATCCTTGGTAATGGAGATGTATTTTCTCTACTTTGAGCTCCTCTTTCTTTCATGAGTTCCTGTTACAAATAGGTCTTCCAGTTTCTTCTAGGAATCCCTTTATGATCTTGTGAGCATTCAATTATTAAACTGCACCAGGTTTTTGAAAAGATGAATCATGTCTCCTCACTGTAGATCTTGACAGTTAATTTTTTTTTAAAGATTTTATTTATTTATTTGACACAGAGAGAGAGAGATCACAAGTAGGCAGAGAGAGAGGGGGAAGCAGGCTCCCTGCTGAGCAGAGAGCCCAATGCGGGGCTCGATCCCAGGACCCTGAGATCATGACCTGAGCCAAAGACATAGGCTTTAACCCACTGAGCCACCCAGGTGCCTTTTGACAGTTAATTTTTATAGGTTTTAGACCAACTACGCTGTTCTTTTTCAAAGCTTCATCACAAAATGTCTTTTTTTTTTTTTTTTTTAGGTAAAATAATCTATATAATAGTGCCTTAGCCTATGTGTATGTCTCCATTAGAATAGTTCAGTTAAGTTTTTTATTATTTGCCATGTATCTTTTATGAAAAGGCAATTATTTTGCCCTATGAATTAGAATAATTGATGTTATTCAAAGATATTTGCTGTAGGGGATCTAGACATATTTACTCTGGGTTACCTTTAAAGAGAAATGAACTCCCAAATTATATGAATATACTTTTTTTTAGTGATACATACACCAAATTGATATAGTGCCCATATTCTGATCTATAGTTTAGAATACAGCATTTCGGTTGGGAGCTAGATAGAACTGGCTGCTAGCATTTAAAAGATTTTTTAGCCTTGGCCGTATATTTAACCTCTTTACATGTTTTATGGTATGCAAACTTCGGTAATTTTTTTCTTTTTTTTAATTAATTATTTTTAAATCTCAATTCCAGTATTGTTAACATACATTGTTATATTAATTTCAAGTGTACAATTTAGTGATTCAACAATTCTGTGTACATTACTCAGTGCTCATCATAGGTGTGTTCCTTAATCCCCATCACTTATTTCACCCATCCCCCCACCCACCTCCCTTCTGGTAACCATCAGATTGTCCTCCATAGTTAGAAGTCTGGTTCTTGGTTTGTCTAATCTCTCTCTCTTTTTTTCTTTTTGCCTTTGCTTGTTTTTTTGTTTCTTAATTCCACATATGAATGATATCATATGGTATTTGTTTTTCTGACTTTTCCCTTAGTATTATACTCTCTAACTCCCATCAGTGTTATTGCAAATGCCAAGATTTCTTTCTTTTTTATGCTGAATAATATTCCGTTGTAGATATATACCACTTCTTTAGCCATTCATCTATCGATGGACACTTGGGCTGCTTCTGTAATTTGGCTATTTTAAGTAATGTTGTAAACAAAGGGGTGAATGTATCCATTTGAATTAGTATTTTTGTATTTTAATCATTGTGAATCTCAGTCTCCTATTCCTTGAAATTGTGGTAAGTGTGTGAAATTGTGATAAAACACGTTACTGATGAAACAGAGATTGAGATATTATTTTAACTAAATGTGTTGTAAACTACTGAGCATTGTGTCTGACACATAAACTTGCAACAATCAATTTATCCACTCCATTTATTCCACAGATATTTAGTTATACTACTATTTCTATTCTTAACACTAGTACTACTGACAACAAGGATAATCTACCTCCTATTTTTAGCACCTACAGTAGGATTTCTCAACTTTTGTGTGCAAGTGAATCTCCTGGGAGTTTTTTGTTTTTGTTTTTGTTTTGTTTTTGTTTTTTTTTTTTAAGAAAAAATATACATATAAATTTAGAGACACAGAGGGAGAGTAAAAGGACAATTCATAATCAAGTGATTCAGACTGATTGTGTACAAAATGCGTAAAACAGTATCCACGTTTAAATATGAATCTAGACTACTTTATAATGGCAGCCTCAAATCTTTGGGAAATTCTGAATCTAGAGTAATAAATGAGTACTTAAATATTTTCAGTTAATTATCTAATAACAACATCACAAAGCCTTAGGTATAATTTAGTTGGCTTTGGAATATATTGAGTTTAGTCATTCAAAAGTATTAAATACCAACTATTTGACAAACGTTGTGTTAGGCACTACGGCATTCTAGGTTTCACCCATTATCTGAAAGGAGAGTGTTCCTACAAAAGATTTTGTAAGCTGAGATGGCATAAGGCAAAGAATCAGTTACTATTAATACATATGGAAACATTTTTGAGTGTTCCCACACCTAAAATATCACCTCTCATAGGCTTTCCTGATACCTTAGGCTACATCATCTTAGGATCCTAATGGATACACAAGAATCAAAATAAAGCATAGAGGCTCCCAGACACAGGTGCAAGCTATGGAGGCTTGGTGCTGAGATGGGGAGTGTAATTCCCGCGGAAGGAGCTTGGTGGGCCACTCTCACTGCTGGGGGGTACACGCTGTAATGGCTCTGCAAAACAAATGCTGAACACTATTTTCACGTTTTGCCTTTTCTCATAAAAGCAAAATTCCTTTTCATATTTCTTTCCTTTACCAAAAATAAGTACTAATGTGGGTCTTTTGTAAAAAGCAAAGTGGTGTTATTGGAACTTTTGAAAAGTGAGGGATACCTATGGTGCTTAAAAAGAAAAACATCACAGTTGTTCCAAAGAACACACAATCTAGTGAAAAACACAACTAAAAAGTAATAAAAAATAGAGTTTGGGTAATATTATGATAGAGAAGTGCAGGATATTGTTTTATGATCTTCAGTCTTTTACCTGCCATCCCTTTTGCTAGAGCATTGATACGTTTATGAAAAAGCATGCACACCTAAAGTCATATAATCTATGCACTGTGCAAGAACACTAATATATATATTTTTTAAATGAGCACTGCAAATGCACTGTCCTACCTAGCATAAGATTAAGGTCTTGCTTTTCCATTTCTAGGGTATTAGTATATTCAACTTTAGACATTTCTAAAACTGAAAGGATCCACACATTCACAGGGTTTTCTTCAAAGTTAATTTGATATGATTGTTCATATAGAACTTGAAAAGTCAGCTACAGATGTTCACTTTCATGTATAGTATCATTCTAACTAAACAAGCGTTTGTCCAATATTTGGCTCTAAAATGTTAATAAGGGACTATCTTGTAGTTGCCTCGGTGTTCTTTATAAAAGTTGGAAACCTATGGCAGATGCATCAAATTGAATGAATGTCTCACATTCATATAGAAAGTATGGTTCATAATAAAAATTCTATTTCATGTATCTTTGATATAAACTGTTAGCAATTAAGAATAAAAACAAAGCCTCAGAGATATACTGATTATGTCATCTTCTATGAAATACTTTGATCTTTTACCTTTTTAGTACCCCGTTTCAAAGTATGCAGTTGGTTGGTAGTGGTGGAGGTGATATGGGACAATAGGCTGGGAAAATTTTAACCTTTGCAGTATATACACACAGATTCATACACATGGGTACACACATGTAGTTTGTGACTTGAAAACTTTTGAGTAACAGTGAATATAGAATTTCTAGTTTTATACCTTTGAATAACACAGGTATGTTATTATGTTGTTTTAAGCTTGCTTCTTTAATGTGTACCCAATATATTTCTTCTGATATGCAGACTAGCTAGTGGGAACTCCTGTCCTCTAAGGGGATGGTGAGGCAGGTGATCCACTTAAACCTCAAGTTTTATAATCACCTTTAATGTATATTTTCCTTAAAATTATAAGATTAATAGAAATCCAGAAAGTGTGATTAAGTCTAACAAACTTTAAAAATTAGAGACAAGATATTTTGGATCCTTGCCACGTTATTTCTGCTTTTTATTTTCTATTTCTTTTTTCCATAATTATGGTAGGACCATGGTAGTGATTATTCATTTTGCAAAAACAATATATAGAAAAGCAATGCTGTATAACCTGATGTTGTGATTAATGGATTGTATTCTGAAGAAAACAGTGCTCTAGTGCTTGGAAAGCTAATTAATACTTTGGTAACTCAGATTACCTTTAAACCTAAGGCTGAAGTGTTCACTATTCATAATTCAGAATATTTGGTGAAATTGTTCTTTCTGTAACTATTTTGATCTGATTTAGAGTCCAAAATACCCACCCTTGGACACTGACTATTTTGTTATAAAAAGCCCATGACTTGTTTCCTTTATGTAAAGTCATATATTTAATGTAGCTAATTTTTTTTACTTTTTTATAATTTTTTTAAAGATTTTGAGAGAGAGAAAGAGAGCATGAACAGGCAGAAGGGGCAGAGGGAGAGGGAGAAGCAGACTCCCTGCTGAACTGGAAGCTTGACATGGGGCTGGAGATCATGACCTAAGTCGAAGACAGATTCTTTAACTGACCGAGGCACCCAGGTGCCCCTGTAGCTAATTTTTAAACGAAAGTAAAAAAATAAATAAATAAATAAATGAATTTATCAGCCAATCATAAGTGCTACTTACATGCTATTATTACTAAAGATCCCTTGATAAAGTTAAATCCAAACTAAGGTTCTGAAGCAAAGTTCATCTCAAAAGGTACTATTAGGATTGCTTTGGCAATACTTTAATTAGGTTCCACATGATTTGAGACCAAAAATTTGGTAGTTTTTGTTCCTTACTCTCTTTGTTTTTAATTCACTTAACAGTGCTTTTCAAAGTCAATGGAATGACTCTGTAGAGGAGGGGGTCAGCAAACTATGGCCCACAGGCCAAATCCATCCTGATGTCTGGTTTTGTAAGTTTTTTTTGGGACAGAGTCACATCCATTTGCTATTTTATTGTCATGGAGCTAGAGAAAGGGATAGTTTGCAAAGAGGTACAAGGAGACTTGTAGGGGTAACAGAAGTGTTTAATCTTAATTGTGATGATAATTTCATGGGCACATAAGTATGTCAGAACTGATCAAACTGTTGATTTGTACCTTATGCTGTCTAGTGTCCTTCATTAGACCTCCAAAAGTTGAATTTTTTAAAAAAGAGGTATAGAGATAAAGATCCAGTTTAAAAAAAAAAATACAGAATGTACACCCAAACATTTTATCATTAAGTTCAACGGACATAAAATTATTCAATCAAACTGCCATAAAAATTTTTAACAATTTCAACATCTATACTTATTTTGCTGGGAATTCTTAACAACCCTTTGTTACTAATGAGCATCCCACAAAGCACTCTTTGAGTAGCACTGTTCTAGGAGATACAAAAGAAAGTTGATGGCATCCCTATACCTCCTGGATATTAAAATTTGTATAAAAATGAAACAGTTACATTACTATAAGACAGGCTATAGTATAGTTCCAAAGACAGTGATTTAGGGCTCATCAATAGGCAGTAGAATGAAAAACAGCAAGGTCTTTGAAAGCCATCAGGCTGGGATTCAAACGCAATTTCTTTCATTTTCCTCATCTTAGAGTATAGGTGAGTTATGAAACTGCTTAGCTTCAGTTTGTCATAGGAGGGAATGATAAAAATAATATGCTCTTCATGAGGCTGTTTGTATCTCTCCTTGGCAACATGCATGTAGTAAGTATTCAATAAATATTTGTTAGCTGAATAAAGAGCCTAAAAAATTGCAGTTCCTGAGTTGCTAAGCAACTTACCAGAATCTAGTGTTACTGACTATTGCTTATCTCCTGCTGCTTTGTGATTCTTGTCTGAAGGCTGGTTTTAAAACATTTTCTTATATGTCAGTCATTTAATTAAAAAAAAAAAAGCTAAGTATTTTAGGCAATATTTGCAAAATTTAGAGGTAATTTCTCTGTACAGCTATTTTAATTTCTAGGTTACATGTATGCCAGAGAGAGAAATATTTGTTTTGTAGATAAATACCCTTTTTTTTAGAATATAAAAATATTTCTTTAAAAAGTGTATATATTTCTTAGCAATTAATTGCTATGTTAAGTTTACTGAGCATGTATGAAGCGTAATTTCCATGGTAATATATTGTGTAAAGTAAAAACATATCATCTAATTTTGGGGGATTTTGTATTTCCATAAAACAAGGATCTGAAAAAATTGTGGAACACTTACCAGTGTTAGGTATAAATGTCTCAATTTCTTCATTTGTAAACAGGCAGTAATAGAAATTCTTCATATACTTGGTTCTGGGTCAAGCTCTCTTTCTGACATAATCTCATGTAATCCTCATAACTAACCTACAAGGTTAATACTGGTATTGCCATATTACAGAGAAAGAAACAGGCTTACAAAGGACAATCTTAAATGGGGGATGGTAAACGGAGAAGCAGAGATTTTCACTCAGATCTGTTTGTCATATTTTTTGTTCTTCCATACTGTAATGCCTATTATATGAGGTTCTTCCCATATTCCCGTTTGTCTCCTGAATCTTTAGAAAAAATCTGATAGAATGAGTTATAACGCCTTTGTAAAGCAAGAGTCTGGGCTGCCCCAATTCCCTGGATTCACCGAGGTTTACCAAAGATATTCTTTAATAGAATTCTCAGACCTGTGGAGTACTTGTGTCCATAGACATTCAATACCGAATAAATGGGAATTGAACATGACTTGGTTTCATAAATTAAAATTCCTAAAATTTATGGCCAGTGAGGATTTTTTGATTAGTTAGAAGAATGGACTTGGAGAAGCCCCCTGAGGATTTCCTCCTTCCTCTCCAAATATTCTTCAGAATGGGATAGAAAATACAAGGTGCAATTACACAGATACTCTCTAGAACAGTCCTACATGCATTTCTTGGATTCTTTTCCAGGTGCCCAGAGCCTTCCAAGAATTTGAGCCCCTTGGTACTTTCTTTTTGTATTTTAGTGTTTATCAATTGAATGCCATTTTATAAAAAAATAGTTAATTCTTATATGTTTGACCTAGTGTAAACAGAATCTTTGACAAACAGTCCATAATAGAACCTATGATAGAGAGCAGATTTTGGAGTCATACTGCCTAAATTTGGATCCTGTTTTCCTGATTCCTGTCTGTAACTTTGGGCAAATTAACCTCATTATGCCTTTGTTTTCTTATTTGTTAAATAGAGGTAATACTGACACCAATCTTTTAGGGTTGTTCTGAGGAGTAATTGAGACAATATTTTTAAAACACTTAGAACAGTGCGTGGTATAGTGTATAGTGAGTTCTGAATATATTTACATTCATTAATTAGTTTCACTTATACAGATCTGGAATATTTTTGTGATTTTGCTTTTTCACCTTTGTTGAACAAAAGAATAAAAAAAAAGAATAAAGAAAATAAAGAAGGACATATATCAGGAAAGGAGGGAGGGAGAAAGAGAAGAAGATGGAAGTGGGAAGGCAGAGATAGATGGGAAATTCGTCAAATAGGAGCACACTGAAGTCTCTTCTAGTCTAACATGTTTTGACATTCAATGAAAAGTGTATATTCTTGCAATTTTATATCCATTCATATTTGAATATGTAGATATTTCTTAGACAAGTTGATTTACCACTGAATCTCGTGGACTTAATAAAGGAATCTGCAACTCACTAATAGAAATAAACATTTAAAAGTTGTGAAACTAGAACTGTCACATAATGCTTTACCTTGGCTCACAAGCATATAAAATCCTTGATATATAACTGTGCTTAAATAGGGTAATTGCCTTGTGCACAGTTAGAGCATCATAACTTATCTGCAGTACATTTATCTCCAGAAGGGTCAAATGTATAATTTCTCTATCACATGATGCTGATTTTCCTATATTATAGTTATTTTGGCCAGGTTGTAGGTTAAAAGCAACTCTGAACATTTCCTTTCAGATGCAACACAAATGCTTTCTTTGCACATGATTACATGTTAAGTTAGCACAACCCTTGTAAGGGAAAATTTATAAGGCTTCCCAGAAAAGCAGAGTTGAAGACTGCTATTTTATGATTTCACTTTGATCAAATTTATAGGCATAATCTGAATATGACCTTTTTCTAAGATTAACAATTCCTTCCTTAAATGCTGACCATGGTAAGGAATAGTAGTGTCATAGTTTGAATTTTTAAAAATTTCCTGGGTGATGCTATTCTTTTCAAGGATAGATATAACCAGAATGTGGAATGGCATAGAATGAAAATGGAATTTGGGAAATGGAATTTAGGAATGATGCTAATGGTACTTCTCTACAACATTATGGCTCTTATTAAAAAAAAGTCACAGTACTATACCATATACACTACTGTGTATGCATGTATATCCTATCAGATGTCTCAATCGTAATCATAAAGATTAATGCTGAGCTTTTCTTTCTAATAACAAATTTATTTTGGTAAATTGCCATTTTTGTGACTAATATTCAGTTTTCTCATATATCTGTAAGGTGTAAAATATCTACATTTTATGTATTTATGTTTAAAAAGTCACCTGACGCCTTTGACATATAGGACTTTACATACTATTAATTTTTACCCACTAAACCCTCAACTAAATATAATTCTTTTAAAAACAAAATATGGATTATTTTAGGGCTTCCTAAAATATCTTAGGAGTATGAACACACACATATCCATGTTCATGGATGCCCAAGTAGAATTCTAAATTTTTAAATAATTGTTAAATTTATCAAAGTCACTGGGAATAACATTGAATAATGTTTATTTCCTTTGCTTTTCTAGTTACCATTACTGCTTAAAAATTATCCTCAAACCGAGTGCCTTTAAAAACAAAAATAATATTATTTCTCATGATTTCTGTAGTTAGGAATTTGGACAGGGAGTTATGGAAATGACTTTTTCTTCCATGATGTCAGAGGCTTCAACTGGGAAGATTTTATGGCTGGGATGACTCAATAGCTGGAGGCCAGGATCATCTAGAGACATCTTCATTGGTATGTTGGGCAGTCAATGCTGGCTATATGTCGAGTCTGGACCTGGGCTATCAATTTTAATATGTACCTGTGGCCCCTACATGTAGACTTCCTCACAGAATGGCAGTAGGGTTCCAGAAGCAAGTGTCCCCAGAGAGCCAGCTGGAAGCTTTATTGCCTTTTATGACACAGCTTAGAAGTCATGTAGTGCCACTCCTGCCATTGTTACAAGCCTGCCCAGTTTCACTGACACAATCTCTCAATGGGAGTGTCAAAATCACACTGTTAAGAAAAACATGTGCAATGGAAGATATTGTTGTAGCCATCATTGGAAAATGTAGTCTTCTATACTGGTATAAAAGAGAACAAAGTCGGGACACCTGGGTGGCTCAGTTGGTTAAGTGGCTGCCTTCGGCTCAGGTTATGATCCCAGGGTCCTGGGATCGAGTCCCACATTGGGTTCCTTGCTCGCCAGGGAGCCTGCTTCTCCCTCTCTCTGCCTGCCACTCTGCCTGCTTGTGCTCTCTTTCTCTCTCTTTCTCTCTGATAAATAAATAAATAAATAAATAAATAAATAAATAAATAAATAAATAAATAAATAAATAAAATCTTTAAAAAAAAAAAAAAAGAGAGAGAACAAAGTCCATAATCAGCCATTATTAGCTCTTCTTAATGTATTTTGTAGTTCACTGACTTTAATTCTATCAATAATCTCAGAATTTGGAGTAGGAGCCACATCTTAATGGAACCATGGTGTTAACATATACCATCATTGCACTGTGCCTTTTACAATGCATGTGAGTATGACCTTACCATTCATTGTAGACAATGAAGTATTCTGTCCCTTAGGACTGGGCCAGAGAAAACAAACAAAACCACCCTTAGCTACAGTAGCTAAACATCCAACAGAACACTATGACTTTATTACTCTCCAGCCAGAGAAGTGTAAAGCAACAGTAATATTAATTTACACCAAATAATAGCTTATTGGGTAGCCACACTAGTCATAGGGTTCCTGGGCTCCTCCTTTTACACTGGTCTTGAGCAGCAAGTCTCAAATTATTATCCACTTATCACTTGCATCAAACTCGAGAGCAGGGATTAGCAAACTACAGCCAATAGGAGAAATCCGGCCTGGAGCTTGTATGGCTCAGTTTGTGAAGAATGTTTCTTACATTTTTAAAGACACAAATAGTAACAAAAAGTGATATAAAAGAAAAAGAAAAATATGTGACAGAGACCACCAAAGCATAAAATATCACTGTCTGGCCCTTTAAAGAAAGTTTGCTGGCCCACTATTCTAGCATACTTGATAAAAATGCAGATTTCTCAGTTTCACCACTGATTTACTGAATCTGAATTAGGGGTGAGAGGTCAATTTTGAGAATCTGCATCTTCGAAAAGTTCCCTAAATGATTTTTTTTTTATGTCTGCTATTTTGAGAACCACTAATTTTGGTTGTCTACAAATAATTAGAAACATGCTTGGTTTGGCTAATTTGACCAACTAAGTGGTTTTCATTATTAGATATTGCTGTGTAAAATATAGACATGATTTGGCTCATCACAGTGGATGTTGCTGTAGCATAGCCAGGAAACATTAGTGAATTTAAAATTAGGTGAGCACTCTTTCCTGAAAGCAAAGATTTTTTTTTTTTTTTTTTTAATTTGGACCTCGACTTTTTTTTTTTTTTAAGATTTATTTCTTTATTTGAAAGAGAGAGCACTGGGAGGGGCAGGAGGAGAGGGAGAGAATCTTAAGCAGACTCCCGCTGACTGTAGAGCCTGACGTGGGGCTTGATCTCACACTCATGACCTGAGCCGAAATCAAGTCAGACACTTAACTCACTGAGCTGCCCAGGAGCTCCTATAACTTGACATTTTTTACATTTTCTCGAGGTATTTGTAGTGTTCTTGAAGACTCTACAAAGCCTTTTATCAGTTGACAGTAAATTATAGAAAGCATTCCTCTAAAATATTAAGGTACACAACTTTATTTTCTTCAACAATGAAATAATGTTAATATGCCACTATGAAAGATTATAGTATACTTATAGTATGGCATATGTCACAGTCATTAGTGTTGTGGAAAAATCATTAATGAACTTGAAGGGTGGGGATAGTGAAAATAAAATTGAAGCTATAAAACAACATGTAACATAATTCCATTTGCATCAAATAGCTAAATATATCTATATGTCTGTACCTCTTTATCATCTATGTATCTGTCCATCTACCTATTTATCTACCTTCCTCTCTACCTATCTCTTTAGATGAAGGATAGAAGGATAGAGAAAAGAATATTAAGAGGAAGGATAGAAGGATATACCAAAATGTTAATAGCAAATTTGCTAGTTTGTACTTTTTCATTTTCTACTCTGTAATAATAAGAAAGTTATATAAAAAAGAAAGCAGTGCTTAAAATTTCAAATTACAGAATTTCCTGAATTGACCTATAAGCCTCTACTTAGGTAGAAAGTATTTAAAATGAGTAAAAATTATTTGCATAAGTCACTTCCAGTTGAGGTGTGAATGTGATTTTCAGGAGGCAAGACTAAAACAACTAGATTAAAGTAGTAATGGTTACTTTTCTAGTTAGAACAGCAAACAAGGGACAGTCTTCTAAATGATATCATAAGAATCAACCTCCAAGCTCACATTATGAAAGGTTATAATGACAGTATGATCCAACAGAGTTGACTAAAACAAAACAAAAACAAAAACAAAAACAAAAACAAAGGCTGATTGGAATTATTACCTCAAAGGGTGTGGAGGGAGATTATCTTTAAGAAAAAAAGGATATCTCATGCTGATACTAATAATAAAGTACCTGTGTTTTCCTCTAAATCTTTTTTTTTTTTTTTTGACAGTTGATGACAAGGCTGAATATCTTTAAATAAAGTTTATATAAAGAATTCAGGTAATAAAATAAGTTACACTTAAGTAGCTTTTATTTTTCTTTGTACTTTTTGGTACAAAGATATCTTCAACTTCAAATGCTGTAATCAAACCTGTGTCACAACATTCTTGCCTCAAAGTACTTTTATAAATACCTGTTGGTTAATTATCTTGCTATTATCACATTTCCTTCCTTACTGCCATAGTATCTTCTTTCTTAAAAACCATTAGTGATGTCCAGTATCATTCAGGTCTGATTCACAGCCTTGTCTATTGATTCCCTGCTTCACACCTTTTGTCCCAGGCTTACCAAACTATTTTAAGTTTTTTGAATCTAAGATAACTTTCATAATTTTTAATTCATAAAATGAATTCAAAATTCATAATTTTTATGCCTTTCACTATGCTTTTTCTCTTGAATGCCCTTCCCTTACCTAATTTATTTGCCAAAGTCATATTCATTCTTAGAGCTAAAGAGACATTTCCTCTGTAAAATTTTCTTTTTTTAGTCTCCAAATGCTCCTTTTTTTTTTTTTTTTTTTTTTGATATCACAAATCCTCCAGATCCTACTTGGTAGTAATGCTATTATAATCTTTTCCTTTCTCCAACATGATACTTACCATATTACATTGCACTAATTTTCGCTACAACATTTGAAGAAGGTTCTTGTCTTCTTTAAATTTTAGTCTTTAGCACTCAGAACCTACTAAGCACACAATAAATATTTATCTCATGAATGAATCAATATTCCCCTTCATAACTTTTTTAACATTAAACATTGCTACTTGATTATACAATCCTCAGACTACAGTTCAAGCTAGTTGCTTTACCCACACATTTTACACAGAAATTGCATGTGACAGCAATTTCCCTATCACCTCAGAGATAATTGAATAAAGAATAAAGCCAGAGGTGTTTGCTCGTGAATATTGAGCTTGGTGTGCTCATCCATTGTGACTGCTTTTACTCTGAACTACACATTACTAGAAATGATGAGCCCTGCCCTCAATCTAGTGAGGAAGGCAGACATGCACAGATAATAGAGGGGACTATTTGATTGAAACATGGTAATGGGAAGACACTTAGGAGGTTGCTTAAGTGGTTGTGTATGTAACCCACAGGATTTAACATTCTAAATTGGAGCCTATGGTGTTGCTTGTAAAAATGATAACATCGTAGTCTGTGCTAAATTATCTAGGTCTGGGTATAAGGATATCAGGCCTGGCCAGTGAGTAGGGAACCATATGTTAATGATTGCTTGGTACTAAGTTTACACTTAGAGATCAACTGATAAATTTTAATCACTTTAGTGCCTTCCCTTTTCACTTTCAAAAGTGTCCCAGTGAGAATGATAAATAATATATCATGTTAGAGATGAGCCATCTCCTTAGTGGGAGATTAATAATATGAGATCATAATATTAAGAGGTAATATTCATTTGGGATGCTGAATATGTTTTCACATTTAATCCTGACTACAGCTGTGTGGGGAGTTATTAAGATCCCAGTTTTACAGAAGAGGAAACTGAGGCACAGAAAAGTTCAGAAATGTGCCAAAATCCTATTGCAAATAAGAAGAAAGATTTAAGTGAGTTCTGTTTTCAGGATTTATAACCTCAAATGTTATACCACACTGCCTTCTGATTAAAGCCATTTTATTTAGGGGTGCCTAGGTGGCTCAGTTGGTTGAGCATCTTACTCTTGGTTTTGGCTCAGGTCATGATCTCATGGGTCCTGAGATGGAGCTGGGACTAGGATTCATGCTCAGCAGGAGGTCTGCTTGAGATTCTCTCCCTCTGCTCCTCCCCCAGCTCATGCATGCGTGTGTATGCACTCTCTTTCTCAAATAAATCTTAAAAAACAAAAACAAAACAACATTTATTTAAGTAGCAAAAGTGTATGGAGAACTAGGATTTTAGGAACCAGATACATCATTCATTCATTCATTCAGTAAATGTTTATTGACTGTCTACTAGGTGCCAGGCAGTGTCCTAGGCACTAGCAACACATCAGTAAACAAAATCTCCATTCTGATGCGGTTTGCACAAATTTCAAGAGTTGAATTTTTTATATTTATTTTCATGGTGTCACCTTGCAGATATTTTGATGAAAGTCCATGTTGCCTCCTCTGGATACTGCAAAAACAACAACAAAAACAAGTTTGGCTCTGAATAGGATGGGAGGACGCAGCCATGAGTATATTACATATAGATGATGAATAGGGTCCATTCCCCTGGACTTTGAAACTGGGAAGTCACTTAATTCATTTATCGAGTATATACCATGTGCCAGACCCTGTGATGAACTTTCCTCTACAGCAGGCTTCCATGTTACTCTCAGAACGAGAAGAGAGATACATCTCTATTCCATATTTCTATTATTTGTAAGTGTAATTAATCACCTTTTAATTACCTTTTTTAAAATATAAATGCCAAATGCACACAGAAACACAGAAACACATACTCTGTCCCCAGTGGCTAGGTGTCAGGGAAATTAAGGTGCTTCAAGGGAAATTATTAGCAAGACTTATACCTTCTTTACATAATTGTGTTTAGAGAAAAGCTCTCAGGTAGATTTTAATGTCACCCTTCCTTGGGGTCTATTTAGATATGGCCTTGGCTTATTGTATCAGGGGTTTTGACCCTATTAGCTGTGGTGCATTTAGCAGAAGTCTTATTTGCAATGCTCTTCTTGGCACATGCACTGAAGGGGATCAAGCCTGCTGTCGTAATCATGCAGAGTAAGTACTGACAAATGAATAAGGACACTGGAGAATTTTACTAAGCCCGACATGTAATGTTTGGGGCATTTTAATTACCAAAAAATTTAGTTGTTTTCCACTCTCACTACTTTTAAACCATTTGGGAAATGTTATGCAGATGTAACTTGAATGCAACTGTTTGTAGCACCATTAAAGGTTAAATTTGCATAAAAATTAATTCATTAAATGAAAATTGTACTATATTGAGGGTGCATTACCTTGTGATTGACTAAAACTCCATTTTATAGATTGACAATGAAACAGTTGCATTTAGATAATACTGGTAAATAAGTATCAGGAGAACCCCATTAAAAAGAATCGAAAAGCTGAGGAGGTCAAGCCATCTGGACGATAATCTTGTGGTTAAGTTCGGTTAAGACACAGTATATTGTATGTGTCTAAAGTGAGACATTTGCTGATGTATTTGTTCTTTTAGTTCAATGGAATATAATTTAGTATGCTCAGTAAATAATTCTCTGAATTGAACTAGAGACAATAAAAATGAAGATCAGAATACTATAGAGAATGTTGAAATTATATGAACATGGAGATTAGCCTGGTAAAATGGGAATGGGAAAATTCAATGACTTGAGTGGTCTTCTGTTACTCTTCTGTCATCAGAATCTGCTGGCTTAAAAGACATTGTAAGAGAAGTTCATAAAACAGTATGTGATTAAATGCTCTCTCATTTAAAAGCTAGGGAATATGTCTTCTGGATAATTCATTGAATTTGCAGATTCAATTGTGGTTCGTATAGTTTTTTGAAATTTCTATGTCCATTAACAAAAACATACTATTTATCTTTTTTAAAAGGCTCCTTATAAAAATGCTTCCTGAATCTAAATGTAATTGAAAGGGTAAAATTTATTGCTTTTACAAAATGTAATTAGAGACACTTTTTTTTCTTACTCCTAGAAAAGGTTGAAATGGTACAGTGAAAAATTATGGCCTCCATAGACCATCAGTTGCCATTGTCTTGTATTTATACAGAACCTTTTTTTGAAATAAAATTACAAATGTAATTTACTACCAACTTTAAAAGTTGGCCAGTGTACTATATCAAGAGATTCTACCAATTTCCACTGTTATTTTAAAAACAGTCTCTTTCTTATTCAGTGCCAAATAAAACAAGTTTGGAGAAGGTTGCCAGACTGATCTGCTCATTGAAGACCCTGAGGTCCCTTTGGGTTTCTCATTATTTTAAACCAACAGATGCCTGTTTGGATATTCTCTTCAAGTTTGTCTTTAAATTTTGAAAGCAGTGAAGGATTTGAGGATATAATAAGAGGAATTTACTTAGAGATCAGCCAGCAAGTCTAATTCTTTGTCTTCAGTTCCTGCTGAGAACAAATGATGATACTCCTAAAACAGAGGCACCTGCTGAACAAAGCTTGTCTGCTTGTCGCATGCATACCTTTGTTAGAAGGGGTGGTGTGTGGACAGATGTTAAAGTTAAAGAAAACTAGAGATATCATAGCCCTGGGGTCACTGGCTTCTGAGGCAGGTTGCCCTCGAGGATAATAGCCGATTTGTTTTGTCCTGTGTGTCTTCGGCTCTAGCGAGGACCCTCATTGAGCTGCGAGGACCCTCATTGAGGTCCTTTTTCAATGGTGCTTCTGAGAGAGTGTGAGATGAGAGGAGCATCTCCAGACATGGGTTTACAGCCAAAAAGGATTCAGATGGGGATTACTGAAGTGAAACAGGGTAATATTTGGTAGCAATTCTCTGGAATCAAGCAAAATAATCAAAGATAATTTACATCTTTTCTCAAGGATTTTAGCTCCATTACCAGTCACCACTTTTGCTCTTTCCTCCTTTCTGTAGCTTCAGTCACTCTGCTGTGGCTCTCTCTGTTCTGTTACTTTTCATATAAGGAATGTTTAATAGTTTTGTTTTATTTTGTTTTGTTTTGTTGTAGCATCAGTTTAGGTCAAAGAACTGTTAACAGCATCCTTTCCTCATTCTAGAGAATGGCATTAATCACTGCAACTGAGCCAAGTGAGAGAGGGATAAAGCAACTCTGAGACTCAGCCCAGTAGGTGGAAGATGTCGATAGCCAGAAGAGAACCACATGAGTCTTTTCTCATTCTTTCTTTCTCACCTGTATGCCACCGTAAGAACAGGAGGCAGCACGATGATTCTGAAGGAGGTGCGGAAGATGGACAAGGAGAGGAAAAGAACAGATCAAGCCCCTCTTCCTCCCTGCTGGCAACTAAGACAAGGCCAGGCCTGAGCCAGGGAAAGACAAGAAGCTTGTTATTTGTGAGATACACGTTTTGATTTTGATTAGAGTGAACTTTTTATTTCTTAAAATTAGGTAGTTAAATGATTCTAAAGCAACCTAAGCCATGAATTATGCCCAAGATAGTATCTGAGAGCTGGGGAGGGAGACTCCACGGGAAGTTTTCAACTGTGGTAGGAGAAAAATAATTCCTTGATTATACTTGTTGAATCCATCCCAAGAAATATGCTAATGGCCAGTGTAATATTTGGTTCCTTGATTTATTTTTAGGATTGCTTTGGAATCTTGAAATGAATAGCATATTAACTTGAAGAGGTGACAAATTAATAGGTTCATTCTACTGGCTGCTTTGAAGGGAAAAAGATGAATAAGGAAGTTCAACGAATTGAATAAAGGAGGCTTTGAGGATCAGTGTGTCTAAATTAGATCAATAGGGGAGAATGAGTAAGGTGGGAGGGTCAGGATTCTGTTTCTGTCTAATTAATTCATGCCCCAACTTGCAAAGTCTACATCAACCTTGACAAACTAATTTCTTCTCTCCATTGTTGATAGAGTTTGCTAATGTATTTTCCTTTCTCTGGAACACCTTTACCTTGCTGACATATGCACAACACCTACTCACCTAGTGCATCACATCTTATAAGCTTTCCATGTAAACTTTCACCAAACCATAGTCCTCTCCCCTCCTCCCCCTGTTGGAACTAACTGCTTGTTTTTTGTTTCAACATTGAACAATATCCAGACGACTTTCAGAATTCCTTTATTGTTTTACTGTGACTATTTACAAGTCCATCTTTGTCTAATTACTGTGTGAGCTCCTTGAGGGCAAGGACCGTACCATATTTCTATTGTATTCTTAAAATTTAATACCATGTTTAGAATGTACTGGATGCTCACAGCTATTTATTGAATAAATGAAAGGATATATTCAAAGAATAATTTTGTCTCCAAATTGAGAGGACACCAGGTAGGTGATCCAAAGCATCAGGATTAAAATAATATTGCTCAAGAGACTCCAACGTTTGTTAATTACCTTTTTTCATTTCCCTAGAGTTTAAGATTCTATTACTTCATTAGTTATTGAAATTTAAATTTAAATGGAGTGATTCAGTTACTAATTGCATGTGTGTTCAAATCTATCTTGAGTTTGCTTTTCCTCCATGAACCTTTTATGTGAAACAGATCCTAGCATGAATTATGTAGTTGAAATAACAAAACTGCTACGTTTGTATATTTCTTTTGTTCATTGTTTTCCTCTTTTCTTCCTGCATTACAAATAGGGTAATGTGTTTGTTGAAATTGGGATAAATTTTAATTCTTGATGAGTTCTTCCAATATTTAGACAACTTACTTTCAGTGTGGAGTTGGTAAAGACTATCTCGTATAGTTATAGTGAATGTAATTATATCAGTTGTTGCTTGTAGATGATATGATTGCTTGTATTCAGTTTGTTATATGAAGCATTTATAAGCACTTAGCAGTGCAATCAATTGTTTATGTAATAACTATCTTTCAAAAAGTAATTATTTTCAAAGTGTTGGTGTGTTCTCTTGAAATATAACACACAATCTCCTTCTATTTGTGTTTTGACGCTGAAAGAAAAAGTCTAATTTTGGAAATTGTGAAATGAATTTGGTGGATATCTGTCTTGAGAGTAACTGTGACAATAGTTCCTTAAAAATTGTTTCATGATATTGTACCTAGTGACTTTGAAATATGGCAAGTTTTAGTTTGTGGAAACCAGACCAATTTTCAACTGCTTTTCCACTAGCATCTGTGTTTGTTCGGGACTTTTAGAGACCCAGCTGGTATGATGTTATTGGTAAACTGTTTCAGAGCTATTCACAGGGCCACATAGGAGCATAGACTACCTGAAAATAGGTATTGCAAATGCCTTGAAATCAAGTAAAAATAGATCCTAATCTTGGAGCTTATTATTTTGTAGAGAAAGCAGATCCTGTTTGTGCATTGTGATGCCTGCTACACACAGGACTTAGAAATGTACAAGTGCCAATTTTTCTAAGGAATTATATCACAGAGGGGCATTAATGTAGCAATTCCCCAAACTATAACAAGATTGCTGGGCACAATGCATTGGCGAATCCCTCTGCCAGATCATTCACTATGGTCCCTGGCATAGTATACAGATAGGGTATGTTCATTAAATGATGACCTGAAAAGATGAAAGCAAAGAGATTGAAAAAGCTTAACATGCTTTTGTGGAAGCCTATCTGTTGCATGGTAAGTGGTAATTTGTTACTTCCAGACAAAGTGAAGTTGTAGAAGCCTTGAGAACAAAGATTCTAAATTTCAGTGATCGTATGCCCAAAGTAATGCCTTTATCCAAATGATTTAATTGATTAGAGGGCTTAAGCACTCATCCTTTAGTTAGATTATATCATTTTAAAAGGCAAACCAATCACTTAGTTTTGCTGGAAGTATCTTGTGCTGTTTTATGAGTTGATATTCATTGCTTTTGACAAGATTTGCCCTCTTTGCTTCAAATTCTTAAGGTTAATTGTGCCTCAGAGGGCCAGCTCATTCTAAGTGACTTTCGTGGCCAATCCACTATGGGTTTTAGGTCTGTTGATATGATGAGGAGAATCTTGTGTGAGAGGTGGGGCTGCCGAAGCAATGCAGACTCTGTAGTGGATGATAGAGAGTAGCTGGAGTTACCTTCACAAGTTCTGTTTTAAGATGGGATGAACTGGACATACTATCAGGCAGTAAGTGCTAATGTCTGTATTCTATATTAACCGTATAGGTTACTTTTGGTAAACTACTTAATTATTCCAGTTTTCAGGGCCTTCACCTATAAAATAGATGGTTGGATGGAAGATTATATAAAGTCCCTTTTAGTTCTGTTCTTCTGTGATTGGGAATTAGCATAGATACTACCATAGCTGATGAGCAACTCTGACTCCTCCTTTTTCTAGAACACTACCATTTCTAGTTTTTCTTACATTAAGTGGCTATATGACTGAGCTCTATTGATGAAATGTGATAAAAAGTGTAATGGGGCACCAGGGTGGCTCAGTTGGTTAAGCATCTGGTCATGATCCTGTGGTCCTGGGATGGAGCCCTGAGTAGGGCTCCCTCCTCAGCAGGGAGTCTGCTTCTCTCTCTCCTTCTGCTGCTCCCCTTCACTCCTGCTCTCTTTCTCTCTCAATAAATAAAATAATTTTTTAAAAAGTGTAATGTGTGTCACTTCTGGTCCGGGGTGGAGTTAAGAAGCTAGTATACATTTTGGCCCCTCTTTGTATTCCTTTTGGTGACCACAAGGCCAAAAAAAATGACAAGTTCACAAGATAGGGGTAACTTATATCTGTTAAGCACCATTTGGAGCAAGAGTTACCCTTTGATCAAGAATACTTATTTGAACTTAATATGAATAGAAGTGATTGTGATTTGAGTGTTTATCTATGTTAAATTATTTGGGACTATCTAATTATAAGAAAATGTTCCAGTTGGGAGTCTTCTGTTTTATCTGTCCATCTAGAGAATCCTAAAGATCACCACAGAACTACTAGAACTAATAAATTCAGTAAAGCTGGAGGATACAGAATTAACATACAGAAAACAGTTATGTTTCTATATGCAACAACAAAACATCTGAAAAAGAAAGAAAACCGTCTAGATATTAATAGCCTTTATGGAAAAACATTACAGCTGCTAAAGAGACAGGAGTTTTAGAAATATAATCTTTGATGGTATTAAGGGAAGAAATGCATTTTTTCCCAAAATCTATCTTCTCTAACCTATTTAACAGATTCCCTGAAAACTACCCAGGGCACCATATCTGGCTACCCTGAATGATAGACTTGCCTTTTAGAAGAATAAAATCAAATGCTAGAGGTTACTACCATGTTTTTCGATCTTATAAGTATACATTTTAATTAATTCAACTATGCACTGTTAGTATTGGCAAGTACAGAGCAAGACTTAATGTCATTTTGTTAGAAATCTTATTTATTATGCAGCAGAGCTTAACTGAAAGTGTGAGAAAGTATTTAGAAGATGCTAAATCCAGTAACATCTACAGGGGCTATCAAAAGAGGCTAAAGATTATATGCTACTTTATCAAAGGGAGAAGAGACCTGAAGATTATAAAAATAAATGTGCATAGAATGTTTGTAAATGATGCTTAGGACAAGCCTAATAGGTGAGGATAAATAAACACCCAGGAAAAGTAAGGAAGTTATCATAGAAATTGTTTTCTATAATGAAAACTAAAAGATCTCTTAGATGGACACCCACCTTAAAATGCATTTTTGTAGGCAAAATTGAGAAAGAGTTTGTGGATTCTTCGTAATGTCACTTAAAAAGCAATTTTAAAAGAAGGAATTCCATGTTGGCTAACTGAATTAAAAAGAAAAAAAGAATTCCAAGAGAATCCTGGGAATGATAACAAGTTGATTAAAAGTATTGAATGAGATGGTGAGAAAAAAATGTTTTTCCTATATTCCTGAAACATTGACAGGGGAAAGAAAACAATGGTAGAATTATTGGATATTTGAACTAGAGGGGATGGTATAGATTTTGTTTTAATGTTGGTACCCTATCTTCAAGATGAGGAAAGTGAAGTAAAGATTGAATACCATGTTCATGGGGTGCCTGGGTGGCTTAGTCGGTTAAGCATCTGCCTTTAGGTCAGATCATGATCTCAGGGTCCCGGGACTGAGTCCTGCACTGGGCTCCTTGCTCCAGGGAGCCTGCTTCTTCTGCTTGTCGCTCTGCCTGCTTGTCCACTCTCTCTCTTTCTCTCTGACAAAGAAATAAAATCTTAAAAAAAATACCATGCTTATATCCTATCATTTGTGATAATACTAGGATTATACTTCTGTGTATTAGTGACTATTTGAGGGCATGAGAGGATATCTGTCAGTCTTTTCCGCCATCTCACAGAGAATTACATTCTACCTTTACCTTTGATGATGATGGTGGTGGTGGTGGTGGTGACGGTGATGATGATGATGATGATGATAAATGTGTAAAATTTTCGTAACCTTTATTATAGCCAGGTATGGCTTTGCATGTGTTACGTATATTAACTCCTCTTGTTCTCACAATGTGTCTGGACCCACACGTATTGCCTTTCAGTACTCAGATCCTATGTATTCTCCTACAACGCTGCAACAGGGTTGGTCTGTGTGATATATAATGGTGTGTCACTTCTGACATTAGGTCATGAAAGACACTGAGACTTCTGTCTTGGGCGCAAACTCTAACTCTCTGCCTCTGTCTCTCTTGGATTGTTCACTCTGGGGAAGCCATCTGCCATATCATAAGCAGCTCTGTAGAGAAGCCCATGTTGTGCCAAAGTGACACTGCTTGCCAACTGGTATGTGAGTAAATTTAGAAGAGGATCCTAGGGCCCGTGTTGAACCTTCACATGATGGCAGCCTCAACCAATAATAGCTTGACTAAAACTTCCTGAGACATCATGAGCCAGATCCGCCTAACTAAGCTTCTCAGAAATTCCTGCATTGTATTTAGGACAATCTTCCCAGCTGTCTTAATACCAAATTATTGTTTGTGGCATTCATTGTTTCTAGTTTCTGTGACATGACATTTTTAAAGGCTATGCTTAAGAGTTTGCCTCAATAATGGAAGAAATTTTGCCTGTAATTTCAAAATAGGAAAGTCTCACAAATAGACCACAGATAATATGAGGCAGGAGAAAGTTGGGATGTAAGTTACCGATGCACAGAAGTTAAAGAAAGGTGAAGGAGTGGGATGCATTAGGTCAGAAGGGTGCTGAGGATGGACCCTTACCTCCAACAGATAACTGCCTTTTGTCTGTTAAACTGGGAGCTGAAACCTGTTTCCTTGGTTACAGGGGACTTGATGCTCAATAGTCAAAAGTAAAATGATTTCAAGAGTGTTTGTTTCATAGTTGAGTGGGCTAAGAGAAGTATCAGCTTTCCTTGGCCTAATATATTCTCTTTATATGACTCTGGTGATGTCAAGCTTAGCATATTATCTGGCTTAAATCACTGATACTCAGCAACTGAAGATATTGGAAAATGTGTGTTTCGTGTGACCTAGATATAAAAAAGAAAAATCAAAACAGTGATTTTGAGGAATAATTCATGGGGAACATTTCTAGGATTAATATAAATATTTCAGTCACATGACGCTAGTAATAGTTTTTAAAAATAATTATGAATTTGTATCAAAGATATTGGCATGAATAAATAAGAACTTTTTAGCTGGGCTGAAAGTTTTATTTAAATAGAAAAAAGGAAGAAATTAGAAAACCATTGAAAAATTAAGTCAGATTGGATGCATTTTTAATTCTGTTGGGGCAGATCTTACAGTTTACTATACCCTGTGAGATATGCTGTAACTCTGAGAAGCCTTCCCATACTCCTTTGGCATAGTTAGTTGACCCATCACCTTTATCCCCAAATACATGGCCTTAGACATTGGTTTCATGTCTTTCTCTGATTACGTTTGTCATGGTATCATTAGCTAGCAAAAACTAAGTATTGTTTATCTTTATATCACACTGTGTATGCTTTGCTTGGCACATATTGGGAGCTCAACAAAATGTTAGACAATTGAAAGATAATAACAGTACTTAGAAAAGATAGCAATTCATATTTTTTTAAATGATTTTTATTTTTAAGTAATCTCTACACCCAACATGGGGCTCCAGCTTACAACCCCGAGATGGAAAGTCTCATGCTCTACCAGCTGAACCAGCCAGATGCCCTTGCAATTCATAGTGTTTTTTTTAAGATTTATTTTTTTATTTTAGAGAGAGAGAAAGTGAAAGTGCATGTGCACCCAACAGGGGGAGGGAGAAGGAGAGAGAAAGAAACTTAAGCATGCTTCAGCCCCAGTGCAAAGCCCAACATGGGGCTTGATCTCACAACCCCAAGATCATGACCTGAGCCAAAATCAAGAAACAAACACTTAACTGACTGAACCATCTGGGCGCCCCATAAACTTTTATTTCACATGTAGATGGCTGCTGTTATAGACTGTTAAGTTTTGTAGAAATCTATAATGGCAAGGAAGCAAAGATTCAATAGAATTTTTTTCAATTTTTTAAGTGGAGAAAGAAGATAATCATTTATAGCATTTTCTAGCAATACAAATAATTTCGAAGGTCAGATTTACCATAAGAAACTTAAACATGGAACATGTCATAGTAATTTATTCTATATACTATTTTATATGTTATTTTAATCTTGCAAAAAACTACCTTTATGAGATTTTTAAATAAAATTTAAAGTTATTTAAAGCTATTTAAGTTATTTTAAGTTTATAGTTATTTACATTTTTCAGAATATTTTAAATGATCCAACCCATTCTTTATTCATATATAGTGAAATATTTATTCATTTATATAAATTTCTAGTGTACCTACTATGTGTCTGGCATTATTCTAAGTACAGATTCTTCAGAATCTACTGCCTGGTATGAAAAACTTCCTGTATTCATAGAGCTTACATTTTAGTGGTGGGAGACAGAAGATAAAAGTATGTGGAAAATCAGGGGTTCTTACTTGGACATTCTAAATTTAAGAAGCCTAATAGATTTGCATGGAAATGTTGAAAAAGAAATATACATATTTAGAGACTAGTGGAGAGATCAGGGCTAGAGATGAAGAATTGGTATGTAAAAATATAATGGCATATAAAGCTCTGTTACTGGATAAAATCACCTAGGGAGACTGTGTCAATGAAAATAAGAACAAGAAAGATGCATGGACACTTCAATATTTATAAGTCTGGCAGAGCAGGATAATCCATAAAAAAAGACCATGAGGTAGGATAATACTAAGAAGCCAAAGGGGATTGGGGGGGGGGGGGAATATTACAATGAGAAGAGAGTTGCTTGTGCTGTAAGAGGTAACAAGGACAAGGACAGAGAATTAACCATTGGGTTTTATAAGATGATGGTCCTCAGTGACCTATGTATTCCTATTGCTACTTACAATAATAGAAGTAATACTACTCTTAGTAACAAACACCCACTTAGAACTTCAGTCCAGAAGCTGTTCTAAATGCTTTACAGGTATTAAGCAATTTAATTTAGTATATAAGAACCATCTTGTTGGAGTGATGATTACAAATACCTAATTGGATTGGGGTGAAAAGGAAATGGAAGTGCTTGTATTAGTTATCTGTTGCTACAAAAAAAAAAAAAAAAAAAAAAAAATCCTGAACTTAGTGGCTTAAAAACAGCAACCATTTGTTATCTCATCATTCCTATGGATCAGAAACTCAGATATGTTTCATTGGCTAGTTCTGCCTCAGGGTCTCATGAAGTAGCAGTTAAGACTTTGGATGGGGCTGCAGTAAGCGTGAAAGATTGTTTTGTAAGAGAACTCAGTCACAAGGCTGTTGGCAGGAGGTCTCAGTTCTTCACTGGCTGTTGGCAGCAGGCTACCCTTCCTTGCACTCAAACCTTTCCACAGGGCCGGTACCAATATGGCAGCAGGTTTTCCCACAGAGCAAGAGATCAGAAGAAGAGAGATCAAATGTGATACTTTTTGTGACTTATTCTCAGAAGTTACATAGTATCACTTTTGCTGTTTTCTGTTCAGTAGAAGTCTGTCAAAAAGGGGATTCCTAAGGAAGTTTATGCTCCACCTTTTGAAACAATTGTTATAGAATTTTTGTGGACATATTTTTAGACCACTATCTAAGTGATAAAAGAATAATTTCAGTTGTGTGTACTTATTTTGAGAGTTTTCTTTTAAGAAGGGTAGCAAAGAGAGGCTATATTAACTGAAATGAGATGTGGAATGAAAGAGTTTTTGTTTTTAAGGACAGTATTAAGACCTTGTTTGTGTTTATAGGCATAAGAAATCAACATAAAGGTGAAAAAGAGGATACTTCCCAGAGGTCTTGTCTAGGTTTGATGTGAGAAAAGAGTCATACAAGAAGGAAGGAGTGGGGATGCTGCTTTCACAGAAATCAGAGAGAAGGTAGAGGATGGCAGGAGTAGAAAGTTTTAGGGAGGGAAGGTGGAGTAATCTTATATAATCCATTTTCTGATATAATTGTTTTGGGGACGTAGTAGGTGAGTATAGCAGTACAGAATGAAAGGTAAGGAGGAGGGTGCTGGGATTTAGGATATGTGTTAGGTTAGAGAGTAGGAAAATGAGTTTACTAGGGAAGGTATAGTAGGACTGTCTGGCTCTTGTGAGTACCCATTTGAGATTCATGATCATAAATACAAGTGAGTCCAGTCAGCACATTTGTGGAGGTTATGACTATTTTAGGCTAGATCATTATTACCACATGCCTGAGTTATTACAATAGTTACCCAACTGATCTTCCTTCCCACAGGTTTTTCCTGCCACTGACACATATATCTTATCAAAATTCTTTTCTTCATAAATTAAGCTCTAGGCGAAAAACTTTCCTCTTGATCTTGAAGACCAAATGCTTAGATTTTAATCCCTAGGCCTTTCAGAATATGACCTTAAACTGTGTGTCCAACCACAGCAAATAATGAAATATTTTTCCATTGGGCAGTATGTTTTGTACTTGAATGATATGTTTTGTATTTTAGAATGGTTATTCCAGCAGTTGTATGGAAATCTTTTGAAATAGGGCATATCCAGATAGATTAAGGGGGTACCAGCAAGGAGGCAGTGGTAGTGAAATGCGATGATGATCTCAATTAATGCATTCACAGTGGGGGAAAAGGTGAGCTAATGAGGATGAGAGCTGTTAGAAAGTAAACTATCTTGAATATAGGGACAAAGTGATAGGGAGGTATCTAGAATCACAAATAGAATTTTTACTTGTGTACATGGTGGTAACATTCAATCAAAAGCTGGATTGAAAAGGGACAATGAGGTTAGTTCAGTTTAATACATACACACTTTGAGTTTCTTAAGTAACAAGTATATGTAGATGCCCCATAGGCACCTGGAATATATGTCTGAAGTTTCAGAATAAGTTTAAAAATAAGGATTGTATGAAATCTTTTAAAAAGGTGGGTGGGGGGAACACCTGGCTGGCTCTTTCAGTAGAGCATGTGACTCTTGATCTCGGGGTTGTGAGTTAGAGCCCCACATTGGATGGAGAGATTACTTAAAAATAAAATCTTAAAGGGTGCCAGAGTGATTCAGTTGGTTAAGTGTCTGCCTTCAGCTAGGATCATGATCCCAGGGTCCTGGGATCGAGTCCCAATCAGGCTACCTGCTCAGTGGGGAGTCTGCTTCTCCCTCTGACCCTCTTTACCATTTGTGTGTGTGAGCACTCTCTCTCTCTAAAAAATAAATACAAATCTTTAAAAAAATAAAATCTTAAAAAAAAAGAATAGGTATCATAGTTTGGGATTCATTAGCCCTGAAGTCATAAATTGGGGATGTCATCATGCACTCAGAATGTGTGTGTGTGTGAGAGAGAGAGAGAGAGAGAGAAAGAGAGAGGGAGATGAAATATGGTATAGGATTGGAGAAGTAAGTATGTATGTATGCATGAACTCCTGGAAAAAAAATATTTAAAGATAGAGGGAGAGATTCCCATAAAGAAGAATGAGAAGTGATACCCCAAAGGGACAGGAGAAATAATTAGTAGTATGACGGAGGTAAGGGAAGGGGCTTTTTAAGTTCACTAATATTTATATTAGAACACATTAGACATAGTGGTTCTCAATCATGATCATTTGTTAGCATGATCAAGAGAACTTCTAAAAAAAAAAAGCAATATCTGGGTCATATGACTGATCTATTAAGTTAGAATAGCCAAGCAGCAGTGGAAGGTAGAGATGCCTTTTTGAAGCTCCCTGTTGATCCTGATGAAGATTAACTGATGAGATCTCCTGAGATAGTGATTCGACTGTCTATATATTTCATATGTTATATGCAATAGGACGAACATAAATGGAGTAAGGTTAAGTTTCATGTGGCAATAAAACTTGGATAGTACTATTACCATGAAAGGATAGCAAATATAAGCTAGCTCTCTGTGGTGCATTGGGGGAAAAAATTCATTATAGAAATTTCTTTTAACCTTGTACGTACTCTCTTTTGCAGTTTTTCCTTGCTGCCCCTCTCTCAAGAAGTAGTCTGTTTCTTTACCACCATAATTCAGGCTGGCCTCGTGATTTGCTTTGACTGACAGAATGTGGTAGTAATGATATTTCAGAAGTTCTGAGCTGAGGCTTCAAGAGACCTTGCAGCTTTTGTTCTCAATTTCTTTCTGAGACCACATTGTGAAAAAGCCTAAGCTACTCTCCCCTAGGGAGAGAAACTCTTGAAGAGAGAGATTGTGCTGATAGCCAGTACCATCCTCCAATCATGTGATGGGACCACATTGGGCAATCTGTAGCCCCAGCTGAAACACCTGATGACCGCAAGCACATCAGTGACCACAGGCAAGACCAGCAGAGGGAACTCCCTTCTTAGCACAGACTAAATAGCTAACTCACAGAATTGTGAATGGATCAAATAGTGCTTGTTTAAGCCACCAAACTTTGAAGTAGTTACTATGCAGCAACAGATGACTCATGCCCTATATAAGAAATAATCATCAATCTTTAGATGTCGCTGACCAACCAACCAGTTGTAAATCTTTTTATGAAGAGACGTGTTTGATGTTTTCTGCCAAATCTACTTTTAAATTTCCCCTGACTACCCAGTATTATATCTGAGCCATTAGAGTGTTTCTACACTACTATTTGAAACTTAATTCTTTCATGTTGATGCACTTTTCTCATGATTTGTCCTCCCAATGTTATTTCTCACTTCCCACTTTGTATATATAAATAGGATGGCCAGAGATGATTACTCTGGCTGCTGCTGTTATTGCCACTACCACTACAGTAAATACAAACAACTGACTTACTGAACTTTCACTATTTGTCAGAAGCACACCCATGAGTTTGGCCTTCCTATCTTATCCTATTCTAACACTCTGTGACCTTGCACTATTTTTAACTTATTAATTTATTTTTTTTCAATTTGAGTATAGTAGACACACAATGTTACCTTAGTTTTAGGTGTACAACACAGTGAGCCAAGGTATATGATACATCATGCTCACAAGGGTAGCCACCATCTGTCACCCTGCAATGCTGTTACAGTATCATTGACTCTATTCCTTATGCTCTACCTTTTATTCCTGTGATTTATTCATTCCACAACTGGAAATCCATATCTTCCATTCTCCTTTACCCCTTTTACCCATCCCCCCGGTCTCCTTCCCTCTGCCATTATTATAGCCTATCTCACAGTTGAGAAAACCGTGGCTCAGAGTAACCGCTGAAGACTACACAACTAGTGAATAGCTGGAGAGTGAATTTACACAGGTTTGGGTGACTCCACAGCCTAGTTCCCTAGCTCATTTTAGAAGTTAAACTCTTTTAGTTTTATATCAAAAGCACTTTCATGACATGCTCCCCATCTTTCCTTTTGTAAATTTGTAGAAACACCAAATTTTGGGCCACTATGTGTTATAATATTAACATTGTCTGAGGACCTACTATTATCTCAGGCACTCTTACATATATAATCTCCTAGAATCTTTACATTCATCCTATGTGGTATATATCATTTCCACTTTTATGGCACATAAAACGGGGAGACACATAATTTCCCAAAGGTTATACAATCAGGAACTGGTGAGGGTAGACCCTAACATTGGTCTGTGGGTTTCCTAAGCCTCAAAGTCTTTCTATTATGCTACATAGTCTTTTTCTTTTAATTTATATCCACTGATAGACTCCATCTTTTCCCCTAGAGTCCTAGTTCTTCCTTATAGGATAAACTGCTAGCTAGCAACAATTCCATCCTCTAGGCTCTCCTCTTAAATGTCATTTTTCTCAGAGATGCCTTTCCTGATTTCCCGTAATAACTTTGGGTATCCCCATTCCTTAAAACCAAGGCACTTGCTTGCTCCTTTATGTAATACTCTTCATACTTCTAATTAGACTCTTTAAATTTCTGTCTCTTCCACTAACCTTGAAATCTCCATGAAGATGAGAATATTTTGTCTTGTGTACTACTAAAATCCCAGGCCTAGAACAAAGCCCAGCATGGAGCAGTCCCTCAATAAATATTTTGTGAATTAATTTATGAATTTTTAGATGATTGGTAGGCCTGGAGAAATAACATTTGTGTATTTAAATTGATTATAACTTAAGATCACATAATACAGTAAGAAAATCTTGATAATAAGAACAGAATAAATACAACTTTGAGATGGGACAGTGCTTTCAGGACTTAAAGGCCATGATAATGTAAATTTCCTATGTTTCATTAAAAGTCCTGGAGTCCACAGAAAAATTACTTGCTGACTTTTTGCTTATTATGTTGTCAAAGTATACATCCTAGGCCACTGTGCTCCAAGAGTCTAGCGTTGACTACGGGTTTGTTTATATGGACACCTATCAGTAGGAGATGATAGAAAATAAACCAGACCAAAACATAAGGCCTAGATACCATATTGCATTCTTAATAAAGGGCAGAATTAAGGGAAAGTACTTAAAAGCAGTCACCTGTTCCACTCAAAAAAGGCATCCAGATACTGAGCTGATTAAAATAAATCAGTTTTTTAAAATAAATAAGTTTTTTCTATCATTTCTTCTTTTTTTTTTAAGATTTTATTTATTTATTTGACAGAGAGAGAGAGATCACAAGTAGGCAGAGAGAGAGGCGGAAGCAGGCTCCCTGCTGAGCAGAGAGCCTGATGCGGGGCTCAATCCCAGGACACTGAGATCATGACCTGAGCTGAAAGCAGAGGCTTTAACCCACTGAGCCACCCGGGGCTCAATCCCAGGACCCTGAGATCATGACCTGAGCCGAAAGCAGAGGCTTTAACCCACTGAGCCACCCAGGCGCCCCTATCATTTCTTCTTATCACTTCAAACTTTTTGTAAAGTAGCAATATTTAAATAAGTTTATCACTGAGATTAATGCCTCTTAGTGTCTTGATTTTTAATTCTGATGACTACAAAGATGAATAATTTCTCTGTTGGAGGAGATAACCCCGAAACAGATGACTTGGAACCAGGTAGAGAAAAAAATATGGCTGGTTTTATTATTCAGTTTCATACTAAAGCACTAACACTGCATAAAGCCAATCATAAGACCACATTTTAATATACTTAGAAATAATTATTTCAAATAAATACATAAATGTGAAAAATATAATCTATGTAAATCTATGTAAATGGATGTTTATAGTGAATTAGTATATAACATTACTGAGTGGATTGCTTAGGGTTTCATTAAATAAAAAGGACTAAAGACCTGGGTTAGCAAGAAAAAGCTCTTTTGCTCTATTTCAGTTGCTTTAGATTGTTAATCTGGTCCAAGATGATCAAATTCTCATTAATCATAATAATTAGGGGTCGACTTACTGAGCATTAGTGTAATTTTCAATCATGCTAATAGTTCTGCAATCCTCCGTTCATTAATATAAATGAGGTAAATTAGAATCATGACATTATAAAGAAGAGGCAGAAGCTGTGGGAACTTTCATGGATCCTCCCTAAACCCCATTAATTTAATTGTAATATGTTGTTGCTCAATACTTATTTTCACTCTCTTTATTTTCCATTGCTAATGGTTCTTCAGATTGGTTAATGAGCATGCTAACCTCTTAATTTAAGTGACTGCTATGGCGTGGTCTAAATCATACATACTTATCTTGTCTCATTACCTTTAACCCTTTCTCACATGTTCAGTCAATAGGCATTTATAGAGTAGTCACTCAGGCAATTTGGGATTAGATATATCAGCACAATACAAAAGAAATAGGAGACATCTCATCTTCCAGGAGATAATAGTCCAGAAGACATTATGGATAAGATTGATATTATTATTAAAACTATGAAAGCAATTCCTAAGTAAAAATTTCTCTCTTCATTGTGACCTTAAAATTCTCATTTATATTCCAAAGATGGCAAAATAAGTTCCCTTCTTCAACTCTTATATTTATTTAGACAGCCCCAAGGAGGATTTTCCTAGAAACATTATGTAAAATTAGGTCCTCATTTTATGGTAATTATCATAACTTTTTTTTCCCCTTAGTAGTACTTATCAAATTTTAGAGTCAATATTTCCTTTTGTGGTTATTTATTAACTTTCTCTTCTCTAGGTTGGGCAAATTGAGGGCAGGGACTGTATCTCTAATTTCAATCACATTGTCTGGCACATTGTGATGCCCAAATAATATTTATTGGTAAATAAATGAGAGGTCTACTGTATTTGTGGTGCTTATTCAGAAAACAAATCATAAAGACTTGCTCGATCTTAGAATCTAGAATATGACCATGTCATCCTCTTACATAAAAGAGTCTTGAATTGAACCTTAGAAGGATATTCCATTTAGTTAGGAGATATAATCATCCTCACTAGGAGAGTTTACTTTTTCAAATCTGTTTATTGAAGAGGAAACCTCATGAGTTTGGGAGGAAAAAAGTCTCTGGACCAGGGACTTCTAGACCCCAACTTTACTAGATACATAGATGTGCAGGGCTAATCTCACTCATTCATTGAGCAAAAATTTTTGCCATCTTTGTGTTGGGCACCAAGAATGACCCTAGGGATATCATACATGGCAAGGTTTCTTTTTTGAAAGAACTTAATATAATTGGAGAAACAGTTGAGGTCTCATTGCAACTATCATATGGCAGAACTGGAAGTTGAAGTTACTGCAAAGGATTCAAGTCTATGCTTTCCCCCCTAAAACACACAGCCATTTCAAAGGAGTTTAGACTTCACTAAAAACAACAGCATTATGGTCTAGTGAAGTTTAAGTACAAGAAGCATATATTCAGCATTTTTGTTTGTTTAGTGTGGCAAGAAAATGGAATATGAATTTGGAAGGTGGGGGGAGAGAGAGAATGAATGCATACCAGAAGACTAATTAGGAAGCCATTGCTTAACCTGGCAAAAAGTAATTGCAGTAGCAGTGGAAATGATGGGGAAAGGGAACAAATGAATTCCAGAAAGAAACTCAATGGTTTCAATGACAGACAAATGTGGGGGTAAGGAGAGATGTAGGTGAGAAAAGGGATAAGGCTAAATGAGACCCCCCTTAGTCACCTAGGAGGGACATGTTGCCATTCACTGAAGTAAGGAATACATGCTGAGAAGCAGGTTGAGAAAGGAGAAAATTTCGGGTTTTGATTTCTTTATAATAGTATAGGGACAGATTGAAAGGGGCCCTGAGTATCCTGAGATGTGATAGGCATGTTTCTGCCTGTATTGTTGCTGTTTGCTACCATGACCATTGCTGCTGCTAGTCTTCCCACTTTTGGATATTTCTTCTCAGCTAAGCATTGAGATAGGTTGTTCCATGTGTGTTTTCTCCCAGTCCTTACAACAAACCTACCAGATAAATGTTCATCTTTATTTTATACTGAATAAACAAAGGCTCGGTGAGGTTAAGTGTTGCTGAATGGTGTTGCTAAATGTCATGAAATTAATGAATGTCAGAGCAAGGACTCAACCTAACTCCAGTGCCAGTGCTCTTTCCAGGGCCTTCCACCTACTCAATTTCAAGCCATTTGTGTTAGAAGAACTTGGGTCATCCAGGTTTACTAATTTGTCAAGTGGGGATAATGATATTTGAATCAGAAAGTATGAAACTGAGGTATGCTACCAAGGGTAGCATGTTATTACTGAAAAGCTCCTAATTTTTTTCATGCCATTCAATATTAATTAATTTAGAGTTAATTAATTTCTAGAAAATAATTTGATTAAACTGTGGATTATAAGTGGTTTGTAATACCAGGCTACAGTTTTCTTGGGAATGCTTAATTTGTCCTCTATTTAATGCTTCCAACAGAGAGATGATTGTTACCACAGAGTTTTAAAAAGCTGAAGATGGACAGAACTTTAGAGATTATTTAGTAGTTGGGTCTCTATGAAGAAACAGATCTAGGCAGTTGCAATTAACAGCCCTGGAGTCATATCCAGAGAAACTACATTATATATTAAAGTTGAGTAGCATCAGCATCTTTGTCCTAGTGATGAAATCCCCAGTTGGCTACAGTTCCCACCACTCCCTATTTTATTAATCCCAGACACTTTTCACTCATTTATCTTCCTAGCCCCATAGTGCTTATATTTATGACACCTAATCTGGAGACTTGTTCAGTACTATAAATAATCCTACAGGAAAAAATATAATCTGTGGCCCAAGAGTTATTGTTTTTGATCTCTTAAACTTGCCACTAATTTTTTTCAGATCAGTTGGCTAGGACGGTCATAACAAAATAACACTGACTGGGTGGTTTAAACACTTGAATTTGTGTTCTTAGACTCTGGAAGCCCAAGATCAAGGTGCCGGTAGGGTTGGTTTCTTCTGAGGCCTCTCTCCTTAGTTTGCAAATAGTTACCTTCTCATCGTTTCCTTCTATGTACATGTATTGCTGGTGTCTCTTCCTCTTCTTAGAAGGATACCAGTCATGTTGGATTAAGGCCCACTGATGTGACCTCATTTGTGACCTCTTTAAAGGCCCTATCTCCCAACACAGTTATGTTCTACAGTTCTGGGTGTTAGGACTTTAACATATGAATTTTGGGGAGGACACTCTTCCATTACTAGCAGTGAGTTTTTGTTGAATGAATAATGGAGTGTTATTTTAAACTGGTTGGGACTGTGCTTTGCTTGAGAAAGCCCATTGAATTGTTTTTTAACCTCCATTATAGCACTTCTTTGTATTACACTAATTTACATACTTGTTTTATCTTCATTACACAGTTGTAAATATCTTGAGGGCAAAAATTATAGTTGTGTGCCTATTGCAGAATACATCTTCAAAAGGGAATTAATTGATTAAAAGAAAAAGCAACACTTTCACTCTCAACTTGACACTCTCTAGTCAGTTTGACTCGGACTTCAGCAAGGAAGAAGAGTAAAAAATTGTTTTAGAAGAAAGAATTATTTTAAAGTATTGAGATAAAATTAACCATATGATTTAATCAGTCTTACTAAAATTGAAGGCAGTATATGATTTTGATGAGCTGCATGTGTTTATATCAAGTTTTTAAAAAAATAAATGGCTATTTTTATATAAGATTAATGTTATAGCTCTAATTGATATTTGTTATAAAGATATATATGTTTTAAAAATTTATGTAATTATGTTTGTAGGAAAAATGTTATTAAGTGAACCTTTTACCTTTTGCCTGATTGAAGAACTTATTTCAGGATTAATTTTGCATTTCCAAAGCCTAAGTAGGAATGGTATGACCTATATTCAAGTAAATTGGACCACCCAGTGGATTTATCTATAGCGACGCATATGGAGGGGAAAATAGTATTAAAAATATTTAAGTATTAAGATGCATTTAATTTGCCACTGACTTAACTTTCTCATAATGATTTTCATAAGTTTCATCTAATTGATTAAATCACAAAGAAGAAAATGAAATATATGAAAACATAGCTGATGTTTTTTTATTGTATATTTGCTGGAACATTGCTTTAAAAGCATATAGCAATGACTGTTGAATATTATGTCAACCAGTCCCATACCCATTCCTTATTGGTGTTTTGGAGGGTTATTTCTAAAATAACTTCACTGAAATAGCTGAAAGTATCAGCTTTTTACTGTCCAGTTAACTTTACAGCATCTGAAGGATGAATGTTCTCTGAATTTTTGGCTCCCCATTTTTTATTTGTTTATTCATTTGTTAATTTAGTCAGTTGCTTAATAAAGCTTTATTGGGGACCTTTCAGGTGTAATGTTCTTACTAGATGGCTATTGAGGATATTAAATGAGCTCGTGTTGTGAAAGTTCCTAGACAGGACTGGACATATAGTAAGGATTGCCCTAAGTGTTTTTGTTTTTTCTCCCTTCCAATCTGCTCCCAGAACCTACTGTTTTACTTGTGATTGTCCAGATTTTAATTATAGCAGAATTTTGGAACTTTAAAGTTGGAGAATATTTTAGCAATACTATTGCTCATCCTCCCCTTTTTAGAGAACTTGAAAATGGAACTAACCTAGTCAGGAAACACCATTGTTCAACTGGAGAACAGTTACTTAATTTTATTCAAGTATTTTCCTTGATCATTATAGCATTTGGTAGGGTAGGGGGAGAGAAGGAGAGAAGAGAAAAAGGCAAAAAAAAATTTTTTTTATTAAAGATTTTTATTTGTTTATTAGAGAGGAGAGAGATCACAAGCAGGCAGAGAGGCAGGCAGAAAGAGAAGGGGAAGCAGGCTCCCCGCTGAACAGAGAGCCCCATGCAGGGCTCAATCCCAGGACCCTGAGATCATGACCTGAGCCGAAGGCAGAGGCTTTAACCCACTGAGCCACTCCGGCACCCCAAAAATGGCAAAAATTTAAGGCATTGGCATTATATCTCTTGTGACTGTGGTATCTCTGTGTCTATGTCTAGTTACTTGGGTTTTTTCTTTTGTTGGGTTTTTGTTTTTTTATCTCTGCTTAAAAGAGAAAGAGACTTGGGGCTCCTGGGTGGCTCAGTGGGTTAAAGCCTCTGCCTTTGGCTCAGGTCATGATCTCGGGGTCCTGGGATCGAGCCCCGCATTGGGCTCTCTGCTCAACAGGGAGCCTGCTTCCCCCTCTCTCTCTGCCTGCCTCTCTGCCTACTTGTGATCTCTCTTTCTCTGTCAAATAAATAAATAAAAATCTTAAAAAACAAAAAAAGACTCATTTCAATTCTCAAAGTTGACATAATTTTTAAAATTTTGCTAATTTGGGAAGTTATGGAAACTTGCTTTATAATCAATTTGGTTTTAATGTATTAATTACCATTTGAAAGAAAAGTATTTGCCAGTTTCCTTCATGACTGGTACGCTAGCATCAGGTTGCCATCTGCCTTTACTTAATATAGGAATTTTGCCATAGACAGAGCTAGGAAAACAGCATATTTCATGTACCAGCATACTGGATTCTGTTGTCACTATCTTCCCTGAGTGGCTTAAAAGCTCTCTGAAGTTGATTTGATATCTTTCTTCTTTTGCCATCTCCTTCACTAGTTGGGGATAATAATGATTATTGATTATGACAGTAGTAACATTATTAGGATAACTAATAATTGCAGTAGTGCTTATTGGAAAAAGTACTAAAGGGCATCTATATGGACTATACTAATTTCCAATCATATTGAAAATAGGCAGCATTGTTGTGCAAGGAAGAACTCTAAGACGGTCTCCAAGATTCCTGCCTCCTGGTGTAAATAACTTGAGTAATCCTTTCCCCTTGAGTATGGGCAGAACCCTCAAGTAAGATGAGATAGTTACTTCCTTGATTATATAACAAATGGTGATAGAGTAGTCCCTACTGTGGTGATAATGTGTTATCTGGAAGGGGAACTGGAATCAGGGAAAGGCTTTCCTGATGTCCTAGAAGAAAGCAAACAACCGTGTGGGGCTGCCTATGGAGGCTACTATATGGTGAGGAAATGTGGGCAGCTTCTAGTTGCTGAGATCAATCCCTGGTTGACAGCTAACAAGAAATTAGGGACTTCAGTCCTACAACCACAAGGAACTAAATTCTGCCAACGAGGTGACTGAACTTGGAACAGAACTTCTAGCTCTGAGAAATTCAGTATGTCTAACACCTTAATTGCAGGTTTGTTAGACTCCGAGGGAGAGGATCAACCTAAGGAAAACCCAGACTTCGACCCAAGGAAACAGATAAGAAATGTGTGTTGTTGTTTTTAAAGATTTTCTTTATTTGATGGGAGGGGGCAGAGGGGGAAGAAAGAGAATCTCAAGCAGACTCTGTGCTGCACATGGAGCCAGACATGGGGCCTGATCCCATGACCCTGAAATCAGGGCCTGAACTGATAGCAAGAGTCAGTTGCTTAACCAGCTGAGCCATCTAGGCACCCAGAAATGTGTGGTATTTAAGTGAAATTTGTGGTAATGTGTTATGCAACAATAGAAAACTAATACAATTGTGTAGTAAATATGATAGACATGGGTAATCCTATACTTTTATACTTAATATGATCCATTTTCTTTTACAATCAGTACTCATTAGCATGATAAGGACAGCTTTTCTTTTATGGTGGATTTGAAAGGAATTTTGGAAAACAGTCATAATTATAATTTCTTAAAACTATCTTACGGCTTTTGATCATAATTTCTAGCAGGATATTCTTGTAATTTATAAAGTACTAGAAACAATTGAGCCTATATATTATTTTTTAGTCATATTCACAATTATTTGTTTTAATGAAAGTTCAGTTTGTCTAGTGTGTTTTATACATATTGTATTGTTTTTGTGTTTCTAAGAGTGCTCTGAGAAGTACCATTTCCTGTGTGTTTGCCTTGATTCGGTGACTGAGCTGTTGATTGTAAAAGCAACCACTTAAGCTGAAATGACTGTTCATCTTAACTTATAAGAATGTGATACTGATAAGACCAAGCCCCTATCTGTGTGCCAGTTAGAGTTGCTGTACTCTGTAGGATGCAGTTATTTAGATATCTATACTCAAATTCCATTCTCAGTCTTAGGGAAACCACGAACAGTGTGCACTCATCCAATGGCTTATCATGGCACAGTTGTAAATGAAGTATAACACATCTTTGTTAGAAACCCACAGAAATTTACTGTGGGACACCAAAATATTTTAATTCCTTCCTCTGTCCCAATGAAGATGTAAAAAACAAGTAAATATTAAGAACCTAGGTTTTGCATTTCTCCCTTCATTTGAACTCTAGGGTGTGGCAGGGGTCCATCAGCTGTTGCTTTCCTTTGCTTGGGAATTTATTCTGGTTTCCAGCTGCAAAAATTCCCAAAATCTTAAGGCAGCCATCTTCCCTGACAAGTCTACTCTGGAGGTTAAGTAAGCATACATGAGACTGTAGGCAATTTTGTGGACATCACATTGGACTAACAGACGAAATAGGATATAAAAACAAACCAAAACCAAAACCAAAACAAAAAACCAAAAAACCAAAAAACCAAAAGCAGACAACAACAACAATAACAAACTGAAGTTTTAATCAGCCCTAGGGCAAGCTTCTGATTGGACAAGCACTTTTATTGTTCTTCTGTAATTTTTTATACTTTTACCAAATTGTGACCAAAAAGATAAAAGTAGAGACTTTGAATTCCATGTGGGCAGGGACCATGGCAATTGTTTTCATTTTTGTATTCCCAAGGCCGAAGACAGTTCTGCAATATACAGGTGTTCAATAAATATTTATTGAACAAAACAACTGAATTATAATAATGGCTTCTCTTCAAATGAGGTAGATGATAAAATGATAAAACATAATGTAAAGGAGCTTGCCTAATGATTGCATTGTGACAATCCTTCTGTACTGTGGCTTAATTTTACCTAAGAAGTGTATTCACATCTGACCTGTGAATATACTAAAAACATTAGTATACATTCGCATGTATACTAATACATGCGATATTACATTTGCATGTGATACATTCGCATCACTCTGGTAGTTTTGAAGAGGGATGAAAGATTATGGAAATGAAACAGATAGCCTCCTTTTCCCTAAAAAGCCACACTTTCATATTGTTCCCAAAGCTTTTATTCTTCCATGGGATCACACATCCAACTGTATATTTAGTCTACTCCCCTGAACCCTGTTTATGCCTTTGTATCATAAAGCATGTAGAATAAGGTTGAGAAGTAAAAAGCACAGGCTTTGCCAGTAGCAGTTCTGGACTCTTGAAGAGAGATTTGTATATGTGCTAGGATATATTTATGGTTTTTGCCTAAGACAGCCATCATTTAAAAAATAATCTGTTACTTTTAAATTACTGAATGCAAAAAATATATTAAAAAATAAATACTGAATAAATTGCTGAGTGACTTAATTTTTAGAGGAATGATTGATTTTTCTCTGGCATTTTAGTTAGCCTTGTCATTTGCAAACCTAAGTAAACAACTACACAAACACTTATATTAACTAGAACAAAACAGTGTTAGTAACACGTGTTAATACACAAGAGTGTGTTAATACACACTTTTTCTAGTGGCTATTTGAAAAATCTTAACCAAATGATTTGAACTATGCTTATTTAGTATTACTAGATGCCTCTTCCTGAGGGCGCACGGGAGAAGAATGAGGCACAAACAAGTCAGCTGCAATAGAGATTGGGAGCAGGGGTCGGCAGTTGAGAAGACTGCCGCCCCGAACAACTCCTTAATCCCATATTTATTGGATACGAGATGATAATCAA
>CM052898.1:111875363-112002028 GCA_028534135.1 Potos flavus
TTGAAGCAGGCAGTGTTCCACCCTGAGCGAGCCGGGCATCCCCAGCTGCTCGGCTTCAAGATCGTGTATCTTCCCCTCCACCTGAGGCCTGCTGGACTACCATGTTTTTCTCAAGGTTATCTTTAAGCATGCTTGCATGACCAGCACAACTCCTCCTGGTTATATTTTCAAGAGTGTATTATTTTGAGGGATGGTTACAACTAGACATATGGATAAAATTATTTTTCCAGAAACATGTAACACAAATCTATATACAGATATAGATGACCAACAAAGTCAGTTTCTTTATACAATTGTAATTTTTTAAATAAAGATTTATTTATTTATTTATTTGGCAGAGAGAGGCCCAGAGAGAGAAGGAACACAAGCAGGGGGAGTGGGAGAGGGAGAAGCAGGCTTCCTGTCAAGCAGGGAGCCTGATGTGGGGCTCGATCCCAGGACCCTGGGATCATGACCTGAGCCGAAGGCAGATGCTTAACGACTGAGCCACCCAGGCGCCCCTATACAATTGTAATTTAAAACATTAATCCACATTCATTGATAATTCTTGGTAGCATTAAAATCTAGGGAGGTGGGATGCCTGGCTAGCTCAGTCGGTTAAGCATCTGACTCTTGATTTTGGCTCAGGTCACGATCGCAGATTTCGTGATATCAAGCCCCATGTCCGCTCCGTACCGAGTGTGAGCCTGCTTAAGATTAAGAACCTGTATGTACCTATAGCTGCTACCTAATAAAATATGCAATGAAGATATAAAACCTAATTTATATAGGGTTTTTCTCATAGCTTTTTTGCTTGTGAGCGTTCATAACCTGTATTTCTCATTTTTCTTCTCTCTCTCTCACACACACACAAACACACACACATGCACACATACACACATACCTATTCTTTAATCTACACTTCCCGTTTTCCAAAATGATGCTTTGCCCTGTGGCTATAATAGAGAAACAGCTGTGATTTAAGGTGTCATTGTCTCCGTTAACATCACCTGCTTCAATAACAACTCTGATTCATGTTTTAAATAAATGTGTCATGACTATGATTGCATTATTATCGGGTGTGAATGGATAGGAATCTCAGGGAAAGTGATAAAGATTTTAAAGACTTCTGAGTTTAAATGTGAAACTTTGATCCTCTTCCCTTTTCCTTCCAAAGTTGGAAATATTAGGTACAAAATAACTTTGCTCTTCTTCCTTCTCCACCTTTTTTTCCATTCTCTTCTCTCTTGCCTTTCTGTCTTCCCCCTTTTGTTCCTTCTCTGTGATGGTATGGCTTTGGGGAAATATTAGTAAGATTGAGGTGAACAAAATTTCTTCCACCTTCACTACTTATCTCTCTTCTCTTGCTTTTGTGTATAACAAAGTGGGGTGTGGGTCTGCTGGAAATTTGGTGAGCCAGAAACGAAAGAGAAGAAAATGAGAAACATGGGAGAACATCTGTAGGGGGAAGTGGGGTAGTGATCCCTGAGGCACAGGGGCCCAGCTCTAAAGTGGGCATGCTAAATTGTGGCAGTACAAAGTGTGGATCATTGATGGTGGGTCATAAGGAATTTCACAATGAGCTCTAAAAATTCTAAGATGAGAATATGTTTATAGATTGGTCATTTTTTCTTAGGCATATGTGTAGGGGAAAACTTCACCTTCCTCCTGCATTTCTCCTTCACTCCCTCATTACTACCATGCTCGCAGCACTTCTGACACCCAGTGTGTGGGGATTTTTCCCTGTAACAAGCAATTCCCAGTGACACCACCTGGGTGTCCTACAGTTTAATTTGGTTTTTCCATTATCTACCTGGAGCCTGTCCCCTCACTCCCACTTCAGGTGCTAATCCCAAGTCCAAGTTGTCACCTGTGTGTCTAACCAATTGCTATAAATCAGAAGTTCCCAAAACCCTTCCTCAGGTTTGATTAATTTGCCAGAGCAGTTTGCAGAACTCAGGAAAACAGTGTACATACTGTTTACCTGTTTATTATAAAGGATTTGGTAAAGGATACAGCTGAACATCCAGATGGGAAGGATGCACAGGGCAGGGGGCCCGGACCTATCATGCCCTCTCCAGGCCACACTACTCTCCTCGCACCTCCACGTTTTCACCAACCTCAAAGCTACCAAACACCATAGCCTTGGAATGTTTGTGGCGGCTTCATCAAGAAGGCATGATCAATGAATAACTCCATTTTCAGGCCTTTTCTGCTCTCTGGAGAATGAGGTGGTGGAGGAGCTTAAAATTCCAGTCATAGCTTAGACTTTCTAGTGACCAGGCCCCATCCAGGAGCTATTCGGAGTCCTAGCAAGAGTTTCCCCAGAGAATAAAAACTGACTGCTATTACCCAGGATTTTCCAAGGGATTTAGGAGCTGTGTCAGGAACCAGTACCAAAGACCAAATATTAGAACAAAAGATATTCTTAGTGCTATTATCACTTAAGAAATTACAAGGAATTTTAGGAGCTCTGTGCCCAGGAACCAGGAGTAGAAACCAATACATGTTTGTTTTTCCTATCCTCTTACAGCATATTTTGGTTGTATTTTTATATTATCAAATTTTAGATCCCTTCAAATTTTAGATACATCTCTAGGATGAAATCTTTTAAAATATGTGAGCATTGTATACCCAGTAAGTCTGAATAATAAATGAATCTGTTCTTTATGCTCTAATAAGGACGAGTTAATAACATCAATATGTAAAAAGAGAATGCAATCTTACTTAATATAAATTTAGACTCCATAAAAAAATCATAGTATATAGTATTGGAGAAATTCACGAAAGATTCAAAGGTGGAATAAAAGTTCATTACGCATATTTGTGACAAGAGTAGGATTTTTCAAAAAAAATATCTTTTTCTCTAATTATAAAAGTAACATATGTTCATTAAAGAAAATTTGAAAATGGTGAACATATAAGGAATAAATAATCCCATCACTTAGTTTTAACCACTGTTAACATTTGTGTATTTTTATTTATGTGAATATATGTGAATATATATTTATGTATATTCTTAATCTTTCTTAGTATAGCTGTCCAAGTTTGTCTTTAAGTTATTTATATTCACTTATTTTTATATTCACGTATATTACTTATCACACTATTTACACAGTGCATTATTGTGCATCCCTGCATTCCTTTTATTGTGATTTATGTTGGGGGAGGAATTTGGATCAGGATCAAGTAAGAAAAATATATGGCAAGTAAGTGCTCAACAGGGTTTGGGTCCCAGGTGAATCCTTCCCAGATCTGTGGCCATTAGATTACTTAATTCACCTTTTTTTAACTTAAATTTCTTCATTTGTAGAGTAGTGTGGTATAGAGATTAAGGGAAAGGGTAAATTTTAAAGATGCATCTCAATGCTTGACACATTTTACATAATCATTTAAAGCTACTTATTGTTTTATTATTGATAACAATGGAATGATGGATATTGTAGTCAAATCATCCTCTTGGGGAGCCTGCATGCGACTCTTGATCCCAGGATATGAGTTTAAGCCCCACATTGGGTGTAGAGCTTACTTTAAAGAAAAAAGAGAAAAAAATCATCCTCTTCTAGGAAGAAACAGGATGTAAAACCTTTGCTTTAAAGACAATTTTAAATAACACTATTTAACAGAAACTTCTCTTGTAAATATGCCAACTTGCCTGTAAAAAGAGAAAATAATTTATAGAATTATTAAAAGATTACCTTTTTTTTCCCCCTAAGATTCAAGTTTTGGGCTTTAGCATATATTTTTCTCAGTGCAGGAGAGATAAGTTATGAATCCATAGCTCATAAAAGCTTGGATATCTCATTTAAGTGATCACTAAGGCTTTTTCATTCTGCTTTATAAGTATCTTTGGGAGTCTTTCCCCACCAGCTCTCTTCATGGAAGACAAAGGAGCATAGTAAGCATAGTTAGAAGACTGCTGACCTCAAATACGAGTGGCATGACCTAAGGATACCCGTTCACCTTCTTAGCTAAAGCCTCAGCTTCTTCTGCTGAATCAACGATACCCTAAAAGTTCTGAAAAAAGTCAGTGAAATAATGTAAAAATAATATACTATCACTTAGGAAGCACTCAGCTACTAACTTGCCAGGCATCCCAAACATCAGTTCTGGTTTGAATTACTGTATGCTGACAGTAGTTCATGTATATATATATATATATATATATATATATATATATATATATATTCATATATATATATGAAATCATCTTTTTTTTTTAAATTTTATTTATTTATTTGACAGAGAGAGAGAAATCACAAGTAGGCAGAGAGGCAGGCAGAGAGAGAGGGGGAAGCAGGCTCCCTGCTGAGCAGAGAGCCCGATGCGGGGCTCGATCCCAGGACCCTGAGATCATGACCTGAGCCGAAGTCAGAGGCTTTAACCCACTGAGCCACCCAGGCACCCCTATATGAAATCATCTTTAAAGCAATATTTTATTGATAATATTGTAGGCTTGTGGTAGAAAATCTCAGATCTAAGGTCAAGGAATTAGAATTTGGTCTCATCAGAGCAGAAGGGCCATGGGGTATTTAAAGAAACTGCTGTGGAGTACTTGACAATTTTTCTACAAAATACATCTTCAGAGCAACCTCTAGTGGAGTTAATTTTAGCTTCATTTGAGGCTGTGAGGCCCTCTTCTTAGGTGAAGTCATTTATTAACTCCAAAATGTAAAATAAAGGCCTGAGGCCTGCTCCAGCTTTCTTTCTTCCCCACCCTCATCCTACACCAGGATTAAACCCCAGGGAATCTATAGAATTTAGGTGAAAAATACTGGTCCAGGATAATCCAGTTTTATTTGGAAGTTACCACCTACAACCAGGGATGGTAGTCAAAATATTTAACTGCTAATAGGGTACTCACAATATATGCCAGCTATACACGTCATGTAAGGCTCTACTGGTGCCCAGGGGCTGGAATTCAGTCCTGCCTATGATCAAGGGGTTTTATTCTTGGAATAAAATGATTTGATTATATATGGGCAAAATGTTAGATTTCTGTCAAATATTAAGAGACCAGGCAAAACATATTTAATACTCACACAGTTTTAGTAGGCACCAAGCCCTGTCTTACATGTATTAATTCACATAATCTTTACAACCATTCTGCAAGGTGTGGATACTGTTATTATGCATTTTACAAATGAGGAAACTGAGGCATAGAGAAAGCTGAAATACAGAGAGGTGAATAAACTCACACAAGGACATACTAGTAAGGGGAAGAGTCAGAATTTAAACCAGGAAGTTTGCTTTAGCATTAGGGTTCTTAAAACTATCCTATGCTAGTTTTATCATTAAACCTGCCTGGCTGTTTAGAAAATATGGTGGAGTTAAAAATTTTTAAGTTGAAAATTTCTCTCCTGCCTCTTTTGCTTACATGTTATTTAAAATCATTTGGTCGATTTTGGGGCACCAGGCTGGCTCAGTGGTAGAGCATGCTACTCTTGATCTCAGGGTCATGGGTTCAAGTCCCATGTTGGGTATGGAGCCTACTTAAAAAAAATATAGTTAATTTTAATGTCAGTTTTTAATTACTTATTATTGGTTGAAGTGCTTGAAGATAGGCCTGCATGCTAGTGGATGAAAATCCCAGCATTAGGCAAAACGATTTGTTCAGAGCTTAATCTCTCTTTTCTATAATTTTTTTAAAAGGAATGTTCGTTGGTATACGTGAGAGTAGACGGGGAAAAATCTATTAATTTTGATTAACCATGCTCCCTTAATACTTATTATAAAATACATATTTTCCCCAATAATAGCAAAAATTATTGTCATAAATAAACTTTGGAAGGTGAATTTATTTTTCCTAATATGACTAAGATAAAAGCTTTAAAAATATCATTAGCATTTACATATAAACGTTTAATTATAAATTATCCAGAATATTATGAAATCCCATTATACTAATAATTCAGAAAAGGAACCAATTACATTCTACAATCAAAAAGGCTTGAGAAGACCCGAGAAATGATACAGTAGTTTCCCTGGAGGCACATATCTTTCGTATATTTTTTTGTAGGCAAATGTTTAATTTATCTTAAAAAGAAATATTAGCAAGAGAATTTCTGATGATAAATAATTTCACTTTCTATCTCTGTGAGTCAGGAAATAATTCACATGAATGATTGGAATTTTTTTCTTTTTTTTTTCTTTTTGGGTGAACGACAAAAGGGAGGATTATGATCCCTCAGAAGAGCTGTTGCCTATTTAATTCATAAAAGAAAAAGTATATCTTAATACAGTTTCTAAGACATTCTTCAGAATTTCTTAATAAATTGGTTTTGGCTCTCTTGACCTTCTCTTGTAGCTCTTTTCTTCAAAGAATTTTTCTCCTGTCATCTGAAGTCCTCTAAATTTTTATTTGTTCAAATCTGTATATTCTTCACCTCATCACAGTATTATAATAAAAGATCAGTACCTACTATGATTGAAATTTTATTTTTTTCTTCTGTAAACATTTTGTCCACTATATAATGTAAATATATAAAATACATAATGATAATGTAATCTATTTTAGCCAATTTAAATATAGTTCTTAAAAAACAAAAATAATGAGGGGCACCTGGGTGGCTCAGTTGGTTAAGCATCTGCCTTCAACTCAGGTCATGATCCCAAGGTCCTGGGATTGAGCCCCATGTTAGGCTCCCTGTTCAGTGGGGAGTCTGCTTCTCCCTTTCCCTCTGCCCCTCTCTCTCACTTGTGCTCTCGTTCTCTCAAATAAATAAATAAAATCTTAAAAAAATAATGCAAATTTAATGGATAAGAATGTTATAGAACATTACAATAAATTACTATAATATAAATTTTATATTATAAATACATATTCTTCCATGAAAAACTGTTTAAGTCACTATTGAATTGATATGTTTGCTGGCATTTGGGATTCTGTATATCTTAATTAAGCAGTACTCTGCCTCTAACATTCAACAGTATCTATCATTTTACATTCCTAATAAAAATCTTTCAGTGGCTCCACATTATCTTCAGGTTAATGTTTAAACTCTTCATAGCCCAAGAACCTTATAATTTGACTACTTGTGACCAATTTGACTTTATGTATCACCACTATTCTACTTCCTGAATCCAGGCTTATTGTCTTTTATCTCTGAGTTTATAGATTAGAATGGCTTTTCACTTCTTACTCAGTATAGTTGCTGCCTTTCTTTGGAAGCTGCTCCTGATCTCCTAGGCTATTCTAGTATGGCCTTTTCATAGCACATAGCACTGTGTATTTTAACTCCTATTTAGTTATCTGTCCCTTCAGCAGGTCTGTAAAATTCCCAAGGGCAAAGACTTTTGTTTCATTTGTGGTTGGATTTCCAGAAACTCATATATAATATATGCCATATCAGAGGCATTTGTTGATTGGATGCATGAATTAAGAATAATTATAATGGTAACCCTCAAAACATTGAGAGATCATGAAATAGTTTCCAAATCAAAAAGGAAAGATAAATTGTTATAAGTAGTTTTAATAAGGATGTATTTCTTTATTTATAAATATCCTTTCTAATATTTAGAATAAAGATAACTTTTATTATTTGGAATATTTGCTGAATGAGAGAAAAATTTTCTAGTTATAGTACTTAAGGTTAACAAAAATTTATTATGTTTATGCATTTTTATGCATATTAGGCTTGTTCCTTATGGTATAAATAATTCCTCCTCATTTGCTTATGGTTTTAATATATATTATATGTTTTATATTTTCAAATAATTATTTGTACAGTTTTAATCACATCCATTATATATTTAAAACTGCATTTATAAAACGCTGCAGCTCTCAAGACAGTGTAAAATATCCTGATATTAAATTGTATTTAAAATTGAAGATATTTTTGAAATTCGTATTCATTAGTTCATAAAAGATAAAAATGAAGCCCTAGGGTAAATTCTAGATTCGGTAAACAAGACTTAAATTATGACAACAAAACTTAGTTTTTCTCCTTAAAAATTCAAAATGGTAAAATAGTAAAATGTTAACTTGGTTTTCCCCACACTCACAGAGATGATTATAGCGAGGAAAAGTCTTGTCCCTTTACCCTCCTAGGTTCAAGGCCTGGAGCCCTCAAATCAAACTGATAAAGACAAATTAACAAGGGGAAAAAAAAAACCAGTTTAATTTTGTATTTGTGGAATTTATATAATAAATTGAGACCTCAGGAGGGATTCGGGCTTATATACTATCTTAGGCTAAGCAAAGGGAAAGGGGCTTCTCAAGGAGGAGAGGCAGGAAAGCTAAAGAAAAGAAGGGTTGTCTTGTAATACAGATAAAAGCTTCTTGGGTGATGACTTGTCTCTAGGAGTAGTTCTCTTCCCCATTAGGACATATTTTTACAAATGGAAATTTTCTTTGTAAGTTAAATTATTTCATATGTAGAGTGTAGACAGGGGCTCCTGGTTAAGAATTCATTATTAAAGGTATTTTGCCACTGTAAGATAGGAGAACAGCAACTATCAAACGATAGAAATATTTTTCAGTGAACGGATTACATATTTAATTTCTACTTAAATATCCGGTTTAACACAACTCTTTATATCCTCATCTATCAAGGTCAGTCTTGTTAAGTCATCTAATAAGATCATCTAACAAGGTCATCTAACAAGATCAAGCCTTGATCAGTCCCCCCTATCTAATATTGTTTACATCTGACTTTACATAAGCAAATTGAAAAGTGTAAAATCAAAACCTGCAATAAGTGCGAGATTTCAGGAACTTGATGTATGTGCTGTTGGCAAAGTGATCAAATTATATGCAGAGCCATTGGTGAATGGTGACCCAGCAGAGAGTGCCTCTACTATGTTAGATTATAACTGGGATTTAATTTATAGAGGTGAGTGAGTGACTACACGGGAGAGGTCAATGTCACTGAAAGAAGTTTTATTACTTACAGTTTCCAAGAGAAGGAGGCATGCCACACCATGTTGGGCCATATGGGGAAGTGATAGACAGGTTTGGTCAGAAGGCAGAAAAGGTGAGTGGACAGCATGGCTCAGATTCTTTACTGTAGTTTCAAGAGAAGGGCAAGGCAGGGCAGGGTGAACAGTATAGGTCTGGTTGGTTTAAATAATTTGGGGAGCTCTGGGCCATAGGAATCTCTAGATCTCTGGTACCTAGTCCTGGGGTGATTAGGACACAGGGAATATTGGCTTTGTGTGTGAGCTAGATAGAAGAGGTGGCTGGGGATTTGAGCTGTGGATTGGTTGGTTTGCCTATTAAAGTCATGCTAGCAGGCAAGTTGTTTACAGTATCTAGGAATTAGCTCTCCTGGGGTTGAGGGCCGTCTCTTCCAGGATTAGCAAGATTCCAAGATGGTAAAACATCATAAAATACAGAAAATAAAAACATTAATGCTTTTTAATACCATAGTCTTCACTGTTTCTCTTCCCACTTCACTCCCAGTGAAGTCTTTAGTCTCCTCATACATGCTTGTAACTTATACTTTTTTCAAGTTTGGTTTTCTCTGTGGTAGTTATAAAATATGCCCATAAAAGGGATTTAAGATAATAGCAGGGTAGGTGTTGGAAAGTTTGAAAAGACTGCTATATATTTTTGTCAAAGAATTAAGAGAGGCAAAAAAAAAAAAAAAAAAGATGAGAGTTTTGACTATTTTGAGGAGGCTTTTTATGTTAATTGTGTAAAAGCCAAGCATTAAATAAAGACTCATGTGTCGTGCTATTAAAATTTTTCCCAAGGAATTTTTAACTCTATAGGGACTTGATTTATTATTTGTTCATTGTAAAAAATTTAGCCTGCAATTATAGCCTACATTTCTTTGAATGTAAAATAAACTTTGGTAATATTTGAAGATGAAGTCCTATTCAAACTCTTTTCCTGGATGTTTAGTGTTTTGGTGATTCACTTAAAGCAGTGACTTTTCATTAGACTTCTGTAATCACATTCTTTGATATAGAATATGGATAAAAGTAAAACTTTTCTGAGTGAAGCCGGGCTAGTAGGGGAAGAGCAAAGAAGTAAAGGAGGAGTAGTTCTGTGCACCCTCCCTGTACCACAATTTTCTGGAAAGTTTTAGGCTTCTGCAAAATATCTTTAAACTATAGTTTGGGATCAGTGTTTCTAAAGTTTCATATTCAGTTTTATAGTTGCGTAAGTTTGCATAACACTGGATTAAGCAAAGTTAATAGTTTTTTTTTTTCCTTGATGTCTTCTTGGAACTATTAGAATGATAATATGCATATTGGATCTCCAAGGTGACATACAGAATTGCCTACAGGACATTTCATTCATTCATTTATTCATTTTTTTCTTCAAGTACCTCTTAGGTCTAGTGTACTGATAAGTATGCTGTGGGAAACTTTGATCTGGAGAATGGAATGAAAGGAAAGTCATGTAAAGCCTTTGTTCTTCTGCTGGTTCATTTATTAAATTGAAACAAAAACTCTGGTCAATTCTCTCAAGTTATTTTGAGGATCAGGTTATCATCCTGGGCAAGTCACTTATAAGTAGGATGTTCCTACTTATTATGATATGCAAAATGTTAGAAAAGAGCTTGAGATTAAAAAAGAAAAGTACTATCATTCTGTTCCTTTGGAAACCTAATATGAATAAATCACCAAAATATAAAATGGAGGTTGGCTTTAAAATGTGTATCATTTATTAATTGTCATATGTTACTATATATTGGATTTAACTTTGACAATTTTTATTGGAAAATTATAACACTTCTTTTGTTCAGAGGTCAAATAACAGCATATACATATACACACCTGAGTGTATATGTATAGGCACACTCAGGTGTGTATATGTATAGGCAATTTTCCAATTTTCCAATTGAACCCAAAATGGGTTGCAAATCTACCAAATTTGGACTGACTCGAGTGTAGCTTGCTTGAATTTTTTTTGTCCCAATAGAGCAGTAGTTCTCAGAGTGTGGTTCTAGGGCCAGCAGTAACAATATCACCTGGGAACTTGTTGAAAATGAAAATTATCAGGGGTGCCTGGGTGAGTCAATGGGTTAAGCCTCTGCCTTCGGCTCAGGTCATGATCTTAGGGTCCTGGGATCGAGCCCCGCATTGGACTCTCTGCTCAGTGGGGAGCCTGCTTCCCCCTCTCTCTCAGCCTGCTTCTCTGCCTACTTGTGATCTCTCTCTCTGTCAGATAAATTAAAAAAATCTTTAAAAAAAAAAGAAAATTATCAGGACCTACCCTTCACCCTCAGATTTAATGAATCAGAAACTCTATTGATGGGGCCTTGCTATCTGCTTTAAAAAGCTTTCAGCAGATTCTGAGGAACATCAAAGTATGAAAGCTACTGAAATAGAGAAAGAAAAACAAACATTAATATTTAGTTTTATAATGAGCAATTATAAATGAGCTATGAGTTCTTGAATACCTGTCTGTAAGGAATTTGAGAAATATGAACATGGAAATGTTGAATGCACTCACCAGAGGTTAAGCATTTAGAGTTGAAGAAAGATGGTTCAGGAACACAGTGAAGTCTGGTGTGTCCAGGTGCCATACATTATTTCTCTGGAGAGTTTTCAGGATGTAATATAATAGAAGAAATCTTTCTGAATGTACCTTTAGGGATCTACATTTGGTGAATATCTGAGAAATATTTGTAGATGTGGTTTACTTTAATTTAGCCAAGATAATTGATTTTTTGGAATTAAGTGTTTTGAGAAACCCAGTTTGTCTAATATTAGTGGTTCGTTAGGTCATACTTCCATACAGAATTATCATGATATTGGTACACATTAAACTTGGAACTTAAGGGAAAAATAAATAAATAAATAAACAGACATTGTTTAGTATTCAGACTCAAACTTAAAATGCTAATTAATCTAATGAAGGATAAAGGCTGTGTTCATTGCTAATCAGGTATAAACCAAACAGAGTAATAGATTTTGACAAATTATAGAGCTATTTAGTGGAAATGATGTGATGTGATATAGTGATTTTAGGAGCAATTCACATATGTTGGTGAATATGAATCATTCTTTAAGTGTGTCTATCCATTTTTGAGTGAAAATATAAAAATAGAATTGTTCCCTTTTCTATCATTGTGGCTCAGTTTCAAGAAAAACCTTTTGATGTAAATGTGAACTTTGACCAGTCTCCCTGGAATCCTGTATACAACATGCAACCTTAAATTTTCAGCTATATGATTAAACATGGCTGCATGAACATAGGCTCTCTCTGTCTCTTTTTTTAAGGGTTTTACTTATTTGAGAGAGGGAGAGCACAGAGGGAGAGGGAGAACCAGACTCCCTGCTGAGCAGAGAGCCCAATGTGGGACTCGATCCCAGTACCTGAGATCACGACCTGAGCTGAAGGCAGACACTTAACTGACTGAGCCACCCAGGTGTCCTAGGCTCTCTTTAATATTGACACAATAAAAGCAGAAGGCCACCATTAGTGATGTTATCTAGGATCGGATTTGAAATGCAGTGTACTCTCAAAGTTCTCGGGGGAGTGTAGCGTGTTAAATATCAATATTCTTATTGAATTGGTGATAATTGATAGTGACTATGACATTTACAAATTTTTTGTCTAGATGAAATTAATTTAAGTCATTTTAGAGAGTAAAAATTCATGTTTGAATACTTAGCAGGTTATATATCAACATTATTAGTAATAAAATTGTACCTTTATGCATATATATGGATTACTATTAAAAAATAGTACAGACATCTCCTGTTCAACATGTAGATATGCTTGACCATCTGATTAAAAATCTGTAAAAGGAATGTACTTTCTGTTGACTCTTGGGCATTGATAGTTCTTAGAGTATTATGACTGATACAAACACATTCATTAGTGATCCTTCATTCCAATAATGCAAGGACTTAAAGAATATTTTCCAAATATGATAAAATAAATACAATAATGATAAGAATATATACATTCTTAATTTAAAAGGGAATGGTAAATCTGCCTTTTATAATTAATATAAAATACCTGGGTTTTTTTCTAACATAAAAACTAATAATCATCAGATAACATTAGGATTTTTTAGAGTATAGAACTGTACTTGGTAAACTGTAAGGTAAGCTGGATCTTAGAATGTGAAGAACAAAAACTGTTAGTGTCAGTCATGGTTCAAGTTATATCATTACTGAGGACCTAAAACATAAACTATCAGAGGAGATAAGCAATTAAGACAAGATCAAGGATAAGAATTCTGGTCATGAGTCATAGACATTTGAGTTAGAAGGTACAATAAGAAACTGATATAGGTTGCTGTTAGGTAAAGTATTTTTGCCATTCTATATTTGAAGCAACTAAGATCCAAAGAAGCTTACTCTTCCCAAGTACCTATATTTCACATAATTAGAAGCAATGAGGAATAAAGAGGAAGGAAAACAGCTGCTAAAGTCAGGCCCTGTATTAATTTACAAACAGTGTCCCATAATGTTCATGGCAGTCACGTGATAAGAATCTTATAATCCCCATTTTTTTTAAATGGAAAAAATCTAACTAAAAGCATAAAATAATTAGTGTTTTAATTTCCTAGGTCTGGTGCAGCAAAATGTCATAAACTAGTTGGCTTAAGCAACACAAACTTACTGTCTCACAGTTGTGGAGGCTAGTAGTCCAAGATCAGGTTATCAAGAGGACCACATTCTCACTGAAGTACTGGGGAAGGATCTATTCCAGGACTCTCTCTGTTAGCTTCTGGTAGTTCCTGGGCTTGTGGTAGCACAATTCCAGTCTCCTCATGGCATTCTCTCTGTGTATACGTGTGTATGTGTGTGCGTGCATGTGTCTGTGTTCAAATTTCTCCTTTTTATAAGGACGGTAAGCCAGTGTGATTCATTTTAACTAACTGCAAGCATCTGCAAAGAACCTATTTCCAAATAAGGTCATATTCTGAAGTACAGGGAGTTAGGATTTCAACAAATGAACCCTTTCTTTAGGGGGAGAGGGGCACATCCAGTAAATTGGTAGTGCAGTTAACATTTAATTGCAAATTTTTCTGGCTTTATATTTTTAGATTATTTGATGGCAGAAATAAACTTATACTTTGCTCCATAAAAAACATTTTAATGTGTTTTTCTGTTTTTAATACATTGGAAAAGAGAATGAAAAAAATGTTGTGATAAACAATTTGTTGGGAACAAAATCATTTAAGGTTTGTAATGCCCCATGATGGATTTGGGCCTTTATGTTGTTAGTAGGTAGGAAAAATTTCAGCAGGAGGTGATCATAGCAGGATTTTAAAAATATCAGTCTCCCAGTAATATGCAAGCTGGATAGTAGGAAAGAAAAACTAATCACCAGAAAACAAGTCTAGAGTCTCTAACTAAAATCTAAGCTTGAAAATATAAAGCCCCAAAGAGGTGGTGCAGTGAGAATGTAAACCTGGGATAGATAAAACGATTTGGGGAAGATATATTTCATAAGACTGGTTGTTAATTACATGTGGGAATAGAGTAACTAGGAATGATAGAGTTTCATGACTGGATATCGAAGAAGATGATAACCTCCATAGTTAATAAGAACATTTTACTTTGTGTTTTAATTTTTGAATTTTAATTATATTTCTGGATTCCCCCATTGTCTTATATAATAGATTTCTTTGCTGATTCACTAGGTAACCTTAAATAACAATGGTCATAAATTCTCTATGGAAAACAAAAAAACAGATTTCCTGTTGAAAAACTATAGTTTTATATATAAATGAATCAATTTGGGTGAGGACAGAAGAGAACATCACCTAAATGATGGATTGTGGAGTTTGTGTAGGAGAATTGAGTTTCTGTGAATGCAGCACTGTGTCCCTTTGATAAACACCACCATCAGACACCCATGCCCACTTTGGTCCTAAATTGAAACAATTGATCTAATATTTCTTAAGTTATTAACAACTTAGAATATTTTTGCTATCTTATCTAATCATATTGGGACAGCTATGGGCTACTTTGCTGTCACATTGTCGTGTCTGAAATATATTTTATCAGTTATGTTACTCAATGTGTTTTTTGCATGGTATCCACTATTAATCCTGAGACAAGGAGAAGGAATAAGAAAATGAAGCTTTGTGTCTCAAAGGAAATATAATTAGCACTTTCCAAATGATTTAGAAGATTTTAGTTCCAAAAGTATTAGATATAGTTGGAAGGATTTTATAAAAGTTTTGTAAAACAAAGTGAGGGATTGATTTATTTGGAGATAGTTTTAAATAAAGATAGCTTTTTAAGATTGTATATATATAGAAACCTGAGAGGAACTTTTCAAAGCTGATAAAACAGGGAAAAGTTGGATTGTATAAAAATAGGATAAATTTTATAAGCTAAAGATTGATAGAGGGATCATGTTCTACAGAGGCAAACGGATTTTCACTGCTATCCTAGATCAGTTGCTCTCAGTGCACATTTGAATCATTTGGGAGCTTTTTAAAACAATACAAATGGTTGGCCCTATTCCCAGTAGATTGTGATTTGATTGGCCTGGGCTACATGGGACCCAGGCATCAGCATTGTTTAAATCTCTGCAAGTGATTCTATTTGCAGTCACAAGTGAAAAGGCATTGCCCTAGAGCTTTTGTCAACTAGGAAATTACATTGTTAAATATTATTCAATAGTAACATTATAACAAAATGACATTATAACAATAACATCATAGAATCCTATTTACTATTAGCAATTAGCATTATTACAATGAACAAAATGCAAACATTTATATACATACTATACACAAATACCAATTTCTATCATAATTTACAAGAATTTATTGGGGAGAAAAAAATATTGGTACTTAAGAAATTAGCTTTGTGTACCAGCCCTTTATCTGATATATCATTTACTAATATCTTTTCCCATTCGCAGGTTGCCTTTTAGTTTTGTTGACTGTTTCCTTTGCTGTGCAAAAGTGTTTTATCATATGGATTCATTTATATGTGGAATATAAGAAATAGCACAAAGGATCATAGGGGAAGGAAGGGAAAACTGAATGGGAAGAAATCAGAGAGGGAGACAAACCATGAGAGACTCTCGACTATGGGAAACAAACTGAGGGTTGCAGAAGGAGAAGTAAGTGGGGGAATGGGGTAACTGGGTGATGGACATTAAGGAGGGCACGTGATGTGATGAGCACTGATATGCAACTGATGAATCACTGAGCATTACATCAGAAATTAATGACGTACTATATGTTGGCTAATTGAATTTAAATTAAAAAAATAAATTAGCTTCGTGGAGCAGAAGAGCACAAACCTGATTAATATTCTAAGTTTATCATACAGTATAATTATTATTAATTTCTTCAGTATATTCTTGTTGAGTAACAACTATGTAGCAGATACTATTAAGTGCTTGTGATAGAGCAGACAAAAATCCTAGCCTTCATGGAGCTTATATTCTAATTGTGGGGATTTAAAATTCGTTTGAAATTTAATACCATTGTTTTATTTTCTTTGTATTTCTTCTGAAGTTGCCTACAAATTTCTATTTTCTGTAATGATATAAAAGTCCTTTTAAAAATAAGCATTTACATTTTGAAATTGAGTATAACAAAAATATATAAAATTATTAATATATGCAATACACCAGCATGTCATAATTATGAAAATATTACATGAATGGCAAATACTTGGCAAATTCTTGCCATCCATATGTGGACCCTAAAATAGTTTAGTTGCTCAAAAATGTAGGAGAAAATAGAGTTGGAAGCCTTACTTATATTTAGGGAAGTATATTGTTTAGAGTCATTTTAATTTTCTTCATTCAGCATATGTTTTATTTAAACTTTATATAAGAACATTAGCTGCCATTCAGTACAATCAGATATACCCTATATCCTATTCTGAAACTCCTCACCCTATATGCAAAACAACCAAAAGCTGGAAGACAGATGAAGGAGAAAGAAACCAGAAGAGAATAAGCAATTAAAATACGCTTCTGTATGGAGATAGAAGTGATAAAGGCCGTCCTTGAAAATATGTTGATTTGAAACAGTGGAGCACCAGCCTTATTGTTCACTTGAGAAAATAGGCACATAATGATCTTTACTATGAGTTAGTATTATGTTTGGAAACATTAGCATTCAAATTAAGTCCATGTGTAAGATTACTGTGTGTTTTTATACATGATTAAATCAAACCTACAGGAAAGGCAGTGTCTGTATGAAGGCAGCACTTCTCGACTTGTTTTTCTGTAAGTCTGTACCTGGCAGTAGAGCTGAATTACTGAAAAGCAAGTAATATTAAAATTGACCTGAATAAGTGCAAATTATAAAATAAGTTATAGCTTACTATTTTACTACGAAATACCATGTCTTAAATGGCGTACTTTTCTAGAATGATCTGTTAGAACAAGTAATTTTGATATCTAGTGACCTATTAAAATTTAGTTCAAGGTTTAGCAAAATACACTTGTGACTATAAGGATATGACAATGAATATGATGAAGATTAAGAACAATTAAGATTTATGGTTTTATCATTTCTATATTTAATGCACTGAGAACCACCTTCAAACTTGTTAAGTTTGACCTACAACTCTTCATAGACAGACTTGAAGATTGAATTTTCTGTTACTGTGGAATAAGAACTGGAAAAAGTAAGGATCAGTCGTGATAAGATCATTGTTGATTTGAAGCAATGTAATTTCTTGGGTTTGCTAACAATGAACTATTCAAGAAAGTTTTCTTGTCTGTTTCCGAGTCCAAAAAATATTTCAAACTCTCAAAGTAATGCTTGTTTTTTTGGGGGGAGGGTACAGATAATAGCTATTATTGGGCAAAATGTTCTTCTTGTGCATTTTTGTTTACTTCGTGTCCAATCATAGTAACTCAATGCATTTTTACACTTATTTTAACAAAAATAGTAATTTATTTTGGAGAGTTGATATGATAATTTCTGGTTCATTTATTTTAGATTATTCTTCAAATTTGTAAACATGCTCTTTAATTTTCTAATAGCCCTAAAGTAATAATTACCTTCCTAAAAGTTTTCTTAGGAAAAAATTATATTCAAAGTATGGAAATTTATGATAATTTGCTATTTAGAAACTGAATAAAATGTACTTATTGAAGAGCATGCTGGTCCATTTTGGAATGATGGTTAAAATAAATATATCAAATCTAGCCATGAATGTTTCTTAGGATCCCATTACAGAGAAACATTTTTATAAATAAGGATTTGTACGAATCAGAATATTCTTTTAGATAGACATGTAGAAAAGCAGTGAATGAACCATTCTGCCATATTTTATTTGACTAGAAAGTGTTAGATGTCTGGGGCTCTATGTGAGATCTCATATTGTCTTCTCATCCCCTCTCCCACAGAGAAAGAGAATGGGGTATGTATAGAACATGGAGGAATTTTAAGAACAAAAAACCTCCACACGTCTGTATTTTCTTCCTGCAGGAGAATCTAACTGAGGTGGGAGAAGAGAAAGTTAGGCATATTTATTTTGAAACAAACAAACCTTCCCTAACCTTTCTTGTTAAGAATTCTTATGATGCGGAATGCAAAGTGCTGTAGAAAGGAAGTAAATTAGGAGAAGTTGTAAGAGTTATGATGATTCAAAAGGAAAAATGAGGATTTATGATTGAAGATATCAGAAGATGTTAACATTAATACACCCATTCATCACATTTTAACCTACTCTGAGGCAGGAATGTGTTAGATGTTGAGGGATACAGAGGCAAGCAGAAACAGAAGTATCTATCTCATGGAGCTTCTCTTCAAGTGAGTGATACAGACTCAAACAAATATAAAATTGCGATTATAACAAATATTACAAAAGGCAGATACACATGACATGAGAGACTAAGATAGAGGAATTTCCCAGGTCATGGAGATCAGGGGAGAGTTCTCAGAGGAGATCACTCAAGTTGCCTTCATGGAGAAACCTCTCCTTCTAAGGATATTTGTCTCTCTGTAGATAAGTATTAGAATTTAGTCTGCATAGAAAAATACATAGTGCCTGTAAGTGGCTCAGTCAGTTAAATGTCTGACTCCTGGTTTTGATTCAGGTCATGAACTCACAGTCCTGGGATCAACCCCCGTGGCAGCTCCGTGCTCAGAGGGGAGGCTGCTGGTGAATTCTCTCTCCCTCTCCCCTCTCCCTTTCTCTTTCTCTTTCTCAGATAAATAAATCTTAAAAAAAAAAAAAAGAAAGAAAGAAAGAAAAAGAAAAATGCATGTCATTGCTATTAAAGGACAAGAAAATTGATTTTTTTTTTTAAATATGAATATTAGCTTCCCAGGGCTGCTGAAACAAAGTACCACAAACTGGATGGCTTAAAAACAACGAAATTCAATCTATTACAGTTCTGGAGACTAGAAATCTGAAATCAAGGTGTTAGCAGGGCCATATTCTGAACACTCAAGGGGAAACTCTTCCATGCTTTTCTCTTAGCTTTTGATGTTGCTGGTAATCCTTGGCATTCTGTGGTTTGTCGACACATCCCTCCAGTTTCCACCTTTATCATCCTATCTCCCTGTATGCCTCTGTCTCTGTTTGTACTCTCTCTTTTCATGTGGGTCATCAGATTTATTAGATTACAGATTTATTATCCTACTCCAGTGTAACTTCATCTTACTTTGATTACATTTGCAAGGACTATTTCCAAATAAGGTCATATCCACAGGCTCTGAGTAGACATGAATTCTGAGGCATGTGGGGTGGGGAGGGGGAGAGAGAGAGAGAGAGAGAGAGAGAGACAGACAGACTATTCACACTATTCAGTAAAATGTGAAACTCAGAAAATGTCTAAAAATAGATCCACTTCTGGATCTTTTATCTGGGTGTCATTGTAACTGGATATAGTGTTTGGTTGAATGTTTGTGAATACTTGATTCAGATCATGTACAACAGTCCCCCTTTATCTGCAGGGGATATATTCAAGACCCCCAGTGGATGCCCAAAACCACAGAGAGTACCGAACCCTATAAATACTATGTTTTTCCTCTGTGTACATACCTGTAATAAAGTTTAATTTATAAATTAGACACAGTAAGAGATTAACAGCAATAATGAAATAGAATAATATGCTGTAATAAAAGTTATGTGAATGTGGTCTCTCCATCACTCAATATATATTGTTGTGTTGATGTGAGATGAGAAAACTCCTACGTGATGAGATGATGTGAGGGAAATGACATAAGCATTGTGACATAGCATTAGGCTACTATTGACCTGTCCTTAAATCAGGAGGAGGATATTCTTCTAGACTACAGTTGGCATTGGGTAACTGACAACACAGAACGTGAAACCACATATAAGGCAGGACTACTGTAGATATTGAAGGTTAGTAAAGTGAAGGGAGTACCTTCAGAAGAAGAGGAGAAAATAATGCTCTGAGCATAAAATCAGAATAGTTTACTTAGTACTTATTTCTTCATGGCATTCAATTCTTTACATATTCTTAATACTTTAAAAATATAACAACCAAAAAACCAGATGAACTATTTTTAGTAGGTAGTAGATATAATTTTTTAAAAAAGATTTTATTTATTTATTTGAAAGAGAGAGAGTATGAATAGGGGGAGGGACAGAGGGAGAAACGAACTCCCTGCTGAGTGCAGAGTCCAGTGTGGGGCTCCATCCTGGGACTCCAGGATCATAACCTGAGCAGAAGGCAGACGCTTAACTGACTGAGCCTCTCAGGTGCCCCTGAAGATCTTATTTTTAATACAATTCATCTTTCTAAGAATTATAAGTTATATAAATTACAACGCATTTGCTTTATTATGTGCTTAAACTGCTCAGCTACTTTTTAATAGTTTCCTCATAACATCTTTCACTTGACAATGGTAAGCACTGTTTAAAAGTTGCTTTTGTACTAACCCCATCACAAGTGGAGAGACCACACTTACTGGTGATTCTTTGCCTATTTATGCTTCAGGGTTTACAGAGCCTTATTTACATTATCTCATAACATTTGCTGATTCTGGCAATTTAGGGACAAAGTGAAAAGGCAGAGGAGAGAAAAAAAAAAATAGAAGAAGAAACACAAAAATATATGGTGAGAAAACACAATACCTGACACTACCTAATTTTGTTTTTAGTTTATAATTCCCAGATAAGTAATTTTAGATGAATTTATATAGCTAATATAATTGTTTAAAAAGTAAAAACATCAGTCAGATAATTATTTTTCTCTCTAATGCAGTAATGGAAATAATCTCCTTGATGCCACAGACACATTTCTTCATTTTATTTAGAAAATTAAAAACTTAAGGCATGAAAATTAAGCTTATAACTTCAATGAATTTAGTTTTTTTTTTTTCCCCTCTCAAAATAGGAAATTTCTGCCAACCTTTTTTCCTAATAAACAAGCACAGCATTCACTTAGAGGAAGTTGTTTGTGTTGGCTTCTCTGTTCTTTTCTTTTGATGAATTGCTGGTTTTTCAGACCCTATACTCATAATTTCTTGACCTCAATTATACTTCTCAGAAAAGAACAGGTAATGAGTAATGGAATTGTTCATAGGGCTTTTAAAAGTTGCACTTAAAGAATGAGATAAAAACAAAATTTTCTACTAGAACATGTTGTATTCAGCAAGTTTGTATATCAACTGGAATTTTTTCAATCTGTGCTTTAAATCTTAACCTTTAAATTGCTCATATACTATGACTTAAAAAAAGTGAAAAAATAGAGATACAGTGATTTATTTTAAATCTGATGATAAATCTATCTGGATTGGGTGAGTAATCCGGACAAGAGGCAGTAAGTACTATATGATTATTAGTAACATCCAAAAAAAAAAAAATATTGAACTGGAGATATTTTCAGCTCACTCTGTGTCCTGGGAAGGAAGAGTCAGGAGAATTAGGAAGGAAGGAGATTGCACAGAAGATACAGTTGCCTGTTGCACTAGAGCACATAGCAAATTATTTTCTTTGTATTAAGGCCTACTGAACTTGAAGAAAAATGTATGTGTACTACAGTTTCTATTACAATTTTAATGCAATATTAGCTCTGTTGACCAACCTTTCTATAATTAAATAGCTTGATTTACCTGTACTCCCAGTCTTATTTTTAAAACATCCTGAATTAAGGATGGGATACATTGAATCTTTTTAGAGTTGCCTGTCTGGGCACTGCCTTGACTTCTCTTGAGTTGTATGCCTACCAATTACCCGCCTTATTGAAAACCAGCAGAGCTTTGATAATTAAGAGAGCTTATTCTAAAGCCTGTTTTATTCATTGGTTTTGATTTGTGCCTTTAAGCAATTACCTGAAATAATGGCAGACAGGGAAAGACCACTAATCCTTAACGACAGCAAATGGAAAAAAAAATAACGAAAAGGAAACATCAAATTGAAAGAAGGGGAAAAGGCAAAAGAGGGAGATACAAACATCAAAGAAGAAAGGAGTAAAAACAAAAAAAAAGAGGGTGAAACTTGGTGAAAATGACAGAGCCAGTGTGTTTTATCATATTTCTTTGGATAAAGATTGTTGTCATACTTTTTACTTTGGTATCATTAAAGTTCTAGTCAATGTGAGTGACATTATCTGAAAAGTCCCTTTATTTTTATTTCTAATCTTCTCCAACAGTAAATAGATACCTGGGCTTTAGAAATTAATTGAATTATATTCTATAATAGTAGCTAACATTTATGTAGCTCTAACTACATAGCAGGCATTATACTTTGTGCATGATACATACATTCATCTGAACCTCACAGCAACACTCAAGGATCCTCTGTTATCCCATTTTAGAACTGAGGAAATAAAAGCAGCCAAACATTGGGATGTATTTATTGAAATTCCATACTCCCATCTGATGAAACACACGAATGCCAGGTTCATAGGCTTCTGCAATAGGTGAATTTGCAGAAGGTGAATCCCGGGACTTCATTTAGATTTCCTGATCTGTAGTTCAGTTTCCCATCACTGAACTTTGGTACAGGTCAGCAGAATCTTAAACAAAATGTTGATACATTTTAACTTCATATCAACATACCCATTGTACATTTTCAGATTATAAAATTGTATATGAATCCTGTAAATAATCTGCATGTTGGACCAGAGTCTGCCAAAATATGTAGAGGTAAACCAACATTTCAACACATGGGAGACTCCTCTTTGGTCAGAATTTTTCCTATGTCTGAGAAAGCACAAATAGTTTTTGTTAAGAATCATCTTGCTACTCTAGGCAAAGCCTATATTTTAACCTACTTGTATATGTAGGTCATAGCTAAAACCCTGTGTGCAATACTACCATCAAATTCTTTCTGCTAATGCTAGCAGTGATAAAGAATAATCACCTATTAGAAGTGTTAAAACCATTCATCAACTTGTAGAAATATTGACCTTACATAAGAATAATATCTATGGAGTTCATCATGTCTGAAAAATATCAATTTAAAGACTCTAATTTTATGATGACTCTAACAGGCCAACATATCCAATTAACTTTAAGAAAAAGTGTAAACACAATTGTTGATAAATTCACTACTCGTTTCTAGAATTTAGGAAGCACAGTCCATATTTCCTTTGCTTTTTAGTTGGAACAAAATAATACAGCTAATAAGACAACTACTCTATTTTGTATCTAGGAATTTAATATAAATATAAAATGTTTTTCTCCCATCTACTGGTCTGACATTATAAAAGTTTTCCAAAATTAAGTTTACTTTATTAACATTAAAAAACAGGCTAATGACAGTAGCTAATAGGGAGAAAATTATATATTTAAAGGGTTAATATTTCTCAATTTCTTCTACAAAGATTTATTTGTACTATTGTCTTTTTATACTGCACATGCTTTTCTTAAGGAATCTTGGCCTTGGCAGTCATTAGATTTATATGAAATGTATTTGATTTTGTCTACTCCAGTTTATTGAAGAAAGCATATCTCTTGCAGTGCATCAGTTATTCATAGAACGACCCCTTAATTAGTCCCACTGGCCATGGTATTCCCTGATATTAAAAGGTTTGCTAGCTTAATCAAAATAGCAAGGAATTTAATTGTGGCTAAGACTTATTTGTGGAATAATAAACACATTCAGAAGTCAGGCTTCTGAATTGTACTTGATAAGTATTTAGAGTACCATTGGCCCGTTACTGACAGTGCATGTGTACTGTCAACCAAGGCAGTTCAAGCCTTTAGACACAGGTAGTTTTCAATATTAAAGTTATTATCGAACTCTTATTCTTATATATAACTTTTTTGTTTTGTAGGCTTTATTATATTTGCAGGAGGATGCAAGAATATTTGCTCACTCCGAATGGAGAACTCGTTTTAGACTTAATTAACTTTCATTTATATGTCAGGTATTTTTGACAAACGTCAAAATAGCAAATTAGCTGGTAACTCAGGAGTCATATTTCACAAGAGGATCTATTACCTATTAAAAGAAATATAAATTACTCTTCTAGTTCACAGACCTGCCCTTCATCTAAAATACGCAATGTAGCTAAACTTTAGCTTATAGTTTAGCTCAGTTTCATATCCATTTGTTGACCACTTTTTATGAATCAGGTCCTTTGTTAGGCTCTTAAGACAAAAAAATAAGATGTGGTTCCTGCGCTTGAGAAACATTCAGTTCATCGAAGGAAGGCAGATCAATAAGCACATCATGTCGGTACAGCGAGATACTACAGAAGTGTATGGAAGCATGTGCTCAGCCTGAGTATGCCATGTGATCTTTCTGGAAGTCTTGCTAAGATTCTGTAGATCAGGGTTTAGCAAACTTTTTCTGTGAAGGGCCAGATAGTAAATGTTTTCAACTTAACTGAATATGTGACCTCTGTAACAACTATTCAGCTCTCCCACTGTAGCTCAAAAATGGACATATTCAATATAGAAAGGAAGGAACATTAGCCACTTCTAAGTCTCTAGTGTAAGGAATCATGCTAGAGTAGTACCTGCTGCTAGAGTAGTACCTTTCACCTGTTTACCCTTCACAATGTATACACTTCATTCTTTGTCCTCTACTTCATTCCTTTTTTTCCTTTCCAGTGCTTAGTTGAAGCCAGAATCCATTATCATCATCAGCCATGCTCATAGCACTGAAACCAAGGAGATTTCAGTCTCTTTCTTCACGATAAGAACCACTGATAATAAGAGCTAACATTTTCGGGGCGCCTGGGTGGCTCAGTTGGTTAAGCGTCCAACTCTTGATTTTGGCTGAGGTCGTGATCTCAGGGTCATGATATCAAGCCTCGCATTGGGTTCCATGCTCAACGAGGAGTGCGCTTGAGATTCTCTCCTTCTCCCTTTGCCCCTCCCCTCAGTGGCGATCTCTCTAAAATGAATAAAATCTAAAACAATAGCTAACACTTTAAAACTTTTTTGAATGCAAAACATGCTTAATTACATTATAAGTAATTTAATCCTCAAAACTACCCTGTGAGGTAGATATCATTTTCATTTTACATGAAAGTAGGCCTTGGAGAGAAGAAGTGATTTGCTCTAGATTATGCAGCTGGCCAAAGACAGAAAACAATATGCTGATTGTACTGTACCATCCATGAACTTTAAAATACCGTAGCATGGACAGAAAACTCCAGTCCCATCTACGGGGGTCAATAGCTAGGGTGGCCGTTTTACTTATTCCCTGGTTTGTCTGGGACTGAGGGATTTCTCCAGACAGGAAACTTGCAGTGCTAAAACCAGGAAGGTTCTGGGCCGAGTAGGACAATTTGGTCACTATCAATAGACTTGGCATCTTCATTCCAATGCTTCTTACACTTGAATGTGCATTGGAATCACTTGGAGATCTTGTTAACCAGCTTCCAATTTAGATTCCGTGAGTAGATCTGGGGATGGCCTGAAGATCTGTATTTCCAACCAGCTCAGGGATGCTGATGCTGCTCATCTATTTCTACTCTTGTCCGTTCTCAGGGCTCACCCAGACCTCATCAGTCAGAATCTGCATGTTAACAGATACCCCAGGTGGTTCACATATTCAAGTTTGAAGAGCTCTGTTCTAGTCCAATCTGATCAGTGGGAGGTAATCTTCATCTCTGCATGTTTTTCCTGCTTTCAGTGAACCTTTCTGAATACTGGCAAACCATGTGACAGCTTTCACCAGTCTGCCTCTTTCACCTTTCTGGGAGTTCAGACATCTGTCTCTTGCTCATTTACCTATTAGCTCATTCCTTTTTTCCCTAATACCCTGTAACTTTCTTGAACCCAATTATTTAAGCTCAGTGTTGGATGTTTGTTTCTGTGGCTATTATATTATGAAAGAAAATTACTCTACTTGAAGAAATCAGATGGTCAGCAATAAAGGGGGCCTTAAAATCATTTACTTTCAACTGTAAAACTGTCCATCAGAATACAGTTTATAAGAAGACTGTGACAACAGTAAAATTGTTCCCTTTTGGCACCAGGAAAAAAAAAATGAAATTTATTTGTGCTCCATGCTGCCTCTTGCCAAGGTATTGCTTGAGTGTAATGAAAAGTTTGTAGAAATCATATTTTCAGTTATTATTGCTTTGTTTTTCCATGTTAGCCATTGTTCTAAGTGATTTACCTTTTATCATTTACTATTCATAATGATTCTATGAGGTAGATACTATTATTATCCCCAGTTATCAGGTGAAGCAACTGAACAGAAAAGCACTAATAAGTTGTCCAAGGTCAAAGAGCTAGAAAATGACCGAGTCAGGATGAGGGACCCAGGCAGTTCAGGTCAAGAGCAAATGTTCTTAACCACCGTACTACATGTTGACTTTATTTTAGCCCAATATTTCTTTTCTTCAAAGTATTGACCACAATTTATAATTATTTTTATTTTCATTCTGTCTTCTCAAAACTTTAACTTCCTTATGAAAAGGGACATGCTTCCCTGGCTTTTTATTATATTTCAAGTGTCTGGCACATATTAGGCACTCAGTACATATTTGTTAAATAAGTGAATAAATAAGAAAACATTGTGGGGCTTGTAGTCTTTAACATGCAAAGTATAAGGGGCCACAGAAGAGAGAAAGGATGTTAGCCTAGGGGAATTGCAGTATTCCTAAACACTCCTACCTACAAAATGTTGGGACTTTGGAAGCTAGGTTGACACTTTGACAGCATATATTAGGCAGACTTCCATCTGAGACTGTTACGAGTCTCCATATTAATAGTAAGTTCGAAAGGGCTTTACAAGAAGCCATATGTGTGTATATATTAGAATTATAGATCAATGTATTGTAAATATATATAAATAACATACAAATAATTGGGTATGTGTATTTCACTTTATTTTAGCTTTAAGAAACCAAAATAATTTTTTTTTTTTTGCTTTGGTTTACATGAAGTCTTGGGGCTCTTTTGGAAATAATATTGCTGCCATAAAGCATCTTCAGAACATTTAAAAATCGTGCTTCCTAAATTAATTTGTAAAATGTTGCAACTGCATTTAGCTTAAAACAGTAAACTGAGTGTGCAGTAGAGCTTGAAATATTTATTGTGGTTATGATGTGCAGGATAATACCTTAAAAATTGCCTACTGCTCTGAAACTAAATCTTGTGCTTTTAGCTCGCCAGGCTCCCTGCTCATTATCACCTCTTTATCTTTGTTCACCTGGAATGCCTTTCCCTTTGATTAGGCCTAGTGCAGACCTTGAAGCTTTTTAAGGACTACCCAGAATCCCCCAGTGCTATGGAGATTTTCAAGAAGACACCAGGCACCCTGGCACTTGCCTTCTCTGCCCTCTGGTACTTTCACCTTTGCCACAGCCTGTGACGCCTTATTTTGGGGAGTGAGCGGCCTTTCCTTATTCCTTTGTTGTTTGTTATGAGTAATTCTTGCCTCCATCACTAGATCATACTTTGCTGAATGCAACACATACTTTGTGTTGTACATTTCTAAGTATTACCAACCTCAGAACTGGACACATATCAGATGGGCAGGAAATACCGGTTGAATTATTCATTATTGATTTGACCATTATCTAAAGTCACATATGTGTCATTTGTGTCAGTGTTACGAAGGATGTTGTTTACTCCAGCTACTTAAACTTGCTCTTAAACCCAAATTTACTTGATAGGAAGGTTTTTTGATTTTCTTTTTTCTTCACAGAACATAGTTCTTTGTGATTGGGAGTCTGAGGTAGAAGGAAAGCAGAGAGAAAAACCATTTCATCTTCCTGCTAAGTGTATAGGGCCCTTGGGGCTTTTAACAGCCACCTCTAAATCAATTGAACAGATATTTTTACTAAAAGATGGGATGTAATTTCTCAAATACTGAAAAGTTCCTTTGCCAGATTGTTCTTACTGTTTGCATTTTCTATTCAAAACCCAAAACATTTGGACATATTTTTATTAAGCCTTTTCTTTTTGGATACTGTGGGTACATGACTTACACATTCTTATGTATGATGTGTGCATAGCTTTGTAAGGATGAATATACCACTTCCTTATAGATCTATTTTTTTAATTTTTGGCATAATTTCATCTTGTAAAATTTCTATTTCTATTTAATCACAATTACTGGAAAGATGATTAACTTTATACATAGCCCATTATCTTATCTAGAAAATTAGATTCTAAAGGTAAGTTATGAATGCAAATGAAGCATTCTGGGATGCCTCTTAACTTCCCCAAGTCTTACACATGCTTAGTTAATTTCTTTTATGGGGTGGGTAATGTTACCTTTGGACCAGAGAAAAGATAGTGATATGTGGGTAAAATGTATTGCACTCCTAGTAAATCTTGGGTCAATTTACAAGTTAACAAGTAAGGTCCTGAGACTCTAGGATTAAGTAGGCTGTTTTAGATCAAACTAACTGGGAAAAGTGAAGTCCTAAAAAAATATTTGCCTTCTAGGCTTGAAGAGAACATGTGAGGCTAACCGGATGGTAGAAAAATCTTGGGGAAGAATAACCGCACAAGCTGCCTTCAGGCAGGTGAATAGAATTAAGGAGATGGCGAAAGAGGTATCCAGTAAATACCCTGGTCTATTTCTTGATGGGGCCAAGAAATATCCAGCTGATGATCAGAAGACTCATTCTGAGGCAGATTTAGGTCTGGGGTGAGATTTGAGGAACAAACCCCCAAGAGATTCAGATCATCAGGTAAGCTTGAGAAGCACTGATTTTTCTTAGACTTCCAGAGCCCTGGCCCCAGGCCAATTTTGGAACCAAGAATTCAGGTAGAAGTTTCCTATGACTCACTGAAGAAAATCAGGTAAGCTTGTGGTCTCCCACTGACCCAGTCAAAACCAGACCTTGTGGTGGTGGTAGCTTTGTGTTCCATTTTGAGGACTTTGAGGTTTATGGTGTAGAGGAAGGGAAGTCCCAGTTTAGGCTAGGGTTTTAAACCACCCGACCTGCCAGTATTCCTTCTAGTTCCATACCTGGTCAGACCATCATTATTTACGGTCATTAGAAAATTTATCTTATATTAACCAAATTGAGTACTTCTGGTTCAGTAAAAATTGGTGTAAAGGAAGGTTTTGTTTTCGATAAATGCTATAGAAGTATTCTGTGAAAATAAGCCCAAATGCAACAGTTTTGTGGTACTTCTGATACATATAAAAAAAAAAATCTATCTGATGATGACCTGATGCTAAATGCTAAATTTCATCTTTCTGGAATAGTACTTTCAAACTTTAGCTGCTTCAGGACTACCTTGAGAGCTTATGAAACACAACTAGTTGGGTCTCACTCCTAGAGTTTCTGATTCAGAATGGGATCATTGTAGAATTTGCATTTGAAGAATTTCTTAAATTTGCAATTTAAGAATTTAAGAAATTCTCAGGTGATGCTGTTGTGCAGGTCCTAAGACAAGACCTTGAGAACAACTCTCCTGGCAGGTACAGTGAGAACAGAGGGATCCCAATTTGTATTAGTGTTTACTAAACTTAGTAAATATAGTATTTAATTTTTGTATTGCCCAAAGGATGAAAACTCCATATACAACAATTATATATATTAAAATACTAATTTGGTAATATACCACTATAAAAGAAAACCGTGTTTTTTAAATGTAATAAAAAGCAGAGACCAAATAATCTAGTCAATGAGCAGTAAGAGTATAATCCTTATTTGACAGATAAGAAAGGCCAAAATAGTTACTTTGGCAATAATACCTAAAGAAAAACATTTTATTCTGCTTTCTTTGAGAGAAATTAGAGCAATATAGTTGACCATATTTTGATTATTAATGCTAAAATCAATATACATACATTTAAAAGGATCTTTTTGTTTTTGTTCTTTGGTTTTAAGACTTTATTTTTTTTTTAGAGTAGTTTTAGGCTTACAACAAAATTGTGAGGGTGCTACAGAGATTTTCCACATACCTTCTACCCCCACACACGCATAGCTTGCCCATTATCAACATCATTTGCCAGATGGTACATTTTTTACCATGGATAAACCTACATTAACATATCATAATCATTCAAAAGTCCATAGACTACCTTACAATTCACTGCTGGTGTTGTATATCCTATGGGTTTGGGCCAATGTTTTATTTCTTTTTATTGAAAGAAAAATAATTCGATTTTAGAACAAACATATGAATCTGTAATTTTTCTAAGACTCTATTTTGCCATCAAATATAATTTTAAAATGTTGAAAAGTTGTGTGTGTGTTTTGAATGATTACATTCATAGGTAGATATAATATGAGATTATCCAAAAGTAGCTTTGGTCTTGCACAAGAAATTTAAAGTATTTCTTAAATTCTGTTTTGTTCAATTCATACTGGCTATACAGATTAAATATTAGAAAAATTATAATTTTTGAATGCTTTGTTGTGGTTAAGTCCATTATGTATCATCACACTGTTGTAACACCTAATACTTTCGACCTCTGAGGGGTTTGCGATAGACTCAACTATTTTCTTAAAAAAGAATAAATTCTAAATGTAGGCTTTTTAGTAAAGCAAAACAAGGATGAAGTGTCACTTAATAACACATGTGAAAAGGTTAACAATTCTTTTTTTTTTTTAAGATTTTATTTATTTATTTGACCGAGATGAAAGAGATCACGAGTAGGCAGAGGGGCAGGCAGAGAGAGAGGGGGAAGCAGGATCCCTGCTGAGCAGAGAGCCTGATGTGGGGCTCGATCCCAGGAGTTTGAGATCATGACCTGAGCCAAAGGCAGTGGCTTTAACCCACTGAGCCACCCACGCACCCCATGGTTAACAATTCTGATTTACCACTGGAGTGATGGCCAGTAACATGGGTTTATATTATGTTAAAAAAAATCACTATGGGGCCCCTGACTGGCTCAGTTGGTAGAACATGCAACTCTTGGTGTTGGGGTTGTAAGAGCCTCATGTTGGGGCTGATAGAAATTACTTAAAAAAAAAAAAATTAACTGGAAAAAAAAAATCATCACAATTTTATAAACAAAGACCAAAACTTACATGAATGTATATATCTCAGGATTGTCATACATAGTTACAACAATTTTTTTATGGTGATGAGGACTTTTTAGAAGTATTTTCATAGAAACTTTGTAATATATAGTACAGTATTATTTTTTTTTTTAAATTACTCATTTATTTGACAGAGAGACAGAGAGGGAATACAAGCAGGGGGAGTGGGAGAGGGAGAAGCAGGCTCCCCACTGAACAGGGAGCCCCGCGGCTTCATCTCAGGACCCTGGGATCATGACGTGAGCTGAAGGCAGACGGTTAATGACTGAGCCACCCAGGCTCCCCTATAGTACAGTATTGTTAAATATAGTTCCCATAATGTACCTTATGACTCCATGACTTATTTATTTTATAACTGGAAGTCTGCCTTTGACCCTCTCCACTCATCCCTTCTCCTTGGCAACCACCAATCTGCTGTCTTCATCCATGAGCTTGAATTTTTTATTTTATTTGTTTTTTAGATTGCACATATAAGTGATATCATATGATATTTATTTTTCTTTGACTTATTTAACTTAACATAATAACCTCAGAATCAATTTATGTTGTCACAAATGTCAAGATTTCATTTTTTTATGGCTGAATAACATTCAGCTAAACATACATGCACATTTCTTTATCCACTCCATTGATGGACATTTGGATTGTTTTCATATCTTGGCTGTTATAAATAATGCTGCAATGAATATGTTGGTGCATGCATTTTTTTCAAATTAATTTTTAAAAATTTCTTTTTTTTTTTTTTTTTTAAAGATTTTATTTATTTGACAGAGAGAGAGATCACAAGTAGGCAGAGAGGCAGGCAGAGAGAGAGGGGAAAGCAGGCTCCCTGCTGAGCAGGGAGCCAGATGCGGGGCTTGATCCCAGGACCCTGAGATCATGACCTGAGCCGAAGGCAGAGGCTTTAACCCACTAAGCCACCCAGGCGCCCCTAAAAATTTCTTATAAATGTCTAGAAGTGTAATTGCTAGATCATATGCTAGTTCTATTTTTAGTTTTTGAAAAATTTCCAGACTGTTTTCTATAGTGGCTGTACCAATTTATATTCCCACCAGTAATGCCCAAGGATTCCTTTTCTCTACTCACCAACTCTTGCCATTTCTTATCTTTTGGATAATAGTCATTCTGACAGATTTGAGATAATACCTTATTGTGGTTTAGAAAAATGTTCAGATCTTCTTTTCTTAAATTGTTTATATGTGTATGTTTTGTTTGCTATTGAGTTGTATGAATTCTTTATATATTTTGGATACTAGCCCCTTTTAAGATATGTGATTTGTGTATATTCTCTCTCATTCAGTTACCTTTTCATTGATAGTTTTCTTTGCTGTGCACAATTTTTTTTTTTTTATTTTGATGTAGTCTCGCTTGTTTATTTCTTCTTTTGTTGTCTTTGCTTTTAAAGTCAGATCTTAAAAATCATTACCATCACCAGTGTCAAGGAGCTTACCACCTGTGATTTCTTCTAGGAGTTCATGGGTTCAGGTTTTACATTCAAGTCTTTAATCCATTTCGAGTTAATTTTTGTGTATAGTTTAAGATGGTACAGTTTCTTTTGCAAGTAACTGTCAGCTTTTCCCAATGCCATTTATTAAGGAGACCCTGCTTTCCTCATTGTATATTCTTGGCTCCTTTGTTTAAATTAATCGATTACATATGCATTGATTTCTGAGAGTTTCTGAGCTCTCTGTTCTGTTCCAATGATCAATGTGTCTGTGTTTATGTCAATACCATATACTGTTTGGATTAATATAACTTTGTAATATAGCTTCAAATCAGGGTGTGTGATGCCTCTACTTCTTTTCTTTCTCAAGATTTCTTTGGCTATTCAGGGTCTTTTGTAGTTCCATACAAATTTTAGGAGTTGGGTTTTATTTCTGTGAAAAATTTAATTTTTGAAATAGAGATTGCATTGAATTAGTAGGTTGACTTGTAGTAAAAATATTTCAACAATGTTAAAATTTTCCAGTTCATGAGCACAGAATATCTTTCCATTTATGTGTTAGTTTCTTTCACCAATATCTTATAGTTTTAAGTGTATAGGTTTTTCACTGCCTGGGTTAAATTTATTTTTAGGTTTTTGTTGTTGTTGTTGTTTATTTTTCTTTTTGATTTAGTTGTGAACTGGATTTTCTTAATTTTCTTTTTGATAGCTCATTATTAGTGTATACAAATGTAACAGATTTTTATATATTTATTTTGTATCCTGCAACTTAATGAATTTGTTTATTTAGTTTTTGTTTGAGCTTTTAGGGGTTTCTGCATATACTATGTCATTTGCAAATAGTGACTGTTTTATTATTTCCATTTCAGTTCAGTTGTCTTTTATTTCTTTTTCTTGCTTAATCACTCTGGCTAGAACTTCCAACACAGGCTACCTTGTTTTATTGAACTTTGCTTTATTGCACTTCACAGATATTGTTTTTACAAATTGAAGTTTTGTGGCAACCCTATACTGAGCAAATCTATTGGTGTCATTTTTCCAACAGCATTTGCTTGCTTCATATGTCATATTTTAGTAATTCTTGCAATATTTCAAACTTTTTCATTGTATTTGTTATGGCTATCTATGATCATTGATTACAACTCACTGAAAGCTCAGATAATGACTAGCACTTTTTAGCAATAAAGTCTTTTTTTTTTTCCTAAGATTTTATATTTTAGAGACAGAGGGTGTGGGCAGAGAGGAAGGGGGAGGAATTAGGGGGAAAGAATCTCCAGCCACCTCTGTACCAGGGTTTGATCTCAAGACCCTGAGATAATGACCTGAGCTGAAACCAAGAGTCAGACATTTAACCAACTGAGCCACCCCGGAGCCCCAGCAATATAGTATTTTTTAAATTAAGGTATATAGAGTGTTTGCTTTTTGTTGTTTTTTGTTTTGTTTTAGACCTAATACTATTGTACATTTAATGGACAAGAGTTTATTTCACTCACATTGTGTCAGTCGCTTTATTACTTCTTCTAGATGAATCCATAGTATCTCCAATCTGTGCCTGTACTGTGATGAATAAAAGTGGAGAGAGTGAGTATCTTTGTCTCATTTCTGATCTTAGAGGAAAAGTTTTCAGCTTTCCACTGTTGAGTGTGATGTTAGCTTTGGGCTTCTCATATATGGCCTTTACTATGTTGAGATACATTCTCTTTATATCCATTTTGTTGATAGTTTTTATCATCAATGGGTGTTGAATTTTGCTAGGTCTCTTTTCCTGAATCTCTTGAGATGATCATAAGATTTTTATGCTTCATTTTGTTAATGTGAGGTATCATATTGATTTCTGCAGATGTTAAACTGTCCTCATAGTCCTGAAATAAATTCCACTTGACCATGGTATATCATCCTTTCAATGGTTATTGTTGAATTGGGTGGTAATATTTTGTTGAGGACTTTTGCATCTATGTTCATCAGGGATATTAATCTATAACTTTCTTATGTGGAAGACTTGTCTGGTTTTCATAATAGGGTAATGCTGGCCTCATTAAATGAGTTTGGAAATGTTCCCTCCTTGTCTGTTTTTGGAGGAGTTTAATGAGAAGGACTAGTATTAAATCTTTGGGTAAATTTATCAGTGAAGCTGTCTGGTTTTGGACTTTTGTTTGCTAGGAGGTTTTTGATTACTGATTCAGTCTCTTTTTTTTTTTTTAAGATTTTATTTATTTATTTGACAGAGAGAGAGCACAAGCAAGGGGAGTGGCAGGCAGAGGGAGAGGGAGAAGCAGCCTCCCCACAGAGCAGAGGGAGCCCGATGTGGAACTCAGTGCCAGGATTCTGGGATCATGACCTGAGCCAAAGGCAGTCGCTTAACCAACTGAGCCACCCAGGCACCCACTGATTCAGTCTCCTTACTAGTGATTGGTCTATTCAAATTTTCTATTTCCGTATGATTCAGCCTTGGAAGGTTATATGTTTCTAGGAATTATCCATTTTTCCTAGGTTGTCCAATTTGTCAGTGTTTAATCGTTCATAGTTTCCCTGATCTTTTGTATTTCTATGGTATCAATTTTAATGTTTTTTCTTTTATTTCTGAATTCATTTAAGTCCTTTTTATTTCTTGGTAATTCCAGCTAAAGATTTTTTATGTTTCTCTTTGCAAAGAACTACTTAGTTTTGTTTTAGTTTTTTTGTTTTTGTTTTTGTTTTTGTTTGTTTGTTTATTTGTTTAGCCTCTAATTAATTTATTTCCACTCTGATCTTGGTTATTTCCTTCCTTACACTAGCTGGGCTTTGTTCTTTTTCCAGTGTCTTGAAGTATAAAGTTAAATTTATGAGATTTTTCTTGATTTGAGGTAGGCATTTATTGCTATGAACTCCCTGTTAGAACTGATATTGCTGCATCAAATTTCTTTTATGTGTATTTCCATTTTCATTTGTCTCAAGATAATTTTTTTAAATTTATCTTGATTTCTTTGATCCATTGGTTTTTCATTAGCATATTGTTTCATCTCTACATATTTGTGAAACTTCCAGTTTTCTTTTGTAATGGATTTCTGGTTTTGTAACACTATGGTGAGAAGAGATGTTTGATAGGATTTCAATCTTCTTAAGTTTATTAAGACTTGTTTTGTGGTCTAACATGTGACCTGTCCTAGAAAATGTTCCATGTGCCCTTGAGAAGGATATGTATCTGTTGCTTTTGGATGTAATGTTCTGTGTATATCTGTTAAGTCCATTTGGGCTAACACATTGTTTAAGGAAGATATTTTATTTTCTGTCTCAGTGTTCTATCCATTGATGCAAGTGAGGTACTAAAATCCCCTACCGTTACTGTGTTGCTGTTTCTCTCTTTCAGTCTGTTAATACTTGTTTTATGTATTTAGGTACATAAATATTTACAAATGTTATATCTTCTTAGATTTACCTCTTTATCATTATTTAATTCCTTCCTTTGTTTCTTATTAGTCTTTTTTTGTCCATTTTGTCTATATATTTTATATAAAAATATTTTAATTATATATATATTTTTATGTCCATTCTGTCTTATCGCTTATATTTTTCTTACTTTAAGTGTCCTCACTGATAAATGAAGGGATTGGGCTATCACCCAGTAGTCTTAAAAATACTTATTTAATTCATTAATGTCAAGAATTCAACAGCAATATTCATTAGCTAGTCTTTTCTTCTAAAAGTTAAATCTAGAATTTTTTTTTACAAATAAGTAATATTTCTTGAATTTTATGTTTATGCAAATTTTACTTATTGGTTTCATATCCAGATAATGTATTCATAATTTTTTTTATTTTAGTTAAACAATAAAATTATGTGATAAAAGTGTTGAAGAAATTGATTTGCTAAAGGGAAAAAAAATGAGAGAGAGACAAATCAAAAAACAGACTCAGTGATAGAGAACAATCTGATGACTACTAGAGGGGAGATGGGTAGGGGAATGGGTTAAATAGGTGATAGGGAGTAAGGAGTGCACATGTCATGATGAGCACAGGGTAATGTATGGAAGTATTGAATTACTATATTGTATACCTGAAACTAATATAGCACTGTGTGTTAACTAATTGGAATTAAAATTAAAACTTAAAAAATGATATAAAATCATACAAGCTTAACCAATGTCAATTACTCATGAATATGCACTGTTTCCACTTGAATATATATTTTTTTCAGAAGTTTTACTCTGCAAATGTAATCATATTTAAAAACAAAAATAAAATATTTTACTTATAGCTTTAAAAATTGATTTGCTGAAATGTCTTTTGGCTGCCTTTGAGTTTAATCATACAGGGTGAGAATGTTTATGGATGGGAGCTTAAACCCACAGCTTTAGGGCAATGGTTAAAATTAGTACATTTACAGTTGAGGGATGGATCTTGATTAACCCCATACTGAATAGTATTGTAAACTAATGTTATGTAACACATGGTTTTAACTTGGCCAATAATGTTGCTGTTAATCTTTATTCCCTACAGAAAAACTAAGGGAGTGATGGAGGGATACTGTTGGCTATCTGTAGTCCAAATAAGTAAAACATTAGACAACAGCCATATGGTCTAAAACTATTTAGCTTTATTTTTATTTACTCAAAGTCAATTATGCCACATCTTCCAAAGGGATAAGTGCACACTGGGGAATATTTTGCTGAGAGAACATTACTTTCTAAGAGCCTTAAAGCACTTAACCTTCATTCGGCATCTCCAGTCTGTTCCCATAACTTGTTCTGGTATCACCATCCTGCTTCTGTGTTATTACTTCAAAATGTTTGTTTTGGCTACAAAATTCTCTTAATATAGCTTTAAGTATTGCCATTTTCTATCTGAACTTCAGGCATGCTTATCTCAAGGGATAAAAATGGAGAAATGGCTTCTTCTGTGTGAAATCATTAATTTACCAGCTTTCATCAAATAGTTTTTGGCCAACTGAAAGGAAAAGCGAAACAAGTTTTGTTGATGAGATCTTACTGCCCAGTGACTTTTAGTGGAATATTTTGGTCCTTGGCAGCCTTTACCCTAGACGTCTTTTCTAGTCTTAGCAGCCCTTATCTGCTGATACGGGCTAGCATCATAGAGTGAGGATATTCTTTCAGTAAAGGATAGTTCAGCACTCTCAGATCCCACTAGATTGTGCATCTTCCACTGGATTCCAACACATAACCTACACGTTCACTCACTTTTCCAATTATGCACAATTACATTGTATCAGACATTGTATAATCTAATAGAGATTACTGTCTTTTAAAAGATATATTAGTACTAGTTTTAAAATTACCAGACTTCCTACCAAAATGTCTTAGCTTTTGAGATTTCCAGTACCTCTTGATTTACTACGTAACACACCTCTCATTCTTCCCAGAATGGATTTTTTTTTTCCCCTTTGCCTCCTAGAACTCCCTTGGCGGCTATCATATTTGTACATGGCCCTGTTCTTTTGGCCATAGTGTATGGGCCCAAAGGTGAGCTTCTAACATGATATTACAGATTCACCCACTGAGGACAGACTAATTCTGATTATCCCAAGTTTCATAGCCTGAGGAATTATCTTCCTGGCCCAGTTTATTGGTCAGTGAACTGCTTTCCTTATAAATAGTCACTCTCACCAAGTTTGTTTTCTGTTGACTATAGAGAAATGTAATGTGTAGAGAAAGAGAATCATAAACCCAATGTTCAGGTAAATAGAGAAGAGAGTTAGAGCAGCTGGATGGTATTCAAGTTTGTAATTCCAGTTGTACCTGAAGCTTCGATACATCTGGCCTCTACTCCAGCTTGGTTGTTCATCAGATACTCTTGTATCCTTCTAAGAATTTTTCCATTTTGCTTTATGAAATCTGTGTTGGCTTGCTGCTAATAATAGATAAAGTCCTAACTAATACATGGGTACAGCAGAGGTCCTAAGTTCTGACATGTGCCATGAGAAAGTGGTCTTATCCCACTTAGAGTACAATGTTTACATTGTTTCCTTTAGCATGCTCCCCGCAGACTACACTATTTGGATACTCTAAGACTTAGACTTTGTGAATCAGTGTCTTTTTTTATTTTATTTTTTATTTATTTATTTTTTTTAATCAGTGTCTTTATTAAGGATTTTTTTTCATAAAACTGACATAACTTAGGTTAAAAACATGGAAAAACAATAAAAGCTATTACTGTTACAATCAATATGAAGGTTATCAGCTACATTGTAAAGACTACTCCTTAAAAAAAAAAAAAAGCATAAGAATGTGCAACAATGCCGCTAAAATTAATGAATGCATTATGTCTAGAATATACTGAGTGTGTCCAAGCAAAAATCCCTATGTAAGAGACAATGGAGAGAATGTGGCTATTATCCTTTGAGACATTGTGAGTTAATTCAGAAATAAAATGTTTGTTTCTGAATAAACATTTCATAGAGCCACTATTTCAGTAAATTATTTAAAATTATTTTATTCTTCATTATTAATGTGTTAATGGTGTTATCTTTTTATCCTCCTAGAAAACGATTGGAAAACTGCAGCCCTCATCCCAAATTTGGCCTACTGCCTGTTTTTGTAAATAAAGTTTTTTGGAACAAAGCCATGTCCATTCATTTAGTATCATCTGTGGTTGCTTTCACACTGTAATGGCAAAGTTCAGTACTTGAGACAGAGAACATATACCCTGAAAAGCCTCAAATATATTCCAAAACTGTTTATAGAAAAAGTTTGCTGACCTCTGTTCTAGAAATTATTTTTCTTTTTTATGTAAGAAAATTGATTTTGATGCAAATGTATTTTTGAAATAAGTTCAACTTTTCAGGAATAAAACCACTGTATAAATTTAGAAACAGATCTGTACATTTTCTATTTCTTTAGTCTATTACATCCTGTGTGTACAAATTTATATCAATTAATAAATTGCCTTATTCTTGTGATAGCTTTCCTGATTAAGTCTTCCATTTTTGGAAAAAAATCTCAGAATTTGATCTACCTTCCTGAATGTTTTATAACTCTCTACTCCCTCCAGAAATGGTCCTTCTTTTATACAACTCTCTCTGTTGTGTATAGCTCCCTGGGACCCATAGAGGTTTTCCTAAATTCCTTTCTCTCACCTATGCATATTTCCAGTTCTTATGTTCTGTTTAGTCTTGAGGACCACCATGAGATGAATGATTTTCCAGAAGTTGGAGACCTAGCAGAGTTTAGCCTTAATCCCATGATACTAAAGGTTCACACATTGTATCTCTAGGTGGCACACTCTAAGAAAATTGGATCAGAAATTGACATCTCAATTAAAATTTTACCACTGTCATTTACTCTAGAGTGCTGTTATGTAAGTTACTTAATTTTTACAATGGCTCATAGGTCTTAACATGATCAGAAACATTCATGCACACCTGTGTAATAGTGCAAATCTGTATTCTATTGTTCTGACCTCATTTCTTAGGATTCTCACATCAGATAGGTACGCTCTCACCTATTGGTCTTTGCCCATGGTGTTCTTTCTGTCTGGGGTACATTCTCCGTGATATTTGTGCGGCTTATTCTTTCATATCCTCAATGCCCTTCCTGGCATCTGTATTGAAAATTATGCAACCTCTTGCAATGCACATTTGTATCTACTTACTGTTCCTATTTTTTCTTTAGCATTTATCATCCTCTGACATAAAATGTTTTATGGCTCCATTTTGTCTCTTTGAGAAGGAGACAGTTGGCTCTTTGAGTTCAGAATTTTTTTACTTTTTTTTAATTTTTTTACTTTTTGTTTCATGATATATTCCTGGTATCCAGAATGGAAGGTTCTCCTAAAATTAGGTTGAAGAAATGAAAAAATGGCATGAACCATTTGGAAATGAATGACTGAGACATAATTTGTAAAGGAGGTAGATGGTATACATTAAATGTTTGTAAACTATAAAATAGCAGATTTCTATTCTAGTTTTTATTGCCAACATTTTACAGCTGCTTGCTTTTTCCATGATTAGACAACTTTTTTTTTTTTGTACAATTAGAGTAACTCACCAGAATAAAAGTAGCCGACAACTTTTACTTTTTGTAGTTAGGGTTTAAATCCTGACTCTATTTATACTCTTAGGGCACAGTAGGGCACAAACTCCTTTTGCTCACTTATTCTCCTTCTCTTCTTCCTATTCCGTTCTCCCTCCCTCCTGTCCTCTTCAATTTCATAAAGGCCCTGGATCTCTTGCATTCTACATGTAGTTCAATAATGCTACCTTCAGATTTCAAATTCTATGTTTGTTCATAGTCATGTGCTTATTAGATTTTTTCAATAAAAAAAGTGTCAAATAAGCAAACAAAAAGTGTCAAATAAATCAATTATATATCCTCTCATGGAAACAGAGACTTATAAAGGTCATAATTTGGCACAAAGGACTGAATTTAAAAATCCTATTATATTTTGACACCAGGCTTAGAAGCACGCCATTTGGGGAACTTAACACTTCAGTATCATGTTCAGCTTCACTATTTACTATGTGAACGGAAACCATGACAACAACATTTGAAGGCATTTTTCCAGATTTTTCTATTAATGTATATCGTGCATGTGTTTTTGAAAAGCTCTTAAGAGAATGTGAGAAATATATTCCAGATAAAACTACTTGAACATTAGGAAAAAGCCTCTCCTGCCATTAGAGCGGGGCATTCATTAGTCACTGCTCGAGTGGTCACTCTCATGTCACACTTTAGTACTGATTTTTGGTATAGTCTTTGAGACCTGCCTGATAAAGCATAAAGATGCTTAATTTTAGGAAGCACTTATGTAATGGCTATCCATCACAGCTTAGGCACTAAGACATGTTTGTGCCTTTTCCTGCCTTTCCATAGAGTATGTTTCAGAAAAAAAGAAAGATAAATCATTTAGTTTCATGGTGGCTGCTAAAAGTGAATTTAGATCTAAATTTCCAATTTTTTTGTTAACGTAAGCTAAACACTAATTTTATAAATTAAATAGAATGATTAACTCTTTTTAAAGAAAAACCTATTATATTACTGCAAGAAAAGTCATACTTTATCAAATATTTTGGTGGCAATAACTTATCAAAACATGTACTATAAAAGTTAAAGGCTTTAAAAATTTATCTCAATACTATGCATCAAATAATAACATTTAAAAGATTTATCATAAATCATGTATTCAAATTTAGTTTTCAGTTTTATTGATACAAATCTCATAACTAGTGCTTTTTTTTTTTTTTTCCTGGCAGGGAGGAAGTTACATTTATAAGTTTTTTCTTACCAAGAACGCATCAAGATTTTTGGGGGGAAAACTGCTATTCTGAATAGTATAATATTTACCTGAAACTCCTTTAATATTTCTCAGTTAGGCAGAAGCAAATGATTATAACCTGTATTATACATTGTAATAAAAAGGCCAAATTACACCATTTTCCATGATTCATTAAATATATACCGAGTGCCTATTGTATATAAATTTAATTTAGAAATATCTCTGTGTGGTATTTTGGGAATTTATAAGGGAAAAAAATAAAAACTTGTTTCTGCTTTGTACTTTTTTCCCCCAGCATTTTATCAAGAAGACTTTATAAAGGTATTACAATGTCATTTGAAATCAATTGAAATAACGAAAGGATGCCAGCTATGGTAAAATATTAAGTTTTATATTTTTCATAGAAAATATAGAAAAGGGATAGGTTTAACTTGATGTTTTTTAGAAAACCTGACTTTATCTATTTTTCACGTGCACTTGGAACTGAAATTAAAGAAAGCAAAATATTAGGAGTTCATAAAATATTTTTAAAGATAATAAGGTTTGTGGATTTATTTGCATCTCCTCTAAAAAAAAAAAAAAAAGTACATTGAAATCATAATCCCCAGTACCTGTGAATGCTGTTTTGAAAAAAGAGTCTTTACAGGTGTAGTCAAAGTGAAGTCCTAATGGATTAGTAAAAGAGCCATGTGAAGACAGCGAAACACAGTGAGAATGTCATGCCATGTTAGAAACAAACATTAGAGCAGTGGGTCTTTAAGCCAAGAAAAGTCAAGTATTTCTGGCCACCATGAGAAGCTTGGAAAGAGGCATAAAACAGATTCTCCCTCAGAACCCTCAGAAGGATTCAACCCTGCCAACACATTGATTTTGGAATTTTTATCTCCAGAACTGTGAGAGAATAAATTTATGTTGTTTTAAGATACCCAGTTTGTGGTAATTTGTTATAGCAGTCCTAGGAAATTAATACAGCATCTCTAATTTATAAAAGAAATCCCCTTTTGGCCAATTAAAGAAGAATATCACTAAACTTATATTGAAAATCGCAGAATATATAAACAAAAGCCTCTCTCATTTCAGGAAATATATCCATAAGATAAGTTTATAAAATTAATAAACCCAAGATAATGCATAATGCATAAGACAGGAAATCAAACAACAGTAACTTCAACAAAATAGAAATTTCACTATTACTGGAAGAATTCCAGAGTTAGGCATGAAGGAAGGCAAGTGTTATAATTATGCTCCATTTGTCTTGTCCCACCATATTTCACACATGGTTTCCATTCTAGACCTTTGCTTGACTTCTCGCTATCCCTCTCCATTTGTCAGTGAGAAGAAAGGAGATAAAGGTCACCCATACCCCCTTGAGGATACTTCTCAGAAGCCACATATTGTACCTATGTTCCTATCCTTTAGGCTAAAAGTAAGTCACATGGCCAAAGCAAGTCACCCTTGGTGCAGGGTAGACTGGGATCTGTAGCTTTTCTTCCTGGTGGATATGTGCCTGCCTAAAATCGAGGATTCTATTAATAATGAAGGAGAAGAGAATGAATATGGGGGCAACCACCAGCTTCTGCTAGACCCCAAAAAAATCCAAAAGTAAAGCCTATTATTTTGTAGCACAAACTTTAATAAAAAGAATCATTTTTTACTTTGAGATAACAGTTGAAATGACAAATAAGCCACAAAATGTGATGGACCTCCCACAACCACAACTCTCAATTCTGTTGTCTAAGTACCTCAGGGATCTTTTGACTTCTTTCAATCTCCATTGACTACAACACCATTCACCTAGATCACTGTGATGATATTTTCCTAATTAGTCTTCCTGCCTCTCTCATCTTGCACCTTGCAATCTATCTTTACTCTTTATTGATATCCAATATGCGAAAGATAAATTCTGAGATTTGAACATTGCTTACAAAGTCCTGTGTGAGCTTCTCACCTCCCACCCTCATTCTACCACTATTCATTGTGGCCCCTATGCTTCAGTCACTCTAGGTTTTCCTTGGTCCTTTCATTATTTAACAGTCTCTTAAATCTTTATCATGGTACCCATTTTTCCCACTGCCTGGATTGTTTGTATCTACCATTTTTACCTAGACAGCTTCTACTCTTTCTTTCTTTCTTTCTTTCTTTTTCTTTCTTTCTTTCTTTCTTTCTTTCTTTCTTTCTTTCTTTCTTTCTTTCTTTCTTTCTTTCTTTCTTTCTTTATTTTGTTTTAAGATTTTATTTATTTGTCAGAGAGAGAACAAATAAGAAAACACGAGCAGGGGGCCAGCAGGCAGAGGGAGAAGCAGGCTCCCCACTGAGCAAGGAGCCCAATGTGGGACTCTATCCCAGGATCCCAGGATCATGACCTGAGCTGAAGGCAGATGCTTAACCAACTGAGGTACCCAGGCATCCTTCTACTCATTCTTAAAATCTCAGCTTACAATTTGTGTTCTTAGGGAACTCTTCTTCAACTCACATTTTATTAGTTCAAGTAGGCTCCCTATACTACTTCCTTGCTATTTTTTAAACTACCAATCTCCCTTAGAATTTCTTATTTAATACTCACTTCCCCTCCCTGCTAGAGAAGGACCTCTTTATTTTGTTTTCTTCTTTATCTCCATTGCTAGAATAGACTGTGGGGTATATTAATAGTAAGAGCTCACTAATTTTTTACTAGATTAAAATATTCTTCAATTTCATGAGAAAACCAGTTATAAGTTAACATTTAAAACATTTTTGTGAATATTCTGTATACTCATTAACTCATTATCATCGTACATTGCCCTTCCAGGCCTCTAGCATGAGTTCTGTTTTATGAATATTTTCTGAATGAATAGAATTATAAAGGGGTGTGTGTGTGTGTGTATGTGTGTCATTGTCATTGTTGTTGTTGCTTTTTAATCAATAATATTTGCTTCTTTGGTGTGGTAGGCATGGTACAAGGAGCTAGACATACACTACTGGATAAAACAAGCATTGATATCCACTTCATGGAGGTATCAGTCTCAGATAAATTATATATCTAATGATTTAAGGGTTTTTAATAATAGAATGTGGTACATCTGTATGCCAGAATATTCTGTGACCCATTAAAACAATGTGACAAGCATCAATTGACAAGAAAGATGTATCGCTAAGTGTACAGGTTATAAAATACATATGCATTATAAGATTCTACTTTTGTATAAAAATACATCTGAATATATATCTGAAAGGATTAAGCCCACAATACTAAAAGGTTTTTCTGACCTCCCATTAAAAGTAGTAATCTCTGAGGTTTCCTTCTGTCTTTCTGAAATGTATTTGTTTTTTAAAGTATATAAAGTTATAGAAATTTCATTAAATAAGAGAAATATCATTTTTTAGTATTAGACTCTGTCTTTCAGTAATTAGATGTGCATTTGACCTAGAAAAGTCAAATAGCAATTTTGAATGAATGGTCATGTGAGTCATAATGGAATTATGTTTCTTGCATAGAGTGTTTTAGTTAAAGAGGGAACAGAACTGCCCCCTAGAATGGATGTGGCAGAAATAACTTCAGTGAATTAATTTAAATAATTTGCTCTCCTTAATTTACATAGATACATAACTTACTCCCTACATCCCGTGGAACTGATTTGTGCCATAGCAGGATTGAACTAGGTAAAATAGATGCTATTTCCTGAGTACCTGTTGTGTTGTGAGCATCAAACTAAATACTGTGTTCTGTTACTAATTCTCACAACCATCCTGCACGGTGGATGCAGGTAACTTGCTCAAGGTTATTCACTAAGTGGCAGACCGGGGATTTGAATCTGTCCAACTAATTCTGGCACAGCGTGGATGTCAGCGGGAACAGGGAAAGGTCATGAAATTCTATGCATGCAAGGAATCCTCCTTCCTGGAACCTTATTATAGTGACAGTATGCCCTAGTTTATCCTCCAAAGTTCTCAGGAGTCAGCAGGCTTGTTTTTATGTGATTGGTAATCTATGTTTTCCTGAAAATACCCTCAATAAAAAAAGAGTTCTTCTGGCTTCATTCATGAGGACTCAAACTAAGAACAGAAATACACCAATCTCTTCCCAGAATAATTTTCTTTTAAGGTTCTTTGTTTTCTATCTTGGGTAATGTCCACTTATCACTAAATAACATTTCCAATTGCTATTCTTTTTTGGCACTAAGACAGCCTTCTACTCTATTCCGTGCTTCAGAATAAAGAAAAAAAAAATCAGGTTTGGACTGTCGCCAAGCCCTCTGTCTTACGTAAGGCAATTTTTGAGACACATGTGCATTCCTTAGGTTTCATAGCTTTTGCTACTAAGCAGAGCCCCTGAAGTTCATTACTGCAGGAAATCAGAGTGACAAGTATATGAAAGGTGGTCCTGCAACACCATCCCTCACTTGTTTAGGGTCTCATAAAACCTGTCAGAAATGATAGCCGCATCCAGAGTAGTCATGCCACCTTCTGGATAAGAGGTCTCCACGTTTCTATTCAAAATTATCAATCATTCTAAATACTGACTCAAGCTTGTCTTTAGTAGCAATATTTCCATTTGCAGTAAAGATGTACGGGGAGGATTCCTCCATGTTCACGGCTCTTGTATCAAGGTCAAAATTAGTATCTAAAACATCCATCAAATACACTCGCAAGGTGAACTAGGCATGTCTTTTACAAAGTCTTGCGTATTTGAGATTTTTCTAGGCTTTTTCAGACACCTCTGGAAGCAGGCAAATTGACAGGTGCCAGGACATTTTTTTCATAAACAGAATACAAAAAGTAAAAGGATGTGGACTAAGAATTCGATTAGTATATCTGTTCAGAGATTTGAGTTCTTCATTTTTGAATTATACTGGAAATGTTTATAAATGGAAGAAAATACTTTGATTTTGTTTTTGGACATGGTAAACCATATAACAGGCTATTCATAAACCAGGGTGAACTACTTAGTGGTTGAAGACCTGTTGGAAATGAAGAGTTAAATATGCTTAACTCTGTTCACCCTTAGCTCACTAAGGACACAAATATTTTAATGATTATGAAAGTAATTTACCAATGGGTATATTTGTATTACCACAGATTACATGGGATTCAACTCTTTAAAAGTGGCAAGTGTGATCTTCTTTGTACATAAGAAAATGATTCCTCCCATTTAAGCGCCACAACACTCCAAAAGAGTATAAGCTTACCCAGTGCCTCCACTGCAAATAATGTATCAATGTTTTACACCCATCTGTCTAGTAACCTTACATAGAACAACTAATATACAGGCTGGCCACTGAAACTTTAGAATCTTCATGGAGGTTTTGTCTCTTTTGACAAGTGTTCACACTAAAGCATTTAACATTTTTTCTGCTGATTTATCTTCCTGAAGGAGGCATTCTCTGTACTTTAAATATCGTAGTTTAATCAATGCACTACCAAACTCTCAATTATCTGATGATTACCGTATGGTATACTATTACACCACTTCTGCTGTTGTGATATATATCTTTAAAATAATGTTCACATACAAGGGTATTCATGTAAAATACCCCGACAGGTCATCTTTGTTTCATTCACAGCACTTAGCTCGGCACCTGCCTTGCACTGTGGTAGACGCTGAATGAATGACTAATGCAGTGATCAACTAGGAAAATAGTACCTGAGGAAATCATTCTGTGTACTAATTTTGTTGTATTTATTTTTATTGCCAACAACAGTGTATTCATCTATCTATTCATCATGGAACTACAACAAATATATTTTTTGGTTTCATTGCTCATGAGCCTTAGTTAGACATGGCTTTGGCAGATTCTAATCAGTGATATGATACAGAACATTGAACATGCACTTATCCTTGCTCCCAGGAAACTAATTGAATCATTAAGTTACAGCCATTAGAAAACTGACCAAATGGTATGAACCTAAGTTATGAGTTTACCAATGATCTAATTTCACTTCACTTACCATTTTCAGCCCTTTCCTTCTTTCCTTTTTCCCTGTGGAACCATGCAAAGCAGTCGCAGAGCGTAACTGTATTCTGCTCAAGAATGACATTAATCTGGGCTCCCTGAATCCATGATTGGAAAAACTGAGTCTGTTCTGCAGCATCAAATATTACTCAGTATGTTTGTGTCTTTTTTCTTCTGTGATTTCAACTAATTGCTTCCAAAATTTACATGCCTGATAAACTTTCTCAGTGTTGGCCTGAATATCTGTAGGTAGAAGCTTTAAGTGTATGCTTTTGGAAAGAAGGAGCCTGTTTTTCAGTCCAGGAAATTTGTGACTTGACTAAAAGCAGGAGACCAATCTCTCCTGTTTCTCAACTGCATCCCAGACTCCATCACAGTTTATTACACATAATAAACACTTGATTAACATAGATGAGTAGATGGATGGATGGTTGGATGAATGAATGAATGTTAGAAATTCACAGATTCTATTAGGGCCTGCATGGTATACAGCATTCAGGGCCCTATTTCTGCCATGGGGCCTGGCATTAATCTTAGCAGACTGTCAAAGTCATGATTTAGAACACTGCAGTAACACACGAAGGATTGGTAGGTTTGGCTTCTTGTTGGTTTCAAGGAAAAACCAGAAGTTATTTTTTAGCTCTTCAGCACTCATGTTACTGTTGATAATAAGATTTATGAAGGATTTCCTTACCATGAAAAGAATGTTTAGTCTTTACATGTGTAAGCTTCAAACTGACCTTCGGTGCTTTACTCACAGACATCCACCTAACTGCATTTAATTACGCTTGAAAATATGTTATTCTCTTATTCTTTCCTAATTCCAAATTGGTGTGTGTTTTTGTTTTGTTTTGTTTTATTTACCTCCCTGTTGGACCTGGTCCTGTTTTGGCAAAACCACTCCCCACATCTCTAGGCTGAAACCCTCAGTTATATATCTAGTACCATTGGCACCACCATTGTGAGCAATTAAAAGTTCATCCATGAACTATTACAGTCCTATCCTACTGGCCCTCCTTGTTTTAAGTTTCTCCCTGTAACAATATAGACTGCTGGGTTATCACCTCAAAATAACACTTTGATTTAGCCACACCACAGTTCAGAGTTCTCCAAAGGCTCTTCAGCCTCTTCAGGATGGCTAGCCAAACTACCTGCATTTAGAATCCATTATAATGGGCCCTGGTTTCTCTTTCCTGTCTGCCTGTCTCTTTTTCCACATCTTCTGTGTCTCTAGGGCTCCTGACTAGGGCTGCCTACCCCCAGCAAATAAATCAGCATCCCCAGGCAGTGTGGTTTGTAAAAGCATATTCAGTATTGTAATGCATTTTGTCTTCCGGAGAAAACACTATCATTTTCAGAATCCTGACTACAGAATATAAAACTTGACAAAATTTCCTTGACTGGGAGGAATAAACAGAAGAGGAGGAGATAAACTCTTCTGCACTTTTGTAATTATCAGTGGGAGGATGGTGTACCACCATTTCTAGCAAGTGAAAGAAATTTATCAGAAGGAGAAAGTTGACAAGCAGTTGCTGTGCACTAGACGTGCCTAGTTCATCCATTTATTCCTCTGTCCATGCTTTCCTTCATCTATTTGCTCCCTATTCACAAGACTGTAAACTCCATATGGATGGGGACCACGTCTTTTTTGTAAAGCAGTGTTGCCAGGGCCTGATGCAAAGTATATGTGTTCAATAAATATTTGAACATCTATTTCCTGAGCTAACACAATACACAGTGTACTATGCTACATCTTGGGTATACGAAGATAAAAAATAAAACTCTGATCCTCAAATAGCTCACAGGGTATTAGGGACAACAAACATGGTAGGAATAATTAAAAATCAATGTAAATGCTATAATAAAGATACATACAGACTTCAGTGATCTCACGGTCTTTCCCCTGAAGTGTTTCATATTGAACTTGTGGACAAATAAAACTGCCGAGTCTCTTTTGCTTAGTCTTACTTTCATTTGCAATCTTCAGAGTTCAGCCCTGCTTATCTGCAAAACTTCCTTCTATGCCTTCTTTCATGTCGCATTACTCTTTAATCATTGGGGGGGTATTTATATTTCTGTATGTACAACTCATTTTTTAGATTAAGTTGCAAATTCCTTGAAAGCAACAAATATTTGTCATAATTTGTATATCTGGGGACATGTGGAAGAGAAACTTGTTCATAATAAGTATTTGATCATTGTTTTCCAATTGATAGGTCGAATGCTAAAGATTGAAAAATAAAAATGCTGCATTTGAAGAACTTGGATAATAAGGGTACTAATAAATGCCTTGAAACTATTAATAAAATGTTCCTGGATTTGGGTCTAGAGGTTTTAATAGAGAAATTTTAAGGACCTTAAGAGGCTACTTGATTTCAGAGAATAGAACATTAAACAATTATCTGAAAAATGGGTTCTGATTTTGGCTCAGATTACGAACATACAATGTAGCATATGCTGTGCTATTAATGTCTTTTCAAATGTGCCTCTCATCCAAGTCCATAATATTTGGACAGTTGGAGAGAATGGTGCAATTAAAGGCCATGAATGTTGCTGTTCGTTATAGCCATGGGTGGTTAACTCGGTTAAAGTATAGAGTTAATAAGGCCAGGGTCAAGAGATTAATACCCTTTGCAGTCTAGATAGATACCTTTTATTCTATTTCTGGCCAGAGACTAAACACCAAATCCTAGCCTGCCAACCTTCAAAGGCATGCTTTAGCTGAATCAGATTGGCTGGGAACATATTGATGGATCAGCAGAAATCAATCTTACTAGGGAAAAGCAGCTCAGAGCACATATTCTACTAGCGTCATTTTAAGTGATTCATTTATGAATCCATTCAAAATTTGTGGAGCGCCTACCTTGAGTCCAACTCTCTACTAGACCCTGAGGATATAAAGATGAGTGTGATGCTATATCTGCTCTGGGAGAGCTCTCAGATTTTTCTTTTAAGGACCTTGTCTTAGCCCATTCAGGCTGCTATAACAGAATACCACAGTTTGAATAGTTTATAAACAAAAGGAATTTATTTATCCCCATTCTGGAAGCTAGAAGTCTGAGATCAGGGAGCCGGCATGGTCGAGAGATTTTCGGTTGCAGGTTGCTTGTATCCTCACCTGCTGAAAAGGGCTAGGGAGCTCTGTGGGGTCTTTCTTAATAAGAGCACTAAAGTCCCATTCATGAGGGCAGTACTTTTGACCTAATCACTTTACAAATGCCCCACATTCTAACACCACCATATTGGGCATTAGGATTTCACATGTGAATTTGGGAGGGACACAAACATTTAGACCATAGCCGATCTCAAATTTCCTAGAATTCGTTGTTTTGATTGATAAAAAGATTGTGAGGTTTTCTTTCTTTGGTTGTTTAGTTAGAAGCTATTTGGACTTAAGCCATTATTTTTATCTGAAAGTCTTCCAACATGATCTTTATCCTATCAAAATATTTTCCAGATCTAAAAAAATGAGTAACATTTAATTCTTTTGGTAAATATCCTTAACGATCTTTGCAAGTTTCCTGAACCACTTGAGAAAACTGATGATACTATAATAAATTTGCTATTCAGAAACAAGTAGAATATTTTACTACACGCTCACAAATGGATCTTCTAAAAAGAACAATCCAAATAATCAACAGATGTGTTGTTTTTAATTGTTTCCATGTACCAGATACTAATCTAGGCACGTTGGAGATACTATAATGCAAATATAGTTTCCCAATCTTAAGAAGCATACAAATCAGAACTCAAATTATAAAGCTGCATCCATTCAGAATTTAGAATTTATATATATATATATATGTATGCATATACATATCTATCTATCTATATATATATACATACACACAAAATATACAAGACATTTTGAAATTTCAAACGTAGTAGATGTTCCATGATTATAGTGTAATTATTCATATTTAAATTCATGCTTCATTCTTCCTGAAAATTATTTGGAGTGTCTTATAAAGAGCATTCCATCTAATAAGAGAGAAAAGAAATTAGTAGGGAAGGAAGGAAGGATGTCTATCATAAACTTAATAATTTTGTAATTGAGAAACTAATCTGATTTGGTGCCTCCTGTTGGCCATAAGAAAATAAGAAACATTGTTGGCTATAAGGCTTTTATTATCCGAAAGTAGAAAACTTACCAATTTCTTACTTTTTCACTGGCACAAAATTTTAGAAATACTTTGGACCTCAACATGTGGACATGCTGAATAACATAATACTTATTATACACTAAAATAAGCGTATAACAAATGTGTTTACTTCTTGACATCAGTGATAAAAATGAGAAGTTTTGTGGAAGATTGCAAGACAATGTGACTCAGTAAGGATTGAGGTACTGTGGACAGTTTGGTACTTTCTGGTACTACAGCTTTATTGAAGAACAGAACTCAGCTTTCTTAGATGTGAGTTTGGGTTCATATCCCTTTTTATTTTTCCTATTATTTATCTTAGTCAGTTCATTGATAAGGGTTTGTAATAAAATGCTAGGTATATAAAGTTTACCTGGCAAAGGTAACCCAATTTGGAGGTTATAATATCTGTAGGACTATGAGATAGCAGTGGAAAGATTTCTTACTGTCAGAAAACACTTCCACCATTTTTATTATTATTGGTTATTATTATAAACTATATTTTTTCTTTTTTTTTTAAAGATTCTATTTATTTATTTGACAGAGAGATCACAAGTAGGCAGAGAGGCAGGCAGAGAGAGGGGGAGAAGCAGGCTCCCTGCTGAGCAGAGAGCCCGATGCAGGGCTCGATCCCAGGACCCTGAGATTATGACCTGAGCCGAAGGCAGAGGCTTTAACCCACTGAGCCACCCAGGTGCCCCTACTATATTCTTTTCCATTGGTCTGTCCATGAGGATTATAATACCTGCTCTCTGTCACATATTTTTATGAAGTTGAAGATAAATAATATATATGACTTTTATAAACCACATATTACTTTAAAATATAGAATATGTATTTATAGATATAAATATGTATGTATTTATATAATAAAATGTTAAACTGGATCAACTAGTGTTAAAATTTTGACTGCCCAAGTTCTCTATAATGATTTTCCATGTCTGGTTATAAAAACCCGTGCTTTGTAGAATGTCAAAAGCTCAAGTAATAGAAAAATAGAAAAAACAAACAAACAAAAAGAAACAATAACCAAATGTCATCAAGGAGTGGAGTACTAAATTGCAAAAAGGCCACAGTGGATACTTTTTGTCCATTAACCTGAAATAGGAAATACCTGATAGATGAGTGCTTTTTTTTTTTTTTTTTTTTTTAAGATTTTTAAGTAATCTCTACGTCCTACATGGGGCTCAAACTTATAACCCCAAGATGAAGAGTTGCATGCTCTACTGACTGAGCCAGCCAGGTTCCCCAAGTGATGTCCAAAAGAGAAAATGAAAAATTTGTTTTTCTTTATAATGATTAAATTTTATTAGAAGTTCTAGATAAGAGGGAAGAGAAAAACTAAATGGCTTATGGGTAAATTTTTTAATTTTCTCGGCATATTATTGAGTATATTGCAGTGAAAAAGACAAACTTAAAAAATCTAAGACATTTTCTTTAGTAGTTTAGGAGAACAGGAAATTAGAGTGAAAAAGAACAGAAATCTTATTTTTTGCGTTTTTACTTTTTAATAAGCTGAAGACAAGTTGACAAAATTATAAACACTCTAGCAGAGGGTAGCAGCTTTCAGTTGTCAGAGCAACATATACATTTCCGAGAATCGGGTGATCTAATGGAGTTGCTGAGATTCTAAGTGATACCCAACAATAAGGGAGATGAGTCTGAGCATGGTATTGCCACCCACGCCGGGCATACAAATAGCATTTCATATATAAAAATGTTTATTAGGTATAAAAATGAGAGAAAATGAGGGTGTCTAAAAGCATCTGTTACCTTTTGAGATGATTTAAGTTAGATAACTAAAATGCTACATTTCAAAAAAAAAAACTGAATTTGAATCAAATTCTCACTTTTTCACTTTGGTAGTAATGATTGCTTTTTATTCTAAATACTCAAATTATAATCTGGTGGCTTGCTTTTAAAATTGTGTTAGAATGTCTCCAGTGCAGGGTAGCAAAATGTGTGCACTCAAATCTCTGTTATGATGAGGATTTTAATGTCCAGAGTTGAGCAGCACATATGAGAAATGTTTTCATGTGTATGTATTTTATGTTGCATCAATGATGGATAAGATTGGACCATACTACTTAGTGGAATGCCATTAAATAATGAGACAGGATAACGGGTGGTTGAAAGAATCACATTTAAAATCAAACATGCTCTTGGGGCACCTGGGTAGCTCAGTTGGTTAAGTGTCTGCTTTTGGCTCAGGTCATGATCTCAGGGTCCTGGGATCTAGCCCCGCATTGGGCTCTGCTCAGCGGCAAGTCTGCTTCTCCATCTACCTCTGTGATCTCTCTCTTTTTCTCTCTCAAATAAATAAATATAATCTTTAAAAAAAATTTAAAAAACCAAACATGCACAGATGTCAGCTCTACCACATTGTAACTATGTGATCTTCACGAAGTTACATGATTTGGTTCTATTTCCTCATCAATCAGAGATAACGTGTACCCAAAGTGTCACTGTATGTACAGATGAAATGCAGTATTTAAAGTGCACAGTTTTTGCAACCACTATTGTAATTGCAAAATCTTTCAAAAAGCTTTGTAAGTACAAGTTGAATTTCAAACAACACAGGTATGAACTTCATTGGTCCACTTATAAGTGTTTTCTTTAATATAAATATCCTGTAAATTCAATTTATGATTTTCATAATGTTTTCCTTTTTCTAGTTTGCTTTATTTTAAGAATACAGTATATAATACATACAACGTACAAAATATGTGTTAGTTGACTATTAATGCTAAGGCTTCTGGTCCACAGTAGGCTGTTAAGTTTCGGGGGAGTCAGAGGTATATGTCGATTTTCAACTGCACAGTGTGAGTTCCTCTAATCCCCATGTTGTTCAGCTGTATTATTTCCATCTTGTCATGAGAACATCTTCAAACACATAAATGAATCATAAATGTTGAGTGTGTAAGATTTTAAGAAAAAAGAAAGTACTAGAAATATTTATTTTAATGAAGAAAATATAGGATTGAAAGGTTTGGGGGAAAATTTGAGTCTGTAAGCCCTCTCTCCATCTTGATTTTTATCTCCCTTTACCCATTCTAACAAATTAATTTTTAAATTAACAATGGAAAAAAAATTCTGCACTGAAGAAAGGCTTGATTCTGTAGATTATATGGGCTTATAAAGTTCCAGGGAATATTGATGAGAAAAAACATACTTTTAGACATATTTTGTTACATCCTCATGTATTTTGGAGGCCAGTGAAATTCTTGAAGAATAGGTAAGAGATAAATATTTGGCCACAAGTGGACAGGAGGTCAGAATGTTCAAATTGCTGACCCACTGGGAAGCAGTATTTTCCTGTTAAAAATAAAATAAATAAATATATATATAATATTAAATATATATATATATTTTATATATATATATATTTAATATTATATATATATCTGCGGGTTAAAGTAAGGGAAAAGACTGTCTAGCAAAAGTACCAAATTCCCATATCCTCAGGTTCAAGGCAGATCAAGTAATGAATTGGGCTCGATATGCAGCAAGAAGCCGTGGAGGCAACTCCGGTGTGCTGGGGAGCACATCTAAAGAGATTCCAGTGGTTATTTGTAAACTCTTGAGTACAGCTAACATTTCTGGGAGCTGAATTCAGCCTTCAGTCTTGCGTCTGTCCCTAGTCTAACGGATCCTCTGTGTGTGGCGATGGTGCAGTAGGAACCTCCACACTTCAGCATTATCTCTGTCATTTACTTGAGTGAGAGAAGAATGGATGGATTTGGAAGTTTGGGATTTGTGTGTTATTACCTCAAGTGCCACCCTTGGAAAGAAAGTAAACATTTTGCCCTGTTCACATGCCACGTTTGCCACATGTGCTCACACACACACACACACACACACCATTCTTTTATGACACAAAATCTTTGTTGATTTAATGTGTGATGCCTTTGATTATAGCAGGTGCACATATATCTAATAAAAAATTAAAATTAGTGCCAATAGAGTACTAGAATGGAAAGTGAAATTGCACACCAGTAACTACTTAAATGTCCCCAGATATGAAGCAGTATTAGTGGAGAAATTGTGTGTGAATTCCAGTATTGCATCCCAATTTCAACTACAAATACATTTTCCCGCAAATTCTCTACCAATCTGAACTGTTAAAAAAAAAAGTATAGTTTTATTATATAATTAGTTCACTTGAAAAGGCCCATGTGACTAGATGCTTCAATGATAATAAAAATTAGCTCTGATATCCCTGATGAGACCATGCTAATTCCTGATTAGAATAATGAGCATTTAAAATGTTTTTCCCAAAATTCTTTGCCTTCACAATGTATCTTTATTCCAACAATAGAAGATATATGCTATTGAAAGTTATCATGGTCTTAATACAGTGAATTTTCTACTCCCCGCCCTCCAAAAAGAGATATACAAAACACTGGTTGACAGTAATTTGCTTGCCCTTATGTAGAATTTTGTTTTTGGCAGTGACCCAGCTCATGTGCAATACCTTGAAACGGCAAATGGTTGCTTTTTAAGTTTTCAGGTCAGAGTAGGTAGTTATTTTGAACACCTATAGCAAAGTGGTTTCTATTTGTTTGTTTTTAAAGCCTTTTTCACTTGTATCTAGATGGAACTGACCTACAATTGTATCTGGAATTATTCACCTGTAAGAAGGCAATGTAAGTCAATACAAACAAGGGCCTTTTACCTAGAAGCTGAAATTAACCTTCAGAAACTTCGCAATCCAGATGTGAACTGCTCTGGATCAGCAAGTTAGAGCAGCTATCACTTAACAGAGTGAAAGGTTTCCTATGCCAGTCAAAAGTAAACAAGGCGAGATGATCCTCGTCCTCTTTCTGATATGTTTGAGTCACTGATTCCTTCTGCTTCAACAACCAAAATACTTCTAAAAGCATCTTTTACTGTGAGGGGAAGTTGGTTTGAAACATATATCACACGGTAGAAACACTGATACCAAAAATAGCAAGTATACTGTTATGATTTAATAATTTCCCTGGTTTTTTGTTTTTACTCTAAAGTATGAAAGTCTCTAAATACATACCTAAGTATGATTGCTACACATTTGACATAGAATTAAAATAAGAATTAAGGTTCCTAATGTGTCCTTGACAGAACTGAATTTGAAAGCTAATTTTGCATTACTTTTTTAATGATCAGAAGTAATTATTAGAGGGACATTAATACAGCCAAAGTTTCAGACACTTTAAATGTGCTAATAAGTAAATATTAGTAAAGATTTTTATGAAAATTCTACCTCAGAACTTCATTGTTTTCCCTACCATCTAAACATTTGTAAACATTTAAAGCAATTAAGGTATCTTCTAAATGACTAAACAATATGTTGATGATATCCCCTAAATAGTATTAAATTCATAAGAGAAATCATCAAAAAATATATATGCATATATTTAGAATCTAAATGAGTATAATACTTAACTATTACAACTTAACACTTTTTTTGTCAAATAAAATTTGGCAAATAAAAATACCCTGTTACTTGCAAGTTAGAACCTGGTTGAGTCTTTTTTTTGTTTGTTTCTTTTATGATTTTATTTATTTATTTGACAGAGAGAAAGGGATCACAAGTAGGCAGAGAGGCAGGCAGAGAGAGAGGGAGAAGCAGGCTCCCTGCGGAGCAGAGAGCCCGATGCTGGGCTAGATCCCTGGACCCTGAGATCATGACCTGAGCCAAAGGTGGAGGCTTAACACACTGAGCCACCCAGGCGCCCCTAACTTGGTTGAGTCTTGAATGAGTCTTTCACTTCACTGTGTTTCCGTGTGTTCCAACTATACATGGATATTTTGGGAAATAAAAAGTTCCATAGAATATGTATTTTAATGGTTTAAAATCTTGGTGTTAATAGGTACCTTTAAGAAGTAGATGGATATGATATACTGTCTCCAGAAAAAAATGTATGTATGGATATAAAATTGAAATTTTTATGCAATTTCAAACTGCCCCCTTTTAGTGAAGCCCACCAATGCTCCAATAACTCATGATTGAGAAAGTTTTAGGAAAGGTGTCTAGTGGAAGGGCTGCTAATCCACAGCCTTAAAACTGTTTTTCGTAGTTCAGCTTTCCCAGAGTATAAATCATGGGTCTGCCTCATTCTTCCATGTCTTTCCTTTGTTGAACCGATTCTCTTAATTATCTCCATCCAGGTAAAGCTAAAATCCCCACCAGAACTTAATCTCTTAGGCATATTATTGTGATTTTAAAAGTTGGGATACTAAGCTTGAGCCTGAGTGAGACTTCTCATTTTGTGTCAAAGGTTGTCCCACTCAAGGTTGACCAAAAACACACATTGACATCTGAGTGGCTCTTTGTGGTCTATTGGGAGGTTTATAAGTAAAAGAAAAACTAGAAATGATAGGTGTTGACAGAGCTAACACATCAGCTGCAAATATATGCAAACAAACTGAAAAATTTCATACTAGTGAAAAGTAGGAAAAAAATGGAACTCGATGAAATAACACCACACCTATAAGTATAAAGTTGTATTTTAATAGGATAATATGGTTATATTGAAAAATGAAATAGATCTAACTTGAAATAACTTGTGATAAAATGTCATTATAGCCCAGGAGAATGGAATTCAGACCCATTGAACTATACTGAGGTTTCTTTATGCTATAAATGCCACAAAAGGGGTCCTCATTATAAAAGAAAATGTATCTTTTTCCCCCAGAGGAAAAACACCCAAAGAATCTTTGTGTGAGCATTCCAAAGATCTTTTTAGCATTTTGTAATAGGTCCTTTAAACACTTATTTTTATAAAGTACTTTTTGTCAGGCAATATATATATGTTAGAAATTAGTAGTTCCTCCAGTTGTAAAACCTTGACTTTGACTATAATTGAGGAGGTTAGTGTCGGCGTGTTCATAAGTATTACCTGTCATTTGAAATATGACAGTGCTGTAACTGCAAGACCTTGGGGAGGCTTGTGTGTTGACATTGCCATCTGACTGCCTTAGAACCTGCCAGACAGTCTTCTTAATGTTTCCGACCCTGAGATAATTAACATGGCCCTAGAGGCTTCTGCCTTTTGCGTTTGCTCACTTGTTGTTTAATAAGATGTTTGCTGCTAGCTATGCTTTCCTCTGACTTAAAATGTACCTTTAAGGAGAATCGTACTTCAGTCCATTAAGTTTTCCAATATAGATACTACCTCTATGTACAAGTTGCTTATATACAGATTTCGTTGCTTTCCCAAAAATTAAAATACATCCTAATGTTATGTTTTTAATCTTGATCTTGGGTTTGGTTCCTCTAAATGCATTTCACAGTGAGGCAAATGACCCACCTGAAATATAGGTGCTGATTTTGACAGTTGTGCTCTGTGTCTTGTAGATTAGCAAATGATAAACTAGGAGCCAAAAATAAAAGCAAATTTAAAAACCTCCAGGGCAGATTTGATGGGATTTTGGTTTCCACATTCCCAATGGCAAAGCAAAGAGTTAAAACAAGCTGCTTCTACTTCCTTTAAAATAAGAGTTATTGATTTACAATTAGTACCGGGTAGAGTCTGCAAAATTAGTTTGTAAATTCTGAATAACTTTGTAAATCAGGTTTAAGAAACTTAAAGGGAAACCTCTAGTAGTATAAGTCTTTAAGAAAGCATAAAATTGCGGAGTTTACTATTAGCAAGATGTTATATTTGTTGAATGTATTTAGCTTCGCCAAAGAATTAAATGATTTTGTGTGAATAGTTAATGATATTGGAATAGTTAATGGAACATACATATGTATGTTTATTGTGCTTCAGCCCCATTATAGAAGTAACACAAATTCGCTCTGTCAATTTGAAAAGTATTGAAATATATAAAGTATAAAGTACAGAATTTCCTAGGTTCCCAGACACTAGAGGTAATGATTGTTAATATTTTTCTATTCTCTTTTCTTATATTTTCTGTCCCAATTTTTTAATAAATATATTCATATTTTCCATATCAATATTATTCAAATGTGATTTAATGACTTGAAAATATTCCATCAAATTAACATAATTTTAAATAGTTAAAAATCATCTATAAGATGAATAAATACATTAGAACAAAATTAATCCATTAAGACTTTAAATGAAATGTCATTTTATATTAATATGAATTTATTTCTATGATTCTTTACTATATCCTACAAACATTAATAACTTCTCACAAGGGCACCTGGGTGGCTCAGTCAGTTAAGCATCTGCCTTCAGCTCTGGTCATGATCCCAGGGTCCTGGGATGGAGTCTTGCATTGGGCTCCCTGCTTAGCAGGGTGTCTGCTTCTTCCTCTCCCTCTGGCCCCCGCCTCATGCTTTCTCTTTCTTGCACTCTCTCTCTCAAATAAATAAATAAAATCTTAAAAAAAAACCTGCAGTAAGTTTCAGTCTACTCTGCTACTTCTCAGACTTGGACTTGATCTTCTACCTTCATACTTTGTACTTTGGCCACACTTGCCTTTTAATGTACAACACATATGTATATTCATTTTTACAGCTGGATACAAATTCTGTGTTGAGTCAAACGTAGCTGAATCCTTTTCTTCTGAAGTTAAAATGAAACCTAATTTGGTAAGAGGTCATGATGCCAAACATATCCCCACTTAAAGAATTTTACCCTTGTTATCCTCTCTAATTAGAATTGTTTATCCCCATGCCCAGGTCTCTCACTTTTTTTTTTTTTTTTCTGATCTCTGTTCAAATAGCATCAGAGATGCCCTCCCTGAACACCTTTATCCAACACCTTTATCCAACACCTTTATCCATTACTTTCTATCCCATTACTGTGCTTTATTCTCTATAACACATATTTTTTATTACTGATGGCAAAGCATGAGGACTTAAGAGGGTGAATGCTAGAGCCAGATGTCTAGAATTAAATCTTTGTCTCCCATTTCTTGCTTCATGAAACTTTCTGTGCCTGGGTTCTTTACCTATAAAATGGGAATAATAATACCTACCTCTTAGATTGTGGTGAGTTAACGTAAGCTCATAGAACAATACCCAGCATCAGTAAGCATTCAATAATGGTTAGTTATAATATAGCATTATTACTATATTTTATATATTTCTTTAATGTCTGTCTTCTCTCATTAGAATATCAGCTCCTTGGGTGTTTTTTTTACTGTTCTTAGCACCTAAAAACATTTCTGGTGCTTTGTAGGTGTTTAGGAGATAATTTTTAAATAGTTGAATGAATAAATAATAAAGTCATAATACATGAAGGGTATAAGGGATATATAAGTTTCTCATGACCAGCCCCTCTCCACTACTTCCCATGTCCAACTCTACCTATGGTTGTCTGTTTGAGCACATACATTCTACATGACCTATGCATATGTCAGAAGTTGTTAAATGCAATGGGGTTCAGATGTAGGAGAAATAAGTGTGAGTTGGTAGACAGGCAATGTTAAAGAAGAAAATGGACCTGAAAATAGCTTCAAGTGGGGATAAACATTGATATGTATGGGGGGAAGAGAAGGATGAAGAAAATTCAAAGTTGAGAAACAGTGGTCACATGTAAGGCCACTCCAAGTCAGCCAGTCAGCCAAGTCAGAGTGTCTTCTATAAGGGAGTAAGATTAAGACCAGATTTGCAGGGACCATGACAGGGGTTAAGGAGGTCTGAATTTATTAACTGAGCCTTTTTTCTTGCCTCAACACTCAAGAGAGGTACAATAGTCTCCTGTTTATAAAAGTAGCTCAGTAAGCATCATTAAGAGGAGTGCATGTGGCTTTTTAAATTCCCTAGGCTATTATTTCCCTTTAGCAAGAAAGTAAAATTTTAAAATGGGGTTGTTTTTACATGAATATAGCAATGAATATATCAGAGTATGAAGAAATTAGTATAGATGCTGGTTAGAAGTATATGACTTCAAGAAATGTAGGCATTTGGTTAAACAAAAAGGTGTAGAATTATGTATATTTATGTTTAGGATTTTTCTGTTCATTCAAAATCTTTCAAAGCATGTTTCTCAAATTTACAGTATCGGAATCATTTGGGAAGCTTACTGAAAATGCAGATTCCTAGGTCCCACCACAGACTGACCATACCTGAGTTTCTAGGGTATAGCTCAAGCGTCTACATTTTAAGAAGCCCCTTCATCTCTTCCAGCATATACTTTGCTTACCAACATTCAAGAATAAATGCCTTTTACTTGCTTAGATAGGACAGGTAAAGCAGGTGGTCCTAAATAAAGGGGAAGCTAATTAAAAGATGAAGGGATATTCAACAATTTCACTAGGTCAGTAATTTGGAAAGCATGTAAATTCTTTCAATTTATTTTTCACTTCATTTATGGTAAAATGCACCCGTGTAAGTAAATGCTAAAAATCTTAATTAGGATCAACATGCCTCTAAATTAGCTTTCAACATTTTATTTGCCTAAACATTACCTTGTTTATCTTTCTGTTACTTTAGAGTATCTTCTGACCATTTTTATACTTATACCATTTTTATACCCTTTTATACTTATCATTTTATATTTCTTTTCTAATTATAAATGTAATTATGCTCATTTTTGACAGTATAGAATATTAAAAAAAAAAAATACTGACTTCCAATCTGTGCTTTTGTTTGCTTTGTTCTACAAAATCAGTACCACATAGGACCACATAGGACGTACTCTTGTGTAACCTGTGTTTTGTTTTGTTTTTAAATACTTTTAAAAGTATTTTCTCATGTCGTAGTAAGTATTTCCCTAAAGCTCCTGGTGGCCACTATTCTATTTTACAGTCCATTCTTTTTCCAGCCTTCCTTTACTTGCTGCCCAACACTACCACCACCCTCCAATAACTTTTTATTTTTTTTTTGGCCTTAAGTTGTACTGTGTCTCCTCAATTCCCTTTCTGAATGGGATCCACACAGTCACTCCCTCTGTACTCAGCTCATTCTCATTCATCCAGGGCTTCCACGTCTAAGTCCACCTGGTCCTCAGTACTTCCTGAGACCTGACAGCAGTGGTCCCTGGCCCCAGGACCCTGCTCTACCTTCCTCTAGCCACACTCCTCCCACCATGGAGTTCACAAGGCTGGAAGAGACAGCCAGGAAAGAAACAGCAAGCTCCTTTTAGCTTCAGACACTTTATTACTTACATAACATAAGCAAGATGAGCCAAGGTGCCAGCTCCCCATATGCCTTGTCCCCCGGACAACACTGAAACCAAAGGGACTGGGTAATCTGATGAAACAACGTAAGTGGGGACGCCTCGTTGCTGAGATGCCCCTTCCATGTGGCAACCAAGCAGTTTATAGCCGGCAGCTGGTCCCTAAGTATAGGAGTTGGAGGAGAGAAAGCTTCATAATTCAGCAGAACCTAGAAATTAATAAATTATCTCATGACAGCATCCCTGGAAAATAGAGAGATGGAAGGAAATGGCCTGGTAGTATCTCCTCAGAAGCCACTATACTTTTTATGTTTTCCAAGAATCATAGGACATTTTATCAAGACTTATGTCAGCCAGGGTTAAGTCTTGCCTGCATGGCCTATGTAAAGATGTGCAAGGTTACCAGGGCACCATGGCCAAGTGATTCCCCTTAAATTTGGCCCACCTAGAACCCCTAGAACCCCTACTCCAAGACCAAGCCCTATGGGTACCCGAACCTGGACTTCCTTGCCCAAGTGACCTCATGCCTGCTTCTGCATCCTGTTGGATGGAGACTCTATCCCAGGTCTGCCCTCCCAAGGTAGGCTGTATGCTGGTATGCATGCCCTAGTCCTAAGGGGTGACTAAGCAGTGGTGTTTGGGTCAACAAAGAGCTTGGTTAAGCATGCCAGGGTATTCATATGTATGTCTGCAAGGCTCTTTGGGGTGCTGGACAGAGCTACCAAATCAGAATCAGATTGTACAAATGAATGAAGCTTCTGCTGCCTGGGAGGAAAAACTTAAGGAAGACAGGGAGAATGAAAAGTCAAAGTCAAGCCTTTCTTGGCTTTCCCTGTTAACCCTTAACCACTGATAAACCACTGATAAATGTGGGTTCTCCTTATCGGAAAGAAGCTGCTCTTAGATGAGGAGAAAGCAGACAAGGGGTTTTGATTGTCATTTTTGTTTAGAACTAAAGCCAATAAATATTAGGATAGTACCTAAACAGAAACATGAAGTGAAATACTTAGTTTTTTAAAAAAGATTTAGTGAGGAGGTTACTAAATAAAACTTGCATATTTATATTCTTGGAAAACGTATTATAAAATAATACTTCAAAGAATAAAAAAAGATTGTTTACATGGAGTTATTTTAATGATCTCTATGTTGAGAGAATGAATAAAATAAGGAAAAGTAAGTTGACTGACATTTTAGGTAAGACATACCTAAGACGGAAGTTTATTGTTTGAATCCTATTATTATGTCCAATGCACCACCCATCTGGTCATACCTGGCACAGTATTCACAAATTCCAGCATAGATATTTGATAAGGTAAAATCTCGTGTGTACACTCAAAGCTAAACATTCAGGAAAATATCATAGAAATTATATTTTTAGACTAGCCATCTAGTTGTCTTTATGACTGCTGCAAATTCAATATTTGAACATCTGCCACTAAGTGCTTTTTTATTTCTAATAAGTCTTGATGAACTTTAGATCAGTGGTTCTTAACTAGGTACACATCAGAAACACTTGTGGACCTTTTAAGGTAGATCACTGGTCTCAAATTAAATGACCAACAACTCACACTATCCAGATTTAGGAACTGAAGACTTTTCATTTTTAATTTTTTTAATTTATTTTTTATTTCTTTTAAAGTTTTATTTATTTATTTTAGAGGGGGGGAGAGAGAGAGAGCGCGAAAGAGAGCAGGGGGTTGGGACAGAAGGAGTGGGAGAGAGAGTCCCAAGTAGACCCGAGCTAAGCATGGAGCCAGACCCCAGCGCTCGCTTAACAGACTAAGCTAACAAGACCTTTCATTTTTTAATAGTTTCATGTATATGATAACCAAATAATTTATCATACAAACTTGGATACTTTTGAAAGTGAAAGTGTATTAATTGTGCTGGGACAAGAAGTGTAAATTGAGACTATCAAAATCAGATCATATGGGGATTCTACCTACGGGTGATTGCGATATGCTACCTAGTCAAAACAAACAACATTCTATTAGTTGAATTAATCACATGGTAAGATCACATTATTGGCTAGGAACAGTCTTTTTTCCCAGCCAAGGAAAACGCTGATCATTCTTTTTAAAGAAAGAAAAAAAAAATTGCTCTTGTTTTGCACAGATGTCTTATAGTATATTATTTATAATTTTTTGAGAGAAATTATGTAGAGCTCTTAGGTGTTTCATTTTAAATGTAGCATATTTTTCATGGAGATTTTTATACTTGAATATCATGAATCATAAAAAATAGGTAACATGCTGTTCTGCTTTGTATTCTTTGTGCTGGAGTATTTTGACCATTTACTGTTATTTTGCTAGTTTTAAACTTAACTGGAGAAGTGAAGCAGAAGAAGAGAGTTCATGGTGCTCTAACTATTGGCAGTTCTATTTGTGAAGTGTTTACTGAGTAGCAAGAGTTTAGTGTAGAGCAGGAAAGCCATATACCATATTCCCATACCACTTTCATTTAAATAAACCTGGCTTTGGTGTATATTTGTATGCCTTCTTGTTCTTTCATTTATTCATGCATTCTTTAATTCTTTTAGAGTTAAATTTGTACAAGATTATACCTAACATTCTGTACTGACAGTACAGACTTCTTAATTTTGCTTTACAAAGTTATGTAGATCTTAATATTTATAAAAAGATGCACAGATGTGATTGTCTGCACACACACATGCACACACACACACACACACACACACACACACACACACACAAACTCCCAGCCTCTCTCATGAGCTCTTAACCTATGCCAATTTGCCTATTTAACATCTCTATTTGGGTGTTTCAAAGACTCCTAAATTAACATGTTCAAGTCTGACTTTACAATCATTTCTTTCCAAACTTCTCTTCCCCCAGTGTACTATTTTTTAGTAAACTGCCCCATTATCCATCCAAATACCCAAACCTCAGAAACCCGTTAGTTGGTAGAATAATGGAATTGTTTCTCTTTCAACTTATCTGGTACGTTTATGAGAACAAGACCATGTTTTGTGGGGGTTTTGTTGTTGTTGTTTATTTTTTTCCTTGTATTTCCAGCATTTAGCAGAATGCTTAGTACAAAATGAACAGTCAATATTTGTGGATAAAAAAAAACAACTATACATGTAATTTCCACTCATCCTAAAATACTTCTAATATTATGGCGGCATACCTATGAATGCTGATTCCGCAGAGTGTCAGTGTAATGCAAAGACAAATGCTGGGATCAGAAGACTTGCCTTTCGCTTTCTATCTACCATAATTTATTACTTCAAGGATCAATTGAGATAATAAATTTGGAACTGTTTTGTAAATGGTGAAGTTACATATAAAAAATAAAGCTACTTACTTCTAAAGTCTTTTATCATACTTTTATAGGCATGTCCACAATATGATATTCAGTCTCCATGAAGGGTGTTCATTCTTCTTTTTCCCCCCAAGATATGCAATATTAATTCCTCACTAAGATATGCAGAATCCCATATTAAAAAACATGTATCAACTCAGGACCCAGAAAATGTCAATGCCTGGACATACACCAAGTAACTGTAGATACAATGTCTGCATGCCACTGCATATTTACAATACATTTTTATTCATTCTTTCTTTCCTGGTTTAATTTTTCTGTCAGCTGAAAAGTTGCTTTTTATTCATGCCATGGCCTTATTTTCTGTGACTGCCTCTTGGAATACATTATTATCGATATTTTGCATATCGTGGAGATAGCACTTTTCAGTCTGAAAATTCACTTTTCATGCTGATGCTATGTTTTCTAGGTCTAGTGTCTGGAATACATGATTAACAACATCTTGGACTCCACTCTTTTTCACTTGGCACTTCTTAGTCTCAAGATTTTTCAAAATATATCCAGTGTAATTAATACTATCGGCATCTCTAAGATGTTGATGTGCAAGGAAATGTACATTCTCTATCTGGAGGTTGAAGAAACCATGTTCTACAGTCACTGTTTTTTAGGAATTTATGTTTACAAAATGACTTACAGTTTTCTTCAGAGCATCCTTTCCTTTCTTCTCTAAGCACTCTCTAGTCATCAACTACACACAACTCGGAGGTCTTTGGAATTTCATTAAGATTATTGGAAGCCAATATCAGGGTCAGAGTTATAACTTATTTCCTTCATGAGTCCTAGTAATCCTTCAGTCATGGATGACACTCAGGTAAGCATCCTTTTAAAATACAAAGAGAGGAGTATCCTTAGAACTGTGGTTTCCATGCATTTCCTTAACATGGTTACCCAGTGGCATTGTAGCTTTGGTTAGATGCTCGCTTCATTTCTTCCAAGTTTCGTGTGTACACACTAGGCTTTCAAAGTACGTAGGAAGTAGTGGTAAAGAATACATTATATTTTTATAATTGCTCGAAGGAGAGTTTTGTTTTGTCTATCCATTTTGGATTTAACATCAGATCCTGAACAGGAATCAAATGTTCGAGATGAGAAGAATGGGTAGAATGTGATCTCTCCCTCCTTCCTCTCCAGTCTGAGACCATCCTGCTGTTTTGATGTTTGTGTTGTATCTTCATATTTGTTCAGATATTCAGACATAATGCACTTCTTATCTATCCCATGTGTTTTTTAAGAAGATACTGTGACTGTTTATCTCCGTGGTAACTCCTTAATCATGAGAGTTTTGGGCTGCCACAAAAGACTTGATTTAAATGTTCATGGATGTCCATATAATCTGAAGCCTGGAAAATAAGCTGCATGTGTTTGTCACTTGTAGATTTTGGAACATAAAATCTAATATCTTTGAGCATTTATGAAGGGACGAAATTTTAGTTTCGACTGTTGACAGTGTTCCAAATGACAAATAGATTGTTGGCAATTTTAAAGGAACTTATCTACTGCAAGATAGCTTTAGATATTTTTGGTTTCTAGGCACTAGAAACTGATGTAAAATTAGAAAATACCATGCCTCTATCATTTTAGATATTTTTTATAGGTGCAGTTGATTCTGTGTGCTCAACTCTTGAAAACTTGTAAAGAGATCTTACAATACTCTTTATATAAATATTGTTTTCTGTAGGACCATGTAGGTTGATTAGATGCATAAAAGAATGTTGATAGAGAATCTTACATGTATCAAAGTCTAACAAGTTTTAATTTCTAGTGTCATTTACTTCTGGGTCTTGTTACTGTTTTTTTTTTTTTAATTTAATTTTATTTTTTCAGTTACTGGTTCTTATAGACCAAATTCTTCTCTTTGTTAAAGTTTATTTTTATTTTGGTGGAGTTTTTCCTTGAATGATTCTAGTCACATAAGATCTATTTATCTATTTATCTATTTATTTTTGATGTTTGAAGATTATTTTATTTTTCCTTTGTAATAGACTGATGGTTTAGATATTTATTGATTTATCGGCTTATATTTTATTTCTTTATTCAACTCTAATTCTGAGGACGTTATCTTCTAACATAAAACTTTCCTAAGACCTCTGATATTTGTTTGTTTTTTGTTCCTTTGTAGAAAATTGTGTTTTCTATAAAAGCCTTTAGAATTTTCTCTTTTCCTCTGTACTTCTGAAATTTCCTGGCCATATGAGTCTTATTTTCATACTGCATAATACTTTCCACACATACTCTATCTGAAGATATGAATGCCCTTTTCAATAAGTTCATGTTTTCTCTTCTTCATTGTTCTTGTTATCTTTTAATATTCTTATCAAATCTTGGAGGTCTTTTAATTTTCTTTGATATGGTCTTTCTATTACCATTTTTTCTAACATATGGAGATACCTCCTTATTTATTTGTCATTAGGTTACTAGTTTGGTCTTTATCAGTGTCCATTTTATTATTGTCAAAAACTGTGAATGGTCTGAGATTTGTGCATACTTTGAGGATTAACAAATTATCCTGCCGCTGTTTCATAGACACCGATGGAAGACATGAGACACTTGCATTGGAGACAAAGATGTGTATTACCCACAGCGTAGCAGGTAGCATGGGCATCATTATATTTGTGTCAGGCCCATTGCTTTTAAGTCCCATGAGGTGAGTATTCAGACATTGTAAGAGAGAAATCCTGAGCTTAAAGAACTGGAATCTTTTAAAGTGGTCATAAACCATACCTGCCCTCTGCTCCAGAGGCAAACACCATCTCTCTCTTCCAAAACCATAAGCAAACCTGCCTTTTGCTCTGGAGGGAAATGCTATAACTATCATCCAAGGCTTCTTACTATTCAAATATCCTTGAAACGATAGTCTGAAACAAACTGCAATCAGTGCCTTCCTTCATAAGATGTATAGAAATATGAGAAACTCAAGTATGTGCCATCCACTGATTTTTAGTTTTCGGAATCTAATGTTTATTCCCTGTCTGACTCACTTTTTTAAAATCCTGCTCTTTTGAGAGGTGGGGATATACAAATCATTTCAAAACATTTTAAAGTAATTTCTAAGATTTATCTTTTGTTCTCTAGGTCAGCGTATCTTTCATGTGCATATATTACATGGGGAATTTGTTTAAATGCAGTTTCTGATTTAGTAGATTTGAAGCAGGACATGTGATTCTAAATTCCTAACAGAATCCAGGCAATGTCATGCTGTTGGTCCTTGGATAGCATTTGACTAGGAGAGATCTGTTATCCTTGTTTCCTCAGGAACCAGTTCTGTTTGTTTACCTTACCTTAGCTTTTTTTACTTTTAACTTTCATCATAAATCTGAGGTCCATATTTATGAGTGGAGGTCTCAGATGAGTAGCAGTTGATGTAAGCACCAGTGAAAATCTTTTCCCCAAATCCCTCTCTGTGGGAGTACTGATTTTAGATTCCTTCTCAGAAAAGGAAAGCTTCTTAGAGAGTAACAATGGAATAAGGACTTCCAAAAATTTGTTTCTCCATAAAACAATAAGAACAATGTCAAAAAATGTAAATATCAACTTTTTTCAGAACGCCGAATGTATTTAAAGACTTCAACAATCCAGGTAACATTATTCAAGTAAAACAGATGAATTTCACTAACAGCAGCAAGTTTTGTGACATTTTAGCTTTTTTCATCCTTTAGCTATTTTCATCCTTCTCTTTCCAGCTCTGTGAGAACCTTGAAAACTGTCAGCCCTGTGAACACAATGAAAACCAGCAGCCTAGAACTCACTAATGGGGAAAAACTTGTTTTGGAACCCTAGAAACAACAGTCTCAGAGAATTGTTATTTGGCCTTTCTGGTTATCCTAGAAACCTGGATTACCAGGGCATGCCTTTTTTGTTTTGTTTGTTGTTGTTGTTGTTGTTGTTGTTGTTTAACTGCATTTAAAGCTTGCTCAGTGCAAACAACCTTTTCTCTCAGGATATTGCTCAGAATCAATCAGTGGCAACTGTTTAATAACAAAGCTACTCAAGGAGGTAGCAAGGGCTGGGGAAATAAGAAGCTTACCAAAAGAATTAAAAGGAAAATCTGGGGAATGAGATATTTCCTGGGGGCTTTGGGGATGCTCTGATGTATTTCTGGAAATCTAGAAGGCCATGTATGTAAATAAGACTGTGCAAATGTCCAGGAAAGATCTAAGAAAGACCAAATTCTCACTTCTGGCTTTGCATTTCTATACAAGCAGGAAGTGAAAGTTAAGCCCATACTGTAAACTGCCTGCCTGAGTGTTAAAGCTATAACCAGACAAGCACATATAGCTCTTTGGTCAAGTCTGGGAAACATGTTGGGTCCAGCCCTTTAAGAAAATCTCTTTATGATCATTAGATGACCTCTAAGCTAACCAAGAAGAAATTTCAGTGGCCACACATGATGAAGAATACAGACTTTATATATTCAGCAAAGTCACTAATAAAACAACAACAAACCCAGTTTTCCAAAGTTGCCACATTACATGATATGAAATACTCTATTTTCAGTAAAAGATTATAAGACATGCAAAGAAAAGAGAAAGGTGTAGATCATACAAAGGTATAGGATATTAGTGCCAAAAAAAAAAAAAAAATCAAGTAGCTGCACTGTTGTATTTTTCTCTAAAACATGCTTTCCTAACAATAAATTTCTTAATTTTAGATTTTTTTTTTTTTGCAAGCAGAGTAGGTTGAGAATTTCCCAAATCATCATGGTCTACTTATTTTTTTGTTTAACAATTCCTTTTTATCCTTTTGTATTTTACTATAGACTAACCAAGAAAGGAAGAGAGAAAATGCAAACTACTAAATCAGGAATGAAAGAGGGGATATTACTACAGGCATTATGAAATGAAATAGATTATTAGGTAATGCTATGACAACCATATATTTAAAAATTAGATAAATAGGAAATTCTTAGACAACTACTAGAACTAACTCAAGAACTTGAAAATTGGAAGAGACATATAAAAAATAAAGAGATTGAATTAATAATTAAAAATTCCCACAAAGAAAAGCTCAAGCCCTGATGACCTCACTGGTGAATTCTAACAAACATTTAGAGAAGACTTAACACCAATCCTTTACAAATTCTTCCAAAAAGTACTAGGAAGAGGGAGTAAATTTCCATTCATTCCATGATTTTAAAATCAGTCCAAGACATTAAAAGAAAAAAAAATTAATATATTTTATGAATATAGATGCAAAAATCCTCAACAAAATGCTAGCAAACCAAATCCAGTGACATAAAACAAAGATTAAACTCCATGACCCGGGACGCCTGGGTGGCTCAGTTGGTTAAGCAGCTGCCTTCGGCTCAGGTCATGATCCCGGGTTCCTGGAATCGAGTCCCACATCGGGCTCCTTGCTTGGCAGGGAGCCTGCTTCTGCCTCTGCCTCTGCCTGCCTCTCTGCCTGCTTGTGCTCTCTCTCTCTCTGACAAATAAATAAATTAAAAAATCTTAAAAAATAAAAAAAATAAAAAAATAAACTCCATGACCTAAGTGGGATGTATCCAAGCAATGTAAGGTTGGTTCAATATTTGAAAATGAATACATGTAATATACCACATTAAGAGAATAAAAGACAACACATGATAATCTCAATAGACGTACAAAAATCATTTCACAAAATTTAACACTTCTTCATGATAAGAACATTCAACAAATTAGGAATAAGAGGGAACTCCCTCCACCTGATGAAGAATATCTGTGAAAAACCCACAGCTAACACATTAACACATGGTGACAGACTGAATGCTCTTCCCTTAAGATCCAGACAAAGACCAGCATGTCCATTCTCACCACTTCAATTTAGCATTGTACTGGAGGCTTTAGATAGAACAATTAGACATGACAAAGAAAAGCCGTCTCAACTGGTAAGGAAATAATAAAACTGTATTCATAGATGACATAATCGTTATAAATATTAGAGTTAAAAAAACGTTGATTGGAAGTAACTGCTAATGGGTGAGGCATTGATTTTTTGGGTTGATAAAAATGCTCTGAGGGGTGCCTACGTGGCGCAGTAGGTTGAACCTCTGATTTTTGGTTTCAGCTCAGATCGTGATTTTAGTTTATTATCTGAGGATTGTGAGATTTAGCCCTATTTTGGGTTCTGGGGTCAGTCTGGAATCAGCTTAAGACTCTCACTACCCCTTTCTCCTTGTGCACACACTCTCTCTCTAAGATGAATAAATCTTTAAAAAACTGTTCTGAGATGATTGCACAACTTTGTTAATACAGTAAAAATCTCCGAATTAGACACTTGAATACGTGAATGTTAAGGTACGAATTATATCTAAAAAAATATAAAAGTGTAAGGGAAAGATGAATGAATTGAAGAGAACTATAAAATGTCTGTTAAAGAGAGCACATCATTTAACTTTTAAATGGATGACAGTGGCTATCAAATTACTAAAGTATTTAGATTTCATTTAAAATAGAAATGGACCTGTTTTATGGCAATATATACAATTGACTGGAAATTATATCTCTGTAATTATTTAAATTTGCAATAACAACTGTCAAATTAAAAATGTGTGAAAAAGAAAAATATGCTTCCCAAGCTTTCCAGAGGTGGAGAAGTGAACTGAATCTCATAATTTCTAGGGTATGGAGAATGTTAGGATGGAAATGAAAAAAAAAAAAAAAAATTACCTTTCTAATTGAAGTCCCAAGAGCAGCAGTTTGGCATTCCCCTGGGAGCTTGTTGGAAATGCAGAATCTCTGGTCCTACTCTGGACCTACTGAATTAAATTCCACATTTAAAAAGATGCCCAAGAGATTCTTAGGTACCTTAAAGTCTGAGAAGCAAGGCCTTGATACCTTTGACTCCATAGTGGTTTTGCTGCCTAGCTTGCTTTCTTTTTTCCCCTGCCTCTCCTCCCGGAATGCAGAGTTACCTTAAATTCAGTTCTGCCTACCAGGAACCCTACCCAGATAGAATCAATATTCCCTTCGATGGCACATTTCTGACTTTAGCCAAAGACCAGATTACCAGTTGCTCTATTTCCTCCCAGGAGAAGAGGAGAGACCCAATTGTCTCAGCTGTTTCAAATGATAATTGTAAATTCAAATGAATTCAAATGAAAAATTTAAGTGTAGCAAGTTTATATTCATATTAGTTCCTAGTTTTTTTTGAATCTCAGCTTGGAGATGCTTTTCTCACCTCTCTTTGGAAGGCCCCATGTTTGCTTACCTCCGGGATATAAGGACCTTATTTCCTAATTTTCCCCCCTTCTGTCAATCTAATTGTATCCGAATTTCTGCAAGATTTCAGATCGATAAGTGCAATTATTTCTTACTTACCATAGCTGTCCCAATTCCTTTTTGTTGTTACCATTGTTAATTCATTTTATTTTCTGTAATTTAACTGGGATTTTAAGAAGGAATATAGAAGCACATTTCATTCTGCCATCTTTATCTAAAAGTCTTCCATGATTTTTAAAATTATGTTTGATAAAGCAAAGCAGAATTGGAAATATATTGGATTACTAGTGAGACTGATTACTTTCCCATATGTATGTCTTCCAATTGTATTTGTGAATTGTCTGTTTGAATGAGTTGTCTGTTATACTGGTTTCTTATGTTTTTTCCTTAGGATTTTTTTTAGAATTTTTTAACATAAGGTAATAATCTTTTATTTGTTGACTTTGCTATAAAGAATTTATATAATCTGTTTGCTTTTTAATTTTGGTTACCTTTTTGGGTATGTAGAACATTTAAAATTTTTTTTTGTTCTTTTTTTTTTAACTTTTATTTTATTTTTTCAGTGTTCCAAGATTCATTGTTCATGCACCACACCCAGTGTTCCATGCAATATGTGCCCTCCTCAATACCCACCACCAGGGTCACCGAGCCCCCCAACCCCCTCCACTCCAAAACCCTCAGTTTGTTTATCAGAGTCCACCATGGTCTCATGGTTCATCTCCCCCTCCGATTTCTCCCAATTCACCCTTCCTTTCCTTCTCCCAATGTCCTCCATCTTTTTTCTTATGCTCCACACATAAGTGAAACCATATGATAATTGACTCTCTCTGCTTGACTTATTTCATTCAACAAAATCTCTTCCAGTCCTGTCCATGTTGATATAAAAGTTGGGTATTCATCCTTTCTGATGGAATAATATTCCATTGTATATATAAACCATATCTTCTTTATCCATTCGTCTGTTGAAGGGCATCTTGGCTCTTCCCACAGTTTGGTGATTTAAATTTTGATTTACCAAATCTATCAGTTTTTTTGTTTTTTTTTTTAAAGATTTTACTTATTTGAGAGAGAGACAGAAAGCATGAGTAGTGGGTGGGGCAGAGGGAGAGGGAGAGTGGAAGTGGAAGCAGACTTCCCGCTGAATGTGGAACCTGACATGGGGTCCCCAGGACTCTGAGATCATGATCTGGACTGAAGTCAGACACTCAACTGATTGAGCTACCCAGGCACCCCACATCTGTTCATTTTTAAAGTACTTTTGTTCTCGTCTGTATTTTATGTAACTTCTATGTTTATATACATAAACTATATATTTTATTTCTACGTTTTGTTCTCTTTATTCTAGGATATTAATTTGTAAGTATAATTTTCTATAATATTACATACACGGTCTTTAATCCCGCTGGAATTTATGTTTATGATTTTATAAATTAAGTGTTTAAGATGACTATTTTTTTGTTTCTGCTGTTACTAACCAGTTTTCCAGCTTTTACTTATGAAGTAGACCTATTTTTTAAGTTTTAAAATCATGCCTTTATCATGTTAGTATCATAAATTTTTCTTTGGTCATAGTTCTATAGCTTCATTCTATAAACTTAAAGACTCTCTGAATTGATTATTTATTTATTATTATTTTTTAAAGATTTTATTTATTTATTTGACAGAGAGAGAGAGATCACAAGTAGGCAGAGAGGCAGGCAGAGAGAGAGGGGGAAGCATGCTCCCTGCTGAGCAGAAAGCCCGATGCAGGGCTGGATCCCAGGACCCTGAGACCATGACCTGAGCCGAAGGCAGAGGATTTAACCCACTGAGCCACCCAGGTGCCCCTGAATTGATTATTTTAACCTCTTAATCTACTCATGCTGAGTGAGATGAAAAAAGAAAATACATGTATTTTCTTTAGCAGTGTGGCAGTGGCTGTTGTCAGGAACTTTGATAAGTAAAGTTTCTGGGTTGTTGTTGTTCTTCTTCTTCTTTTTAAATTTTACTCCCTCTGATTGACAGGTCTGTAATAATTTCATTCTTTAAAAAATTATTATGAGTGCACCTGAATAAAAAATATCACATGGCAGGGGGGTTTCTCATATTGAGAACCCATTTTCTAAAAATATCATGTCTTTTAAAGGTGTGACATTTATATAAACATGCAACTTCTCCTTGAAAAATGTAAAATAAAACAAATGTTAGATCATCTTTGTCAACTTACCCAAGCCCACTGTTAAATTTGAGTGAGTCACAGGTTTTAGATAAAATTGTATTCAAATCTTTGGCATACTTTTTCCTTTAATATTTTCACAAAATGGTATAGATCAAAGGATGAAATTACCTGACACAATTTTATATGATTAAAGCATAGGTGAAAAACTCTGGCATTTTACAAATAGTCTATGCCAATTCCTGTATCTGATATTCACTTTCATATATTCACAACTGGCAAATGCCTAGTTTTAAATAACACATTTGTGTGTGACCTTTTAAGAAAATTACCGATGTCTTTGTTTAGAGTGCAGAGGGCATGGATTTCACAGAGCATTTCCCACTAAATGGAATATATTACTCCAATATCACAGCCATGTTGTCAGGAAGTGGCACTTCATTAAGATAATGTGACCTTTAGAATATTCTTCCAACCTTTTACTATGTCTTTGGTAGTGGGATTTGTACTTTAATTTCTGTGGCTTTTTGATAAGTTGAAAATAAAAAAAACAATTGAAGGCTATATTCTTTATTTCCTTTCAGTTATACATTGTGTGTGTGGGTGTATGCGTGTGTGTTTCCAAAATGGCAAAAAAAATCAGGTAAAGGATTTTTGTTTGAACTAGGAATTGTCTACCAGGAAAACATCTTTTAGAGTTAAGATCACGTTGGCTAGTTTGTGCCTATTGTGGAAAGAAAAAAAAAAAAAGGAGAAAATAGCTGTGTAGGAGAAAGCAAAAACTATTTTTTTCTCTACTACATTTTTTTTTTAAACACTTGCCTTTTTTTAAAATATTATTTATTTATTTATTTTTGCGAGAGAGAGAGAGAGAGAGGGAGGAAAAGAGAGAGTGTACAAGCAGGGGAGGGGCAGAGGGAAAAGCAGACTTCCCTCTCAGCAGGGAGCTGGATGTGGGACTCAATCCCAGTACCCTGGGATCATGACCTAAGCAGAAGCCAGATGCTTAACCAACTGAGCCACCCAGGAGCCCTCTACTACAGTTTTTTTTTTAAAGTTGGGAAGAGTCCCAAAAGCCTTTTTCTTGTTTCATGATGACAGCAAGATGATATTTTCTCAGTGTATTTGCTGTGGTAACAAAATTGTTCATTTAGAGCCATCATGAAAGTAGAAATTCAACTTATAAAACACTTTTATGGAGGAGTCAAAGTAGGCAATTTAATAGAAAGGGGAGAAGAGTTGATTGCTCTGGTTAGGCCAGAAGTAACATTTCTCAGGAACCATTTATATCTCACTTGGTTAATTTATAGGACTGAATCATATGGTCATAATTGAATATTTCACTTGAGTGTCTTGAAATACATCTATGGCCAAGTGTTATTTCTATTTTAATTTATAGACACTCTTATGTCCCAGAGCATGTATTTCTTAATCACAGCTTTGACAGTTGTAACATTGAGATTATCTTTGTGTTATATTTAAAATGGAGAATTTATATTATATCCTGTCCATTGGCAGTATTATGTAAATTGGCAGAACCAAATAATGGCAAGAAAACTGAAGAGGGAATTTTTGGTTCTTCTACCAGATATGTGATTTTTTGACAAACCATTTAGCTTCCCAAACTTCGGTCTCCCTATTAGAAAAAAAATAACAATGTGTTAGAAAGTAACAGAAAACCTAGCTGTAGGGGTTTTAAAAATAGAAGTTGATTTTTCTCATATAACCAGAAAATAGAAAATGGGGGGCCTGGGGCTAATGTAACTACTTAAAGCTGTCATCAGAGACTCCATCATTTCTGTCTTCTGTTTGTGGTCATGGCCCCATTGTTGCAAGATAGCTGCTTAAGTTCCATGCATCACATCTACCTTTCAGGCAGGAAGAACAGAAAGAAAATGTTTTTCCTGATGAGGTTTTGCTTGTTCATTGAGAAAGGAGATTCATTCCTAGCAGACTTTTCTCTATTATCTCATGAGTCAAAATTATTATCATAATTTTGTATCTTCTAACTGCAAAAGAGGCTGGGAAATCAAGCATTTAGCTTTTTGGGTTCTATAATAGAGGAAGATAAGGGAAAAGGCTATTGAGAAGGGGTGTTGATTAAAATAATCTGTAATATTGGCCACAATTAAATACTATATATGTAAAGTCTCTTTAATATATTGAAGTTCTGAGGTTCTAGAAATAGTATAAATTCAGTTGAAAGGAGTTAATATTGCTATTATATTTTATTATGGCTGCACCTAATTGAGAATGTTATCTTTAGTTCTGAGTAAGAGCTAATGTACCTTCAAAAATATGTGGAAAGGATGTGAGTTGTGTTGAAACTGTCATGTAATGAAGTGCTAAAGGAAGTAGGACTGTTTTACTTGGAGAAGATAGGATTTAGTAGAGACCTAAGTTATCTGAATGTTTGAAAGGGGAAATATGTTTATTATGGGTTAATAAAATTAAGAATCATGAAGAAGACAGATTTTGGGTCAATATAAAATAACTTCTTAAGAATCAGGGGTATAAAATGTACTCCTGTTGAATTAGAAATGGCCTAACAGTCTATTGACTCCTGTAGATTGAGGATGGGAAATTCTTATAAATGTTTACACTCCACTCCAACCCTAAGATTTGATGATTTCTTTTCCAATTTTTATTATGCCCTATATTAGAATTCTTCAGAGAAACAAAACAGAGAGAGGGGGAGTATTACAAAAGCTGATGTCCTCCTGCAAAGGCCATGAGGCAGAAAGAATTCTCTCTTATCTGGAGGAAGGCCAGCTGTTTTTCGTTCTAGTCAGGCCTTCAACTATTTAGATGAGTTTCACTCATACTAGGGAGGGCAACCTGCTTTACTCATTCTACCTATTTAAATGTTAGTCTCATCCAAAAATGTCCTCAGAAAAACCTTACCCTGAGTAAGTTTTGACTGGGTACCTTATGGCTCAGTCAAGCAGATGCATAAAATTAACCATCATATAGCCAAAAATGGATAATTCAATGGTGTGTTAGTTTTATAATGCCACATAACAAGTTACCGCAAACTTAAAATAAATTTATTACCTAATTCCATGGGTCAGGAGGGTCATAGCTTAGCTGAGTCCACTGCTCTGGGTTTCATAAGCCTGCGAAGATTAACCAGACTGCATTTGTTTCTGGAGCTTGTGGTCCTCTAGAGGTGGTGGTTGGAAGAATCCAGTTCTTTGTGTTTATAGAACTGACACCTTTAGCTCCTTAGAGGTCACCTGGAGTTCCCTGTTCTGTGCCCTCTTATCAGACAGTTAATATTATAGCAGCTTGCCTCTTTAAGGTCTGCAGAAAAGACTCTTTCTCCAGTCAGCTGAGACAGTCTTATATAACACAAGCTAATCATTGGAGTGGCATCCTTTGTCATATTCTATTACTTACAAGCTAGTCACACTAATGGAAGCGAGAGTGAACAAAGGTATGGACACTAGGAAGTGAAAATTATTGGGGTCACCCAAGAATCTGTCTACCACAGATGGTTCTTGGAATTGACTTTTTGAAGTACAGTGAAGGTTAAATTTGACTGTGTCTTTCATATATCCATTTGGCTCTGAAGCTTAATTAAGGACCAAACAAGGACCAAACAAATAGGGGAATTTTGACAAAAGAGAAGAGGTATTTTCACTCTTAATTGTAGTTAATAGAGGTTGCTTTGGCACTGGCTACTTTGGAGTAGTGAGGACATGATTTTAAGGTCATGGGAGATTATTTCTCATTGAGATATTACTCATTCAAAAATAACCTAAATAGGAAAGAGCTCTCATGTTACAGATTCCATCCATTAGGAAAAATAGAAAGGCAGAAAGTAATCAGTACAAACTACAAACATGGTAGGGTTTTAATGATGATGTTTTTGTTTTTGTTTTTAGATTTTATTCATTCATTTATTTTAGAGAGCGAGCGAGTGTATGCACAGGTGTAGGGGGAGGGCCAATGGGAGAGGGAGAGAGAGAGAATCCCAAGCAGAGCTCCACACTGGGCATGGAACCTGACATGTAGCTCAGTTTCACAACCCTGAGATTATGACCTGAACCAAAATCAAGAGTTAAACGCTTAACTGAATGAGCTACCCATGTGCCCCAATGTTGTTATTTTTTATAGTCATTATCACTGAATAAAAGTACCTGAAATAACCATCCCAATATTAAATTTATATGGATTAAGTGATGTCTATTTGAAAAGCCAAAGTGACTCTAGATGTATTCCTATATTTCAAGTAAATGGAATATGCTAGTACTTCTTCTACAAAAGCCCCTGCTGCCAAATCTCCAAATAATATTTTTATGGTGGAGCTAGTAACTCAGAAAGTTCCAGTAATATAGGAGTCTTTCTGCATTTTCCCTGACTCCCTTCACTATTCATACCCTATTGACAATTTATAACCCCTGCACCATCTGGGGAACAGACTGTTGGCTGCCAAGTAGACTCATTAACATTCCCCTCCAGGAACTCTTGCTGTTTAATTAGGCTGTCTGCTGGATTCAGGCAGTGAGAGCCTTAGGTGGCTGTGTAACAAATCCATGACTCCATGCATTCAGATGTCAAGGTCACTAAGATTTCTGCTTATACTCAATACGAGAAAGGGAATCCAGATCATTGGCTGCTAAATCCAAATCATCAATGACTTCACCTTAAAGGGAACTTTCTGCTGTTAATTGAGACACTAAGTTATCTGCCACTGAATTCACAGCTGTCACTACTGTGTTTGACAATGTTCTAACCCTTAGACCATCAGGTCTGGCCTTCAGGCCAACCTTCTTGGCCAAACTAGTCAATAGTGTTTGTAGAGTACTATCCAAATCCAATACTGAAATTTCTATGTGCCATAAATACATGCGTCTGATTAATTAAATTCTCCGAGGACAGATTGTTGAGCGTGTTAGCATTCCAGATGCATTTGATTTAAGTAGAATAAATGGTCTCCTTTTCAAATGCCAAATTGCTAAAGTTCTATTGCAAGAAAAATACCTCTCAATTGAATGGTTCTGTTCATCTGAATAAACATTTTCTCATCACCACTAGTTTAAAGAAAAAAGGAAAACAGTAATTACACAAAATATGTCAGCTTAGGACTTTCCAAAGGGACAGAACCATCACAAGTATATATCAACCAAGTCTAGTATTTATTGGTAGAGTTAGTGTCCATCCGTCCATCTGTCCATCCATCCATCCATCCCTCCACTGATTCATTCATCAAACGTTTTTTGATCATTTGCCTTTGACTGGGTCCTGGGATAGGTGCTATGTATATAATGGGGACTCGAAATAGGCAAAGAACAAGTCTCCATTGTCTAGTGGGGGAGGCAATTATTAATCAAATAATCATGAAAACAAAAGACAGTCACAACAGTGATAAGTAAACATACCTATTTCCACAAGACCTCATAATCAGAGTGTTGACTTAGTCTGGTAAACAAGGAATTATTCCCTGAGGGATATGTTTGAAATGATGACATAGGATTGAAAAGATGGGGATAGCTAGGTAACATTTAGGGGAGAGAGACAGAGGGAGGCTTCTGAAAAGAGAAGTACATGCAGATGCCCTGTTGTCAGTGGAGCATGGCACATCTGAAAGAAAGCAGGAAAAGTTAGTATTCAGAGAGCAAAGGGAAGTACAATGTGTGAAGTCTAAGGAAAGGCTTCCTGAGTCTACCTAGATTGCTAGCCTTAAACTGTTTTATCTATTGGAGCTAGAGAATCACTTTCCAGGAGTATCCTTAACATGAGGACCTAAATTATTTTCTTCAAGCTGTCTAAGCTTAACCCTGTCTCGTTCTAAAAGAAAAAGAATGAAGAGACTTATGGCTCAGTTTTACTTCTTTCAACACCTAGCAGTCTTCACTAATAAAGGGTATTATGAATCGTCATAATCCTCATAGTGAACTTGGAGCTGTCAACAGCATTGCTTTAAAATTAGTCTTTTCTGGGGGTGCCTGGGTGGCTCAGTGGATTATGCCTCTGCCTTCAGCTCAGGTCATGATCTCAGGGTCCTGGGATCGAGCCCTGCATCAGGCTCTCTGCTCAGCAGGGAACCTGCTTCCTCCTCTCTCTCTGCCTGCCTCTCTGCCTACTTGTGATCTCTCTCTCTCAAATAAATGAATAAAATCTTTAAAAAACTTAAAATTAGTCTTTTCTGGTAATCTATGAAAATGTTTGAGCCTGAAATAATTTTTGGGGTTAAGATTTAATTAAAATAACTATACCTTATGTGAAGATAAAGCTTTCAAAGCTATTTTACCTGTTTCTGTATTTTTTCCTTAAATATTTTTTATTAAACCCTCTTTTCTTCCCCATTCTACAAATGAAATGAAATACTGTATTCACTCTCTATATAGTTCTTATTATAACATATATAATATAATAGTAATTAATATTTTGGTGTTGACATATGTCAGTAATGGAGGTTAAGATGAAAAAAAACACAGCTCACTCAATTGCATTAATCAAACACATAAGCTCTTTTTTTAAGAAAGAAATGGAGGCTCATCAGCTACAAGGGAAATTATAGTCAGGGTTCGATACATATAACTTCTTTTCCCTCTAATTATTTCAGTTATAAGGATATTTGTCGGAGGGGGAGGAAGAACACTTGTTTAGTATAAATAGGCTTTCATCTATTTGTTCTCAAATGCTGTGATATGATTTCTGTTTTGTAGGCTTTACTTATAAAAAAAGAAAGTTACAAAGTATCTGTCAGATAACCCACAGCTGGAAAATGCTATATCTTACATATGGCATGGTTTTAAAGATTACCAATTAATGCTTTTACTCTGGAAATTTCTTGAATTATTCTTCTTTTTTAAAGATTTATTTGTCAGAGAAAAAGTATACGAGCACAAGCAGGGGGAGCAGCAGGCAGAGGGAGAAGCTAGTCTTAATTATATTAATAATGTTATATATTTAATATTACTGATATTTATACAATATAACTGGAAAAATGATACAAATACAACTCAAAATTATCTTTAAAATGTGAGTATTATAGTTAATAGCTGTATTACACTGGCTATTACATTATATTAATTACAAGGTATAGTACTAGAACAAGATCTGGCAGCAGGCTGGACCACAAGCTATCTGGGAGTTTATAAAGAAATCCTTTAAAAAGTCATAATAGTTTTGAAGTTTTATACATAGTCATGCAGTCATAATCCATTTTTTTCTTTTTCAATTTGGGAATATGAAGTATTTAAGAAATGAGCAGAGCAGGGCAATAGCACTCATTAAAATGCTAGAAAATATTACCAACGGGAAAAGCCTAAATGAATTGGAATTAGTTCATGTGCAGATGAAAAAGCTAATGGTCTTTTCATAAGTCAATAATAATTTTAAGCAGCAGGGAAAGTGTTTTATGAGCAGGATTGTGATCAGCTGGTTTTATTATTCAGTGATAATAAAGTATGAGAAAATAAATCTAAATTGGAATTTTAAACAGGGAAATATTCCGTCTATTGCAGATGTCCATTGCTATTTTATATGTTTTTCTGTTTCAAGTCCTTGTTCACAAACACCTTAAATGCATAGCATTATGGTCTTCTCCTAGGTCAACCTACAGTGATGGCAAAAGGAATGAGGTACTTCAGACTGTTTCATATATGGGGAAAGAGAATGCAAGAGTAAAGAATATTAGTAGTGCCCATATTGGAATCAAGAGACATCTAAACTTTAGACTTTTTTTTAGTCTCAAGATATTTAGATAATTGCATTGATTTCTGACAGGTATGCCATAAAATCAGTAATTCAATTTATTCCGGCAAATTGTGTGAAAATATATATCTCTATATATTTAAAACTACAAAATTACATGTTGTTGCAAACCGAAGAGCTAGTGCTTATGTAATTTTGCTTGTTTTGACCATTCCTACGTTGTTCTAATGAAAGCTTTGCATGAAAGAAGATATACAGATGCACTTGGGTAAATTCAGAGCTCTCCAGCTCTATTCCGATAGATGGGATTTAACCACAACTTGTGCTCATATATCATGGTAATGGAAGAGCTGGAACACAGATATGAGAGACATAGGAGTTTTTTGGGTAAATTTAAGAAAAAAAAAGTAGAAAAAGACTCTTTATTTTCTGCTATTTAACATTTAAAAATATAATTACTGTGAGAAAGGTAGAAAAAGACAGTGTTTACTGTGAGTGAAGAGAGAATCAACATCTAGTGCTTTGAATCTTTGGTAATTTAGCCTAACATTTGGAGGTAATGGAAATATTGACTTCATCTTGAAGGAAAGCTGCAGGCGCTTGTTTTGGTTACAAAATGTTCTTTGCCATCTTGACAGGATTATTGATAGAGAAAGAAACTCAAGGTCATAGGCCTTGATGTTTTGTTCATTCTATGGTAATCTTATTTCTGGAGATTGTTGGCTCAGCTAGTTCTTAGCTAGATGCTGGGAAGATAAATTTGAACTTGGGCTTGTGACACCATTTAACTTGTAATAATGATTGTTATCAATGTCTCTCCATCCTGTTTGGAGGGTAGGAAGTTTGGCTATGAGTGTGTGTTTTTTTCCCAACTCTGAATGACATTTGAAATGCCCTGCAATTTCTCCAAAATGGTGACTAAGAATCATGAGTATCCTAGAACTATAAATGCATTTTTATTATTTAGAGCAAGAAAATGCTACTGAACCATTTTTCTCTAGCTAAAGTGAGGCTACGTTGAAAATTTGATTCTATAGGCCTAATCTTAACCAATCATTTGGTGAAATCTCTTTAGCAGTCACATAATTTTTAATCTAGGAAACTTGCTTCATTTGCCAAATACGTGTGTGTGCGTATGTGTGTGTGTAGTGTTTAAAAATTATTTAAAATTATTTTATTCCATCATAGTTTTGAGAAATGGAGCAGGATTTTTTTTTGTTTGTTTGTTGAGGTAATATAAATACAGCATTGATAAGCTAGTAGGCGAGTTCAGGGAAAGGAGATAATGGAATAATAAAATAATTTGTTTTTGAAGAGTTTGTTCCTCAAGGTTTTCAGCAGTTTAAAATTCTAGAATAAGATCATCAACATTAAGCAGTTAGAATAAAATTTATTCAAATTGGTAAATTTTATGTGACACCATTTTCAACAACCCTTTTTAAGAATGACCCAAATATTTTTATAATCCCCAGTCCTGCAGAGTTACTCTGTGATACGTCAGTAGCCCAGCTGTCATTTAATAGAGTTCCTTGACCATTAAAGCAGTGTGAAGGTCAGAAATCCTGTATACCTAGGAACCATGATCACCTCAGAATCCACCTCAGCTCTCTTCATCCTGAAGTTGTCTGACTCTTACATGGACTTTCCCTAAAGACAGGAATAAATACCAAATCAGGTTATAAAGTTCTGTTGTGGAGATGGCATTGTTCGTACTGTTAGGGTAGAGATCTGCCATGAAGAAAATAGTTAAACTTGGGAAAAGAAAAAGAAAAGGCTCAAACAATATAGTTTCTGGTCCACAAACATATTAAGAAATTAAGTGATATTAGTCACATTCATTTCCCTAAGGCCCAAGTCCAGAATGTCATTTATTTTCAACTGTATCAGTTAGGAAACATAGGGCATACTCAGATAGGGTAAATAGGTAGACAGGTTTAGGGAAATTGTCCCAGGGCTAGCAGCAAGGGAGCCTTCACTACCAGTTGCCTAAGTGACATGGAAAGATGGAGCAGTAGTTGGGAAGGAGAGAATTGTGTAGGAGAAATTACTGGAGGAACTATGGCCTTCTGTTAAGGGACAGAGCCAGCCTGCTAGGACCAGGCAGAGAGGCAGCTGAGGAAATAACACTCTGATCTCCCTCTCATTCTGCTCAGTGATCTCCTATGATTGCCTTTCATTTGGCCAGATCTAACTAAAAGCCAAGGCAAGGGGGCTTGTTGAATTTAGCCTGCACAGGTCAGCTTCTCAGGGCACAGAGGGGGGTGAAGAAGGGATGGAATGCTAATATGGAGGGCCAGTGAAAATTCTGTATATGATCCATTCCTGCCGTAGCTGTGTTCAGAAAATTCAAACTAAATTGACTCAACTTTACATGTGCGGAAGCCTTTTGTTATTTTAAGAATATGATTTAATAACATAGTATGGACAAGTACTTCAGCTAATCAATTATTGATTTAAAAGATTCCTGTTCAGCAGTTATTACATATCAACAATACATATTGGCACAAGAAGTGAGAATAAAACTGTGAGTCTTTGGGGGCTCCTGGGTGGCCCAGTCATTAAGCAGCTGCCTTCAGCTCAGGTCCTGATCCTGGGGTCCTGGGATCCAGACCCACGTTGGGCTCCCTTCTCAGCGGGAAGCCTGCTTCTCCCTCTCGCACTCCCCCTGCTTGTGTTCCCTCTCTCTCTCTCTCTCTCTGTCAAATAAATAAATAAAATCTTTAAATTAAAAAAAGTTTTAAAAAAATTGTAAGTCTTCAAAAGAGATTTAATAGGAAAGGAAAGTCATGATGAGGGCAGCGAGGAGACTTAGAGGATTAAGTGACTTTGAGGTCAGAGCTGAGTTTGAATTCTGACCGGGGCATTATTACTACTGAGAATTTATGTAATTTACTTAACCACCAGGCACTATGCTGTCTGAGGGACTCAAAAGCAGTAGGCGAACACCCTAGTACTCTTATTGTTACCAGGACTCCCTTGCTGAAATTTTATCACTGAGAATGCAAATAATAACCATTTTAACATACCACTGAACCTTGTAATCTTGCTTTAAAAATATTAATGTCTATTATTAGACTTCTTTTTGAATAAAAAAAACTTAGCTAATCTACATGGAATTTACAAGGGGATCTACTTTTGTTAGATGTTTATGATCAGATTCACAGATACTCATTAAAATTTACAAAAATGGCATGAGATATGGGTAATCCCCGTTCAAATGGCCGATTTCCTGCCAGACCCATCCCTGTCACCAGTGATGAGAATGAAGGCTGTGTAACTCAGATCGTTTTAGACACATGTTCATATTTGAAACAAGAAATGTAAAAGCAGGTGTCAGAATACAGTTTTCAACATATGGTAAGCTCTTCCAATGCAGCTGTCTGCAATCTTTGTCAAAGGTCATAGAGATAAAAAGACATAGAGTAGGAAATGGCTAGGTGCTTCAAAAATACATTCAGAAAACTGCATCATTATAAACCTTATTCCCTTAACTAGAGAAAAATTGCTCCTTTCATCAATAATGGAGAGTGACTTAAAAGCTAAATCTGCATTTAGTTATGCAAGTTTCCATGTATCAGAAAGCACCAGAGAAACTGAAATCGAGAGAAAGGTATAAATAACAAGGAACAGCGTGACAGAATGTGCTTTGAGATTCAGCCACAGCCCCTCAAGCTCCCATATTCACTGTATTCCAGAGAACAAGTGGACATTTTGAAATGCAGCCACCCTGTAATGGCTGAAATAGGGTGGCCGTTCTACCAGGCTCTAGGAGTGGGTGTATGGAAGGCGAGGTTGATTAGAGGGTATTCACATTACAGGGAAAGATACCAAATTGGAGTTTTCACAAAGGAAAGTGACATCACAGCCATCATCAGGAGAGAAACAGTTTGATTAACTGTCACCTCCTCTGAGGAGTCTTTCCTAACCCTCTCAACTTGGCGTAGACTTCTCTCCTGAGGACTCTCTTGCCTCCCTGCACTACCATATTACTATCATGCTGTGCTGTATTTCCCACTAGTGTGGAAGTTCCATGAGGGCAGGGATTGTCAGTCTCTTCTGTGTTCTATCCAGTGCCTTGTGCTAAGCAAAGTAAATGTTCATTATGTGTTTGTTGAACAGTAGGAACAATCAAAAGTGCTTGTAACTAGAAAAGAGGGGAAAAAAAAAGACACTTGGGGCTGTGTGATACTGTGATTTATAGTAAATACATATTTGGTCTTTATCCACTGTTTCTGGCACAGAGCTCCTAAAACCCTTGGAATTTCCTAAACAGAAAAAAAAAATATCTTCTATCATATTAATGAGGTAGCTTTAGGATCAAACTTGAGGATGGGGGCTGGTTGCCAGGAGAAACAACTATGAGATTAGAAAGAAGGTTAGAACTTCCAGTTCTACTCCCCTAACCTTGGGGAGGGGAGTGGGGCTAGAGATTCACTTCTGTCACCAATGGCCAATGATTTAATCAGTTGTGCCTATGTAATGAAGCCTCCATAAAAAACCAAAAGGATGGGGTTTGGAGTGCTTCTGGGAGGATGAACATATAAAGATTTAGGAAGAGTGGCACACTCTGGAGAAGACAAGTCCTTTCCCCAGACCTTGCCCTATTATGTCTTTTTACCTGGCTGTTCCTGAGTTATATCCTTTTATAATTAACTGGCAATCTAGTAAGTAAAATGTTTCTCTGAGTTCTGTGAGCCACTCTAGCAAATTAATCAAACCTGAGGAGGGGTAATTACATACCAACCTATAGCCAGTTGGTCAGAAGCACAGCTGACAACCTGGACTTGGGCTTGGAGTCTGAAGTAGAGGAGCAGTCTTGTAGGACTAAACCCTTTCCTGTTGGATCTGACACTTTCCCGAAGTAGATAGTGTCAGCATTAAGTTGAATTCTAGGACACCCACCTAATATCCTAGAATTGGCATTGAGGGGGGGGAAACACTCACTTACTCACTCATTCACTCACTGATGGCCAGAATTGTAGACTGGTAAAGACTGTCTTTTCCATTCTGATTGGTTTTGGGTGAGGCGGAATGGCTTCTTGGTTAATTTGGATGCTATTTCTGTTTCTATTACTGATAAATTCTTGTTTCAAGAGCATACCTTTGAGTTTAAAATTTATTCTGATAGGAAGGAAGTAAAGACCTAGTCTGGCTTTTTAGTACCTAGTTGCCATCTCCCAAGAACATATGTGAGATCGTAGAAGCACATCTTGACTGACAGTAAAGCCAAAAGTCTTCATGAAACTTGTGCTGTCATTTAAGAAAAAATCAAAAGCAACTTAGCTAGGATCCTGTAAATCACCCATTTGACACATTTCCCTTCGATATTTAAACTCTGATAACCTTAGCAGCATTCAACACTGAATCCTGTTTGCTTACAAGGAGGTTTTTGACTGCTGGTTTGGGTGGAGAAATAAAGATCTTGATAGAAATGTGCTGACAGATCTAGAAAGAAATGTGCTGACAGTTTTCCTCACCTTATAAAATGCATACTTGCATTCCTAACTCCTTGAAGCAAATGAATGTTTAAAAGTTTTGAATGGACACTATTTGAATATGTAAAAAAGTTTAAGAAATAAGAGTGATACCATAATAAAAGAAACTTTAGAACTTACTCTTAAGTCGTATTTTATTATTTTTTTTAAAGATTTATTTATTTATTGACAGAGAGAGAGATCACAAGTAGGCGGAGAGGCAGGCAGAGAGAGAGGGGGAAGCAGGCTCCCCGCTGAGCAGAGAGCCCAATATGGGGCTCGATCCCAGGACCCTGAGATCATGACCTGAGGCAAAGGCAGAGGCTTTAACCCACTGAGCCACCCAGGTGCCCTTTTTAAGTCGTATTTTAAAAGAAAGGGGAAAAACATAAAGGAGGTAAGAACAAAGCACTGAAGGTAGTACAACATCTCATAATAAAGATATTTGTGAAGATTATGGAGGCTGGGAGATTCTTCCTGCCACTGTTAACCACTGACAGACTTGGAAGGAGTATCCTCAAAGTTCTCTTTGAGGGAAGACTCAATTTAATCTAATTCTTGTTGTCAAGCCTACTTGGTAATAAAATTAAAAAAAAAAAAATTTGGCATCAGAAAGGTAACTCTAGTACTTGAACTGAAAGTGAAAATGTCTGAAGAAAACAGTCCTAGAGATAGAGTTATAATTCTTTGGTTTGTAAACAGTATCTTAAGTTATATTTTAGCATGTCGAATAACCATACAATGGGTACAGAAAATCTGCAATCAGAATGCCTCTAGAAAAGGCTGTGCTTGTTGTCTTCCAGGCAAAATGTCACTGGAAGCATGGGCCTCTCTAAAATGGATAAACCATTAAGAAAATTGCTAGCAAATTTTTGTTGGCTAAAATTGCCATATGCCACATATGCTTTAATTATTTGGACAGGAGAGCCATCTAAAAACTTTATTAAGAAAAGTCTTAAATCTGTAAGTTTTCAAAATATTATCTTAAAACTTTTATATAATTCTACCCAAATGTGTAAATTTTTATTAGAACTCGAACATAAAATTATTATACCTCTCTGATGATTAGGTGAAATGGGGACTTTAAAAACACTATTAGGTTAGCTTTTATTACACATAATGAGAATCTCCCAGATGGTGCAGAAATCATTAAAAATTAATTTTATAACCACTGGACTTGTCTTAAAGTGTCTTGAACTGATAAGCCTTCTTAATCTTCTAGTATTGCTCCAGTTCATTGATGAAGTAAAGTGGCTGGCTTTTTAAAATTGATAATCCTATTATAATTATTAAAGTGTAGCACATTCATTTTGCCGAAGATATTTAGTGAGTCCCCACCCCCAAAGTGTGCTATAGTACAGTAACTCTCAAACATTTCAAGTATGAAGACAGTTTCTATTATAAACTGTGTGGTTGCAGACCCATATTATTATAGTTAGCCTTTAAGGTTTGTTGATAAATTACAAAATGCAAAGCTACTATGAACTCATATTGATTTAAAGTAAATATGTATTTATCAATCTAAGTAGCACTTACTTTCATTTGAAAAATAAGTACATAGTGTATATACTAATAGTGTGATATAATATGATCAAATAATTTTTTTTAATAATTCTTACAATAGGTCTACTACCCTGTTAGAAGTTTGTGATTTTTTTTTGCTGGATCATTGCTCTAGACCTTAAGAACATATACAGTGTCAGTGTCATTGAAGAAAAAATAAAAAAGAAAGCATCAAAGAAGATGGTCTAATGGTGGGTCAAAAATGTTTCTATAATTCGAAAGGTGCCTGTATTGAGGATTTAGTTGGCTTCTTCTGATGTCACAATAGTCTTAGGATGGGGATTCTTCCTGGGTCACTGGAATGCCATTCTGTGCACCACAGGGACAAATGCACAGACATACAATTTCTTATGTTCTAATGAGTTCAAGTGCCTCCTAAAGGTGCCAATCAATACCATAGACTAATGCCACAGAGAGAGTCTGACTTGTTTTAGTGTAAATATTTTCAACTCTTTTTAATTCTGTGAATTGGCTTAAGGTCTTTTAAACACATGACATTAATTCCTCCACATTTATTTTTGGGAACATAATCTTCTTTTCAAAGGCTACTCTAGTATGTTGTCTTCACCTGTATCTGTCCAAATATCAATTAAAAAGGAAGTAATTCTTTTTTCTTTTTCTTCTTTTTGTATTTATATCATTTGTGTGCATAAAGTTTTTCATATAAAAATCTATGATATTTGCATAGATATGTACATATATTTTATACACTTGTGAATATTTACATATATTTACATACCTCTAGGGGAGATTAATTAGAAATTAACATTTCTAATACTCCTGTATAAAATGGGTAATGTATTTAAACTATTTTTCATGCCTAATAGGCTTGTCAGGTTAGGTTTTTGTGTATGAACATGCATTAATTACTTGGTTGTATCAGCTGACTACAGAATGTCATCAGGCCAAATGTATATAGCCACTTATGCTTGATAGCAGCATTGGTCAGGGCGTATATTTGAAGGAAATGAGATTTGTAAGACAGTTGAGAGAAAAATGAGAGAAACAAAAACAAAAGGGTGATAAAAAAAAAGAATAGGAAAGTTTGAGGAGTGCAAAATACTAGAAAGGAAAATACTAGTTATTCAGGTCCCAGGTAGTTTCTTGAGTCTGGTCCTTACTTAGCATTGAACCAATAACTTTCTAATATTCTTCATTCCAACTGCTATGTTTTTTTATTTATTTTGTTTTGTTTTTTAAGATTTTATTTATTTATTTGACAGAGAGAGAGAGAATGCACAAACAGGGGGAGCGTCAGGCAGAGGGAGAAGCAGGCTCCCTGTCAAGCAGAGATCCCGACACAGGACTCCGTCTCAGGACCCTGGGATCATGACCTGAGCCGCAGGCAGATGTTCAACCAACTGAGCCACCCCGGGACCCCTTCAACTGCTATGTTTTCAACTGTGTTGTAGCAGTTGTATATTCTATCTTTTCCAGAACTATTTCCATTTCATATATTTGACATTTTTGTCCTTATAAGATTACTTGAACTTGTCAGACTATTTAGACAAGTTTTGTGATTCAGGAAATATGGTTATAGTGTAAAAGCCATGGCATCAAAATAGGCTGTAGAGTTTTCCATGGAGAATTTACTTCAACTGCCATTTCAGAATACTGAGAGAGCCTTTACCCCAAGGATGATGTGTAGCATTGTGGTTGGGAACTGGGAATCTAATATCTTGAATTTGCATCTCCACACTGCCATTTAGTAACTGTGATCATAGGCAAATGATCTAGCCTTTCAAAGTCTTGGTTTCCCATCTGAAAGTGAGGATTATTAAAAAAAAAAAAAAAAACACAAATTTTGAAGGGTTTTAAGACTAAAGGCATAATGTAAACTCTAAAAAATGCTAGCTGTTATTATTTTTATAGTTAATTTTATTAGACAGCAAATAATTGTATATCAACATTTGAGGCCATGTCAAAGTGTCTAAGTATCTCTAAAATAAAAATAATAATACTAAAAACCTTTGTTAAAAATTTTGTTCCTTATTTTGATTCAATATTACTGTCTGCGTTAGCTCTTCAACTCAAAAATGAGAATCAGGGGCACCTGGGTGGCTCAGTGGGTTAAAGCCTCTGCCTTCGGCTCAGGTCATGATCTCAGGGTCCTGGGATCGAGCCCCGCATCGGGCTCTCTGTGCTCAGCGGGGAGCCTGCTTCCCGCTCTCTCTCTGCCTGCCTCTGCCCACTTGTGATCTCTCTCCTCTCTGTCAAATAAATAAATAAAATCTTCAAAAATGAGAATCAGCCTGAGGTGCCTGGGTGGCTCAGTCGGTTGAGCATCCAACTTTTGGTTTCAGCTTAGGTCATGATCTCATGGGTTTTGGGATCGAGCTCCACGTAGAGTTCCATGCTCAGTGGGCAGTCTGCTAGAAGATTCTCTCCCTCTGCCCCTCCCCAACTCTCTCTCTCTCCCATTTCCCTCTCTCTCTCTAATAAATAAATCTTTTAAAAAATGAGGTTGACCTATCCATCTTGGACAAATACCCACTACTAGAAGGCTCATTGTTACAAGTATCATTTTAAGGTTCCCAACTGCCTTTTTACAACTGATTATAGTGAATAAAATTGACTAGGTAAATACAAGTTTAAAATAAATACCCTGGGGCGCCTGGGTGGCTCAGTGGGTTAAAGCCTCTGCCTTTGGCTCTGGTCATGGTCTAGGAGTCCTGGGATCAAGCCCCACATCAGCCTCTCTGCTCAGCAGGGAGCCTGCTTCCCCCTCTCTCTCTGCCTGCCTCTCTGCCTACTTGTGATCTCTCTCTCTCTCTGTCAAATAAATAAATAAAATTTTTAAAATCAAAACAAAAAAATATAAAATAAAACAAATGTCCTACTACGTCTTTATAAACAATTGTAATGACAATCTTGATTTTTGTTTCATTTCCTTTTAATTCCTCTAGCTAGAGTATAAGAAACTGACTATAGACATTTTGATACATTTTCTTAGAGTGATTTCCAAAAGTGTTGTGCTTGTTCATACTTGCATCAACTGTGTTTCGAGATTGCCAGACTATTCACAACTTCACTGACACTCAGTGATTTTTATTTTTATATCATTAAAGACTATTTGAGGCCAGACTCATAAATTGAATCTCACAGTTGCCTTCAGTTTTCAGTTATTAATGAGACACTATTTGGTCACTATTTTTCCCTCTATAGCTAAGTTTTGTTTGTTTTATATTTGAAAATGTTATACAAGATTAAGGTTTATTATGTTTCTTATTAGAGTTGCTTTGAAAAAGGCTCATTTGGTGTTCTAACAAAGAAGTAACTGCAACAGTAGTGATCTTACAGTTTTGCGATTGGTCATTAGAATACAGAGCAGCTCTATATTTCTCTTTAAATCATCATCCTAAGTCATTTTGAAGGGAGTCAAACAGATAGCATAATGAAATAGCTCTAAAGAAAGGTTACCACGGTTACCTGGAGCATGTGACTGGAGCCTTCTTCCTGGGTTCATTGTACTAATACAATTATTGATTTGAATTGAAGCAAAAAAGTCCAATTGCTATTTTTAATCTTAGTAGTATGAATTATATTTTTATTTGTTCAGAAGTATTATAAAGGATGTATTTAAATCCAGTTCTGTGATTTTATGTCACATAAATCCTAGTGGCCTGCTTGACCTACAGCTAAATTTCAGTGTTTTATGTTCACTCTTACTCAAGAGGATAATTAAATGGAAACCAATGGTTATTGTGCCATTGAATACTCATTATTAGTAGACATCTTACTCATATAAGGTAGTGATTAGAGTAGATCGATGGTTATGAGAAAACCAAATCAGACTTTGACCATCTATTTAAAAGTGAACCACCGCTATGGGGCGCCTGGGTGGCTCAGTTGGTTGAGTGACTGCCTTCGGCTCAGGTCATGATCCTGGAGTCCCAGGATCGAGTCCCGCATTGGGCTCCCGGCTCTGTGGGGAGTCTGCTTCTCCCTCTGACCTTCTCTCCTCTCATGCTCTCACTTTCTCTCTCTCTCAAATAAATTAAAAAAAAAAAAAATTTAAAAGTGAACCACCCCTCTCCCCCTCCCAACTTCCTATCTCTGTTCAGGGTTTTTTCCCTCTATGCACCATGTTGCATACTACAGTTGACCCTTGAACAACATGGGTTTGAACTCTACAAGTCCACTTATATATGGATTTTTTTTTTCAATAAATACAGAATGGTACAATATATGTATTTCTCTACTTCATGTTTTCTTTTTTTTTTTTACCTTAACACTTTCATTTTTCTAGCTTACTATATTGAAAGAATATAGTATCTAGTACATTTAACTTACAAAATATGTATTAATCAACTCTTTCTGTTATTGGTAAGTCTTCTGGTCAACCATAGGTTATTAGCTACATTTTTGGGGTCAATAGTTATATGTGGATTTTAGACTGTGTAGGGGTTTGGTACTCTTAACCCCTATGTTGTTCAAGTGTCAAATATATATATAAATTTAATTTTGTTGTTTATTTTCTCACCCCACTAGAAGTAACTTGCATGAGGATAGGGGTATTTGTTGTTCTTTTTAGTGCTCTATCCCCTGTGTCTAGAAGAGTATCTGTCAGCGCATAGTAAATGTTCAATAAGCATTTATTAAATTAATGATTGAATTTACCAAAAATTATATTTCTAGAAAATGCAATGAAAAAGAAAGTGAAATAGTTGTGACTATTTTTTTTATAATAAATGCTAAATTGTGTTTAACTTTGACTCACATTTCTCAAAGGTATGGCAATCTAACATAATGCTAATCAAAGCTATTAAAATACGGGATGCCTGGGTGGCTCAGTGGGTTAAGCGGCTGCCTTCAGCTGATGTCATGATCCCAGGGTCCTGGGATCGAGTCCTACATCGGGCTCCTTGCTTGGCAGGAAGCCTGCTTCTCCCTCTGCCTCTGCCTGCCACTCTGCCTGCTTGTGCTCTCTCTCTCTCTGATGAATAAAAAAAAAAAAAAAAAAAAAATCTTTAAAAAAAAAGCTATTAAAATACAAAAGTGTATCTGGTGATATTAAGATATTTTAGGTCAGGTTTTCTTTATATAACAAAAATATCCCCCAAACCAGATTTTCAGTACCTGTTAAATACCATCCTTTACCAACCACTAAAGTTAGGGAGATCTGGCATACTGAGTAAAACCATTACCTATTTCCTTCTTCCACTCAATAATTTCAATCTTTGTTATTGAAAATCTTTTTGTTAACTTAGTGCATTGACTTCCTGACCTTTTTAACTGGAATACCTCAAGTATAATTTATTCAAAACCATTTGTGGTTTGAACACTCCCTAGATATTTAATAATATTAATTTTAGTTATTTTATATGGATAATGGTATTATAATTATGTTTAAAAATAGTTATCATTTAGAATTACATATTAGAATAATTACATGTAAAATGGTAAGTCTGAGATTTTTTCGTTTTAAAAAAATAATATGAATGAGTGTGGATGGAAATGTGGATGAGGGTAGATTGATGAGCAGTGGAACTGGGTGATGATTACCAGGAGTTCATGGTTGATATATTCTTGTTTCTACTCTCCTATATATTAAATACTCTCCATAAAAGAAGAAAAACAAGAAGGAGAAAAAGAAAAAGAGGGAGAGGAATAATGTACAAAGACAAATGCATTTATGAAAGAATAGAGTAGGTATTAGAGAGACATATATGCAACTCTATATAGAACAATTGATAGGAGCGCCTGCATGGCTCAGTCATTTGAACATCTGACTATTGGTTTTTGGCTCAGGTCCTGGGATCCAGCCCTCCAATGGGCTCTGCCCTCAGCATGGAGTCCATTCATGATTCTCTCTCTCGCCCTCTGCTCCTCTCCCCTGCTCGTGCTCTCTCTCAAAATAATAAATAAAATCTTAAAAACAATTTGATAAGATAAGAGTAGTTAACATTATTGGGCACTTATATATCAAGTGCTATTTTAAATCCTCTAATCTTCACAATAACCATATGAGCTGAGTTCTATTATTATCACCAATGTTCAGATGAGGAAATTGAAATTCAGTGTTTAAGCAACTTGTCTAAAATATAAGTCATGAAGCTGTCAAACTGTTTATATCACGAAGTCATTGTAAAGTGCACTATTATTTTATGTATCTCTAAGAAAGAAAAATTCTGATTTTTAAAAAAAAATTAAATTTATTGAAATAACTTTTTTAGGCTTCTTTACATATTTTTTAAATTATCTATCATTCTTTATATATAAAAAAGAAAATATAGATAAATTCTTCCTGAAATATTTTACATTCAGAGGATGAATCATTTATATTTCTTTTTGACTCAGAGTTATTAATTTCTATGCTTCTCCAATGCAGTACCACCCTCTGTGCCATGAAGAGAAGTAGGGATGCAGTGGTCATTAGGATAATATTCCATTGTTGTCTGTGGGGCTTTCTTCTAAGTCAGTGACACCTATAATGCAACTTTTGATGCCAACATTTTCCTGATCTATCAGAAGGTATAAGTGGAGTGTTTTCAACAATGACCAGGATCCTAGTTTTTCCCAAAATGGTCTTTGCATGACTCAATAACTTGAAACCTAGAGGAACTGTGGTTGTATAGTCAGTCCAAATAATAACTGAGTTAGCACATGCATAAATAAGTAAAAATATGTCACATGCCACGTGGACTAGGGTGATTATAAAGACCTGCTGTGAATCCAGAGATATCAAAACATGGCAGAAAAAGTAAACACCTCAGAACAGATAAGATAAGGTAGATTTCTTAGCTGGGTAACAGGTGTTCATTATGGGTATATAAAACATGATTGTTGGAGAAAATCATCATAGGACATGATCATCAGATGACAAGTTGACCTGCAAGCTGGACCTGAGCAATTAGAGGCTTCTTATCTCCTCCTCTGTCCTTGGAATATACGTTATGCCCACTTTTCCCCCATGGGAACTATTTTAAAGGACACAGCTTTGAGAGAGCAATATGTTGCTGAGACCATCTGAATGGCATACAGGACTAAACCCATTCAAGGCCTCTATATAAACTTTTTAAGATTCTGACAGGCAGGTGTAGAGATCTACTTGTCTTGAGGCTGCCCAAGACAAGCCTCATAAGAACATTCTCTTGCTTATTAAACCTGCTACCTGGAATGGTTTGCTACTTTCTTTGGTTTCTTCTTGTTTTCCGTGTATAGGGGCAAATTTACAAACCAATAGTGTCATTAAAAAAAAAAAAAAAGATTAGATGAGACTGCAAATTTAGGACTTTTTTTTTTTTCTTGAAAGTTGGGACTTACTTAGGCCAAACCTTATATTTCATGCTAAAGAGATTTTTTACTTTATTCTAGGAACAGGTGTCTAAAGAAAGTTCTTACAAAGGACAAAAATGAAGCCAAATATGCTTAATTTTAAAAGAATGTATATTATAGACCAATTATGGCTGGAAGTTGTGTTAAGGACTAAGAGGAACACAGGGGGGGACACAGCACAGGGTTACTTTGAGTGACTGTTAAAAGTAGGGCAGGGAACTGGATAAATGACAAAAATCCTCTAATGGTTAATGAATAAATACCAAGCATATCCTGTTATTTACCTTTTCTTTCTGAAAGTCAATAATCTATTTTAAAATAAATACATGTTTTGATGTCTAAATATAATAAGTCTGTTTTATTTGAGAGATTCTGATTATAAGTTAAGATGTCAGATATCTATACCTAATTGGGGAACAACTGACACTGTTATACTTGAAACAATATTTAGTTTTAAAATCTATAAAGCAGTCAGTCAATGTCTCAAATACAAATATTTAAAAATTACTGTTTATTTTCAAAGATATAGTTCAAATGTAGGTGTATAATACAAGTGATAAGGGTGTGCAGATGTGTAATTATTCAGTATCTATTAAAGTCCCATGATAATTGGCATATGGTGTTATATAACAGTACATAATAGCATATGATGATGGTAATTAAGTGCAATGACTTAAGACTTTGTCTTTTAACGACCCTCAGTGGATACTGAATGAAAGGTAAATTAAAGGTTCATTAAGCTGTGTTCAGAAGAAAAAATTGTTTTCAAATGGCAGATGTACTGTGAAGTTAAATGAATTTACTAAGATCTGCTCTTAATGTTTGTTTGTTTTTGTTTTGTTTGTTTTGTTTTTTGTTTTTGTTTTTTTTTTTCCTAAGTGACAAGTCTAGCCCAGAGTATTTGGAGTGTTTTTAGAAGTTAAAAAGAAAAAAAAAAAAAAAAAAAACATTTATTTTCAATTTATTTAACATTTTGAGCATTAAATGTGTAGAACAATTGGGGAGAACACTGGAAACTTGGCGCTTTCTATATCAGAATGACCTTTAGTATGGTTTTATTTAATGTTCTGGTGTCTTAAAAGCAAAGCAGAAAGGAAAACAACAATAATGTATGCTGTGGAATTAGACAAAACATCTGCAGTATTTTTTTGTTCCATTCATATTAGCCAGCACTTAAACTTATTTAAAAAACAGAATTGTGCTTTGAAGTTTGTATAGGAAGTCGGAGAAAATTGCAGATGGGAATATTTCTAACTTTGTTCCTTATTCCTAAAGGTGTCAAGAAGGTATTTAAAAATACAAAAATGTAATGAATTTGAGCTTTTCCATATATTTACCATTCAAATAGCATTACTGAGCATGTAGATAAGGGCAATGCTATTTATTTAGTACTATTATTATAAATGTAATATCAGCATTCCAATTTTTTGGCACATGAATATTTGCTAATAGAGCCAGCTGCTCTTTAAAAAAAATGCTTCTGGTTTTAACACCCTATATTTAAGAACAGGCTTTACTCTTCTAAAACAAACAAAAAACTGTAGGGGTATGCATGTTTCTTTTGGGAGGAAACATGAGTATGTGGATAGAGAAGGGAAGAATTATTAACCTTACCAATGAACAACAGATCCTGGAGACAAAACATTTTCTTATGTGAAATGTATAAGTGGTGTAAGTGGAATATATAGTTTTACTTCTGTATACCTTTCCGGCAACTTTTTGACCCTAGGCTTTTTGACTACCAGCACTCTTACTGGAACCAGCTTATAACATGAAAGAATTTTGGCTGGAGTTTAGAAAAAGGAAGTTGTAGCAAAGGGCAGAGCAAGAATAAACTTGGGGTTTGCAATAAACTTTTCTTTTTAAAATAGTTTTATTAAGATATATAAATCACATATTCTAAAATTCACCTGTATGATGTATGCAATGGTCTTAATGTATTCAGAGTTATATAACTATCACCATAATAAATTTTGGAACATTTTTATCACTCCAAAAATTAAGCTTCTATTCATTAGTAGTCACCTGGTCACTCCCCATTTCCTCCAGTCTTCCTGCACCAGTACTAATCAGTCACTAATCTACTTCCTGCTGCTGTAGACTTGCCTATTTTCGACCTTTTGTATACATAGAATCTTACAATATGTTGTCTTTTGTGACTGACTTTTTTCACCTAGTATGTTTTCTAGACTCACATGTTGTAGTATGTGTGAGTACTTAAATCATTTCCATTGCTGAATAATATTCCCTTGTATAGGTATACTTCATTTTGTCTTTTCATCATTTGATGGATATTTGGGTTGTTTCATCTTTGTGGTTATTATGAATAATGCTGCTGAAACATTTCTTTACAAATCTTTGTGTAGATACATGGTTTCATTTCTCTTAGGTATAAATATAGAAGTGGAATTGCTAGATCATATGGTGACCTTATATTTCATCTTTTGAGGAAGTGCCAGACTACTTTCCAAAGCAGATGCACCATTTTACATCCTATAGCTGTGAACCCCAGTTTTCCCACATCCTCATCAACTTCCTATCTGTCTTTTTTATTATAGCTATCCTGATAGGTGTGAAGTGGTCTTTCATTGTCATTTTGATCTGCATTTCTCTAATGACCAATGACTTTTAGCATTTTCTTATGTGTTTATTAGCCATTTTTAGCAGTTTCCTTTGAGAAATGTCTATTCAGATTCTTTGCCTTTTTTTAAAATAAGGTTGTATTTTTATTATAAAGTCATGGGTGTTCCTTATATATACTAGATAAAATCCCTTGTCAGAAATGATTTGCAATTATTTCCTCCCATTCTGTGGGTGGTTTTTCACTTTATTGTTAGTTTTCTTTGATGTACAAGTATGCTTTTGATAGAGTACAATTTATTTATTTATCTGATTCTTTATTTTATTTTATTGATGGTACTTTTTGCAACAAAGTTTTGAGAGAAATATTGAGAAAAAATACCCTGGGCCTTAAGTATGTTAAAAGCTTTTTAAAAGTGTTTTTGGATATAAAGCATCCGGATTACACTAAATGAGACTAAAGAAGGAGGTGAGATGTTGAAGTCGACAAAGTAAAATAAATGTGTAAGCTTCTTTCTTAGACTATGGAAGAAGGATTCCTAAAGAACCAAAGAATACAAAAAGCCAACTTCAAAATAAGTATTATTATTCATTTAAATTATGTAGGATACCCTTGATATTTTCTTTACTTAGCTTGCTGTCTTTACCGCTTCATTTTAGTGAATATAAGAATTGTTATACTTTGAAGGAAGCATTTTGCATATCTCAGAAATACACAGACTCCTTTTATAACTATTAAGAGGTTATTTATGTGGGTGCTATAGTTAATCTAATCTTGATTTTTCCTTTAAGGTCTTGAATTCTTAAACTGGATATTATGCTATCAAAGTAGTTTCTAGGTTTCTATGTTTACTTTAATTCTAACCCTAATTTTCCAAGTTGGTGAGGATCTACTATATCAGTAAGACAGCTAGAGCATATGTATTCATAAAGTATCTACTCTACCAAAATTAGCAGTGTTTGCTTATATATTATAATATAAACTTATCCAGGCAGAATTAGAGCTGTCTGGTACTGTGGTTTTCTAGACAAGACATTGAAATCTAGGATATTATTGGTTATAGGAAACTAGAATATTTGTTTTCTTGATGAGAAGTTCATTTTATTTACTGAATCATTTGGATTACTGCTTATCAATCAAGGTGGAAAGAACGTATTAAAATGGGATTCAATACCTTGGATATCCTGTTTATGTTTTTTAACTAAGCCTTGGTCCAATGCCTAATAATCTCTTCTATGCATCAAACTCTGCCAACTCTGTCATTAGAATGTAAAAAGAAATCATACAGATTCTTACTTAACCATATTGTGTAATTTCCAAAAGAAAATATGATTGCATTTTGCCTTTAGAATGATCTCTCTCTCTCTCTCTCTCTCTCTCTTTGTATTAGTGTCAGTAGTTCTTTTCCATTCAAGACATGAGATTAAATGTGTAAAGACAATGACAGTACCTCATAGTTCATATCCTTGGCTTCTCCCTCAGGGTCCACTACTATAGTTGGGAGATGAGACAGCAGCCATCAGCAAATGGTTTCCTCATCTTCCAAAGCAATACCAATATACAATCCCCTCTTTTTCCAACCATTTTGATAGTGAGTTTAGAGAACAGATGAATGACTGAGAATAGGAAAATGTATTGCTGTTATCATTATCACTTAGCACAAGATAAAGTTCATATATACATATAATATATAATGGAAATATGATTATAATTCATTCATTCATTCTCACTTTTCCCATCTCCCACACCCTGCCCGTGACAAGCAGCAATCTGTTCTCCGTGTCTATGAATTTAGTTTCATATAGATTTGCATCTTACATGGCAAGATTTCTTTATTTTTTTATAGCTGAATAATATTCCTGTGTGTGTGTGTATGTGTGTGTGTACCACAGTTTCTTTTTCCATCATCCATCAATGGCACTTAGCATTTAGGTTGTTTCCATATCTTGGCTATTGTAAATAATGCTACAGTAAACATGGTACTGCATAAATCTTTTGGGATTAGTGTTTTTATTTGCTCCCAATAAATACCCGGGAGAGGAATTGCTGGCTCGTATGGTAGTTCTAGTCTTAAATTTTTGAGGAATCTCCATATTCTTTTCCATAGTGGCTGCACCAATTTGATTTCTAGCAACAGTATATGAGGGTTACCTTTTCTCTATATTCTCACCAACACTTGTTATTTCTTGCCTTTTTGATAATAGCTCTTCTAAGAGGTATGAGGTGATATCTCATTGTAGTTTTGATTTGCATTTCTCTGATGATTAATGATGTAGAGAATCTTTTCATATACCTATTGGCCATCTGTATGTCTTCTTTGGAAAAATGTCTATCCAGATCTTCTGCCTATTTTTTAATCAGATTGTTTTTGCTGTTGAGTTGTATGAACTCTTTATATATTTTGGTTATTAGCCTATTATCAGATATATCACTTAAAATATTTCTCTCTTTCAATAGGTTTCCTTTTCCTTTTGTCTATGGTTTCTTTTGTTGTTCAGAAGCATTAGTTTGGTATAGCCCCACTTATTTATTTTTGCTTTTGTTGCTTTTTGCATTAAAAATAAATCATTGCCAAGATCTATGTCAAGAAATGTACTGCCCATGTTTTCTTCTAGGACTTTTAATCCATTTTGAGTTAATTATTGAAATCTTTAATCCATTTTAAGTTAATTATTGTATATGGTGCACGATAGTGATCCACTTTCATTCATTTGCACATGGCTGTCCAGTTTCCCCAACACTATTTATTAAGGAGACTGTTCTTTCTCTGTTGTCACAGATTATAGCCCCTTTGTCATAAATTAATTGATCTTAAATGCATGGGTTTATTTCTGAGCTCTCTTGTCTGCTTCATTGATCTCTGTGCCTATTTTTATGCCAATACTATGCTGTTTTAATTACCATAGCTTTGTAATATAATTTGATATCAAGGAGTATGATGCCTCTTTGTTTTTCTGAAGATTACAATTTTTTTAGTAATTAAAGTACAGAATTAATATTAAGTATAAGCATGTATTTAATATAATACATATTATCAATGTAACTTAGTATAATTATAAATGATCATAAAATTATTGAGGTGAGTATATACACTTGGAGTCCTTTAAGTAAACCAACTTTGCTAAAAGTATAAATGGTTTCAGTCTTCACTGTGTTATGTGGTTATCCTACTTCACTGTAATAATGTTCTTGATGTTAGCTTTCCTTGCTCTATATCATCATTTTGTAAAGCACAAATCTCATGGTGACTTTATCCTGGAAGGACCTGCCCTTACATAGGTAGACCATTTCCTTTTCCATCAGTCTAAACTTATTTTCTTCCAGTCCCTGGTATTTCCCTTTTTCTCAATTAAGAGAGTCCCTTCGTTGACTCTTTTTTTTTTTTTTTTTTTTTGACACAGAGAGATCACAAGTAGGCAGAGAGTCAGGCAGAGAGAGAGGGGGAAGCAGGCTCCCCGCTGAGCAGAAAGCCTGATGAGGGGCTCGATCCCAGGACCCTGAGACCATGACCTGAGCCGAAGGCAGAGGCTTTAACCTACTGAGCCACCCAGGCACGCCCCCCTTCATTGACTCTTACATGCAGATACTCATTCCCGACATCCTGCTTGAGCTCATCTTCATTATTTCTTTGAGTGACTTTTTCATTTTTCAAGCCCTATCCATTTTTCAAGCTACAGCTTTAGTTCCCATCAAAATCCTCCTTAATTTCAACATTACTGAATTCTTATTTTAAACCCCACAGTTACTTCTTGATTACACTTTAAGTGTGTATATACATTAGTTTCATCTTTGCTGATAGATTGTAATTTACTTGAAGCAATTTCTTATATATTTTGGTTTATATTTTTATAGCTCCAGTACTATATGCATATTCTTATTGCTTAATAAATCTTAAAGGTGATGATGATTGGCAGCCATTTATAGAATGTTTACTCTGTTTTAGAAACTATGCTAAGTATTTGGAATTTACCAATTGAATTCTCAGAGTGACTATAACTATAGTCATTCTGCGTTTGGGTATATATATGTATGTACAGGCTAGGAAACAGGATCTTAGAAAAATTAATCTCCTTTCCTAAAGTCATGCAGTCTGTAAGTGGCAGTGGCAGTACTGGGATTCATACCCATTTCCACCCTAAACTCCAAGGGACTGACCTTTACTGTGTTAGTCTGCAAAATTGTTATTGTTTTCTAGTATTGTGGAATCTTTAGTATATGTATCACAGGGGCTTTAAAGGGCCTTTGGGCTCTAACTGGAATGGCAAATTTTGTTTTCAATTATTAGAATCTACATTTTAGGTATGTAGTTTATTCTATCCCATTTGGCCCATTAAGTATACTACGCAACTTAATTTGACTATCACAAAAATTAGTCCGAGTCCCAAGAATATCTGATTTCAACTTTAGAAAAATGTTTCACTTTAACTTGAAGTTATTTCTTAGAGATCTAATGAAAGTTGAGGAACAACACCAATATTACTTATAATTTTGATTTTGATTTAGGAGGAAGATAGGGAGAAGCATTTTGTTTTTAAGAACAAGAGATATAGTAAACCATGATTTGCCACTTTAAAAAAGTCAAACGATTTAGTTTTTTCTCCCCCTCCTTATTTTTAAAGAATAAATAAAAATATTTTCTTTTTCTTTGGAACAATTTGTTCATGCTTTAGGAACCATTTAATTAAATTATTACCTGCTGGAGCACCATCTGTTTTTGTCCTAGAAATAAGAAGCATAGCTTTCTTTTATATAGGCTTGGTAAATATGTAGAAGGTGCCAAAAAGCAATAAATATCATCAGCAGATGGACTGAGGCACTTCAATCTCTACACAGTCAGTCCTGATTGTTCTGGGCATAGCTAAATGGATTTTTCTGGATAGATTCCTTTCAAAAATATATTATGTGCAGGAGGGGAGTTGGATTAATCTTCTCCTATAGATCTCTTCACATTCCCTGCCCTCAAAATAGAGGACCCGATTTTGTTTTTAACTCTGTGTATGCCTGCGTTACAGACACCAGTTCTGAATAGCATAAGTAAATACCTTTAAAATGTGTTTGAGAGACTTGAAGTTGGTAAGTTCTGGGATGGATTTTCCAGGCACTACCTCTTCATAGGCTGCTTCCTTTCTCCTTCTGTTCTTGTGTCCCCCATATCCTGGATACAATCTTCACATCTGGCACACCACTCAAAAGTTTCCAGTTCTATCCTCTCATTCCAGGCTCTGTGTTTTGTTCAGGGAAAAGAGAAATTCAGGCACTTGTAGTGTAAATTCACTTGTGGCTTTACCTTAAGCAATTACATCAGCAATATTCGGGAATTGGGGTGACTGAGTATGGTATACATGTGAAGGTGATTAATTAGTATTAACTGAATTTTATTCATTATTAATAATCTTTCATTAATTATATGATACTGATAAATAGTACTTAAAGCACATATTTATGAATTACCTCGTTTGGTTTTCACACACACAAATCTACTTTGACCTACGAAGAAAGTGGTTTGCCCTGGGGAGCATATTTAGTAATTGTGGATCCAGAATTCAAACCTAGTTCTCTTGATTCCTAGTAGTTTATAATTTTAAAACAATAGCATTTATATTGGGGTTACAAACCAAAAGCTCTCTTTGGTTATAATATTTAACATTATTCATTACTCAGCTCTTAGAAGTATATATGATAGGTATTATATTCTCTTTTAAAGGCTGAATGAACTGAAGTGATTGCTATAAGACACATTGCTGGTAAAATGATAATTATTTTACCCTAAATCCTATAATCTCTTCAAGATGCCATGCTTATTTGTAGCCTATTATCTATTGAACAGCTACAGGGTTCTGGATACTGTGCTAGTCTGCAAAGATAAAAGATAACTAGACAAATTAACTAAAATCAAGAATCTGAAACTGAGCAAATGAGGCAGAGGAAGAATGTGTGTAATGTGTGCCTGGAGGAGACTTGAAACGTGTATGTAAAGGATGGGAATGGAAGCTTAGACCGGGCATAATAAAGGTCTTACGCATCTTGGAAAGGAGTCCTTGAAATGTTGTATTAGTTCAAAATAAACCATCTCATATGATTTTAAGCTGTCAAGTGACCTGGTCAGATTTCTGTTTTGGAAAAATAGCTTTAGTGTTTATTCATTCTAGTTATTTGTTCATTGCTGACAAACAACCCCCAAATATAGTAGCTTTGAACAACAGCTATTTTGTTATATATGTTTGATAAAGAATATGAGCAGGTCTCAGCTAGCTTATTCTTTTGCTCCACATGCTTGTCACTTGATAAATACCAGCTGGTGGCTGGTCTGGTCTTACGTGTGTGTGTGTGTGTGTGTGTGTGTGTGGCACTTTGGTTTGGATACCTGAGCTCAGCTTCTTCTCCATATGGTCTTGGGGCCTCTCCACATGGTCTCTCCCAGTCAGGGTAGATGGACTTCTTGGCACTCAGGGCTCCAAGAATTCCTTCACTGTTAAAGTTACTCATGCCTTAATTACAGTTATCAGAAAACACTTTAGCAAATAAATATAACACTATCATTAATCTGTGTATTTAAAAACTGTCACATTTAAGTTAGACAATTGCTCTTAAGATATGTGCATATTCCTGAAAAAGCTTGAATATTAAACATGAGGAGATCATGAATATCTAGGAGTTGCAAAATTATGGGTTTAGTTCAACAAATATTTACCTGGTTAACTAATCATTACAAAATGGTAGGAAATAAAAATATGAATAAGACCTAATTCTTGGAGTCAGAGAGGAAAAGTCTATTGAAAAGAAAAAATTAGAAATTAAAATCACGAATACTGATATCCAGTAGCTAGGAGCATGGCTGTGAAGTATATTTGGGGAAGCCACAAGCAACTTTATGAGGCCATAGTGTAGAGACTGACATGTGTGTGTGAATGTGTGAGCTTACTCATTTCTTCTCTCCACTTTTTTTTTTTTTCCTGAAAAAATTTTTTTTTCTTTCTCCCAAAGGGCTACATAGGGATGGAACTTATGGGAAAATGTCATACTACAAAATTTTGTTAGGGATTGATTGTGGGAAAATTGAGTGATGTTCTTTTATTTACTTTTTTTAATTTTTAGAAGAATTAAAAGTGTGCCTTCATTTAATTGCTTTCTGTCACTATAGCAGAGAGGCTAAGAACACAAAATCTGGAACCACATTAATTAGGTTCAAATGTTGTGTGGTCATAGTGTTATTTCTATAATTAAATTGATATATATAGAGGGCACATAAATGCTTTTTTTAAGAAAAAAAATTCTAGCCTAATTTAAACTAGTCAAGGTCATCTACTGTTTACAACTTTGTTGCAATGTATGTTCTTATATTAGTTCTGAATTTAATTTTTATTTTCTACATCTTTTAAAGATTATTCTCCTTAGCTTTGCGCAGTGGCAGTATCATAGCCAATGAGGTTTATCCGAGGCACAATTATTGCTAATTAAAAATTATTCTCCTTTTTAGGCAAAATCTATAATATTTTCATTATTTTGGGCTTTCAAGTGTTTTAAATTACTCATGAAATTACTCATGAAATGATTAAAGACCTCAACCCTTCACCGGGTTAAAAAGAGAGAAGGTGGTAGGCAGAAAATAATAATAATAAAAATGCCTTTGTTTCTAAGATATATGATTGAAAAAGATTTTGTGGGGGTAATATGTAGATTATAGTTATGGAGGATGATGGGAGTGAAAAATCTCACCAGTCATAATAGCTGAAGGGAGTCTTTGTAGAAGTGTTAGGGAGAAAGGTCTTTAGTATTTCCTATACAGTGTCATATTATGGAAATCCCAAGCAACAGGTTAAGGATAAATTGAGTTTTACTAGTATTTTGAAGGCTAAAGTTTAAGCATACATGGAATGCTAGAGCAAAACAATCTTTGGCTTGCTCATCAGGTAATCATTTCAAATAAAAAAAATCCATTGATTATTTATAGTTCAGGATATATCATTCTCAATACATAGAAAAAATAAAATAAAATTTCTGTTTTATTATTTTATTATTCCTCAATGAATGTCTGAGACATCAATAGTGAAATAAGAATGGAGAAGAAAAAATGAAATAATGGGGAAGAAGGGAAAAAATATAAAGAAAAAGATAAAGGATACATTGTGGGAAGAAAGAAAATGGAGAGGAAGCTAAAATTCATGTTGGTAAAGTAATAATATTTGACATTTTAAAACTGAAGTGCTAGGTGAATTTTAAAATTGTGCATGCATTATTATAATAAACTACCTTTCAATGGTGTCAATTATATAAAAGTTCTGTTAAATGTTTTACATTTAATGTCTTTGTGAATATTGCATTTTCATGCCTTTTGCCTGACATTTAATTTCATATCAGCATTACTTTTATGTGCCATTGGAGGTCTTCCATTTTTTATAATACTCCTGTTCATAAATAAAATATAAATGACATAAGCAGTGCCCAATATAGTTTTTAGTAAATTGCTAAGTTGCTTTAATTTACCTAAAACAATTAGTTAGCATATATGTAAATTTGTAATAAAAATTAACTTCTCAAATGTCACACAGATGTAACATATTGCTATAGTATTTCTCATCCTGTTTCATATTATTTAATACATGCTTTTTTATTGAAAAAGTTAGAAATTATTAGTATTATCATACTTAAAGGTCACTTAAGAAAGAACTTGAATTTCATAATTTAAAATAATAATTGTCACCTTTATTTTTAAGACAAAATTCCATTTTTGTATCAGTGGGAGGTCTAGAATAAAATACTGTAAAAATATATCCTTGTTTAGTTTCAGATATATGTAGCTATGATTTGGCATTTTCTTCCCATTAAAGTACTCCTACTCCTTAGACAAACATCATAATTCACTTAAACTAATTTTTAGCCCTATGATTAAGTGAATTGCTATATATAATCTTTGTCTTTGACCATATCATGCTATTAAGTATAATGAATTCCTATCATTGTAGTATTTTGGGTTAAATCACCAATTTTAATTTTCTTTAGCTTATGGTCTAATAGTTCAGAAGGTGAATACTAAAATTTTTACATTTAGATCTTCCTTGGTGATCTTTAGCTAAAGAATAGATTTCCAGAATTTATCCAGTAAGATTTGGAATGGCTCATATGATACATATTTTCACAGTAATATAAATATACTGTACCAATGCGTTTTCCCAGGCTGCTTTCTTTTCCATCAGTTAATCATGATATCACAATATATTAACACTTTTTCCTGTTAACATCCTAAAGAAACAAGTATGAAAAGAGAAATTTCAGAAAATAAAAAGCACAGATTCTGGGTACACTAGATTACTCCCCTGGGCCTCACATTTTTTGTGTTATGATTTTAGGAAACAGCAATATGAATTTTAGAATAAAGCACTTCCAGTTTATAGAAACCTGTTGATAGTTATTGAAGAGTAAAGATATTTAAAAAGTAAACCAATAAATTACTTTTGAAAATGTGAAAAATAGAGTGCTTAGTGGCCTCATGTAGATAACAGCTTCATATGTCTGTTCCTGGGAAATCCAAAAGCCATAGTCAAAAAACAGCAATTTAAGATCATTCACACTGGCTGAAAGGATAAAAAATTGCAGTGTATCTATCAAGCTAAGAGGCTCCTCCTGGCAGACAGCTCTCAAAGAGCCAAGTGGTGATTGTATTGACTGTTAACTCTTGACACCCTTGAAGCCCTCTTAGGCCTGTGTAAACCACACATAGTAGGGAGTAGGACAAGATGGACAGAAGGGTTTTAATGGCTGAAAACAGGTCAGCAGCAGGTTGTTTGTAAACTGTAGCTTTCAAGTTCTAAGCACAGTTGTTTTGCTCTTTGTCCCTCAGCAGCAGGAGAAAAGAGAAATTTTGAAAGTGTTGCTAGGAGGAGACCATAAAGTAGAGGTTGTGGTTTTTTCCTCAGAGCAGTGTACTTGGAAGCGATTCTCCCTGATTCAAAACTACAGTGCCAGGAAACATTGATGCCTGCTGAGGTGCTGTGGAGAGCAGACAACAGAGATCTTTTTGGGTCCTGGTGTCAGAGCAGCACCCGGAGATCTAAGGGTCAAGGCAGGACCATTCGTATTTCATGGACATCAAGACTCCCGGTCTTGTCACATTGGTGGGGATCATTTAATCAAAAAGATCTCTGAATTAATTAATATGCGAACCTTGGGGACTTCTAGAGAGTCTGAATGTTGTACTGTTTAAAAGAGTAGGTTTCGAAATTTGACAGGTTGGGCATGATACTCCAGCTACTTGCCCTTGATAGCTGTGAGAATTTGGAGAAAAGACAACCCTAAGCCTCATTATACTTCATCTATAAAATGGTGATAATAATACCACTTAACATATTGGATTATTTGGCTAAATGACATGATGTTTGTAAAACCTCAATGTTATAGTAAGTCCTGCCTCATTTTAAAGGGTCAATGAGTCATCTGTTTGCATTCTGTTTTGTATACCATAATATGGGCATGTTGTTACCTATGTTTACCAAAATCCAAGTGTAAAATGTAAAAAAAAAAAAAAAAAAAAAAGAGAGACTCACAGATTTCTCTGACTGGATAGAAAGAAGTATCTTCTTAACACAGAAATCTGTAATTACAAGGAGGAATAACTTAGGAAAAAATAAAATTAAAAACAAACTCTTCAGCCAGAGAGCCTTCTTCGCCCTGACTGCAGTGAAGCTAAAATGACATTAAAAGTCAATTATAGTGACTTTCTTTAGCCAGACTCTCAGAATTTATTCTCCTCCACACTTCTATAATTTGTAGTTTTGTGTTTTCATTTATCTTGTGTGTGTGCATTTCTAATGTAAGCCACTTCAAATACTCCGAAGGTGAAAAGGATGTAAATTCTGTAGAAGTATAGAAATGACCAGGCCAAAAAAAAAAAAAGTCTAGGTAGAAGCAGACACCAAAAAGGACCGGAAAAGGAGTCCATGGCAGGAACAGAAACTATTTACACATCACTAACTAGAAAGAGTTTTGTGATTGTGGTTAAGCCTTAACCTCACATGATAGATATTCTAAATAGTACAAAGTGTTCAAACTACTCGTTCAGAAGACTCAGAGTGTATACTCTGTATCATTTTAGTCAATTTTTTAAAAAATATTTTTATTTAGGGGGTGCCTGGGTGGCTCAGTGAGTTAAAGCCTCTGCCTTCGCTCAGGTCGTGATCTCAAGGTCCTGGGATCGAGCCCCACATTGGGCTCTCTGCTCAGCAGGGAGCCTGCTTCCCCCTCTCTCTCTGCTTGCCTCTCTGCCTACTTGTGATCTCTCTCTCTCTCTCTGTCAAATAAATAAATTAAATCTTTAAAAAAAATTAAAAAAAAATTTTATTTATTTATTTGAGAGAGAGCACTTGAGTGGTGGGGAGCAGAGGGAGAGAGAAACAGTACTCCCTGCTGAGCAAGGACCCGCAACAGGGGGCTCAATCCCAGGACCTAGAGATTGATCATGACCTGAGCAGAAGGCAGATGCTTAACTGACTGAGCCACCCAGTTACCCCTCATTTTAGTCAATTTAAATTAATTCTCTGCTTGCCAAATTTTGCCTGAACTGAATTATATCATTCTAATATTGAAAAGCTTTATCATAAATATGGAACTCAGATGGGCCCAACTAACCATTTAGTTCGTGTGTTACATAAATTGCAGGTGCATACAGGTACTGAAAGAATGGCCCACTGAGGGAACCGGCAGGTGGTCATACATATGCAAGCAATATAAAACAAATTTACACAAACCTGCTGGATTTCATAAAATAGTTTTCCTCAAATGCTTTTGACTGCATTTTGAAATTTATAGCGCATTAATTTGGTGTCCTATAAGCATACTTTTTACATGTCGTTTAGTGATCAAGGTAACTCAGACCTCAGAGTAAAGTTTTAGTTTTATACTCTCCAGCTTGATTATCTGCTCTGCCTAAATTTAGCGTACTATTACCCATTTAAGAGTAGGTTTTAACTCTTTTTCTTCCTAAAAATAAAACACAGATAATTTCCCTTTACTTTATATATAATCTTTATTCAATTAGTGAAGCATGAACAACAATAATTATTGTCATTTCTTTTATGCAGTTGACATACAAAATTACAATTAAATAAGGAATTCTTAATGCATTTACAGATGCTATAGCAATTGCCAGGACCATTTCACAAAGCCAGATAGAAAAAAAAAATCTCATTTTACTAAAAAATTAAGTCAGTGAACAGAGTCTTCTGAATTACTGTTTTTATAGTTTTATCTTTGGCCCTCCTCTCAAGTTGAGACCATTAAAGCTTTCAATAACAAATATTTATTCCACAAACATGGGCTTTATTTGTACAAACTAAGTTCATACTGAAAAATTTATGTCAAATGTTTTTAGCCTATAAGGAATGTTCGTAAACTTAAATGTAAAAATTCCTCTGGGCACTCATATAGTTCACTGGTACAGCATCTAAAGTAATACTGCACGAAGGTGCATAATGAATGCCTTTTGATGATGCACTGACATTTCTAAGAAATGCCTTTGCCTCAAATCAATCTGCTCAAACCAGCAAATGATTTGACATTCAAAGCTTCAGGAAACACTATATGAACATTTTTCTTGCCATTGTACAATAAAGATTCAATCATAGAACTGTCATAGGAAATTGAGATTCTGCCTTATGTTTTAAAGTTAATCTGCCAGAGTCATTTATTTATTTTGCTTATAAAATAACCTTTACAAGTAGGAAAGCTTTTGTATGTGTTTCTAATTCTAATAAGATCTACCCAATCTCTCATACAGTTTGAGTTAAAAACACTATCGATATCATCACAGCCAATACATGAAGTCAATCACCTAGGACAAACAAGGTTTTCTACAACAAACATGTGTAACTCATGTTTATCACTAATTATCACTAATTCCTGCTTCCCCCTCTCTCTCTTAAACCAAACTCTTAAACCAAACTCTTTAGCATTAGAGAAGAACTTGTTGATCTTTTTGTAAACAGACTAAAAAGAAATTTTGTAATAACAAAATATAGAAGTGGTGATTGTAAGAGAAATATAATAATAACTTCTATATAAATATTAGCCACATTTCTCTCTTATCTGAGCCATAGCTAATAATTAGAAGATGCTTCCCATTCTCAAAAATGCTTGAGTCCACTCTCAATTTCTCATTATCTCTAGGGTCTTGTTACTGAAACTTATGGCCTCTGGAAATAATTTAATTTAACTAAGTCTGTACTTTAAAATTGTAAGCTCCAAATTCTTCTATTCTCTTAAACTTATATTTCTAGAGTAGCCTTTTATTAGTGGATCACTTACTTGTATTAGATCTTGTTCTAAGCTCCTTTAAAAATTTATCTCATTTATTCATAGTAATGCTAAAAATACTGTGCTACTGTTATTTCCATTTTACAAATGTGGAATTTAAGCATAAAGATACTAAGTACTGGTCTAAATTACATAGCAGAGCTAGGAATTAAATCAAGTAGTTTGCCTATACAGTCTACTAATTTAAAGATTGAAAAAGCCAGGGCATTTGCATAATAAATTCCTTCATTGTGATTGCTGAGCAAGAAAGTAATAGTGCTGTGATCATATTTCTAAGTGGCATTAGTAATATATAACTTTTAAATGAAATTTCTGTTTAACATGTATTTATCATCTGAAATATTTGCCAGCCATTCCTTTTATTAGGCTAGATCTGCAGCAGCCAGAGATTATATGTTATGTATTGAAATTTCTGCCTGTTTTGTATTCATCTTTTATTTCTATATAATTTATTTAGTTTCAGCCAGTGAAAATGTGTGAAAGCATTCAGAAGTAACAATTTATTTTTAAACTAATAATGTGCTCAGTAGGAATACGAATTCATTTTTTATTGATCTAAGCCTGTCATAACCTAGGAAAAATACCTTTTAGTTCAACTTATATCTGCTTTATTTTTCCTATAAGAGGATAAGTACACATAAAAGATAAATGTTTTAGTATATTGAATTTTTAAACAATTTAGCCTTTGGTGTGGGCCTGGGTGGGAAGGGATCTCACCTAAGTGAATAAGAGATGTTAACGACATGGAAAATATACTCTACTTTTCACAAAAACTGCATTTTATAAAAAAGGCTAAGTGCTACAATATAGAATGTAAGGATGCTACAGATATTTATATTTAAGGAAATGTAACAAGTTTCTATGACCTGGTCTACAACTTAAGTATGGTTGACCCTTGTATAACATCCGTTTGAACTGCACCAGTCCCCTTATACATGGTTTCCACTCCCCCCAAATACAGTGCAGTACTGAAAATATATCTGCTCTTACTTTAGATTTTCTTTCTTTTCTTTTTTTTTTAAGATTTTATTTATTTATTTGACAGAGAGAGACAGTGAGAGAAGGAAAACAAGCAAGGGGAGTGGGAGAGGGAGAAGCAGGCTTCCTGCCGAGCAGGCAGCCCAATGCAGGGCTCGATCCCAGGACCCTGGGATCATGACCTGAGCCGAAGGCAGACGCTTAACAACTAAGCCACCCAGGCACCCCCCCTTGAGATTTTCTTAAGGATACTTTCTTTTCTCTGGCTTACTTTAAGAAAACAGTATATACTACATCTAACATACAAAATATGTGTTCCTTGACTGTTATTGGTAAGAATTCTAGACAACAGTAGGGTATTAGTGAAGTTTGGGGGGGGTGTCAAAAGTTGTACATGGATTTTCGGCTGTTTGTGGGGTTGGCACCTCTAACCCCACATTGTTCAAGGTCAACTGTATATCTCTTTTAGAGAAAGAATCATGTGGCAGATTCTAAAATCTACTACATGTAGTTTTTAAATTACTCAAATAGAGTTAGGTGTAAAATAATATGACAGTATAAATTAAGTGAATATCAGTAATAGAAAATATATGAGGTTGAGTAGCCTAATTACATGATCATATCTAAGACATTCTGATTTTGCTGAAGATTTCTTTTTATAATATATTTTTTCTAGTGTAGTTGAGAATTTGAAAGTTCTGGTAAAAACACTGTTATATTTTCTAATTACCTCAGAGCATATTTTATTTTATTTTATTTTAATTTACTTGTTTTTAAAGATTTATTTATTTTAGAGAGAGTGTGTGTGTGCACATTGGTGGAGAGGAGGGGATGAGAGAGAGGGGGAGAAGCAGACATCTTGTTGAGCACAGAGCTGACTCGGAGGTCCACAGGTTTTGATGTGGGGAGTGATCTCACAGCCCTGAGGTCATGACCTGGGTGGAAATCAAGAGTCCGACACTTATGCTACCCAGGTGCCCAGAGCATAGCTATTTTAAGGAAAGCTACATTCTCTGTGGCATGGATAAAATAATTTGTGCTGACTCGAAATTGAATATATGGTAATTTTTTTCAGTAGTTTAGTATTTGGGCTTATTTTTTGGGCGTTTATTTTAGATAAAGTGAAACAGAACTGTCAGGGCAGAGATTTATATGTATTTTTTCAAAAAAGCTATACTATATTCCTCAAAGCAAGATAATTTTGAAGATACGTGGTTTTCTAAATTTATATAAAATGCATATATATAGAATATGTATAGACTATCTGTGTAACTTGTTTTGCCATATAAATGGTTAAAGTGCTTCATTGTTTATGTTCTCATTTATTTCCTCGGAAGTTTTCCTGAAATACTATGGAATTTGTTACATCAAATGGCTCCATTTACCTTTGACCCAGTTCCTGTTCTCCTAGAAGAGAGAAATTAGGGTAAATTTATAAATGCGTAATGGGTTCAAAAGCAGTAGTAAAGGTGTCAGGCAGATCCCCAGCATGGTGAGGACTTCATATCTATATCTGTGTTACATTCTAATTGATGGCTCTGTCTGATGTCTGAAAAGCGTTAAATTGCTGATGTACATGTGATGGAATGCCTATTGTCAGGCTAGAAATGAGAACTCTGCCTCATCGCTGCAGTTGGTTTTTAAATGATTTGTGGAGAAATGACTTTGAATGTTTGTATTAGAGGTCGTAATTAGAGATCTCACATTTCTGTAGTAACTCCTGTGTGCCAAGTCTTCCTTGAGCATAATCATGTTCTACAATTCAATTTTTTAAACAACCTTTAAAAACAGAGGCTCTGATTCATTAAAATGAGAAGTAGAAGTCTAAATGTGACAGTGGGACAGTGTCTAAATAAATTAATCAATAATGCATAAAGCGAACACTTAAAGAAATAAATATCAGAATACCATGGCAAGATAGCAGGGATTTGTTGATGGTTAAGCTAAATAAGAAAAAAATTGACTAGCGTTACAAAATTGCAATATTTTATAATATATGTTAAAATAGGTTGAATTGTGGGGTATTTAATATTACATTACTGCCAACTTGTTAATCTCATATTTTTATAAAACCGCAAATCACTTTAAGAAAAATGTACCCAAACAGCACTTTTCTTAGTCTAAAAAATAATTCACCTCTGGACCTCAGTTTACTCTTCTGCTTTAAGAAGTTTCCTCTTCTGCATATGGATTTTAAAAAGTCTTTATTTCGGCTACCTTCAAGTTTTTCCTATTCTCCAGTATTTTCTTTTACCATTTAAAGAAAAATTTTTTAACCAAGTGTGATTTGGAGCCTTCCTTTACCATTTAATCAACTATCTCCTAAACTAGATAATAATTATTACTAACTCTGATTATTAGTTATAATAATAATCTTTTTTTTTGCTTGTCTTGATATGACCAAATACAAAATTCAAATGTTGTGCTTCCTCGAATCATTTTGGAAACTAGGCTAAGCTAAAGGGAAGGAGGGAGGCCCAATGGGAATGGGGGGGGGGGCTGCAGAATTGTTCCCTAGGCTATTCTGATACATGGTATCAAATAAACACCTCATGATACCAGTTGGTGTGTCATGTAGTGTTTTTCTTTTTTGTCTCTATATGTAAACTAAATGTAAACAAGCAAATCACAACTAGCATATATGTATGTGAGTGTACATGGTGAATATGATCTAACCTCACCCTCTCCACGATGTCTTACAGACCCATATAATTCTACCGCGTTACTAAATTCATTTCTTCCAACAATCCTGCCCAATCCTCTCTCCTCTAATACCGGGGATGTCCCTTCTAATCCATATAGCCTATGCAACACTCAATGGATGTTTTAGGTGCACTGTCTCAATCTAATGGCAACATTATGAAGTTTATATTATTATCATGCCCAGTTCATAGATGAAGACCATGGGTTGCACAGAAGTTAAGCCTTTTGCCCAAAGTCACCCTTTCCTAGCTTTTTTCTCTGAATCTCTGGTCCGTGTGTTCCTTCCTCATATATAGCATGCTGGTAGTTCTGGATTTTTTCAAGGGTCCATGCACCATGCATTCTCATTCCTCTGTGTTTATAAATTTTCCCCTTCCTGATTGTCATCCTTTCACCCCCCTGGTCACGCCTAGTTCACTCTTCCTCTCTTGCCAGAAGTATCTCAGAGATCACTTTCTTGGGGAACATTTTCCCATAGTCTATGCTACAGCCAGTCACCCCTGAGTCTCCCTGGCACTCTGCATTTTTTTTCCAACATATAGGTTTGTTCATACATTTATATCTGATTGAATTGTTCCTTACTTGAGGACTAAGGACCCATTTGTCTTTGTTTTCATTGCCTATCCCGGAACTTGGCATGTATTACTTCTTGTTATCAAGTCAACTTTGGGTAAGAATGAATCCTATATTATAGGGTAACAGAAGAGAAATCTAGTCAGCATTACAATTTTTATTTTATAAGATGAATATTTAATTATATTTCAATTCTCTGAAAAGTTTAGAACATTTTAATTAACATGGACTTCTGCCAGCCCGGATTAGAGTTGTATATACCCATGATTCTGTGTGTGATGCCACTCCCTTTCATGAAGTCCATGTTTGTATCTTTTTATTAGAGTTTACCTAACCACTGGCCCTAAGGCAGTTAGCTAATCAGTTGTCTGTTGAGCTCTGTTCTTCGCTCACCACAGTGGGACGCATAGAAAAACCATAAAACATAGTGAGGGACCTTAGAATCCAGCAGGGATGACAAATCTAATACACAGAAAATTTAAGTATAAATACTCCTAATCTGCAGCCATAATACACCAGTGGGTTACTGAATACAGACTGAAGACCACTTGTAGTTAATTAGCCCAGTTAGCCTAATACCACTCTGCAGGATATAACAAACTGTCATCCAAAACTGTGTAGGGGAGAAAATCTCCATCTGCCACTCCTGTAGCAAGGTTATGAAATCAAGCTCTCCTAGCTGGCAAAAGGCTTCCCTTTTTGGATAGATGCCATCACAGACTTTGATTTAAAGTTCAGTGATCCAGGCCAATTCATGTTACTAAGCCCACGGAACATTTGGTCTTCTGTGGTAGCCTTAAAGTTTCTAATCCTTTTGATAACTCATGACGAGGTAACCATACCATATTTTGCTTCTTATATTTCAATAGTGTTGCTACTCCATTGAGTTTTTATTTCTATTCTACCCTGATTCTCTTTTTAAAAATAGCTCTGATAATGTAAATCATCCCAGGGGTTTTTTTTTTTTGTTTTTTTCTTTGTTACCCTCCTTCACTTACTAAACCACAGCTTTATTTCTTCTGCCCTTAGTTTTTCTTAAAAGTGATTTTGACAATGTGTAAGCTTAAATTTTGCCATCAGTATAATATATTATCCTCAATGCACTTGTACATTTGTGACTTTTTTAGTCTCCTGAGCTTCAAGGGAATAATTGTGTGTGTGTCTATTTTATGTTTTCTCATAGTTTCTACAAGAATCTTCTACTTTTATGTTAGTTTTATTTTTTTGTTTTCTCTTTCTATTATAAGCATCAACAGCAAAACAGAAGATTAAATAATTAACAAATATATGATTTTTCTGTAGGGACAATATATTTCTCCTGATTACAATCACTAAAATTTTATGGGCATCTAATATGGATTGCTGTTTTCTTTTGTTTTCACTATGATGATTTTCATTATTATTTGTTTTGTCAACCTTAAAAATAAACAGTCAATTATTTTACCAGCAAATGCTTTTTTTCTGGAATAGCAGAGGAATTGCAATTCAGGACCTGCAAACTATGGCAAACCAGAGGCAAGTCTGGAGATTAACAGAGAGGACTGTCACTTTACTGAGGAAAGAAGGATGGGAGGGCTGCTTTGAATGAAAAGTCTATTGAAGAAAAGTGAGAGTTCACTGGTGATGGCTTCTCATTGGTTAAGTTGTTATATTTTCTTATTTGCTGAGCTTGTTGCCCAACAGGGAGAAAATTTTCCTTTCTCCTGCTGGCATAATAAAGTAAGCTTCTTCCAGTTGGGAATGCAAGGTATATCTCTTCCTGTTGGGATCTGTCATTGGCTGAGGGCAAGGTGTGAGATCTCCCCACTCTGATTTAAATGAGGTTTCCTTTATTCAGTTTTACAATTTATTTTAAGAAAACATGCTTTCCTTTTTTTCACAGGTAAAAAGATGGCCTATCAGAAAGTCCATGCAGATCAAAGAGCACCAGGACATTCACAGTACTTAGACAATGATGACCTTCAAGCCACTGCCCTTGACTTAGAGTGGGACATGGAAAAGGAACTGGAGGAGCCTGGTTTTGACCAGTTCCAACTAGATAGTGCTGAGAATCAGAACCTGGAGAATCCAGAGACTGAAGATCTCAATCTTGATTCCATTCAACCAGCAATGTCACCCAAAGGAAGGTTTCAGAGACTTCAAGAAGAGTCTGACTATGTTACCCGTTACGCAAGATCTGCACCAAAGAGCAACCCCTGCAACTTTTGCCGCCTTTTAAAAATACTTTGCACAGCCATCATTTTATTTATTTTTGGGATTTTGATAGGCTATTATGCACATAAAAAGTGCCCTTCAAATGCTACATCTTCAGCAACGCTTGATGTTCAGTTATACCAGGAGATTCTCGAGACAATCCAAGCAGAAGATATTAAGAAGTCTTTCAGGTAAGTGGAGAAGAAATGGGTGTTGGTGGGATGCATTTCCTGGGAAAGATATCTCACAGGGAGTATTGAGTTGGTGATTTTGCCATGGTTTAAGGTTAGTCCAGCAAGCTGAGCAACAAAACTTACCAACACACCCTTCACAGAGAGGGTGCACATTTCAGATTTATGATACTGTAATATGAATTTATGATGCTGTTTTATTAATTGATAATAAGAACCATAACTACTGTGGAGACTAAAATATTCCAGGCATTGCATTTTCTCCCTCTTGGGAAGCCCAGGTAGGCCAAATTGAGATGCAAAGACAGCTGGATATATGTGTAATAAAAACTAGGGCATTAGCCACATGATTGAAAATTTTAATGACACCAGAATGAAATAAACCTCTTTTATGGGCTGAAGTAACTGTCTCTTATGGTTAGGAGCTATGATAAACACAGATAGTATTTGGTTTCCTGCATCCTTGGGCTTCTCAGTGAGCACATTTTTTTTTTTTTTAACATTGGGTTCCATATGTATCAGGCAGTTCTAAAAGTTCATTTGTCTCTCTAGGGTAAGTTTGCACATGACCTCTCTAGCCAGAATGTGTTGATTTTTAAGTTAAATGATAAGAAAATATTCTTTGACTGGCATTAATTCTGAGTTCTTGGGAAAAGTTTCACTATTGCCATTTGACTAGTGGGTAACTTGAAACTTTTGTTGAATAGTAAAGGGTAACTTGAAACTTTGGTGAGTCGTGATATTTTTAATGAAAGGAAGAATTAGAATAGCAGCTTTCCCATGTATTTTCCATATGTGCCAAGAAAGAACAATCTTAAGTGAATCATATATGTTATTCATGGACATAGAGGAGAGAGTTACAACTTCCCCAGGATATTCTTCCTGGATTACACTGACTCATTACTGCCAAGGTGTTGGCATGTATGCATTTTTAGGGATCTTCTAGGGAACATGCCCACTGAAAATGTATCATCACTGAATCTATGTCCTGAAATGTCATGTGTATTGATGTTGGTGAGTTATTATTCTCTTCCTAAAGATCGCATCTGAATGACTAATGGCAATTCGTTTCCTATACCCCTCTGTGTCTGCTATTCATTGTTGCATAAGCATGTAATATGCAGATAATAAGACTTTCCATGATATTTCCCTATGTAAAATTGTTTATATAAAATTGAGCTGATGTGCCATTATCTAATAATGAGTAATTGTAACAGTCATGATCCAACGGACAACAGAAAATTCTCTGAATATGTAAAGAAAAGGGCACTGAAAGGAGAGAAATTACTCCATCAAAGATAAAATCTGAGAGGGAAGTCAGGGCGATGAGGCAGCCCAAAGAAAAGAAGCCATTGCTAAGCCCAGGCTGGAGAGACAAAAGGGCTGGGGTAACTTGGTGGAAGCTGGAAATTTCTATATACATAAGTGCAGGGGGTTGGAGATGTAACCTCAACTACTGAAGGCAGAGAGAAAGTAAGAAGCACCATAGCTTCTCCATTTTTCCTGTTCTGCATATCCTACTGATCGTCCCACTGGCTGACCCCAGCAAGTGTACTGCTGACTCAGAGCCTGGGAAACTCTCTGAAGGGGTCAGCAACCTGGAGCAGGGGGAGGGGGAGAGGTCTATATGGCTTTTGTGTACTAACTAGCCTACATATTTATTTTCTTTCTCTGGCTTTCTTTGCCTTATTTTTCCCCCAGCATTGTAGACAACTTTAAAAGCTGATTTATGTCCTTTTTGCAAACAGGCAGCTGGTTCTAAAATTTTAAATGTATAATTAAATAAAAATATTCATTATTTTTCTCAGAATAGGAGTTGCATGACAGTAAGGCATATATTCTCCTCTTAAGCTTGAAAATGAACAAAATATATTTTTCAAAGCTAGCTACAAAAATATAACCACTAGCAATTATATTACCAGGCAGTGTTTAGTGGTTGGACACATATTCACAATTGTACTCCATCAAATAGCTGCTAATTTTTCTTTATTGAGATAGGAGATTTTTCTTTAATCTATATTTTGGTACAACTATGTTTACCGTAATTTTCTCCAAATAACATCTCCTCATCCCAAAACAACGTCTTCCCTAATAGTCATGCTAAATGACATGCCTTGTTATGAGTTCCTGCATTTACTAAGTTATCTTAGCATTAACTCTGTATGTCACAAGTTCCCTCCTACTGCTACTTTCACCAATTTATGATCAGTTTTGAGCTCTTACTGGCCAACTGTTTTTTGTGCATCAGTTGCTCTCTCTCTTCTCTACTGGTTTTCCATCTCTGCCCATGCTCTAAGACTATGTCAGTTCTTTCCAAACATCCAAAAATTGTGCAATATAAAAGATATTCTTTTTATAATAGATTAGATCACAGACTCCATGAGGGAATGAACCAAATTTGCTCGGCCCTGCAATAAATTCCTGTTGTGTAGGAGACATTGAATAAGTATTTTTATAAGGGAAGAAATGAATGCCTAAATAAGTGAGAAATGGATCTGTATTTAATTGATCAATTATATTATGTATTTTGAAAATCACTTGACTTAGCATTTGTATTTTTCATATTATCATTATATTCAAAACATTATTAATATAATACCTACTTATATTATAAAATATATTTATGTTATATATGGTTGGAGGATATGCTGTTTTCTGATTTTAAAAAAATGATAACTCATATCAAAACCAAATACTGTAAAAATGTTAAAGTATACTGTTGATGTCTCAGTTAAAGCTGAGGCTTGAAGACAATTGGTACTGTTTCGGATTAGGACCAGCATGCAGAACTTGGGGCTGGGGAGGGTAACATATTTCTCTGAGATGATCACCCAGTTTTAGCCTATGAAAGGTTGGAGAAGCTAAGAAATAGAAAAGTAGTTAAAGAAGATTTTTCTTTTCTTTCTTTTCTTTTTTTTCTTTTTTTCTTTTTTTTTTTTTTGCAAGAGCTGCTAGTGGTGTTAAGTCCCGATTTCTTCTCAAGGAGGAAGCTTCAAGTCCAATGAAAAAAAGGGTTTAATAGAACTACTTGGAAGAACTTGATAGCTGCCTCACACAGAGTGCCTGATTCCTACCTGAGAAATCTGAGTAAAAAGACTGGTCAGTTGCTGATAAAACTACAAAAGAAGAGATTTTGGGTAGCCTATGACAAAATTTGCTTCTATGGACTCTATCCAGGCAGATGGACAGACAGAGAATGTGAATATGAATGAATGGGAGAGACAGTATCACTAGGATCGTGTCCCCCACCTGCCATTCGTATGTTGTGATCCCGATGGTCAATATGATGGTATTAGGAGATGGGACCTCTGGGAGGTGTTTAGGTCATGAACGTGTATCTCTCACAAATAAGACTAGTGATCTTATAAAAGGAGGCCCCACAGACCTCCCTAGTTCTTCTACCATGTGAGGACACAGTGAAGAGGTATTCTTTATGAACCAGGAAGAGGGACCTCACCAGTCACTGAATCTGCTAGTGCTGTGATCTTAGACTTCCCAGTCTCCAGTGCTATCAGAAATGTTTATAAGCTAACCAGTCTGTGGTATTTTGTTACAGAAGCCCAAATGGCCTGGGGGTCGGGGAGAGGAGAGATGTGGAAGGGGCGTTGTCTTATAGATCTTTTCCAATATAGCTTCCTGAATGGCTAAAAAGAACTTATCAGACAGAGCTAGAAGTATGGGGCTGTGGAAAGAGTAAGTATTGGAGATGGAGGAGAATGTATTACCCACATCAAAGGAAGGTGAGAAGTCTCCAGGTGTGGGATGAATGGATCTCCAAAGAACCCATAAGGCGGGCACAAGAGGAAAGGTCAGCTGACAATTCCAGCTAGATTCAGAAGGTACCATGCCAGTACATGAGAGTATCTGTCAAGTGAACCTTTTGCTCCCTCTTTACCTATTCTCACTTGCTCTGTTTCAGCCCTGATGTTACAGACACGCAAAGCAAAGAAGCTGACTGCTCTCCTTTCTTTGACTTCAGGGCTTCCAATTTAAAGATGATCAAAAGTGGGAAAAAGTTAAAAGTTCTGACTACTAAATGACACTGAATATTTTAATTACTCACTGGAGAAACTCAAGTCACAAAATAGTCACCAGGATTAATGGAGTTTTGTTTTTGTTTTATTTTGTTTTATTCTAGGAATAGGAAAAAAACTAGCCCCAATGAATAAATGCAAATAGAAGAGAAGAAAAGTACTTTATGATTCCACTCCCTGAGTTAAAAGTTGTCTAATGTAAAGGTTGCACATGGACTATTTTTATGTTCAGTATTATAGAAAAGTATGTATTTGAATGATTCATAGAGAATCATTGATAGACATATTGACTGTGTATCCTAATTTAAGAACCTAATTACTCCATAATAAAACCCACATAATACACTAACTTAAGCCAAGTACTTGGTATGTTGACCAAATAAAAGAAAGCCAATCAGAAGTTTAGTTACATTTGATCCTATTTGTAGACATGATCAAGATTAGCATAGGGATATGAAGACCCTGTTGGTGCATGTGTATATGTGTGTGTGTATTAATCTTCTAATATGATTCTCTCAATTACTTCTGTCTATCTGTAACTTGTTGTTATTTGAAAAAATGCCTGGGCACCTGGGTGGCTCAGTTGGTTGAGTGACTGCCTTTGGCTCAGGTCATGATCCTGGAGCCCCAGGATCGAGTCCTGCATTGGGCTCCCAGCTCCACGGGGAGTCTGCTTCTCCCTCTGACTCTCCTCTCTCTCATGCGCTCTCTCTCATTCTCATTCTCATTCTCTCTCTCTCTCTCTCTCTCTCAAATAAATAAATAAAATCTTAAAAAAAGAAGAAAATGCCTTTACTTTTTTACATTATTGGTTTATTTCTTCCACATATCTTCTCTGTAAGCCAACAGGGTGTATTCAGATATATAGCAGATATATTCTGATGGGTCAGACTCAAAATAGGCCACTAAACGTTGTTTTATTCTATGCTTTTGGTGCGTTGGAACAGTAACCACTTAGACAATGCAAGTTTATTATAAGCATCAAAAGAGAAGGCGAGGCCCATCCAATAATCTATGAATAGGAATTATTCACTTGATCAGGCCTTATTAATATAGACTTTGGATCCAGTCAGTTCCAGGGACCTCAACAGCCGTACTCCTCTGATTTTCACTGAAGTGTTGAAACACCAAAGTGACTTAACTCCCTTTCCATCTACACTACTTTTTGTTAGCCTTATTTTTTTTTCTGCTCCCAACACCAGCTGCTATATCTCCCAGTATATGATTTGACCGTTCCTACTCCCCAGAATGAAATATTATTTTGAGGACCACAGGCATCTGTGGCTCTGTGTCAAGTGTTTATCCTTGGTCTAATCAGCTTTGGCCAGTTGGGATGCTGATCACCTTGTATAAAACATGTTAACCTAGAGCGGTTGAGAGAACGCTTTAACTCAGAAGCTTCAATGTGACAGGTATGATGTTTTAGGTATATTATATAATGAAGTCACTGAGCCACTATCACATATTTATCACATTTATTATTGAATGAATGGCCTGTGTGTGTGTGTGTGTGTGTATGTGTTAAAGATTATAAGCACATTGCTGAATAAAGTAGGTTAAAACTTCAAACTTTAAAAAAAAAAAAAAAAAAAAACTTCAAACTTTAGTTATCTAATATAATACTATAATAATAAAATATTTAAAATGGATGAACTAATGAGATTTAGCATATTTTTGAATCCAGGAATGTGTTGACTTTTGACAGCTATAGAAGCTGTGAAATGGTGAGAAAGAAAACGTGTGCTGTATCTTAATTATGGCTAACATGGCATTTTTTTGTTCTTTTTTAAACGGAAAGAACATTGTTGTTTTTCTTACTTACAAGTAAAATATGTAGAGAAAATTAGAATTAATAAAAAACCACCCCATTCCTATCCCCCTCTTTCATCATTTTCTTTCTTTTCCAATCAATAACCAAAATTGTATTATAACATGTATATTACTTTGATATCTGCTTTAGAATGTTTTTTTTAACCTACAATATATTTATAACCATTTCTCAAGCCAATAAATACAGATTTAAATCATTATATTAACATGCTGCTGGTATTCCATTATATAGATGTCATGGATTTATTGAATCTGTTTCTTATAAATGGATTCTTAGGTTGTCTTTACAAACATTCTTGTACATATGTCTTTGCTTCTTTAATTATTCTTTTCTGATAGATTCCTGGAAACAAATCACAGATTCAGGGAGTTTAAATTTGTTTAGTTATTTGCTTTGTCTTGCCAAATTGCTTTTCAGAGCTGCCAACCGTCTAGTCCTTTATTTGTTTTGATAGGCCAAAAATAATGTTGAGAAACTTTTTATATCTTAACTGACCATTTGCATTTCTTTTTGCATGTATGAACTACTTTTTAAAAGAATTTCCCCATGGTTTTTATAGGTTCTTTCCATGGCCTTTC
>CM052898.1:112002528-112034321 GCA_028534135.1 Potos flavus
CAGGACCTCATACCATAGTTCCTTGAGCCAGGACAAGCCTGGACTCGAGGTGGGCTTTTCGGAGCTTTCCCTCTAGCAACAGATTGATTTGACTCTTCCACTTAACTAGAATGTACTCTTTTCCTTACCCCACTTCAGAATAGAGCCCAGCGTTTGGGAGAGACTCTTAAAAATAGACAAGAGAAGCCCCTGTTACTTTTCACTGGTTTCATTCTCTTGTCTGTGATCCTGCATTTCTTTCTTTCTTTTCTTTTCTTTTTCTTCCTAATTTAACATCACGGTGGTGACATGTTGCAATAGTGGAAGGAAATAAGAGTAAAAAATGATTATACTGTCCTGAATTGCTAGTTGATTAAATTCAGCTTTGTATTGTTAGGGGAATTAGTAAAGAGGTGGGATATATCTTGTGAATGCACTTTTTACAGGCTATTTTTTTTTTGTCATATGTAAGGCCCTGACTATACTGGTACAAACTTGCATTCATGATTGCCTCAGGGCAGAATTGTATGCCCACTGTGCACCCTAGTTGATTGCCACTTGGCCACTGCAATCAACAGTGATAAGGGTGATAAGGACATGAGATGGTTGATTGATGCAGTGGAAAAAATTGATCACATGGATACCAATGAGGTTCCTGTATTTTGCTTGACTGTGAACCAAGCATTGATTCCTCCCATCCCCCCTACCCAGGTCTTATTTTTCTTTTAAATGCTACTGAAAGGTGTGGTGAGACATCACAATATTAAGTATACCCTTCTAAATGTTTATGAATTGGTGTGATGAGCAATCAAATATTAAATACCAGGAAAAGTTGGCTAGAGGGTTTCAAGAAGAAAACTTGTTGGCGTGTCATTAGACAAAAAAAGAGCCTTGAGCACCACTGCCTGAGAACTGTTAGAAATTGTAATCTATTAATAACTTAAGTTATAAATTTGGAGTCTCCTACTTAATTTGGCTTGCTTCCCTCTGGGGTCTGGGGTTTAGCACAGAACAGCTTTCTCCTTATTATCAACTCCTACTCCCCCATCCTCACATATAACACACCCACTTTTTGGACCCAGTAAGAAATTTATATAGACATCATTAAAAATTACTTTTTAAATGTTTGAAATAGGAAGGACAAAAATCATATGGAAAAGCCCTTAAACTAAGAGAAGAATCTAGAATATGGAGATATTTGTTGATTGTAAGATGCTCAGACTTTTGAACTGTGCCAATGACTAATGCAGTTCAGGACATGTGTTAAAGCTTATGGATGGTGGTGCTAATAGATATTAGGGCAATGGTCCCAAGTCATGATTTCTGTCATGAAAGCTTTTAGGTTCCCAGTGCTTGGCACAGTGCCTATCCACACTAGTGCTTAGGTGATGATCTGTCCAAATAATAAGAGTTCTTGACAATGTTCTTGATAACATCATGTTCCTTGTTGCTTACAGAAAAATGTCCAAATCTCTGATGATGACTTCAGAGCATGACCTGGCTCCTTTTTCTATTTCTGACTTTCTCCTTCTGTGGTTTTCAGCTGGGCTACCTGCAGTTGTCCAGACGTACCCTGTGGTTTGCTGTCCCTGTGTCCTTGGCACAGGCTGCTGCCTCTGCCTCAAATGCCCTTGTCTGTATGTTTGATGAATACTTACTCACCTTCCAAGAGTCATCAGCTCAAGCATTTCTTCCTCTGTGAATCCTGTCCAGCCCTTACCAAGCTTTTAGCAAACAGCCAAGAACACAGTGAATTTTGTGTTCTGACAGTATACTAGTACTGAGCACTTAAGCATTCTCAAGTATTGGTTTTGTTTTCTTCGACCAGATTGCATGTTTCTTAAGAGTAAGGGCCGTGTATTATGATCTATTTTTTGTTTGCTTTTTGTCTAACAGTATAACATTTTTTTTTTCTAATGAAAGGATATTTTTCCTCTTAAAGTAAAAACATGAAGAGTAACCATCTAAGTAACTCTCTACATCAGGTTGCAGGTTGCCTGTATTTTCTCCCCATCTCCCATCTTTAGTGTGTTTGTGTCTGGGTGTTAAGTGGACTGTCCAACTCAGTTCCCCTCCTTTTAAATATTTGACTTCATTCTCTGGACAGGAGTCTCTGCCATGTTCAGTAAAAGTCCAGAAACAGGACATAATTAAATCCTGCAATCTATAAATTGTTTTTAGCTTTAAGTAACAGAAAATTCACTTAACAGTGGCTTAAGCAAACAAAAAATGTTTGGAGCCTGGATGATTGCTGTTTGTTGGTTCAGCTGTTCAGTGATGACATCAGGGACCCAAGCACATTGTAACATTGTGTTTGCCAACCTCGATATCTTGGTTTTCTTTATCCTCATGCTTTTGCCTCCCAGTCACAAAGCTACTACATATCTAGGCATCTATTCAGAGTTAAGGGAGCAAAAGCAGCACACCCACCTCAATCAGTTACCATACTTTTTCGTTAAATGATATCATACATGATAGAATATGTGTCATGTAACACACCTAAACAAAGCAGTATGAAAGTTCTGAGAATGAAGAGATTATCAGTGATTATAACTATGTTCAGAAGAAATGTTATGAAATGGTGTTGTACGATATAGAACCTCAAAGTGAATAAAATTTCAACAGGCAATCTACTGAAGTAGAGGGAAAAACAGTAAAGCTGCGTATTTAGAAATCAATTGGTTTAGAGATCCGTCTTGCAGATTTATGTGTGTTAATATTAGTGTGTCAGTATCAGTGTGTCAGTGAGATCATGGGAGGTAGTAGATTATACAGAGAAACACTGTCCAGTAGAAGTCTCTGTGGTGATGGGGATGTTCTATGTCTGTGTCTTCAGTATGGTAGTCACTAGTCACATGTGCCTGATGAACACTTAAAATATGCTATTATGACTGAGGAATGGAATATTTAATTTTATGCAATTTCAGTTTCAGTTTAAATAGCCACACGTAGTTGGTAGTTACTATTTTGGATAGTACAGGTTACAGCATTGTGGGGCATTGTGAGTTGAATTTGATTTTTAATCTTTTAATCTGAGAAAGTTGGGAGAAGCCATTGGAGGATACTGAACAAAGGCAATGTGATCCAAACTATATCGTGACAGGAGTATTCTACTACTTTGCTGAAAATGGCAAGAAGTAGGGGAGGGGAGGGAGGCTATTGGACTAATCCACGTGGTAAATGGTAGTGGCTTACTAGTATGGCATCAATGGAAGTGGTTTGAAGAGACTGGATTCTGCATATATTTTGAAAGTCACCTATACAATGGGATATTACACAGCCATAAAAAGGATGAGATTTTGCCATTTGCAACAACATGGATGGACCTAGAAGGTATTATGCTAAGTGAAATAAGTCAGGCTGAGAAAAACAAATACCATGATTTCACTCATATGTGGAATCTAAAAAACAAAACACATGAATAAATAAATAAACAAAAAGCCGAATCAAACCAACAAATATAGAGGACAAACTGATGGAGATGGATGAGCAAAATGTGTGAAGGGGAGTGGGAGACACAGGCTTCCAGTTATGGAATGAGTAAGTCAGCAAAATAAAAGTCACAACATAAAGAATGTAGTCAATTTTGTTGTAATAGTATTGCATGGTGACAGATGGGAGTTACAATTGTGGCGAGCACAGCATAATGTATAGAAAATTTGAATTACTCTGTTGTACACCTGAAACTAATGTAACACTGTGTGTCAACTATATTCAGGTAAAAAAAAAAAAAATCAACAGAATTTTATGATGGATTAGATATAGGATATAAGGGAAAAGAAGTAATAGAGAATAATTCTCTGTTTTTTGGCCTAAGTAGCTAGAAGCATGGAAATTTTATTAACTGACATGAGGAAGACCAAAGGAAGTACTGATTTTGCAGAAGTGAAGAAAATTGAATCTGGAACCTGGCAAGTTTGAGATGCCTACTAGACATCCAAGAACATATGTTGAATGTATAATTCAGAATGTCTTCATGTTAGTGGTATTTAAAGTTGTGAGACTCTTTGAGAGTACTAAAGGAGTGAGTGTAGTTTGAAGAGATATGGTACGTGAGGACAGTCATGAGGCAGTCCACCAGCATTTGATGAGGCAGAACCAGCTAAGGGAGACTTGGAAGATACTAGTAAGGTTGGAGGAAACCCAGGATAGTGAGCGTTTTAGAAGGCAAGGAAGGTAAAATACTTAACTATGCCAAAATATCCTTGTTATGCATTAAAAACAAAATGAAGTCTGGTGACTAACTACAGGATTTAGCAATGTGGGTGTGTATATATGGGGGTGGGAGTTATTGGTGATTGCAATGAGCATGGTTTCTGGAGAGTAGGGGCAGCAAAAGCCTTAGTGGAATGGAGTCAAGAGAGACTCGAAGAGAGGAATTGATGGTGAGGACAGGTAAAAGAGGTGATTGATTTAGTAAAAAATTTATGGTTTAATAAATTCTGATTGTGCAGGATATAGGCTTAATTTGATAGCGGTTAAGGGAGAAAAGTACATTTTAAAGGAGACATAATTCCTTTTATTGGTTCTTGGACTGGCTCCGCTGTCTCACTCACTGGACACAATATTGGCAATTTCACTGATTTAGAGCTGTCTTGTTAAGTTTATCAGCCTATCAAACTCACTTTTCAAAAGTAACTGAATAATGCCATTTAAAAAAAAAATCAGTCTTAATTCAAAGACATGTTAAAGGAAAATATTTTCATTTCGAATTAAGAATTATAGCTTATTTTCTGAGACAAAGTAAATATATATCATAATGGAGAGCTTTACTGCAATTAAACAGAAACTATTTTTTCTCAGCTGTTAAGCAGAGCATTTCATCAAGAAAAAATGTATTTAATGCATAAATTCATGAAGTTTCTTAAATTTTACAGATAAAAATATTAAATATTTGCAACCTAAATCTCATACATAGTCTGCATTTATTAAACACGGAGAGTAAATAATTTGCCCAAGATCATTTAACTTGTTTAAGGAAATTTGTTGTTGTTGTTATTTTTATTTTTATTTTTTTCCTTACTGAGCCTCCTAAAAATTGAACGTGAGCTGTCGTTCCTGTTAAAATATCATGGCTAATGTTGTGCACATATAAAGTAGAAAATCCTTCAGTTAATGTGAGTCTATTCTGTGAAATATTAGGTGAAAATTCTGAAAGCAGCCTAAGGAATCCCAGGGTCATTACTTTGACCTTGGCTTCTCTTAAGTATATTCCTAGAAATGTTGGTCTGTTGGACGTTGCTCAGGGACACTGTTACATGCACTTTGTCTTCATAGGTGTGCCCACCTTTTAAACACGTTCCTGGACATTATGGCTTATCATTCAGGACAGGTAACTATGGTAAATCATTTTTCTTTCACTTTATTACACTACCCCCAGTCCACTCCCAGAAAAGTACTTTGGTTGAAGTCATAGATTGTATTCCCCACCATGGTATCTTGAATGAGTTAGAGTTTCTCTGGGAGCTTGCCTTTCTCTTCTAAAGTACTACTCTGGTAATTTCCAAATATTTCTGAAATTTACATAGGAAATCCATGAATAGTAAAAAGATAGTTTCAAGACTGACATGGGATACTGTGGACATTATAAACTATGTGTACTTGGTCCATAAGAGGGATAAACCTGTTCCTATTATGTTGTTGACCATAGAATTAATAGAACCTGAAGAGGAAGAAATGTTACTTAAACTTCTTTCAGGTGGACTATTCTTTTTTTTTTTTTTTTTAAGATTTATTTATTTATTGTAGAGAACGTAAGAGCAAGTGGGGGCAGGGGGAGGAGCAGAGGGAGAGGAAGAGAATCTCAAGCAGACTCCCTGCTGAGCATGGAACCCAACCCCACTGGGTGCTTGATCTCACCTCCCTGAGATCATGACCTGTTCCAAACCAAGAGTTGGACATTCAACCAACTGAGTCACCCAGGTGTCACATCAGGTGGACAATTCTTATGTGGACTTTTTAGTTACTCTTATCTGGAAACATCACTAAGTATTGTTTACATTGTTTTATTTATGCTGATTATACACACTTCAGTAATTCGAGTTAACATTATGTAAAACTTATCATACTATGTTTACAATATAAATTATAAAAAATATACAACATAAAAGATGGAAATAAAACACAAATATTAATAAAAGTGATATGATATAATTATAGGTCATCAATTTAATTCTTTATATTCTTATGTGTTTTCCCTTTTTATGCAGTTTGCATTTATAATTACAAAACACATGAATAAAAATAGATTTTGTGTGGGGTAAATGCATCTATAACTAATTATCCCTCTGCTAGGTAATATAGAAGGTTATCAGGATTACTTCCCTGGATGATGACCTTACATTATTATTAGAGAACAAAACATAAACACAGAAATATCTTGGGAAATAGTTTAAAAACTAATATATTAACTATATTATATTTAAAAGATTTTAACTGAAATGAAGTTCTTGCTAATAATATTAAGTTCGGTGTTTCTTTAGAAGGAAAAATATAGGGTTAACTTAAAGGTTTCCAAATTCTTATGCATATTAAGAGCACAGCTATCTAATTTTTCAACCTTTCGGATAAATGAAATATGGCCAATTGTTAAAGATTGGCTACTTCAAAGAATCATAGGATCATTTGATTAGTATCATTTCCCCAATTTATCCCTTTTTCCTCCCTCTTTTGTGTTTTTAGTAGGCAATTCTAAAGTCTGCCAAGATTTTATCTCTTAGACTTTATTCTGTATTCTCATCATTGCACAGAAATTGGAAAATGTCCTATTATATTGTTTCAGTTCATTTGGAAATTGAACAGCAGGTATAGGGAAATACAAGGAGAAATTTCAATATCAAGATTTAGATATAAATGAATTTCACAAAAAGAAGTGTTAGAGGACTACATTCTTTTCTTTGCTTATTACTCTGACCTATTAATTTCTTTTTTAAGACTCCTGAGGAGTCTTTCTTGCATTTGTACAATTAGTGTTGTGAAACTCCGTTAAATATCATTCTGAGTGTGTCTTTTTATTTTTGGTAGGTGTCTAGCTATAAAGCTCCAGTGCATTCTTTCTACTTTGGATTCTTTATAATTTCTACAGATTCATAGGATCATAGAATGTTAGAACTAGAAGAGACCTTAAATATCATCAAACCCAATGTTTTAGATGACAGAATCAAAGGTCAGAAAGATTAAACAATTTGCTCAAGGTCAAACAACTAGTTGACATCATCTTTAGGCACATAATGCAAGCTGTTAATTCCTCAGATAATGACCTATCTGGCATCTGGCTGGTGATTTTCTGGGTGTTTCTATAGAGTTATACATAGTGAAGTTTGGATGTGCGAATATATACATATTTGCAGTGACTAGGTCTTGTGTGTATGCCTGGTTTGTGCACAGAGTTCACTTCTGTTTTGAATTAGTTGCTCTCCCCTCATCTCCTATAAAATGAGCTCAAGTGCTATGTGACACATCAATAAAGAAACTGGGCTCCTTTGGAGAATTATCTTAGATAGCTTCAGGGTTACTTGTAGCCAAAGTTTTACCTATACTTGCCACTTGTTTGTTTGTTCGTTTCCCAGCTGTGGAGCTATTTGTATGTGCATTTCTATTGTATCTCCTGGAAGTAATGATGCTGGTCCACATAAGCCATGCAGTTAATTCACTATCATTACCATTAACTTCCCAGCTTCTTTTTTGCTCCCTTTCTTGACTGTTTTGTATCTCAAAAATGTACAACTGTCATGCATGCATTGATTCTATGCATCTGGTATTTTGATACATTATGTTTAATTCTCAAATAACAACAATGGTTAGATATTATTTTCCCCAATTTATAGCATTAGATGACCTGTTGAGGAAAAACAAAACAAGACAAAAAACAGTGGAGCACAAATGCAGCATCCATTTCAGTAATTAACAAAACTGTCCTGAAGATGTGGAGTGGGGGTAGAGTGTTAAATAGAGGAGTTAAAGTTCGATACTGAAAAACTAAGTAAGGAATAAATTCAGTCTGATAGTATACCTCACGGTTCTTTAACACCTTGCCACTTGCACCCTGAGAACATGACAAATACCTGTCTACCCTCTTGGTCTTAGCCTGTTGCCACACTCCCGGATTCTTTGAACGCTGGTTAAATTTAAGTTCAACATCAACATCAGCCTTAACTAAGCGCCAATTCCCAAGAAATTCCAGTTAGGAATTAGCCTTCAAAAGAGGCAAAAACTGAACTCATTAAATCTTTAAATATACCTTTTGTCATTGACCCAAACCTCTTTTCTAATCTAGTATGCTTGCTCTTCTTTCTCTCTGCTAGGCTGATTCCAAGGTAATAAACAACAGCAAAAGAGAAACAAAACAAAACAAAAAAGCCTATAAATGTTATCAGAAAAATAAGGTAGAAATAAATTTAACAAAAATAATAAATATATAGGTTTGACCATATTATAGTTCAAATCCTAAGATACAAAATATAACCATAGAGAGTAAAAATATGATAGTCTCCATTAACTAATGATTTTTGCCCTTTTATCTTTGTTTTCACATCATATCATTGAGATATTAAGTAATTGTTTCCTTATGTTATCTGTAGCTCTTTATTTAACAAAGAGATTGCTCCTGTCCAACTACTAATGCCAATGATTGGTTTTGTTCAACAAATGATGTCTCTCAACAGTTTAAACTTCTACAATTACAATCCCCATAAATATTCTAGAGAGCAGATTTTCCCATTGGGAGGAATGAGTTAATTCTCAGTTAACAAGAAGAATTTTAACAGAGCATGATCATTACCTGTGAGAGGTTTGTTTCAAAATCATTTAACATACTTGCCAAGAAAATTGATAATTCATTGTGTTGGGAAGATGAATGAAGGCATATATTTCTTTTTACAGTAATGGGAAGATCCTTGAATTTCCTTTGCTAATATCCCTAGGCTCCTCTCAAAGAATGATATGCACACTAACACATACAAACACAGATTCGTATAGTAAGCATGAATAAATAACCAGTACTATAAACCTTGTAGGATTTTTCCCAGCATATGATCACTTTAATAAAACAGCCACCATTTTAGCTAAATAAAGTGATTAAAAATTGCTGGTGAAAAGTCAGTAAAAAAGTAAGATGTAAATTTTTTTTTTTTAAGATTTTATTTATTTATTTGACATAGAGAGATCACAAGTTGGCAGAGAGGCAGGCAGAGAGAGAGGGGGAAGCAGGCTCCCTGCTGAGCAGAGAGCCCAATGTGGGGCTCGATCCCAGGACCCTGAGATCATGACCTGAGCCGAAGTCAGAGGCTTTAACCCACTGAGCCACCCAGGCGCCCCAGATGTAAATCTTAAAACCCAATCTCATCTGGTAACCAGAGGCCCATAGCAATAATGTCCAGACTCTGGAGATAATATTTCTCAGAACAGAGCTAATAATTTTTGGAAGATCCTATGAACAGTCACTAGAGAATACAGCAAATGTTGGTAGATGTCTAAAGAAATTTGGGTCAAGAAAATAAGTGGACATTTAGGTAATACCAGAAAAAAAAAATGGCAGCTGGTCTGAGAGCAAAATTTTATCAGATAGAAATTCAGTCCTGCAGGAAGATGTTAAGAATAAGCCCTGAGAATCTTATTGTAACAGCATATTAAATACTAGAACCAGAACACTAATATAGGAGAAGCTGCTGAAAACTATTTGCAGACCCAAAGTTTGGTTGTTATAGGGGAAGGAATGGAAGTACTGGGCAAAAGCAAGGCAGGTAAAAAGCCCATATTTTAGATTGGTAACCAGGGTGAACCTACTCCTTAGGGTGTAGAGAGGGAAGGTGAGGTGAGATGAGAAGAGAGAATTTCCCAGGGCCAGAGCTCCTGGGTTCTGAAAGAGACAAAGTCAGGCCATTTGAGTTCAAAAGGAAAGGAAGCCAGAGAGAACACAAACACCAAGTTCAGGCAGGATATAAGGCAGAGTGTGGAGTTGACCTGAGGGGAGACAGGCAGCTCTGAGGCAGTTATTATAATCTTGTGGGTATTCAGTGTGTGAGTGTGTCTACTGTAAATGGCCATGGGACATCCTTCCAACAAGATGGATGAAGCCCAATGACCCCACTGCTTTAAACTCCCCCACGAAAGACTGGTTAAGGCAGCAGGTGGCAGGTAAGTGTTCCCAGGTATAGACTGGAGGTCTGATTAGGGGACCTAGAGCCAGGCAGGTTGGTGAGGATGCGTAAGAGAACTTTCCCTTTATAAAGGTAAAGTTGTTCCTTTTTAAGCCATCTATTATTGTATACACTGTGATGCACATTTTTATAAGCATGTGTGAAGAGACAAATCAAAATGCAGCCTTTTGTTGTTGTTGTTCTGGAGATGGCTAAATGGGATTTTCACGGTAATGAGGCTGTTCTTAAAAAATGACCTCATACTTTAAAATCTGCTACCAATTAAAGGCTTGATTGATGTAGGGCAACATTATTTAGCAGATTTGCTTTCTGAAGAGTCTGGGTGTGACTACCAGCTTTGGCACTTAAAAGTCACAGTGACCTTGTATTTGCATAAGTTAGTAAAAATTATGATGTTTATTTGAAATGACTCATCAAATAAGGCTTTGGTTTTAAAAATAATTCCTGGAGATATGTGTGTGTGTGTGTGTGTGTGTGTGTGTGTGTGTGTGTGTGTGTATGTGTATACATATACGTACGTATGTATTTTTACATATATATGTGTATTTTTTAAAGGTAAATATATCTTTGGTGGGCAAGGAGAAATATTCATGTAAGACAATTCCCTTCAGAAACCCTATGTTCTGAGAACATAACTATAGAATTTACAGAAATTGACCCCTTATAAGATGATTAACAGTACTAAAGATCAGATTATAAAATCTAATAGTCTTAAGCATGTCTCATTCTTTTCTATTACAGATAAATATTTCTCATTACACAGTAATATTCTTCCATTATGGAAAAATTGAAAATGCATATACAGAAAATAAAACATATTGGGTCACCTGGGTGGCTCAGTCTGCCTTTGCTCGGGTCATGATCCTGGAATCCTGGAATCGAGTCCTATGTTGGGCTCCCTGTTCAGCGGGAGTCCGCTTCTCCCTCTGACCCCCCTCCCTCTCGTGCTCTCTCTCACTCTCTCTAATAAATAAAAAAATAAAATAAAATAAAATAAAATAAAATAAAATAAAAGACATCATCAGTCCCACCACAATAATCATGTTGATGTTTTCTTTGCACAACTATGCCTACTTCAAATAAAAAAGTTGCATCCATATTAAAAATTATTTTACCCAATTTATTTAACCTAATTTTATATCATTAAATTTTTGTAATATATTCTTCCTAGTTGTATTTTTACTTGTTCTTGTTAATTATTATTTATAATGGTTGTATACTGTACTATAAAGTGACATACTGTAATTTGTTTAACCCTTTCTTATTACCGTATATGCAAATTATCTCCATTTTTGACTTTCTAAATATTACTTCTCTAAAGAACCTTGTGCATAAAATGTATTTCATATTTATTTATTTTTTAAAGTTTTTTTTAAAGATTTTATTTATTTATTTGACAGAGAGAGAGTACAAGCTGGGGGAGCAGCAGGTAAAGGGAGAAGCAGGCTCCCGCTGAACAGAGAGCCCCACGAGGGGCTCAATGACAACCCTGGGATCATGACCTGAGCAAAAGGCAGATGCTTAACCAACTGAGCCACCCAGGTGCCCCATATTTTATATTTAAAATTGTTTCTTCAGAACAGATTCCTACAAGTGGGAGTACATGATAAAATGTTGACCCAATTCTTAAATCTCTTGATAAAATTGTCAAGTATCATATTTCCAAAAGAGCATTTTACCATTTTATTAATTTCACTCAATTATATATATATTTATTAATTTCGCTCATATATATATATAATTTTTTTCTACAAATCTCTGGGATTAAGGGACCATGCTAGAGGATTAAGTTGCCTGGAGATAGCTAAGGGGATCTCCAGGCAGAGGATGGAGTGAGAAGCAAATGCTAGAAGGGAAAATAAATGTGAGAGGAGACTGGAGCACTGAGGCTCAATAAGTCAAAAAGAGAATCTAGCAAATTGTCCCAGTACCTGTTTTAGAAGACTGGATACAGAGACATGGAGACCAAAAGAAACTACCAAATAGTGAATGGATGTGAAAAGAGCTAACATGGGTCGGGGGCAATCACCCCAAGGTACAAACCCATAATTCCTTGTCCAAAACCCTTGGGGCCAGATATGTTTTAGATCCAGATGTTGTAGGATTTTTAGATTTTTATTTTTAGATTTATATAATGTAGTAATATAGTATATAATACCTCCACAGGGTTTTGGGTAATACAGGTAATAAAAAATATTAATATTTTTACAGCCAAACATTTAATTCTTTGTAGGACATCTTCAAATTCCAAGTAGCCTAATGTCAGTAAAAATGAGGTTTTGCCACCAAATGATGTCACCGAAAAGTTAACACAAAATTGTAACCGTCTCTCAAAACAATGTACTGCTTAAAATATAACCTATGAGAAATTGTACCAGCCTGGCAAGCATGCTTAAATGTTACCTTAAGAAAAACATGCATTAGCAACAGCGCCGTCGGGAAGCGACACAAAACGGCTTTGGTTTCCAGAACATTTTGGATTTAGGTAATATGGATAAAAGATTGTGAATATGTGTTGCTATTGGCAGTTTGGTAAATGTTTTAAGCTGTTTTTTTTTTTTTTTAAAGAAATAATAGAGGTTTTATTTGTTTATCCCCCCCCTTTTTTTTTCCAAATTTTGAAAGGTCATACAAATTTGATATTTTAAGTGTGTTTGGTTAAAAGAACTGAAATATTTTTCTCTCTCTCTGAATTTTTCTATCCAATGAGATTAAAAACAAATATAAATCTTCTCTTTGATAATCAAGGATATTTTATTTGTAAGTCTCCTGGTGGAAATTAGATTTTTCAAGCAAATATTTTGATTAAATATTTAGATAATTGATATAAACTATCACATTTAGGAAGATAGGTAGATTTACCCTCAGATTTATTCATTTTGTTAATAATTACTGCTTTTCTCCTGTTCAAAATATATTCATGTTGTGATAATCATGAAACATCGGATCTTTGTGTAATACCTGAAAAAGTGACCCAATGAGAGAATGAAGTTTGAGTTCCTCTCTACTTTGTAATTTATACTGTGGAAATGTTCTCCCCCCCCTTTATACATATATTTGATCTTTCTTAGAAATAGAAAAGTCATCATTAGCAAGTAAGAAGGAATATACAATCATAAACCTAGAAGAGGTGATTTATTTCTTATGTCTCTGCTATTCAAATAGATAGTTCTCTATCTACATTATTTCAAATGCTACACAGATAGTGATTCATATAACTTCCCTTGGTATCATTTTCTTATATTTCATTATTCATATTCAGAGAATTTTGTTCAACTTCTAACCTAACTCATTCTTTCTGTAATTTAAATTCATTACCTCTAACCCTATTTTCATTTGAAACAGAGTAGTGCTTATCACCAAATTCTATCTGTCCCTATGTCTAAATATTACATTAGTCTTCAAATTTCATTTCTCCATAGTAAAAAACATTTCCTTAAAATATTATACATTGCCGGTTACTTCTCTACCCTTTGTAGTTGGGTCAAAAAAAAGATACAAAAATCTAAAAAAGAAGTAACAATAACAAAAATGGTCGAAATTTATAATTCAGTCAACTAGTATTTATCTAGGGATATCAGGTGGTAAGGCACAGTGTGGTGATGAATAAACAAATGAATAAATTTAATGACATGAATGGATAGGACATGAGTCTATTCCCTAGCAGCCTACAGTCTAGCAGAGGCAATTATATGGATAAAGAAAGGGATTGAAATTCAGACAAATCTGGGTTTGAATATTCATTCTGTCTCTTATCTGGATGAGAACTTTTCACACATGACTGAAGCCCTCAGTGCCTAGTTTCTGAGTAATAATTGTGAAAATCTAGTAGGATCCTTGTGAAGATAAAATGAGATAGTGCATTCCAAGTGCCTAACTTAGTTGTGGTCCTTAGTATCAGGTATAAGTTTTAAAAATAACTCTTCATTGAAAAAAATATTCAGTATCTATTAGGTGTCGGGTATTCATGTGAGTCTGGAAGATGAGCTCTGCATAAGATCATGCCCTGTCCTCAGAGAGCTTATGGTCTATTGGGAACATTAAGTACACAACAGGCGACTATTCCATATTGTAATGAGTGAAAGATAGTGTGCTGTAGATGCAGATTAAAGGGATGATAAAGCCATATTGAAGGGTCAAGATTAGCTGTCTGACAAATTGACTGAGATCCAAAAGCAACTGGGAATTAATGAAGCAAAGAAGGCTCATGAAGAATGCTCAGGATAGAAGGAAAAATATATGCTTAAGGGAAATGTGCCATAGCACAATAATTTCTGGGGATAGAAGTATAATCCTTAGGGGATCGTGAACATAAAGGAAGTGATGTAAGAGAGAATGGGGAGTTAGACAGGAGCCTGATCATGAAGGCAGGCTGTCAGCCATGGGAAGAAATTTGGCTTTTATGTGAAAGTTAGAGGTTAGTTACTGAAGTGTGTTCATGGAAGAAAAGAGAAAAGTGAGAGCAGGTAAGTATATAGGTGTGGTGGCAAAAGTTCAGGAAGTTCCTGTCTGATATCTTGCTTTTTCTCTTTGCAGTAAATCATTCCCTGAGGATGGGGTGGAAAGGAGGCAAGGAATAATGGGGTAGATAGGTTTCAGAAGAGTGGAGAATGTCCCTAAATAACTGCAGTGGAGTTGGAATTGACTATGGGATCATCAAAGGATTTCAGTTTATCATGGAGGATAAAGTTGAAATTAGAGTCCACAGATACATGGTATGGTAGCTATTGAGGTATGCCTATCCAGATTGCCATTCTAGGACCAATTGCTGCCCATCTGTGGAGAGTGTGTTCGGCATGTGACCTCTAGCTGTCAGCTTAGTCAGCTTCAGCTGCAGACAGCCACCTCCCTAATAGCCATCTTGATTCTCCCTGAGTCTGGAGAATCTGCTGAAAAATACAGTGATCTCAATCTGAGAATTTGTGTGACACTTTTTTTTTTTTTTCCAGCACTTCTCAAATGGCCACATTCAGATACAGATTAGGTGGACCACTGCTGCAATCTCAGGTCAGGTACCTTTCAAGCCAGTAAGGCAGAGAAACACCTGAGGATATAGGCAAGATATAGGCAAGTGATGGAAGTTTAGTCTACTTGGTCATAGAGAAGAGTGTGATGACAGAAGATGCCTTAAAGAGAGTAGAGGTCCAGGTGATTCCATGAACTGGAAGTAACAGTGGGAGAGACAAAGCCTGACTGACATTCCAATTTGAAGTATTTGAAGAAGTACACATTTATTGCAATTTAGAAATCTATCATTTCATAAGAAAGTATAGACAAAGCTGCTGTAGTATTTGGAGAAGTTTGGGTAACAGACGTGCTTATAAAAACTGATCTGATACTATGATGTTGGGACTATTCATCCTGTTTTCCTTCCCCTCAGAATTCACAGAGCCTCGCCAAGCAGTTACATGAACTAACTTTGAGCTAAGCATTTAATGGCTTAATGTGTTCTGCTTCCAGAGAGTGTTTATTGTGTAGCAGGGGACTTCACCTTTTTAGTCAAAAGATTAAGGTATGTTAGGCATTGACAGAAGCATATGAAGATGTGATTTAGGGGGTCAGGAGAACCTTCAACATCCCTCAGAGAACATTTTCTATGTTGTTATTTTCTCTGAAGACTTGAAAATATGGCATCAATGAAAAACGCCATAGGTATTTGCATTCTTGTCCAGTATTAGTTGATAATCTTCTGAGGTCTTGTTTAGTTTTAGACCCCCCGGTGCCTAGCATAATGCATGCTGCATATGTTCTCAATGTAGATTCAAAAAATCAATGTTTCGTAGCTATAGCAATGTATTTAGTCTAGTACTATTCCTGTCTTCCCTAAAAAATTTAATCCTTTCTTATTTGTGCATCTGAGTCTGAGAAATTTTGTAAACGAATTAAACAATATGGCAATTACCATTGTTAAAACTAAGGTGCTGTAGATTCACATGTCACTTGTGATGAGGAACTTTCTATTCAATCATGTTTTACCTTTAAAATATTATACTTCTGTTCAGTTATAGACATTCTTTTATTAAAAGACATATACTTTTAATATTTGATGAGATCTTGATAGGTACCTTACTACTATTTTAGCCCTCTCAGTGACCTTACGAAGTGGTACTGTTACTTTTTATTTATTTATTTATTTTTTATCTCACACATCCAGAAACGGAGGCATAGTGCTGTTAAGTAATTAGTTTGCGGCTGCTAGCAGGAGCAGGATCTGGGTTTAGACCCAGGAGTCTGCATCCAGAGCCAACACTTTTTTCTGCGATGCTCTGTAGCCTCAATTCCTTTTTCAAAACACAGTTTCAGTAATTTCTCATGGATTCATTGAACTGTAACCTATGTCAGGTAACATTTGCGTTTCTAGCTCATCCAGTATTTATAGAGACAACTTGGTTCTCTGGATAGGTCTTCATTTCATTCAGTGAGGGTGATAAATCTTCTGTTAATATTTGATTCACACATGATATTGGCTATTTGAAAGGTATTTTAACTTGTCAAATTCTGTTTTAAGAGAGATATGAATACCTGTCATTAGTATATCTTTTCATCTATGCTATAGAATCCTTTTGTACTCTATGTCACATTTTAGCTTTTAAAAAGGCATGATCATGTGTATATTGAAAATTCTTTTTTTTAAAATATGTCTCTAAATTGGATAATTTTACTCTTTTGGAGCCTGGGAGATTTGCCTTAAAAAAATCTGACAGTGAACACAACCACAATATATTATGTGACTTTGGGCAAGATACTTGTCTCAGTTTCTTCCCTCAAAAGTGTAATACCTTGAAGGATCATAGAAAGAATTGAATAATTATCCGCATGCACATACTCATGCACACACACACACACACACAGTACCTAATATGTGTCCATCCTGTGGTAGGTAGTCAATAAATGTTCTCCACATTTTAATGCACCCAAATACATTCAGCTATGTTAATTCATGCTAAGATAAGTTGCAATGATACATATTAGACAATAGCATTGGTTATTCTCTTTGACTGTAAAAATCAATTATTTCCACTGAAAATGTTTTAATCAGGGTGTGCTTTTGCTATTTCTGAAAATAGGCTAGCTGCAGAACTGCTACCTCTACCCTGGGCCAGGAATAAACAGTTGACTAAAACAGCATGACTTTGGCATATCAATAGACATTAAATATTAAGAGTTCCAGTAACTTAATTGTTGACGTTAGGAAAAAGAGAAAAAGAGAAAACAATAGTCTAGCATTCACATTTAAAAGTCACTTTTGTAGAGAAGCTAGTACTGAAAAAGGGAGATATGTTTAAAATTTGCAAAAACACTTTATAGAAAAGAATTCATCATATAAATAGTAGAGTGGCAACATGGAAGGCACTCCACAGGATTTGGGGAAAAAAATGTTTTAGCAGTTAGGTTTGTTTCTTCTTTAATGATGTAGAAGCTCCTCTCAGTGATTATCTCCTTGCCTAATGACATACGGTTAGTAAATAGTAGAGCCGAGATTCACCTTCAGCTTGTTAAACAGCAGAGCTGGCGTTGCCCCCACTGTACCATGTTAGTTAGCTTGCTCTATATATTATTGTAGAAATGATGTTGATTTTTTTTTCTGTCTTCATGAAAAATTAGAGGAAGCTTTCCTAAATTTTCTTTTAAGAGTAAGTAAGCAAAAATATAAAGGAAAACATTTATTAGACCTGAAAGAATTAAAACAATAACAAAAATATTGGATCTTGGGGCTAATTAATTTTTTTTTTCAGCTTATTCCTAAACCTGAATATCCTCCTAAGTTGTTACAGAAGACTTAGAAAACACTCTCCTTCTTGAATGGTGAAAACTAAGAATCAGCCAGGATAGCATACTATTACAAGCTGGGATTGATTCTAACTTCCAACTTCATAGAATTTTGAACTATGCAGTATTGAAAGGGAGAAATAGAACCTAGGTTAATTAAGCTTCATTCTTGTAATTTAAAGGTAGCAGGTTTACAAAGTCTCCAGCCTAAGAATGACCAGACAGCAGGGATTTGTTATTGTAGATAGCCATTCCATCAGTTGATACATCCATCTATCTATCTATCTATCTATCCATCTATCTATCTATCATGTCAAGATAAGCCTGTGTGTGCTTACTTTTTCTGATTATAAAAGTAATAGATACTGACTGTAAAAAGTCTTTAGATTGAGAAATACAAGAAATAAGAGTGAAACCCTTTCATGATTGCAGTCTGGAGATAGCCACTGTTAACACCTATGACTATTTCCCCTGATTATTCTTAATGAATATAAGCCCCACATGCAGAATCATGCTACACACAGAATTGAGTGCTGCTTGTTCTATTCATTTTGTTGTTGTTGTGTTTGTTTGTGGAGACCTCTTCAGATCAGTTCTCTAAATTCCTGATTGATTTTTTTCTAGCACTAATTCTGGTATTTAATGCTTCTAATGTTGGTTTTAACTTTGCCATTGTGATTTTAGATTTCTTGTAATTTTTACTAATTTTAATAAGTATTCTTTTCATCTCAGTCCAGTGCCTGATCTCCTACAGAATTTCAAGATTAAGAGGCCTTATGGGATGCCTGGGTGGCTCAGTGGGTTAAAGGCTCTACCTTCACCTCAGGTCACAATCTCAGGGTCCTGGGATCGAGCCCTGCGGGCTCTCTGCTCAGCGGGGAGCCTGCTTCCCCCTCTCTCTCTGCCTGCCTCTCTGCCTACTTGTGATCTCTCTCTCTCTGTGAAATAAATAAATAAAAAATCTTTAAAAAAATAAAAGAGACCTTATAATTTTGTATGGTTTCAATATAATAGTTTTGAAGTTCTTCACTAACTAGTATTATACTTCTCTCCCCCCCAAATATTCCCTTTTTTTATTCATTACCACCATGTTCTCCTTCCTTTACTTACTGCAATATTTTTTCATACATATTACATTTTAAATCTTTTAATTCATCCTTGGATAGGAAAGGATTTTCGAGGATCTAGTATTTGCCAATAAGGATAACTTCCCTTAGACCTCTTACTCTTTATTTAGGTGGTGCCAAAATTTCTGTAGCCAATGTTTACCATGTTTTGCTGTTCGTTCACCCCCTCTACAGCAATAATTCCTGTCCCTGTTGACATATTAACTCTCCCTTTAGCTCTCTGGATTTTTAGTTCTGTAAGTTGCTCTTATCTCTCCAAATTAGAAAGAAAAAAATTTTGTTTCCCAGGTTATCTACTTAGTGGTGGCATTCAATAAATATAAACCCACTAAAAGATCTAGATGTTAAGGACTTTGTGAACAAGTTATCTTCAGAATTAACAGAGTTAGTTTTATAATTTCTGAGTTTGGAGAACATTGGATAATTATATCCTACTAGAAAAAAATGATTTATTCTTCTTTCGTTTGACCTTTCTTGAGTCTGGATTCATAAATCTAGGCTCAGAGATGAAGCTGTTTAGACTGAAAAAGGGACTTACTTGTTTTTGGCTAATTTATTGATAACATACGCATCATATTTTGTCTTACTATCTTAAAACTCCTCTGTTGTTTTTCACCTGAATTATTACTATTGCAAAAATGCATACTTCCTACTAATTTTGCACAAAATTGTTTTGGCAATGATGATTTACTGTTCCTTATAATAATTATAGTATTTAAAGTTTTTTTAAAGAAAGATATTCTAGAATAATTCTTTCTACCATTTCAAAGAATTTCGAGGTGGTTTGAAGGGCATTCTCTCTTTTGACAAATAAAATAAAGTTGCTGTTAAACCTCCTTTTTAGGTTTAGAATCAAGTACTGACTGACTCCTGTGGATGTGGAAATTGTTTATATGTTTTTGTAGCATACAGATTGGATTAATATAATTCTCTGTTTTCACCTGTGCCAGAATTCTCATTATAAAAAATGTGACACATACTACATTTGGTAATAAGTATGATTCATGGTTCCCACAGGACAGTTAAAAATCTCACCCTCTGAAATCTCTCTATTGGCTTCTTATTATGAACTGTCTTGAATTTTAGATTTGCTGTTGATTCATAAATAATCTTCTTCATACAAAATAAATTCTGTTCCATTAAAAATTATTTTAATTATTATATCATGAGAGTCTGCAGCCTACCCAGAGACAAGAGAAGGACTGTGCAAAACAATACTGAATGGTCTGAAATAGCATCAGAATGCCCCCTCTCTACACTAACCTTGATGGGAAAATGAATAAATATCAGTATTGTGCTTATTTGAGTTTTTAGTTTGAGCTTTCCTCTGTCTGCCCTCTGGTGGGACTACTAATAAGTAACTGACAAGCTTTTAAAATAATTGCTAGTAAGAAAATGGATAAGAAGAATATAGGTAAACCAGAAAAATGAGATTCAGAGAGTTTTGCTTACCTTACTTTAGAAAGTAGGGCATGCTATATGTAAATACTCCTAATGGGATGATGGATCAAGTTGATTTTGAAGAGTAACTGGCTTCAATCACATAAACTGAATAGTAAAAATAATGAAAAAGACTAAAAGTTAGTATTTCCCTTCACTGTGTGTGTGTTTTCTCTATAATTACTTGATGACAGAATAGTAGAAAAACCAGTCACCGATTTTGCCTTCTGTATGCAAAAGTGCTGATTTGATGTTTCTTTTTTGAAAAAGAAAGTTATTTTTTAACTGAATTTAATTAAATTATGATTTACTGGCATCACGTAGACACATATTCTTCTTCCGTGATCTGAAATGGATCACTTATTTAATCACAAAAAATGCACAGAATGTAAATGGCTTCATTTTAATAAAATTCCTGAATTATTTGCATTTGAGTAGATCTTCCTAGGTAGAAGCACTGATTTTGACTGGCATTTTTTAGGAAAAGGTCAACTAATATCTTCTAAAGTAAATTTAGAGTTAAGAGCAAATTTGTCTTCAAATCTCAGTGAAACATAGATATTTTACATTTAATTTCTTTAAAAATTTTATGGTTATTAATTTTCAACTTAGTAAATATAAGAAAAATAATGCTATGATATACTATCAGTATTTCATAAATCGAAGCCTATTTGAACATCAAAAAGGAAGGACAATCTCAAATTTTAATAATTACATTTAATTTTATGAAAGTCTATTAAAACTCACTACATCTTCTAATCAACATTTTAATGCCTTCCTAACACTGACTGGATTGTGTAACCAACATTGCAGTCTACCTAAAACATCTTTGCTTTTTTTCAGAAAATGTTTTATTTCCATTCTTACAAAATCACTTGGTCAGTTGCCATGACAGCAGGATGTCATTTATTTGAGAGCAAATGGTGACATATTTTTGGCTTGTAATTATTTTTGTTTGTTTTTTTTTTTTTAGTGATATTAAATGTTTCAGTTTTTATTCCTTCCATATAAAACATAGCTGTAAAAGTGTCTATCAGTAGCCCCATAGTAGTGGCTTGAACCTGAACAGATTCGATCCATCATTAGAGAAAACCATTTCTTCCCTATTGAACAGGATTTGTGTGGAAGGTACTTAAAATCTTGGACTCCAGAAAGCCACCTGCTTCTGCTGAGGTATTCAGACAAAGACTCTTGGAAACTGGCCAGGTTTGTGCAGTGCTCAAACCCATTGCTTACGTGTTTGACAGTAACATCTGGTAGCACAGATGCTGAATTCTAGAGAGCCATAATTATCTTTGAGAGAAGGGAGAAGTTGTCTTACAGATATTATCATGCTCCTACTGCAGGTATTAGAAAGAGGCAATCATTCGGTACTTCCCTGCCAGCATGTTTTCTCAGTTTTGGAGATGAAATTTCTAGATCGTGTACAACATTGAGATTAAGAATCATTATGTGGTTTTAAGTGGTACAAAGGTTTCAAAAGAGCATAAAGGATGTGATGAAAATGTTTTGTAGTTTCCAAGTGCCTATTCAAAACCCGTTGAGCTAGGTGCCAAAAACTCATAGGCTAGCCTATTCAAGGAAAGGTGATGACAACAGCCCCTCTTGGTTTCACACTCTATCCTTGAGCCACTCATAAATAAGACTGTCAGATTTTGTACCAATGAAAGAGCCTGTCTTAGCTTTGTTTATCTCAGCTGTTAAGAATTCCCTTTTCCCATTTTTCTCTCTCTCAGACAGATTATTATTAAAAAGTATATGACAGGTAGCAGTGCATCTATATGTTGTTTGTCTTTTAGAAGGACTATCTTAAATTCTGAGAGCACAGTCCAAAATGATGGTCTGGGATTTCTTGATAACCTTCACCTCCAGGAATCAGAAACTGTGATTTGTGATTTGGTAGCATAGTAACTCATTTAAAGAGCCTGCCTTAATTTGTACCGGTTTGCCAGAGCTAATGGGAACAAGTAGTGGTCATTTTTAAGGAATATAAAGATGATTGGGGTGGGCATGCATAAATCTTACTTCTCTGTTTCTCACTCTGAAGATCTGAATACAAGACTTGTTATTCATTGATGCATATATTCTTTGCTTCATCAAATATTAATGATAGCCTACAATGTGTAAGGCATTCTGGTAGGTGCCAGACACACATTAGTGAATGAAACTGACATAATCTCTGCCTTCCTGTGGTTTACAGGTTATTTACAGGAATTACAAATTCAAATGCCTTTAGGGCCAAGCAGATAAAGAAAATGAGTGAAGCTGTGAATATAAGCCCGTCAGTAGTGTTGGAGACTGTCGGTAAAGAAGAATGAATATTCTACTGGACAGAATTCAAATTCGAACTGTGTTTATTTATTTATTTATTTTTTCCCCGAACTGTGTTTAAATAACTGTGTTTAAATAATGGGAAAAAAAAAAAAAAAAGAAAGAAAGATGCACCCAGGGTCTGAGAACATTCTGTGGCTCTCTGCTCATGAGTTTGAGCTTTGGTAATGAATCAGCATTGGGATGTCCTAGCACCATTGAGAACTGTGTCTGCATTTGTGAGCCGATTCTTCCATCTGTCACATATCATGTCACCAACTGGGTGCCGTCATGGCCTGGGAGAAATCAGCTACAGGGACTGGGATGAGTTCTCAAGTTCCTGTTCACAGAGCAACTGCATTATACTGGCTGAATCAGCAGCTACCTTAGGCCCTGCCCGGTAAAAGCCATTTGGTGCCCATGCCAGTCAGGCCGGGCTACTGTCTGCCCTGGTCAGGCGCGGCAGTGCTGGCTGACGTTCCTCTGGTTTGCTTTACTGGCAGCGTCTTTTCTGCCATCAGCATCCTGCTTATTATTCTATAAACTGGGAATTGTCTTTCTGTTCATGGCAAATAGTTCATCCTTTCGAAAACAAACTATCATGAGTTTCCTTTAAGGTGAATGTAGGTCAGACTTCCGCCAAGTTAGAAACCACTATACTTTCTCGATTGAGCATCACAGCAAAATAAAAGAAAGAAAAAGGTAACAACCCAAATAGTAATGGTCTGACTATAAACCCTATATATCCACATACCACTCTACCATATATTATGTGAATTACACGATCTGTGCAAAACCCAGAAATTTTTTAAAGGATGAAATGTCTTAATATTTCATTTGCACATTTTAAAAAAACCCATCGATATGCCACACATCAAAAGCTAAAAATTAGATCATCATCATGATAAATATTAACAACAATAAAATAACAAATAGTAGCGTCTATTGAGTGTTTATTACCTTCTAGAAACAGCTAACTTTAGACAAATTGAGCAAAGTAATTACCAAATATATTTTCTAACTTATTTTGGAATAAAATAAAATTGTTAATGACTACTGTATTACCAACATTCTTTTTCATCATTTAGCAGATTAAAAGTAATGTCCTTCTTATAGTTTGTATTTTTTTTAATAGCTGGTGTCAACTGGGTAATGCCTCATTACTCTTCTAGTATGAGCTGCATTTTTTTATTAAGAATTTATAAGCATGACTATATTGTAGAAAGTTATCGGCAATAATTTCCAAAACTTTGAACAGGAAAAAATTGGCATAAGCAACATGATAAGGAGATCTGAGTTTCTATAATACATATAGGAACTTTCAGCTATGTTTCTAAGATCATGAAGCTAGTTTATTTGCTCTTGACTCTTAGAGACCATCCCATGATAAACTAACCCTAATACAAATTTGTTCCATGATTTAAATTATCAGATATTCTGAACAAAATGTTACAAAGGTTTTGATGGTTTTCTTCTGCAATGATAAATGATAAATTAGGACTGTGATACTCATAGTATATGGATACACAATTGCTAGGGAAGATGAAAGAAAACTGATACATCAAAAATATATATAGAAGTAAAACAAGGATTTGCTGGTGATGAGAAAAATAATATGGATATTTAAGAATTGCTACAATATGTAAAATTTAATATATCTAAATAGGTTCCCAAGTAAGTTCTCATTGAAAATAAATTTTAAAGGTACCCAAAGGAGCCATGAGATTTTATTATAAAATGGAAATTACATGTTCACAAGTATAAACTTCCTTCCAAGCTTGAAATGCAAATGCATGAATATCTCTTATTTTTCTAGTTTCTTGTTTGAGAACCTGGATGTCTTTTTTTTTAAGATTTATTTATTTATTTATTTATTTATTTGATGGAGAGAGACACAGCGAGAGAGGAAACACAAGCAGGGGGAGTGGGAGAGGGAGAAGCAGGGGGTCAGGGGTGAGAGAGGAGGGAGCAGAGGGTAGTGGGAGAGGGAGAAGCAGGCTTTCCACCAAGCAGGGAGCCCGATGCGGGGCTTGATCCCAGGACCCTGGGATCATGACCTGAGCCAAAGGCAGAGGCTTAAAGACTGAGCCACCCAAGCACCCCGGGAACCTGGATGTCTTATTAATAGGAAGTACACCATTACCTCTTAAAGATCTCCTTCCTGCTGGATTGCCCCAAACCTTGAAGTTTGACACAATTCAAAGGGTAGTATCTAGGTTTTACAATAAATGGGGAGAGAAATGGGAGCCTTTTCTAAACACTCTCCAACTGCTATTGCTTTTTTTTTTTTATACTTATTTATTTGACAGAGAGCATGTGCACACAAACAGGGGGAGTAGTAGGCAGAGAGAGAGGGAGAAGCAGGTTCTCTGCTGAGCAAGGAGCCCTATATGGGTGTTGATCCCAGGAACCGAGGATCATGACCTGAGCGGAAGCCAGATACTTAACCGAAGCCAGATGTTTAATCGACTGAGCCACCTAGGTGCCCCTATTGTTGCTTTTTTGTACCATGTCATGGCAGTGTTGGAAACTGGCTTGCCCTTCTAACAAATGATGTTCCCTGATGCATTGAGATGTCCCTCACCTAGAATGATTTAAAGGTCACCTTGAATCCACTAAAGGACAATTGTACCTTTCAGTCTAACAGTAGAAGTTGTTCTTGGGGTAGACCCATCATTCTGTGTAGCATTTTTGGTTCAGATATGCTTTGCCCATGGGTGCCACTCTTCCATAAGGGGCAATATGTCATCCCTGGATCTGGCTTGTTCCATATAATATACCTGAAGCTACTGTCACTGGTTGCATTCTAGAATTTAAGTAGCATTAAATTTTAAACATTTAAAGCAAAACTATTTAATTGTATCCTCTATTGAGAGAAGAGATCTCAGTATTTAAAATAAAAAAAAGTGATGCGGTGCCTGGGTGGTTCAGTTGGCTGGGCATCTGAGTCTTGATTTTGGCTTAGGTCATGATCTCAGAGTTATGAGATCGAATCCTGCATTGGACTCTGCTCTCAGCAGGAAGTCTGCTTGAGGTTCTCTCCCACCCTCTCCCTCTGCTCCTCCTCCTCTCTCTCTCTCTCTCAAATAAATAAATACTTAAAAAAAAAAAAAAAAAAAACGGAAGGGTGAAGAACCATGAGAGACTATGAACTCAGAACAAGGGACTGAGAGTTTTGGAGGGGAGGGGGTGGGGGGATGGGCAAGCCTGGTGGTGGGTATTGAGGAGGGCACGTATTGCATGGAGCACTGGGTGTGGTACATAAACAATGAATCTTGTAACACTGAAAAAATAAAATAAAAGTATTTGGGGAAAAAAAAAAAACAACGATGGGGTGCCTGGTGGCTTAGTCAGTGGAGCATGTGACTCTTGATGTCAGGGTTGTGAGTTCAAGCCCCACATTCAGTGTAGAGATTACTTAAAATAAAATATTGAAAAAAATAAGATCAAATAAAAAAAGTGAAATAAGAAAGTTATGCTGATCATGCACAGTCTTGCTGAGCAAGGCAAACTTCTGATCTCATCACTGGTGAGTGAATAAAGACATAGTAGTGGGTTAGCTAAGCCTTAGAAGCTTGTCCACTGGGCACTGATGTCCACTTGTCCACTGGGTCTACTGATGATTGGCCAACTTTCAAATGATGAGGCTGTCATTGATTGGTTGTTACAGAGGCTGTTCATGAACTGAATTGATTAAAATTTTAAAACTAGCTTGAAAGCTAACTAACAATTAGACTTTTCCTAGAAGTGTAAGAACTTTTTAATACTCATTGCTTTCCTCAACTAATTGAATTTCCCACCTTATTTATACCACATCTTCTGAGGGGATTTTCCTGAATTTATTCAAAATGACTGTTGGAAGAGGTCTCCCAAGTGACTTACTTTTCTAACAATTAGTTCCTAGATAATTCCGACATTATATATCTATTTTTCTGAGGACCAAAGGATGCCTTTAGTGATTTTCTGGTACCTTATCACTAGAAAAAACACTATAACACATAAATTTTGTTTCTTTCTATTGCATTGTCCCACTAGATGATGAAAATTAAATACATTATTTACAAACATAATAGTATGATAAATCACCTGTGTACTCTAGGAAGCTAAATCTTAATTCTTATAGAGACATCATAACATTTTAGTTAACAACACAGATTTTAAAGGACAGTTTACCTGTTAAATGACCTTGAGAAGCTTATTTAACCTCTTCATGTCTCTCTTTTCTCATCTGTGAAATGGAACTAAAATATTACCTTTATTATTGGGTTGCTCTTAGGAATAAATGCACTAATATGTGCAAGGTGTTTAGAATAGTCTTGGTATATAGCATTATATAATGATAGTATATGTGTGTGTTTGCTTTCATTATTGTTAATATAGACGAAAAGACTATTTTTCATCTGGGTAGTTGAAAAGAAAGAGAAAAAGCTTTGCAATTTCTCATTATGTTTGCTACATTTTTCTCACTTCTGGGGAACAATGTGGGATATCTTTGACACCTAAACTGTGAAGAATTGAGAATAAAGATAAATTAAAGAAAATATAACAGAAGGATCAAAGTCCCAAGTATCTATTTACCTCTGATGAAACCTACTCTAGATGTTAGAGAATTTATACCAAATCACAGTACTCTCCTAATTTTAAATCCCTGTTTTTGTTTGTTTGTTTGTTTTTACAGAGTTAAAATAAGTTCAAAATGAAGAACAACCTTTGAGTAACTGTAAAGGGAAGGAATGTTAGTGCAGTTGAAGGTATATAAGGAAGTAAGGGCATGTTCCTCAGATTTTGTTATCCTGGGGATATTACAAGTTGGCCACATTCATGGGACCTTCAGATTTTTCAGACCCATCTTAGTCAATGGTTCTCCACTCTGGCTTCACTTAACAAGCCCTTGGAGAAGTTTTACAAGATTTCCGGGCCTTACTTCAGATCTCTGGGGCAGTGGGGCCTGGGTATCAGCAGTTTTTCAAAGCTCCCCAGAAGAATATAGAGTACAACCAGACCAGAGAGTTACTGAAGCGTTCTAGGTGTTCCTTGGCTAGTGGGCGCCTGGGTTTTGCAACAGCTGCAGTGACTGTTCCTTTGACACTTGCTTTACAAGGTATCAGCTTGTTTTTCTGAATGTTAGCATCTGATACTCAAAGTGACAGAAACAAATTTGGCTAGCTATAGACAGAAGCTACAGAGTCTTGACCACAGCCAAAGTAGTTCAGGAAGCTTCTGGTAATAAAGGAAGAGGAGAGAAAGATTAGTGACAGTCTTTATATTGGAAATTAGTTCACGGTACTTTAAGTGTGTGGTAGTTTAAAAAAAAAAATTCTTTTTATTATCCTTTTCTTTCTTCTTTTTTTTTTTTGCTGGATCTTGAATATAGCTATGTCATGTGTGATTATTATTTATACTTGTCTTTATAAGTTTGTATTGCTCTAGATATTTGTAAGTATTGCATCCAGAAGACGTAAGCAGTGCTTTTCAATGACTGTGCATTAGAATCATCCAAGGAGCTTTTAAGACATACAAACCCTTGAAACTTATCAAAAACCAATTGAATCAGAATCTTTGGGTGTGGGACACAGACACTGATTTTTTTGAAGTTCCCCAAATAATGATGTGCACTCAAATTTGAGAACAATTTATTTAAGAAATGTAAAGTAGAAAAAAAAGAGAGAGAAAAAAAAGAGAGAGATGCTAAGGGAAAAAGAAGACAATGCAATTTAAAATTTGGCATACTTTTTGAGAGAAAAAAAGTAGAATATATTTTTACAGAAAAATTCTGGACTATCTTTGGAGGTGATTGATAAAGTAGTGAGTTAAATTTAGACCTGTTCAAGGAAGTGGAATAAATGGCCCTCTCAGGTTGCTGTTAGAGTAAGGGTTCTTGTTTCTAGATTAAATTGTCAGGAGTGAGTATTTATTCTTCAGCATTTTGATGCTATCCTTACACCCGAGTAAAATACTAAAGTGAACCATAAATTTAAAATGAGACCATAATCCTCTGGATGCATGTTAGACTCCATGTTCTTTATTCCCAAATAAATCTTTAGATAAATAGTTCTACTACCTCAGTGAAGTTAGTATTAATAATTTCTTGCATGAATGGAGTTCATTTTTTGAAGATGAAATGTGTGATTAGTATATACTGAATTACATATAAGTGATCGATGATTGATTATGCTTATTATTTCCTACATTGCTTTTTTATTTGAGCACTATGTTAAAATCACACCCCTCACTGGTTTTGAAAGGTATAAAAAAAAAAAGACCCTAGAATTTGGTGTAATAAATTGTTTGATGTAACCTAATTTTTTTTGTATTTTAAAATGCCATTCATGATGAGATATTGATTAGATTGCTACATCTTATTCTTTATTAAGTTACTAAATTTATACTAAAAAAAGTAGATTGTTTACTCTTAAACACTTGCTGGAGGACTTCTGTAACAAGCTGTCATCTAACTTTAAGAATTTAGAACTTCTCATATGATCACAGATATCACATATCTAGATGGGTACAGCTGACCTGCAGAAAAGCTGGGGAGATATATATATATATACCTCTAGAACCGCTATGTTCAAAAAAAAAAAAAAAAAAGATGTTTTAAATAAATTGACCTGTTATATCCCGCTGTATTAGTCAGGGTCCTGCTGAGAAGCAGAACCAATAAGAGATCTATATATGTATGCATATATAACTACATATAACTACATATATATATACACACATATATATATAATTTCTATGTAAACATGTTTATACATATATAACTAATTTAAGCATATATAATCATATATATAAGCATATATACACATATATGTACACATTTATTACAAGGAATTGAGACATATGATTATGGAGGCTAACTCCCACATCTGCTGTCTCTAAACTGGAGACCCAGAAAGTTGGAAGTTTGATTCTGGTTTAAGCCAGAAGACCTGAGAACCATGGAAGCTGGTACTGTAAGCCCCAGTCCAAGCAAAAGAGATGAACAATGTCCCAGCTCAGTTAGTTGACTGAATTCTTTTTTTCTTCTACCTGTTTCATTCAAGCCCTCAATGGACTAGATGATGTCCACCCACACTGGTAAGGGCGATCTTTATTCGGTCTATGGATTCAGATGCTAATATCATCCAGAAACACCTTTGAAGACACACCCAGAAATATGGTTAGCCAAAAATTCTGGCCACCCTGTGGCCTGGTCAAGTGACACATAAAATTAAGAATCATACCCACCTCCCTGGGCTCATCAACAGACTAAATTAAGCCATGTCAAAGTCATTTTTCTTTCTAGGTCACTTTTTCAACACCATAGTGAAGTTTCTTTACCTAAACAAAGCCACTGTCATTTAGCCTCTTTCCCATTGTTTGTACTTTTTGTCATTAAAAGAAAGAAGGAGAAATGGCTGTCAAGGTACCTGTCTTCTGTCAGCATTCTAGAAAATTTGGAAAATGTGTCAGATCTGCTGAGTTTGAAAAATCATCCAAATGATTCTTTAAACCAAAATCATAAAAATAAACTGGTTTACATTAGCCTTGGGACTGCCTACCTCTAGTTGCTACACTTAAATTGATAAAGTTATGCCAGTTCTGTCACCAGAATGAAAGAAGAGCCTCTGCATCTAGGTAAGATACAGCATGAAATGTAGAAGGCAATACTGTGTAGTGGGAAAAGCTGGAGTTTTAAGCTAAATCATGGTTCAAATCTTGGATTCAGCGTTTATATGCGATGCAGACAGTGCCCAACTTATGATGGTTCAACAAGATTTTTCAGCTTTATTATGGTGCATAAACAATGCACTACTAGGGAGAAGAATTCCTGTTTTTTAAAGGTCCTTCTAGCTGGATGAAGGATCAAATTGATATGAGACAGATTAATAGGAGAAAGTCACATTTAATGGGCATTCATACAGGGCATCCACATAAACGTGGAAATTCCAAAGACAGGCAAAATGAGGTATATATATCATTCTGAACTAAGGAGAAGGGGATAGGGGTCTGGGATTTCAGAGGAAAGAAATGCATTTCACAAGGCGATAAGAAAAGCAGATGTTTGGTAATTAGTTGTTTGCCTTACCATATAGGTGGGTCACTCAGATAAAATTTATCTCTGTTAATAACTCTTATTCTGGAAAAACCCCCTGGTTTAGGTTTTTCTGTGTGGTTAAGGGAAGGACAAAAGTGTCTCTTGAGCCCACAGAGTCTCAAGTACCTTCAGTTCAAAATAATCCACATGCCAAAGTGGCACATTCTGGAAGTGGGGGTGGGGGCTGTCCAGAACCCCTCAGCACATTCACTAGAAACCATACTTCAAATTTTGAATTTAGCCTGTTTCCCTGGCTAGTGATATGTGGTTATTCTTCATGATGCCGGGCAGTGGTGGTGATCCACAGCTCCCAGCCATACAATGAGGAAAGTAAACAACTGATTCACTTACACCCATCCTGTAGCCATAAAACTATTCAGTTTTTCACTTTTATTATGGTATTCAATATATTATATGAGATATTCAATGTTTTATTATAATATGGAATTTGTGTTAGATGATTTTGCCCAACTGTAGGCTAATGTAACTGTTCTGAACATGTTTAAGGTAGGCTAGGCTAAGCTATGAGGTTTGGTAGGGTAGGTGTAAAAATGGATTTTTGACTTAATGATATTTTTGAGTGATGATGGATTTATTGAAATGTAACCTTATATAAGTTGAGGAAGATCTGTATAACCTTCAATTATCTAAGGCTCAGTTTTATCATTTGTAAAATGGAAAGAATACTACTTACTAGTTAGAGTGGTTATGATTGAATCATACAATACTTGTAAATAAGCTGACACCACCCAGAAAACATTGAATAATAAATGGGTTCTATTAATATTTTGAGTTTGTGTGTACATGGAAAACTAACTAACAATTCTCAGTTAGTCTCTTTATTAGAAGTGGCTAGAAGACTCCAAGCCTGATCTGGACATTTATTATCCCAACCTTACCCATATACTATGTCATAGGATCAGCTTGTTG
>CM052898.1:112034821-112061053 GCA_028534135.1 Potos flavus
GGCATCTTGGCTCTTTCCACAGTTTGGCGATTGTGGCCATTGCTGCTATGAACATTGGGGTACATGTGGCCCTTCTTTGTACTGCATCTGCATCTTTGGGGTAAATACCCAGTAGTGCAATTGCAGTGTCATAGGGTAGTTCTATTTTTAATTTCTTGAGGAATCTCCACACTGTTTTCCAAAGTGGCTGCACCAACTTGCATGCTTATTCAAAACAGATTTTTAAAAATGTATTAGATGGGGCATCTGGGTGGCTCAGTGGGTTAAAGCCTCTGCCTTTGGCGCAGGTCATGATCTCAGGGTCCTAGGATCGAGCCCTGCATCGGGCTCTTTGCTCAGCAGGGAGCCTGCTTCCCCTTCTCTCTCTGCCTGCCTCTCTGCCTACTTATGATCTCTCTCTGTCAAATAAATAAATAAAATCTTTAAAAAATAAATAAATAAATAAAAATGTATTAGATTTGGGGCACCTGGGTGGCTCAGTTGGTTAAGCGTCTGCCTTTGGCTCAGGTCATGCATGATCTCAGGGGCCTGGGATTGAGCCCTGCATCAGGCTCACTGCTCAGTGGCAAGTCTGCTTCTCTCTCTCCCTCTGTGATCTCTTTCACTTTGGCTCTCTCAAATAAATAAAGTCCTTAAAAAAGAAGTATCGGAATTTTACTATTAGCAGTATTCTGGTTTTGAAATATATGTTAATCAATCGCAATGAACATGTGAGTTATTTCATATGTAAACATTTTTAAAACAGTATTTCATGTTTCAGAAATCAAATTGAGAGATAAAAATATATTAATTTAAGGATTCTACTTGGATGACTACAAAAGCATATTAAACTAAATTTGTCATCTTAATGAAGATCGATAACTATAAAATTTTAATGAATTCTCAATTTTATTTTCAAAAATGTAATTCGCTATAAGTGCAACAAAAAAATCAACTATTTGTATCAGTAAGATTCTCACAAAAAATGTAAAACGAAATCTTATTTAAAAGAAGTTTTGAGTTTATTGATACTCAGAGTACAGCAAGGACCAACTTAACCTGGGTTACAGAAGCCCATCTGAAGCACAGAGTAGCCGATTTGTTACTGATTGTGTCTAGGCCTATAAAGATGCCACAACAGGAGATGAAACTGTTTTAGAATTGTAGCCAAGTTTAGGAATGAAAGGTTCAAGAGTTTTTTTAACACACGCACACCCATACACACTCACACACAGATCACAATACACATTTTTTATTCCAGACTTGATAAGATTTTTGACAGGAAGTGAAAATATTTGAAATCTCTCTAATATCGCTATCCTTTGTAGGACCCAATTCATGCCATTCATCTGGGATAACCTTTATAGGTAGTTCAAAACTATGACATAAAGGAAGTTCTTTGGTCTTGACTACACGGGACTAAATATGAAGTCATGAATTATTAGGCGCACCTAACTGTTTCTGGAGATTTCAGAAATAAGGTAGAATGTGGGATTTTTTTTTTTTTTTTAACTATATGATTATTCATTGTCATGAATGCCACTACTAAAGTGGTAGATTTGATTATTTTGTGTCGGGTACTAACATTAGCTACCAGTTTTAAATTTATCTTTTGTTTAAATTTGTTTTACAAGAGGCTAAATATTATAGCAATTCTTTAAAAAAGGCTTACAAGTTATGCATATATGTATATATGCATATTCTCTTTGCTTATAAAAGTATAAGCAACATTTACTTGCTTATTATCTGAAAGAAGTAATAGTTAATTTAAAAAGATTTATAATCAAGAGAAAGAATTTGGATTATGAATAATCTCTAAGGGTTTCAGGGTTGAAAAACTTTTACCTTTTCAAGAGAAGAAAAAGTTTGGGGAAGAATTCATGCCAATTTGGAAATTATTTTTCCCTATACTTTATTAGAAGGTGTCCATAAACTTAATATTTATTTCTAAGGACTAGTTCCCTATCAGTAAATTCATATTTGAATTTTTGGGAAAATGATTACAGTAAAATGAAACACATTTAGAATTGCTATTTTGGTGGGCTACTTGTATTAAAGAAAAACTGATCCATGACACTTGTCAAAGAATGGTAAGTGAGACTCTGTTTATCACAATAAAAAGACTCTGACTATCACAATAGGTATAGGGACCACTGCAGTGGGGTTTTGTAGTAGGGAGAGAGATTGGTTTCAACTCCAAATACAAGAAGAAGAAGTAATAATTTATAGCCAAGGATGGGGGGGCGAGGTTGGTCAGTTGGAATATTGTCAAGAGGACACATCAGTGGTATCGGAGATTCTGTTTAAACTGACCTACCAGGGTTCTTTCTGAAGGTAGGCCAAGGGGATCAGATATTACCTGGGAGATGATAGGACATGAGCAACCTGATTGGGTATTGAGGGTGATGAGATATTGAGGATGGGGGATTCTGGTTAAATTGATCTCACAGGATTTTTGCTAAAATTGGACAATGCAGAGAAGAATATGGAAGCTCAAAAGTAAAGTCCTAGTTGAAAAAGAGTTTAGAGGTGCCTCAGTGGAGTTTGATCAAATAGAGAATCTTTGTCACTTTTTAAATTAAGAGTCAAATATGTACAAGAATTTTATCAAAAAAAAATGCACATGGAAGCACAGAACTTCAATTATACCAACCACAAAAAGGCTAATGTTATCTATGATTATTTAATTTTAATATTACTTGTGAGGTCCTAATGTTCAAACAGATTTGGTATAAAGTATAAACTGAGCTTTGGGGAAAAGGCTATTCAATTTCTTTTTTCTCTGCATCTCAATCAGGGAATAGCACCACGTTGCCTGTCCCCCTAAATTAGAGACCCTGACCTTTTTCCTATGAGAGAACACATTTTGTTTATCCAAAATGTTTTGTGCCCCCTCCTCTTACCCAGTATATTGAAAATTTACACTGCACTGAGTTGTGGTGTCTGCACAGATATCCAAAAGAATGCAAACTGAAGATTGAAATCACATCTTGATATTTAACGGGCAGTGTGGGGAGGGATGCGTATTTTGCCATGTTTATGAAGGAATACCAAAGGTTTCTCTTTTCTTCAGCTTTGATTGATTGCATTTCTTTCACATACATAACTAATTCAAATTATTTGGGCCTCTTGAGTTTATAACATGAGCCAAAAGTTGCACTACATCCTTATACTGTTTGTAAACTCTCTAAGTGATTCTTGCCAGGAACCAGCACTCAAGGGGAAAGTTAATATCCCAGATACTCCAATAGCTTGATTTGATTTTATTTTCAAAGGAAGCTTTGTCAAATCAAGGGTATAAGAGAGATGTGACTTGAAAAAAATTTATTCATGTTAATTTGTATGTTGATTCTTTGTTGTCTTAGACAAGCTGAGCTTTATAATATTTAAATATTTAAATATTTTAAATTAAAAATGTTTCTTTTTTAGAGCATTTTCCGACCATAAATATATAAGACTTTACTCTTCAAGCATGCAAATGATGTTTACATATGAAGAAACCCTAGATGAAATTATATTTTCTTTTCTCAGGGCTTGAGAAAGGGAATCAATTACAAATAATCTTTGTTATTTGATCATGATGGCATATATCATTTCTGAAAAATAACTGAAGTGAACTAGTCTGTACTTAGTTCAAGGAGGCAGACAAATCTTTGTGTTCCATTTAAGCTTAAGCTATATATGAAATGAAACTGATGTTACAACTAGGGGATATAGCAAAGTAGATTTGAATGACTGAAAAGATTTGGCAACTTCTCTATTTTAAAAGTTTTTCCATGATGCAGAGGAAAAGTTCAAAATGACTGTGTATGCTCTTTCTATCTGTAGATTATCTAAATTTACTGGAAAACATCTACACTGTTTTCAAATGATGAATGGCACCTAATTCTGAGGCACTAAGGTGAAAAGTTACGAAGTAGTTGTTTGCAAAGGTAGTTGCTGATTTCTCCCCTCCCAGAGGCTTCTTTTTGTGTAATATTCTCTTTTAAATGGGAAGAAGGTAGAAATATTAAGATTTGGAGGTAGAAGCAGAGCCGAAATACAGAAATTTAACATCAACTGAAATTTGTATAGCAAAACAAAAATAAATGTGAGGATAGGGGAAAACCAGGAATAAAGCTGAGTGCACATCATAATATGCTGGACATGTAAGGAGAATAGGGCAGTGGCATAACTTTGCATTTCTTCATTTGCTTATTACCATAAAAACTATCCATACTTGACTAGTATAAAGAGACTCATGAGTCCATAACACTGGTATTTTTTCACTTCCTATTACCTTGTAAATTTATTTATTTGTTAATCCATCTATGTGGGCTCATGTGGTAGAGTTACATAGTTCTTTTTCTGTGCTTCACTGCATCTTTTGGTTTGTACAAGCCTTGGGTGAGCCAGAGGGACAGCTGCTCCCACCCTGGGAAAGGAAATTCAATGATTCATGATCATACATAGGAAAGAGAAAAGACTGTTTGTTCTTGAGGAGAGTGCACAAGATTCCACTCTCAAGGATGCAGAAATCTGAATGTGGAACAGGCTCTCTTCTTGGGATTTTGCCAGAAATCTCTAGTTTTATTGAAGTCCATAAAGCAAATGCCATACAGTTTCACATGCTTTATAAAGGAAGTTAAAAAGTGATTGTGTATCTTACCATGTGCAGTAGCATGTTCTTTTTAAATCCAAACAACTTTGAGAACTAATACTTAGCCCAGTTCTAAGACATTATTTTTAAAATAGCCTTTTACTGTTTTTTAATTAACTAAATAAATGTGTATGCATTAAAGAAAACTTAGATAATATAGCTACACATGAAGAAAAAGAACCAGTAGTGTCCAATTTCTCATTGCACATTAAAAATGTAGACATATAATTATATATATTACATGAAAAAATATATATGTGTATAATTTTAACAAACATGATTTATGATATATGAAATTTGTAGGCAATCATACAGGGTGGACATCTTTATATCAAATATGGTTCTTGTTTCAACAGTCTCTTCCTCTTCTTCTCAAATAATGATAATAAAGAAGTAGAGAAACTGGGAAACTGGATTGTAGTAATTAACTTTTCTAAAGAAAAAAATGTTTTTACTATTTATAGCATTTTGAAAGTGTTCTGAGGGGTAAAAAAGGTTCATAAGAAATAAACAAGTTTGCAATGAAAACTAGTTTGTATAAAATAAACAATAAGATTAAATAATATTTATTACCCTGAGTACCAAATTACTAATCGGCAGGAACTGTAGAAATGATGAGGAAGTGAGACTATACTGTAAAATAATAAAATGTGTTGATGGAATAAAAAAAAGTCACCACAAGCTGTTTTTCTATGATATCCATAGAGCTCATAGTTTGGGGACATCCCTCAGAAAGGACTTTAAAACCACAGTGAGCATCGTCTAATATGTATCCCAGGTCTGTGCATCTATTCCTATATAAGTAACTCCCTGAAGTCTAATCAAGAGTAACAAATGAGAGGTGCCTGGTTGGCTCAGTTGGAGGAACATGCAACTCCTGACCTCGGGGTTGTAAGTTCAAGCCCTATGTTAGGTGCAGAGATTACTTTAAAAAAATAAAGTCTTAAAAAAGAGAGAGAGAGAGAAACCATTATAAATAGATAAATTATAGACAAAGGTAAATGGATGTGTTATGTCTTTGAATATACTATACCTCCAATTAAATTGTTTTCTGCCATACCCCCTTGCCACATCTACAGTCAGCAAGTATTTATTGCATACCACTCTGGGCTAGGCAGCCCTATACATATGGGGAATGAAATGAGGGTAGAAATGAGAGTTTTTGTTCATGGAGTCTAAATTTGAATCTTAATCTTTTATTACTCAATTCCGATCTTTCTTCCTTTATGAGGTATTTCCCAAGCAGATAATCTCTGTCCATGCTTCCAATGTACAACAAAAAATGATCAATCGTCACCCTTAAAATGTACAATGTTTTGATATCATTCTTGTTCACTAGACTGTGAGCTCTTTAATAGCAAGTTTGTCAGATTAATCTTTGATTTCCTGTGCCTCAAAGAGTATATGGTCCAAAATAAATTATTGAGAAATGCTTTTATAGTCAATGGGCGAATCAATGAATAAACAATAAATGAATGAACATAATAGCAGAACAAACTTTAAAAAATAATATATTCATATTCTAAAATTTAAATTTCAAAGTAGTTATAATTAGGAGTTTGTGAAATCATGAAGGCATGCCTCTATTTGTGTACCAAATCCTAGAATCTGGGAAATATATGTAATGGTGTTAAGGCCATAAGACAATACATTCGTGGGGCCTGGGTGGCTCAGTGGGTTAAGCCTCTGCCTTCAGCTCAGGTCATGATCCTGGGATTGAGCGCCCCCACATCAGGCTCTCTGCTCAGCGGGGGAGCCTGCTTCCCCTTCTCTCTCTGCCTGCCTCTCTGCCTACTTGTGATCTCTCTCTCTCTGTCAAATAAATAAAATCTTAAAAAAAAAAAATACATTTGCGTAAAACTTGTAAGAAATGGTTTAGAGTCTCCTCTCCAAAAAGTGTTCCTTGAAAGTAATGAACTCCTATAATTTGACCACCAGCTCAAAGCAAACATGCTTCATGTTCATCCCCTCATTGTCCTTCCTAAACTAATTTTATCTCCTGACATTTCTAATTCTGTCACTAAAAAATGTAATTTCCCAGTTGCTAAGATTTTGTACTTTGGGGTTATCTGTAACCCTTTCTTCTTCAACCCACATTCAATGCAAAGAATCAGGATATCCTCCCCACCTTCACCACTAATCAGCTGTTAGAGTTTTGACAATTGCTTAATTTCTTGAACTCTTGGTTACCTTGTCTGTAAAATAGGGATATAACGATGCCTCCCATTTGCGGACCTCATTGGGAAGTAGGGAGAGTCAAAGATCATTGCTTGAAAACACTTTCTGACACAAAGATTTATGCAAATGAAAAGGGATGTGATAACAGTGTGTGGTATAACCCTTCTTACATGTAGAAGTGCTCATCATGTACCATGTAAGGTCCTACGCATCCCCTGGTGTGGGATACACTCCCCTCGCTGACTTACCTTTCCTGCATCACTCTCTCTGGGGGATGCTCTTCCCACACAGATAGGCATCTCAGATTTAAGAGGTATGCTTAGTGTTTTCCTTGTCTCCTAATTCCCCTTCACTTCGGTGAAGCCACCCTCTTTCTTCTCATTGCTATTTGCCAATATCTTTTTTTTTTTTTTAAGATTTTATTTATTTATTTGACAGAGAGAGACACAGCGAGAGAGAACACAAGTAGGGGGAGTGGGAGAGGGAGAAGCAGGCTTCCCGCCGAGCAGGGAGCCTGATGTGGGACTCGATCCCAGGACCCCGGGATCATGACCTGAGCCGAAGTCAGATGCTTAACAACTGAGCCACCCGGGCACCCTATTTGCCAATATCTTTCCATTTGTTCTTCATGCAACAATGTGTGGACTTTGGTACTAGCCTCACATTTCCTATTACTGTTGCCTGGGTCTTTTAATATCACCATCTTTAACATCTAATGGACTGCTTTTCCTTTTGTTACTCTTTTGAAGTTTTTGTTTGTTTTTTGTAACTTATCTATTTTAGATACACACTCAAATTGTCATATACTGGGATTTTTAACCACTACTGCCTTCAGGAAAGTTGTGACTTAGAACATCACACTATTCTAACACAACTTGCTTAGTGTTGATCCCCTTCCATTCTTCATTCAGTTGCACATAAACCTATCCTGCAAACACAAAAACACACAGAGAACTTAGTTTAATTCTCCCTTTGTTTTCATTTCTCGCCCCACTTTCCTGCTTCCCACATTTTTCCAAGAATTTGCCTTCCCGTTCTGCCTCCATCCCTTCCCATTGTTCTTCACCCTCTTCACTCTGTGTTCTGCCTCTATTCCAGTGGTTGAACAATCATAAAAATCGCAAAATGTCTTCCTATTAGAAAATCCAGTGAATATCTTTCTGTCTTTATCCTACCCATTCTCAGCATTTAAAACTCTTTGCAGTTCTTTCCTTATTAAGAAACTGTTCTTATTAGCTTCCAAGACATCATACTTTCTTACGTTTTCCGTTACTGTTGGCCTTCTCTTCTCTTCTCTCTCTAGATGATATCCATTTCTGTGGTTGCATCTCTCTGATGATGACACCAATATTTACATCTGTCCTTGTTTTCCTTAGGACTGAGAGTTCTCTTGTCATGAATACAATTCTCTCTGACCTCTCTTACAGTATCTCAAACTTGCATGTATGAAATAGAATTATTAATTTCCTCTTCCCAATCCCATAATACTTACCCAGTCTTACCTATTTGAGTGGCATCATCTACTGCCCAGCTGCTCAACCCCAGCTCACATCCAGTCTGACCACTTAATCCTTTCATTAAATCTACTGAATGTGTCTTCAGTCTGCTGCCTTTTATCAAATGTTTTCCCACTCCTTGACTAGAGAACACCTACGCTCTTTCAGTGCTAAAGCTTCCCATCAGATTTTCCTGCTTCTGTTTTGTTCTCTTCTAATCTAGGGGTCAGTAAACTTTTCCTCTAAAAGAACAAGTCATAAATATTTTGGGTTAAATATTTAGCTATACAATCTCTGTTGCAACTATGCTATCATGACATGAAAGTAGTCACAGACAATGCATAAAAGAATGGGTACATTTGTGTTTTAATAAAACGTTATTTACATTACAGATGGTGAACCCTTTTCATCCTGCAGTTAGAATGAATGCTTTAAATGCAAATATTATCATGTCACTCACCTGCTGAACACCATCTTGAACAACTCCTTGCTATATTTAAAACAAAATCCAAACTTTTTTGTGGCTTTCAAAGCACTACATGACTTGGCCCTTTCTTTTCTACTTTATCTGATTCACATCCTCTTCAATCATCATTTTCATTTAAGTTTCTTAAGAATGGGCAACATTCAGGTCCAGTTACATAATTTGCAAGGCCCAGTGAAAAATTAAAAGGCTCTTATTCAAAAATGATGAAGAATTGAAAAATGCAACAGCATTAAACCAAGAGTGGACTCTTAGCATGGGGCCATGTACAATTATACAAGTTGCACACCCATGAATCCTTCATTTCCACTTTAGAGTCTTTGACTATGCTTTCTTGAGCCTTGAACTATAGCCTCCATCACCTCACCCCTATCCTCCATTACTCCTCTTAAAGTTTTGATTTAAAAACAGCAGCTCCTCAGACAGGACTTTTTTTTTTTTTTTTAAGATTTTATTTATTTATTTGAGAGAGAATGAGCATGAGTGGGGTGAAGGGCAGAGAGAGAGAGGGAGAAGCTTTCTTCATTTTATTTGAATGACTAAACTTGCTACAAAATAAAAAAAAAGAGAGAGAGAGAGAGATTTAGAAAATGTATTCAGGTCCATCGTTTTTCTTCTCTCCAGCATGAGTTTATACATATTTTTTTTGCTTATTAAATAATTAGTAATATGTGCTATGGGTACCAGACCCATGAAAAGTCTTCGGTGTTTTGCTATAAACATTTATGAGCTGGGATTTTAAGGTGTTTGTTTGTTTGTTCAAGATTTTATTTATTCATTTGAGAGAGAGAGCACAAGCAGGGGGAGTAGCAGGCTTCCCTGGCACTTTTCCCTGAGGGAAAAGCAGGTTCCCCACTGAGCAGAGAGCCCAATAAGGGGATCCATCCTAAGACCATGGGATCATGACCTGAGCCGAATGCAGATGCTTAACCAACTGAGTCATCAAGGCACTTCTGTTTGTTTGTTTTTAAAGATTTTACTTATTTGAGAGAGAGAGAGAGAGAGAGCGCAGAGATCACATATGTGTGTGAGCAGAAGAAGGGCAGAGGGAGAGGGTGAGAAAAATTTCAAACAGACTCTTGGCTGAGCTTGGAGTCTGATGGGGCTTATTGCAGGACCCCAAGATCATGACCTGACCCCAAACCAAGAGTCGGCTGCTCAACTGACTGAGCCACCCAGGCGCCCCCTATTATTGTTCTAACATAAAATTTAGCATTTTGGTATTTCATGAAAAACTGAATTGGTAAAGAAAGAGCACAATCAGATTTTTTGTAGCTTTATGGATTTTTAAAAAGTATAGATCATCCAGATTAATTCTACTTAAATTTATTATCACCAAAACCAGCTCCATTAAACCTCACTGAAGAATCGAGTTGCCATTTTGGCTGATTTTCACTATTAAATTAGATCAGCTACTAACCACTATTTTTAGAATGTTACAATCCTAAATACAGAAATTTGTTTTTAGTAAACAAGAGGGATATGCTTTCTCCAAATGCTATATTCAAACATAAGCTCATAAGTGATTTTGCTACTGATTTACTTATTGCTTTTGAAATATCTGTACCTACATTTTCCTTTGTTTTGGAAATTGATATATGAGACAGAGAATTATTTCTGAAGTTTGAGAACAGCTGGGTTTGAATTCTGGTTCTGCTACTTACTAGCTGTTACCATGGCCTGATAATCTAGCATCTGTATGTTTTAGGGTGGTTTTGTTTTGGTTTTGGTTTTGGTTTTGGTTTTGGTTTGTTTGTTTGTTCTTATGTGGAATAGTCCAAGTGCATGGCTGTACAGCTGAAAGGAAGATTGTAGGAACCAAATAAGATAATATACATATAATCTCTTGGCATATATAAGCAATATTGCTATTGATGATAGTATCATGCCTAATGATTTTGTAAGACTCTAGAAACATGGCTGGAAATTTTTATTGCTTTTGGTTCAATGTGATATTCTCAATCTGTAAGTTTTTTTTTTTTTTTCAATTCTGAGTTTTTATTCCTTTTTATTATTATTTTTTCTTTATTGCTTTTTGCGTTCAGTCCATGATGTATCCCTTGTCATTTTCTGTACTGGCAGTTTGGAAATATCCCCAAGTATATCATTAGATAGGTTCAACCAGACTTTGATGATAGCTATTTTGTTGGATGAGGTCTATTCTATTGATTTGTTACATGTTTCATAGGAATAGATACCTGGAGACACATATTTGTTAACTTACTGATATAGCTTATAGTTGCAGGTGGTGGTTTACGCAATTTAACATCATTTTCAACTCTCTGGTTGAGAATATTTCAAAGCATTTCTTTGATATGAGTGAGTTCTACACATTTTATTCCCTTATGTTTAACTTTTTACAACCTGGTTGGGTTTCGCTTAATAGAAGTGTTCAGATAAGCCTACTTTGTTGACAACTTTTAACTCCATTTAGGTTTCATACAGTTTTGCTCTATTTTTATTAAGTATCTGGTAGGCAATTTCTGTTATATAATGTACTTGAAATGAATTCCTAATTCCAAACTATGTTTCTTTTTTCTGTTAAACAAACAAAAATCATAGAATAATAACTACAGAATCATACTCTTTTCCTGTTAATTTTCTGTATTTCCACATTAGCACCTAAAGATATATTAGCAAGAGGATTTTCTATTGAACTCTTTAAAGGTAAATTGCGTTATTTATATAAAGATAATATTTGCCTAGAAAAGAAATGAAAGGTGTTCTTATCATCCTCTCATTTGTCACTTCAATAGTAAATAATCTGTACTCTTTGACTGTGTAACTACTATTCTATATATTTATTCAAGAAGGTTAGCAAGGATTCACATGGAGATTCATGCACAAGGATGTTTACTGAAATATTATTTATAATACAGACAAATTGGAGATAAATTAGCCCATATTGGGGAAAGAAATAAATTATGGAACAGTCATATACCTTAATGTGATATTGCCATTAAAATGTGAATTCACTGGTACATGTTTAAAATAGAGTATAAAGGCTATAAGGATATAATATTATGTATTAAATATGATTAGAGTATGGAAAATAGAATGTACATGAGAGACTGAATAGCAATAAAACAAAACACTAGGAATGGATATCATCAGAGAGTGATAACACAGATGATTTTACCTTTGTTTCTTATTTATATTTTTTCCTATTTTCTCAATATCTATAATGAATATGTGAAACTTTACAATAGGAAAACTATCATTAGTTAAAGTACAATATATAGTCAGAATACTTTTTTCTCTTGTATATTATGATACTTTTAATTTCGAGAACTTAAAATTCTTACATCTCAGAGTTATAATCAAATTAGGTGCTATTATTCTGCATTTTTGTTGTACTCCCTATTATGTCATAAACATATATCACAGAGAAGCAGGATGCACTGAAACTGAAAGACTAGGCAATTTGAGAGAGAGAAGTAACTAAGAAACTAACTATAGAGAAGTATGTGGTATATAGAAGTAACTAAGCAAGTCACCATGATATTTCTTATAGTCACACATTGCTGTCCAAAATGCTTGGGATGCCCCATGACATAGCATTTCTGAGTAGCAGATTTAAGCCTCTTGTTACTCAAATTGGAATAGTTTTACCATTGCCTTCTAAATGCAGTTGTAGATATAGTACAGTGATTGTACTTTAGCCATCTTAGACAAAATGTACACTTAGAATAACTGTAGTACTGACAGGTGGCATTGGGGGTATGGAAAGTTGCATGTTTGTTTATTCCCTCATTCTTCTAAGAAATGTGTACTGATAATCCTCTGCTCTGTGTTGCTGGCCGGAAGAGCAGAGTCCTTATTTCTTCTGACTATACTGGACCTTGTCATTATTTTACTAATCTATCAAAATCTTCCTCCTTGCTGTTTTATTTTCTTTCTCGTCCACATGTAATTTTATTGAGTATTGTTATAATTTCATTTTTAAAGAAATAATATAAAATAGATAGCCACATTTATTTCATTTATAATTTTTTTTATAGTTAAATCTTTTTTTTAAAGATATTTTAAGCAGGGGCTCCATGCAACCAAGAAAACATGATCTTTATAGATAGCCAACTATTTTTATTCCATTTTCATTTATTTATTTAAATTTTATTTATTGAGAATCTGTTATATGTCTCACACTATCATTGAGTGGTAGGTGAAACAGTGTTATATGTCTCACAGTATATTGAGTGGTATGTGAAACAGAGGCTACTTCTGTTCTTATGCGTTTTTATATTCTAGTAGGGGAATGGAGGTTTGTGTGTTAATGAAGTTTTTCTGTGCTATATTTGTTTTCCTTTGGATAATAACGTTTAAAGGTTTTGCATTCACGTTAAAGAAAAATTGTTACTTTCTGGGCCAAAATAAAAAAATAATGATGATTTTACAGGTGTCTAAAAAAGAATTCTTATGACCCAGGTTTGTCTTGTGGAACACCACAAAACATTAAATGCTAGCTGAAATATGAAAGTTTAATAATTGAGTGCTGAGTAAGCAGAGACATGAAAAGTATCATTTTAAACACAATACAAAATATGATAAGGAAGCCATAATCCCCACTGTAGTGAATATTCTGGGTCAAAGATTGCATATATGTTGTACCTAATGATGTTGGAAAGTACTATTAAACATTGCCTGATAAAAATCCTTTGTATTTGGTGGGGGAAGGACACATCCAGTTAGTATCCAACAGAAAAGCCGACTCTGTTATTCTGATAACTACTCTGAGGGAATCAAGGGATTTAAATGACCTTAGAATAGTAGAACTCTATTTTTCTGGCTTTGTATAATTTCTCTGTGCATAATTAAGAGATTGATCAATTGTATGTCAATTATATATCAATGAAGCCGGAGGAAAAAAGAGATTAATAAAGCCTCTCAAGGGTTTCTCTTCTGAAAAAAAACAAAAAAACACTCACATAGACTCCGTTTATTGTATTTTCATATTTAAATCCTTTATACTTAATCTAAGTCCAGCAAGAAGAAAAAATATCTACATATACTTGTGCCAAGTACATCAAAGAATCCAGTATTTTGAATTTCAGAAGTAATAAACGAACATGAATATTTTCTTGTTTCTTTCTCTTTTAAGAACTCATAGTCACTAATTGCTTGAGAAATAGGAAGATAAGATATATTGAAAATGCTGTAATGTTGCACAGTCTGATTTCTAATGGAAAATTATATACGTGCTTTATTGTTTGGACCGCTGACTTGACTGTTCAAACCATTAGTAAGTTTAGTCCAGAGCCAACAACTGCTTTGATGATTGAATTATCTTTGCAGTCAGTGATCCTAAAAATCAGTTTCATGCATAGACAAAAGGTACATGCATCCCTGGTTAAGCAATCATTTTACAAACAGTAATTATCCAAGTGGTAACCCTTTTGTTCTTTAATACTTAATGTCCTATATGAGTGTCCAAAAGCAGTATAAATATCTGAATTTAATAAAATAATAGTTACTCTTCCCAGCATAAAGAACTACTGAAATTTGAGGAATTGAAAATAGTCCTAATCCTTAAGGAACATTCAACCTTGCAGGAAAAATAAGAAAAGCTTACATGAATAAGACACAAAGTTGCAAATGACCTAGAAATACCATATGATAATATTCTCAAGTATAGAAATAGAAAATAGAAAATTCAGACTAGCAAGGGAATTTTGTTGAAGAACTAAGGCAGTAAGTTCTAAATGAATTTAGGACATTGGTTTTTAAAAAGGAGGCAGGAAACCATCTCCTGACTTCTTAGTGACTTGATACTTTCTGTTTTCACATTAAAGACGTTGTTGCTTGAGATTCAGACTTATTTTTTGATGTTGCCTGTGGTGCTAATTAGAAATTTTCAAGCAAAGAGCCGAAGTTCAGTTTTTCACTATTCTATCCAATATAGCGATTCTATACTGGCATCTTTTAAAAATATTTCAATGAGATTTTTCTAATAGTTTGAGAAAAATCAGAATGATTTTACCTTAAATCTTAACCTTAATGTTATTCATACAAAACATAACATATTATGTTTTGTACACGTTTTCTGAATTTCTGGGCCATTTACTGATCTACATTAGCTAAAAATATAATTTGTAACATTGCTTCATTTTTATGTTGCCTGTTGTTCTGTTTAGCTTTCCTCTTGAGTGCATTCAAGCTTCCTAGCTGCGAGCACCTTCATCACTGCGAGCAGTATCCATCTCTCTGCCATCTATGTTCTTAGCACAGTATGTTGTACATAGCAGCCATTCAGCAGATGTATTGGACTTGTGCAACTTAGTCTGTGGATTTAAAAAGTTTTCTTTCTTTTCAACCTATCTAAGAATAGCTGTCAGTACCTTAATAAAAGACTTGTCAAGTATATTGTAATTTTGAAGATAATTCCTCATTTTAATTTTGTGCATCTCTGGCCCTCCAGTTTCATATGCTTATGATTTTCCAAGGGAAATAATTATGTCATTGTACTCTCATTCATTTTTAAGAAACTAGCTAGAAAATAATAAATTTTATTTTATTTTTGAATATTTTATGTATTTATTTGACGGAGAGCAAGAGAGAGCATTAGCAGGGAGTGTGGCAGGCAGCGAGAGAAGCAGGCTACCCGTGAAGCAGGGAGCCTGATACAGGGCTTGATCCCAGGACCCCAAGATCATGACCTGAGCTGAAGGCAGATGCTTAACTGACTGAGCCACCCAGGGGTCTCAAGAAAATAATAAATTTTAAAATGATTGATGAATTGTCGTGACATACCCCTAATCCCACATGCATACATTACATGCAAAATATAGTATAAAATGTGAATAAATTTGCATGCACTAATTTATTTTGTGCTTCAAATTATTGACCAATCCATATAATGAATGTTTTGAAAATCATTTTTATTATGAGTTAACCAGTACTTAATAGGCCTCCTCCATTCAACCAGCACTTGTACTTATTACTATACCTTGCTACCTAAATGTCTTTTATATGTCAAATTTGTTGTTTCAAACATTTTTAGCTAGTCCATGTTTGTATATTTTGAGAGATGACAGTGAAGTTTTTGCAGCATTTCTCTCTTAGTTGAAAAAACAACATAGTTACTTGAATATATAATATTCAAATATATTTGAATATATTTTCATATTGCCTTCAATATATATATATTATATAAGAATATGAAAATGGAAGAATTATATTACAGACATAAGTAATAAAAACCAATTTCCTTGTACTTACTAAAATAGAACAAAGATGAAAATAATTAAGCCTGCCAAGGATGACATATTTTTAGGCTCAATTGGATACTTACTGAACTTACACAAATGACAGGTATTTTTAACTTCAAAGAAAGATGAGAAAATATTAAAGGCCATACATAAAATTCTAATAACATATCCATAGAGATTATGTTCAAAAATTGATATATAAACTGGGAGAGAGAGAGTTTTAAGAAACTGGGAAACAGAATCCCAAACAGAGAACTAAATATAATATTCAACTTTTGCACATTAACCTTCTTGCACAGTATTAGGAAGATATTGTGACATGAAGCAAATGAAAATTCCATGAAGTTAATTTTAAAAGCAGAAACAAATTGTATTTTTAAAATGTACAATTTCTTTTCTCTTTTTCATTTTACCCTTTCAATTTCATGACCAGATATTATAGAAATCTGTTTTATGAAATGTATACAAATTCTTTTTTTTTAAAAGATTATTTATTTATTTATTTGATAGAGAGTGAGAGCACAAGGGAGCACAAGCAGGGCAGGGGAGAGAGGAGTGGCAAGCAGAGGGAGAGGGAGAAGCAGGCTCCCTTCTGAGCAGGACACTGGAATCATGACCCAACTGAAGGCAGATGCTTAACCAACTGAGCCGCTAAGGTGCCCTGAAATGTATACAACTTCTAAGAAAAAACTCATATTTTGATTGACTAATAAATAGGATACACTGTCATGTAAATGTGCAGAGCTGACAGAAGTGAATACTTTTTCTCCCAGAAATAAGAGTATTTAGTAAATACTTTGATAGGATTTAGTGCCTGGAAGAGAAAGCTCTCTCTCATTTTGCTTTTTATTTTGAGCTATGGTTTTTCAAGTTGAGGGCGGTGTGTGTGTGTGTGTGTTTTGGTTTTTGGTTTTTGGTTTTTTTAGCACTTCAACTTAAACTTCGAATCATTGACAATTGAATACACATTATTAATATGTAAGCAGCTTTATCATTGTCCCACACAGTCTAGTAAATAACTGCATCCTAGTCTTCCAAGTTCTGAAGATAACTTCTTTCTAAATGATTTAATTCTTTGTATTTGCTTATATTTCTTAACAGTGTCCTTTGTTACTTGAATTTCTTTGCTCTTTAAATTAGTTTTCACAGCATCTTAATCATCTAAATTTTTTAGTCCTGTTGTCTTTGTTAATTTTATGGACTTTTATGTTTGTCACATCACAACCATGCAGGTGTAGTATGATGTGGGTCTTTTAAATTTGTTTTAGTTTTCGTTCAAAGTACTCACTGCCCTTCTTTCTGTTTCAATAATTAACCAAGTGACAGAACAATTGAGCCGGTCTTTGTCTGCTTCAGTTTCAAAAGTATTCTCTTTTCTGATTTTTAGCCAATGATCTATTTTTTACATATGCTCTCTCAATCTGTACTATTGGATCTAACATTAGGTGCCAAACCTACAGGAATTATCTTAATATTCAGATGTCATACTGGGAAGAGATACATATAGGCATAAAATTAGATGTAGCAGTGAATCATAAAATATCTGCTTTATTTGTAACACATATCTTCAAATTTTATCTGTGCTTGCCATCTTTTTGTATTCAGGCAGTTATTTATGTGCTAGCAAATATATATTATGATATGCTATTCATCTGGAAAGTGTTTTGAAAAGACAACATTCCTTTTTGATGACATAAAAACCAATTTTTATAAAGCCCATTTTCATCAAAAACTGGTTTATTTGAATCTGTGCATTTCATACTGAATGATTTTTATGTTTGCATGGGTAAAATAATTGTAAATATATCTTCTGTGGCCATATAGCTGTAACTCTTTCATCCCTGATGCCTTGAAAATGCCTTAACAAACAACTTCGTTTTTTCTGCATTTTAATGAATCATTTCTTGTCAGACAAATACATAGTAATCATTTACTATGTTATAATTGCAGCTTGTGAGTTTACTAAGTAGAAAAGAAATACTTGCATAAGCTTCACTAATAGTTCTATCAATCTTAGAGCAGCCTTAGAAGATGACATATATCAAGCCCTAACCCTTTGATCGGTTTGCACTTAAATCAGGTATTGTCAGTGAGGATATTAAAACAAAATTCTAGTAAACAGAATGCTGTCTCCCCCAACATGGCCACCTTCTAATCCCTGTAGTCTTCAAATATGTTCCCTTACATGGCAAGTAAGTGATTTATATGTGGGATTATACATGTGATTAAGTTAAGGATTTTGAGAAAAGATTATTCTAGATTAGTTGGGTGGGCCCAATATAATTACTTGCTCTTATATGGGTAAGAGAAACGTAGAGTCAGAGAATGAAATGTGACTAAGGAAGAGGAGATCAGAGAGAGAAAATGAATTTAAAATACTGTGTTGTGATTTTGAAAATAGAGTAAGAGGCTAGGTGCCTAGGGAGGCAGGCAGGTTCTAGAAGCTATAACATTCAAGGAAGTGGATTCTCACAAAGAGCCTCCATAAATAAGAAGCACAGCTCTGTGGACACCTTGATTTCAGTTTCAGCTCCATAAAACTCATTTTCAACTCTGATCCATAGAAGAGTAAGATAATAACTTTGTGCTATTTTAAACTACTAAGTTTGTGGTGACTTGTTTCAACAGCAATAGAAAACTAATAACAATAATCATTCATGTATAGGAGGATGAATTGTAGGGGGGGAAAAGGCCAGCCAATGTTTAATTACGAAGTAGGCAAATTTCATTCTTTCCTTTCTAATGAAAGATGAGGCATTTTTCTGAACTTTTTCTTTCTGCCCCAGCACCAGCATCCTGTCCAAATCACTTCTTTCCTTCTGTTCCAGGTTGCCTTGTCTGTTTTTCCTTAAGACCTTGCTCTCCCCTCACCATCTCCATTATACCTCTCCCCTAGCAACATAAACTTTGTGTTTGATATCTGTGCTTACAAGTTATAAAGTAGCTATCTGATCTGTTTCTCCCATGAGATCTCTGTTGCTGTCTCTTTATACCTATTATGTAAACTAAGAAAGATAATTCAGACTTCCAGGTAGAGAAGATTGTAATTCAAATCTGTATAAAGAAAGAACTCTAATTCAAACCTACCTACCGAAAGGAAGTTTAGAGTAAGCAGGCCTTTCTATTGTTACAGAACCTGGACTGGATCCTGGCGGAAGAACCAGGCGGCACTCAGAGACCTTGGAGGATGGGAGGTTTATTCAATGCCAGCGGGCTCAGAGGAGAGTAGTCTCTCAAGGTCTGAGCCCTTAGCACAAACAAAGGGTGTAGTTTATACACTTTTACTTCCGACACTGTGCAGCTCTTGTGGCCGTGGCTGGCAGGGCGGGGCAGGGGTACCTGGAATGGCCCTGGGGCTGGGACTGGGATTCACCTGCTGGATTGGTTGGCCATCTTAGAACACAGATTTCCCTTATCACTATCACTCAACAATAGTATAAAAATATTAGAACTAATTGAAGAATGGACTGGGAAGAGTAATAGTAGTTGGCTATTTGAAGAAATTGATTAAAATTATTAAAGGAACAATTCCAATAAGTGTAAAAAATTATTGGTGCAAACCATAAAAGGACGAAATATAGAAGGAACACCTAACTTTCTATTTCAGATAACAACAAAAACAATAATAGGACCTAGTATATCCCAAATGCTGTTCTAAATAATTTATAAGCACTTATTTCATGCTTGAAACTACTCTATCCCCATTTACTAAAAGAGGAAACTGAAACAAAAAGAGGCCAGGTGATTTTTCCAAGGTCATGCAATTGGTAAGTGGCAGTATGCGTTTAAATTAAAAAAAAAAAAAAAAAAGTACTTCTAAAAAATAATTCCTAGGGCACTTGGGTGGCTCAGTCAGTTAAGCATCTGCCTTCCGCTCAGGTCATGATCCAGGGTCCTGGGATCAAGCCCGGCATCGGATCAAGCAGGATCAGTGGAGAGCCTGCTTCTCCCTTTCCTCCTCACTTGGGCTCTATCTCTCTCTCTCAAATAAATAAATAAAATCTTTTAAAAAAATCATTAATTTAATTTGTCCCAAATGTACATTTTAGTCCCCAAAATCTTCAATCAATGTCAAACACAATAATCTTAGATAAACTAATTTGCTCACTTATGTGCAGCAAAATTGAGATTGGTTCACCATAGAATTTATGCCCTTGAAATGACCAAGCCAGGCTATTGTGGGGTTGAGCTTTCCTTCTCTCTGAAAATAGCCAGGAGGCTCATATAAGACATGAACTTGTTAATACTAGAATAAAACGTGGAGTGCCTGGGTGGCTCTGTAGGTTAGGTCATGATCCCAGGGTTCTGGGATTGAGCCCTGCATCAGGCTCCCTGCTCAGCAGAAAGCCTGCCTCTCCCTTTCCCTCTGACCCCCACTCATGCTTGCTCTCTCTGAGGCTCTCTTAAATAAATAAATAAATAAAAATCTAAATAAATAAATAAATAAATAAATAGAATAAACCGTGATTTAAATAAACCATGATTTAAATAAACCGTGATTAAATCAGTGATTCTCAAACTTTAAATACATCAGAATTATCTAGGGGGCTTGTAAAAAGCAGAGTTTGGTCCATATCCCCATAGAGTCTGATTCAGTAGGTCTAGGGAGGGGCCAGATAATCTGCATTTCTAAAGGTTCCTGCTAATTCTGATGCAGGCCAGGGGCTATACTTTGAGAACCACTGCTTTAAATCTATAAGCCAAATCAAAACCAGTTCTGTGAAAGACAGAACTGAATTAGGCTAACTAATGCAATATTAAGTTAGAAGATTTGGACACATTAATACCTATCAGAATACCAATATTAGGGGCGCCTGGGTGGCTCAGTGGGTTAAAGCCTCTGCCTTCGGCTCAGGTCATGATCTCAGGGTCCTGGGATCGAGCCCCGCATCGGGCTCTCTGCTCGGCAGGGAGTCTGCTTCCCCCTCTCTCTCTGCCTGCCTCTCTGCCTACTTGTGATCTCTCTCTCTGTCAAATAAACCAATAAAATATTAAAAAAAAAAAAAAGAATACCAATATTATAGATTCAACCGTGGATTTCCTATTGTGAGAGAGAAATGGCTGCTTTAAATGTCACTTGGTTAAGTGATTGAAAATAAAAAGAGTTATGAATTTTTATAGACATTCTTCACCAATATTCATGATATTATTCCTTTGTCTCCCTCCCTGATTTGCTAGCCAAATTCTTACAAAGAACTTTTAATATTACTTTTTTCTGGGGTGACTTCTCAAGTACACAAGAAGTTATTTTCCTTTTCTGCCCTCTATCACATAATATATGCTTTCATTTATGTTCTGACCGAGTTATAGTTTAATTTGTTAATTCGCACATCTATTTTCTTTTATAAAAAGTGAGCTCTTATTTTTCTTTATAATTCCAGAAACTAGTTCAGGGTTGGAAACATGATGGGCACTAAATAATGTTAGGTGATTGACTATTTGGGTTAATCAATGATACTTAGTGAGTTGTGTTAAACTCTGACCTCTATAAATGCATGCAAAGTTGGGGGCTGGGGTAGTATGGTAGTTATGAGTGCTCTTTATCAAGACCAAGTCCACCATTCAATATTATTTAGTCAAGAAACATTATCTCTTATTAACGGAGTTCTTCTGATAGAACCAGTAGCAGGAGGACGTTCACTGGTTCTTCTCAGAAATTCAAAGTACTTGCAGATTTCCTTCTTTTGTAACATGAATATCTATCTTAGTGCTCCTGGTTGCTTGGAAACCTTTAGAGACTTAAAAAAATTTATAGCTATTTGTAGGTTCCTTAGACGTGGGTTACTTCCAGAGAGAATTAAGTCTTAGCTACTGTTAAATGGCTTTTGAGAGAATTGCTGGCATTTTAAAGTAGAGCGATTAACATTTTTATTTTTATATTTATCATGGTTTATTTTGTTGCATTTAGGCTACTTTATCCGCTACTTTAGCTTGATTTATGCTGGTTCAGAATTCCAAGCATCACATTTTAGATTAGGCTGAACCTTGAAAAACTGTTTCTGACAATCAGGACACTGACACAGTGTTGGGATGCTTAGATTTTTGCTTGCATTTAAGCACATTCACTGACAGAAGTAACTCAGATTTTAAGCACATTTCAATTCCTACAAATGTGTCGATTGTTCAGATCATCTTTTTGAGGTTCAGTTAACAGGCCATAAGATGATTGTTTATGGCTGTTGATGAGGAACTTGGAGAAGGTAGTTGTAACCAGCACAATGAAAATATTTAGCCTGTAATTAATATGCACTGAATATATTAGAATATATTGACTTAGATAACTGAATTTGCTGAATTATAATTATGCTCTGAGTGTCATTGTCAGCTTGGGCTGCTATCACAAAACACCACAGATTAGGCAATTTAAACAACTGGCGTTTATTCTCATAATTCTAGAGGCTGGAAAGTATAAGATGAAAGTGCTAGCAAGATTCTGTTCTTGGTGAGGGTCCTCTCTAGAGGGTAGACAGCTGACTTCTCAAATGACAGAAGAAGCTCTGTTGTCCTTGCCTTTTCTTATAAGGGCATTATTACCATCATGGGAACTTCACACTCATGCCTAATTATCTCCCTAAGGCCCTACCTCCTAATATCATCACATTGAGGATTAGGGCTTCGCTGTATGAATTTTGGAGAGGCAACCCAAATATTCATACCATGACAGTATGTATTGAGGACAGATGATTCAGATTTATTGAAATTAAAAAAAAAGAGTGAAAAGAACAACAAATATTCTTTCTCTTGATGTATGAAAATGTCTAATACAATTACACATTGACTATTTCAATATATTAAGATATATTGGATACTATTTCTTACAAGAGAGTTATTCTGTACCTCCAATACCCTTTTTCATTAATCTGTGTTATTTGGAAATCTGTTGCCATTAGAGAAGCCCAGTAAAAGTGGCCACAAAAGTAATGAGAATTTTCATGATTGCTTAATGATTACTGGTGAGATAGTGAAGTCAAGACCACAAGTGACCTCTCTGGTTTCCTTCTTAGTTCACCTTTCATGCTCTCATGCAGAATTATCTATTGGTAAATGCTTGGTAGTAAGTAGGAAGGAGACAGAAATTTTAAATGTACACCATTAATTCATGGAATGAGAAAAAGGATTTAGGTTATTTTTCCCAGCCACCATTTAGTTATCATTGTCATCATGATTTATTCATGATTTTTAATATAAATATTGTTGTTCCAAAATATTTATTATGGGACAGGCACTTCTATAAATGATTTAATCTTAACAGTGAATCTATCAGGTAGGTGCTTTTATTATCTTCATTTTATAGAGGAAGAATGGAAAGAGGTTAAATAATTTGCCTAACGTCACATGGATAGTAAGAGATTGAGCTGAATATGATCCCAGGTCACAGAACTCTGGAGCTCTTTGAATCAGCATGCTGTACAGCTATCTGGGAGTGAAGTGCCTGATCAAGTGAACATTTCTGCTATACTTAACCTCTCATGACATTTGGAAGCACCCACGTATCTTGAAGACCTATCTCTATTAGCATTTTGGTGGGGAGAGTGAGTATGTCACTAGACCACAATATACCCCCTGGTAAGCTAGATCTTAATTTTTCTACATGATATAGTACAAAAACAAACAAACCAACATAACACATATTTGAAAATAACTAATTTGACATCCCTTCAATTTTCTGTTTTCCAGGCCAGGAGAACTTTTACTTTGATAGAGTTCTGAGTCCTATCGTTTCTTAGTCAAACAATAACATTTTGTGCATTGTATTGAAAGAAACTAACTTCGAGAATATTTCTTTGGTCACTACGTGGCCATCTTTCTCCCATCCTCAAAATGAGAATATCTGTTTTCCAACCTTTCTGAAGCTCTTCACGTTTCTGCCTCTACACTGTGTTGCTCTCGTCTCTCTGTCCTGTTTTCTACCTTTGTCACTAAAGAAGGCAGCATGTCCTGTAAACTCTGCTTGGGGCTCTATCTACATATTATTGGGAACTTCTTTAACCGTCTTTGCCTATAGGTGCCTATGTGCCCTATTTCTTAAAATTGTTATTGTAGGAAAGAGGACATTTTGCGTGAGAATGACTTTAATTCTGTTTGATTCATTCTCCTTCAGAGCTTCAGAAGTCTTTTTCCTTTTAACATTAAGTGAGGCTTAAGATGCTGATTGGACAGTCGAATCATCTAAGTAAATGTGAGAGAGAGATTTTATAAATAAGTTAAACCCACAGATGGTGACCCAAATTCATTTTAACTAATCATTTACTCTCTGCTGCAGCTTTTAGTAGTGTTGTGACTATTTAGTAAATTGACTAAGTTTTATTTTAAATACAGTTGACCCTTGAACAATGAAGGGGTTAGGGGCACCGTCACCTGCATAGTCAGAAATCCATGCATAACTTTCCACTCCCCAAAACTTTACTAATAACCACCTGTTGACTAAAAGCCTTACTAATAAGAGCCAATTAACACATATTTTGTATGTTCAGTATGTTATAAATATTAAAATCATAAGAGAAAATCCACTTATAATACTATACTATAAAAAAAAATCCACATATAAATGGACTTGTGCAGTTTCAACCTGTGTTGTTTAAAGCCAGCTTTAAGTTAATTTATTTCGTGATCCCTTCTACTACTCTTCCGGAAGTCTTGAGGAGTACTGAAATTTTACCACTAAAATAAAGCAACACTAGACAGTTGGAAGATCCCAGATGTATGTACAGTAGTCCCTAAATAAGCGAAGGTAATTAAAGCTACTTTCTCTTCACAGTGCATTATAGATTGTTGTCTAACTTGCTGTCTACTGCTAGGGGATAGCAGAGAGAACCCTGGCTTTGGAGCTTGACTAATTTAGTTTGCACGCTGACTGTCATTTACTAGCCGTGTTGTCTTGAGTGAGTAACTGAACTTATGTTTCAACTTCTGAATTTTTTCTTGTACAAAACAAGAATAATAACACCTACATTGCCTGCCTTATTCTAAGGACTTGATAAGAGAATGTACATTAAGTACATACAACTGTGTTTAGCAGATAATTGACTCACAGTAAATGATAGCTACTGTCATTTCAGTTATGTATTCTAGCTGATATATTTTGATTCTTGTTTAGGACTCTTCTTCCTTTTGCCTTTGAGCATTTTAAGGATGTGGTATAGGAAAATTATTTGGTGCTTCTTGACTCTGGGGAGTGACGTTCAGTTTACTGAAATGTAGGATTATTACTTGCCACATGTCATGCTGGGAAGAGGCCCTGATGCAAAGAATGAGAAGCTATAAAACAACTGAAACACACTTAAGACCTACTACCTGGAGTACTGAGGAGACCACAGCAACTCTTATCCATTCTAGTGAATTGGGACAACCACTTGATGTTACGTATAAAGCTGAAGGTGCACAAAACATCTAAACCAGCAATTTCACTTCTAGTTGAGCACCCTAAGAGAGATTTAGCTACCTATGTACAGTGAGGAATACACAAGAATATTCTTAACTGTGTAGTTTGTATAGAAGAAAAAAATAGAAACATGTAAATATCCCTTTCTAGCTACTTAGGTGAATCACAGTATATTCATACAATGACAGTGAAAATGTATGACGTGAATTTTCTGGAATTAGCATGAATGAATCTCACAAACTTAAGATCGAATGGAAAAGAATATATGCAGAAGGGTGCATGCAGCATGATATATTTACATAATGTTTTATGTCAAAGCAGTATTTCATAGATTTGTATTATAGATGTTATTACGTATGTATAAAAGGATATATTCATACATGCAAATAATCAATATCAAATTCAGGATAGATGTCTCTAGCAGGGAGGCAGGAGTGAGATCATAGTACTGGTAATATCTTACTTCCTTAGCTAGTGTTTCTAATATAATTCTTGTAAGACGTTTGTATATCTAAAATATTTAATACAATAATGTTATAAAATAAGTCAATGATAAAAATTCAGCAAAAAATAACCCCTTGTGTTGGTAATTATTCCTGTATTTTATTATGTCATCATTCTCCTAAGAATTATAACTTCAAGATATATTATTTTTAATTTGAAAATTAAAAAAAAATCTGCTTTATACTATTGGAATAAGATTTCCATATCAAATTTTAGGAATCATGTAATTTTTGTTCCCAGTAACCTATCTCTGAACGTCTTTCAATCTAATTATTAAGCAGCTGGAGGTGTCCACCTACGGTATTGAATGGCATAACTTAGTAAGGCATGAGTTTAAATATTTGGCCATTTGAGTGATGTCTGAC